>CM035841.1:65169245-66369245 GCA_020510985.1 Pholidichthys leucotaenia
TTGAACATCGTGCGCCGCGCAGTTGTAATTTATCGATCGGTCAAAAGTCATTTTTGATTACAATTTTCAGGGATAAAAAATAATTTGGCTTATAACACCTTACCTCTTCACGGCCACATTGTCCTGGCCAACTTCTCTTCCTCACTGTCAGACGAACCGACGCTGGTCCGCTCGTTCTGGTCTCGTGACCCGGTCAAAACATAATTCCATGATTGCAGTTTTGGCGAATGATTTACGACCTTCGTCGTCGGCCTCCGTCGGTCTATGATGACCATATAAGAGAATCCTAAACACTCTGCTGGAATTAAAAAAAAATAAATAAATAAACCACTGCCTGTGGCTGCTGAAGCAGTCTCTCTTCACCCAGCTTTAGACAAAACAGCTCAGCGAACTTCTGTGCTTCAATTGGCTTGCAGCCGTTGGGAGGCGGGTCCTTCTGGCTAGATTTTCATTCATTGGTTTTTCAAGGTTTCAGAAACCCAATTCAAGGCTCTTATTAGTCGAATGAGAGGTCAATCAGATGAACTAATCTGTTCGCGGCTGTGTCTGCAGCTTTTATTTTCAGTGCGCACTTGGACGCCATACACCACCTTCATCAAAATCTCCATGATGTGTCCTAGAGCGCACGAGAGCGCCCTCGTGCGCTCTCGTGCGCTCTAGGACGCAGAGACTTGCCCACCCGTGGGACAACGGACCACAAGAGGTTAAGTAACATGTGATTGTATGTTTGATTAAACACCATGTGACTGCTGTTTCGAGGTCCGGGGTATAAAAATCGGATGTGAGATTATACTTCCTCTTTTCCTGCTTTGAGATTGTTGGAGAATGTGATCTGTTAATAAAGCTGAACCTGAGGAATAACTCAGTCGCATCATTGTGCACATTCTCCACACTAGCTACAATGCTCCGCACTGTGTGTTTATATATTTACATATTTATTCCATCTAGCTACAACGCTCCATACTGTGTGTGTTTATATATCTACATATTTATTCCATCTAGATACAATGCTCCGCACTGTGTGTTTATATACTCATATATTTATTCCATCCATATATGAGTATATACTCATTTATACTGTTTATTTATACTGTTTATATACTCATATACTCATATATTTATTCCATCCAGGTTCCAAGGTTGTCATAGCCAGGAGCGGCACTGGGGTTAAGCTCCCAGTGCTCATAAAATGCTCCTTATGGCGTGCGTCTCGAAAAGCCTCTGACAACTAAGTCCAACTCCTAGCCTGCCCGTGTGGTTTAGTCTCTAAGCCCGGCGGAACTGCTTTTACTAATAGGAGAAGAGGCGAGGGCGGATCTCTGGCGCCTTAAAACCAGATGCTTCGGGTAGATGGTGGCTCGTCAACCTGGGAAGGTAGCCCATCTAGGGGAAGGTAAACCCTGATTTCAAACCTCCGCTGCCTTGCGGCGTACCTGGTCACGGGAAAGGCTTCGGGAGTCAACCCTGAGGAAAAATCCGGAGTCGGAGCCCCTTAGGCAGTTCTATGTTGTGCTCAACATCGTTCTGGCAGCTCCTGCAACGGCGCTGGTGCCAAACTGTAGCAGCCCTGCTGTTCCTTTGGATTCATCAGTGACGTGGAGAGGGGGGACATGCTGCATGGGCAACATCTTATCCTCCATATCTTCCTGCCCAGGCTTGAATCCTACCAACGCCCAACGCTGGAAGGTAGAACACCGGATCACTGGAGAGGACACTCCAGCTTCGCCTTTGGTGTAGACAAAACACGGGGAATGACAGTTACCGGTTATAAGCCACGGCTCAATTGGCGTAGAGCTCGGCGCCAGGGGTTATTCCCGACGGTGGGAGGGATCATCGGATCTCACTGGACAGCTACCGCCCGCCTCAAGCTGGGCAGCCCCCAGCCAATAAGATGATGTCCCGCCACAGCTTGCTTTCCTCATTGGGTGCATGGGGATGAGGAGAAATCCGAACAGCAGGCTGAGAACTTTCGCACCAGGCAAGACAATAAAACAAAAGAGACCAACTCTAAAACTGGGAACTTGGAACGTCCGCACTATGATGACAGGACTCGCTACTAACCTCAAGGACATCAACGACACCAGGAAGACTGCCATCATCAATAATGAGCTGAAGAGACTGGGAGTGGATATCGCCACTCGCCAGGAAACACGGTTGGCTGACGCAGGCACACTGAGAGAGAAGGACTACACGTTCTACTGGCAGGGAAAGGGCAGTGACGAACACAGGGAACACGGAGTGGGCTTTGCAGTGAAGAACACCTTGCTGAAGATGGTGGAACCGAGCAGCACTGGCTATGCTCGACTCCTCACCCTCCGCCTGAACACCACTCAAGGCCCAGTCACCCTCGTCAGTGTGTATGCCCCAACACTGACAGCCACACCAGAGGCAAAAGACGAGTTCTACGAGAATCTCGCAACAACTGTCAGGATCGTCCCCAACTCTGAACAACTCATTCTCCTTGGAGACTTCAATGCCAGAGTGGGTGCTGACCACGACTCCTGGCCCTCCTGTCTTGGACCTTTTGGCGTGGGCAGAATGAATGACAACGGACAGCGGCTGCTCGAGTTCTGCACATATCACGATCTGTGCATCACAAACTCGTTCTTCAAGACCAAGCCCCAACACAAGGTTTCCTGGCAACATCCACGCTCAAAGCACTGGCACCAGCTGGACTTGATCCTGACCAGGCACACCTCACTGAAGAACGTGCTAATCACCCGTTCGTTCCAGAGTGCAGATTGCGACACAGACCATTCATTGGTGTGCTGCAAGGTCAAGCTGCAGCTGAAGAAATTCCATCATGCTAGACAACCTGGAAAGGCACGGATTGACACCAGCAAGATGGCTCAACCAGAACTTGTTGAGCAGTTTGCCTCCACCTTTGAGAAGGAACTTGGTGTACCACAAGAAGGAGAATCTGCAAAGCAGAAGTGGGAAGAGCTGCGAAACACCATCCACCGCACAGCCTTGGCTACCTTTGGGAGGAAGACCTCGAAGTCACAGGACTGGTTTGATGCCAAGTTGACCGAGATGACCCCCGTCATTGAAGCCAAGCGCTCAGCACTTGCTGAGTACAAGAAGTACCCAAACGAGAAGAATCTCCAGATTCTCAGGGCTGCGAGAAGCAAAGTTCAGCAGACTGCTCGGCGCTGTGCCAACGAGTACTGGACTCAGCTCAGCCAAGACATTCAAACCGCTGCCATAACAGGGAACATCCGTGGTATGTATGATGGCATCAAGAAAGCACTTGGTCCGGCTCAGAGCAAGACGGCCCCCCTCAAATCCTCCACTGGGGAGATGATCACAGAAAAGAACAAGCAGATGGAGAGATGGGTGGAACACTACTCCAACCTCTACTCCAGACAGAACACCGTGACACCGTCAGCCCTTGATGCCATCGACTGCCTGCCATCCATGGACGAACTTGACGCCGAGCCAACCATCGACGAACTCAGCAAGGCCATTGATAGCTTGGCCACTGGCAAGGCACCCGGCAACGACGGCATACCCCCCGACCTGATCAAGCACTGCAAGACCGCCCTACTGCTGCCATTGCATGACGTCCTCTGCCAGTGTTGGAAGGAAGGTGCCGTACCACAGGACATGAGGGACGCCAAGATCATCACCCTCTACAAAAACAAAGGGGAGAGAAGCGACTGCAACAACTACAGGGGCATCTCCCTCCTCAGCATTGTTGGCAAAGTCTACGCACGAGTTGTTCTCGTTCGTCTACAGAAGCTTGCCGAACGTGTCTACCCCGAGTCTCAGTGTGGCTTCCGCGCTGAGCGATCGACGGTAGACATGATATTCTCCATCCGCCAACTCCAGGAGAAATGCAGAGAACAGAACATGCCCCTGTACGTCGCCTTCATCGACCTCACCAAAGCGTTCGATCTGGTCAGCAGAGAGGGCCTTTTCAAGATCCTGCCAAAGATAGGATGCCCACCAAAGTTGCAAAGCCTCATTGAATCGTTTCACACCAACATGCAGGGGATAGTGCAGCACGATGGCAACGTCTCAGAGCCTTTCAGCATACGCAGCGGAGTGAAACAGGGCTGTGTACTTGCGCCAACCCTCTTTGGGATTTTCTTTGCTATGCTCCTGAGGCATGCCTTCAGCACAGCAACAGAGGGAATCTACCTGCACACAAGATCTGACGGCAGGCTTTTCAACCTCGCCCGCCTGAAAGCCAGAACCAAAGTACGCGAGGCTCTAATCAGAGACATGCTGTTCGCAGACGACGCTGCAGTCGCAACCCACACACAGCAGGAGCTTCAGACCCTTATGGACCGCTTCTCCCAGGCATGCAAGGACTTCGGGCTTACCATCAGCCTGAAGAAGACTAACGTCTTGGTGCAAGGCACGGAAGCACCACCAACCATCACCATTGATGACTACGAGCTGGAGGTCGTGAATCAGTTCACGTACCTGGGGTCCACGATCAGCAACAACCTCTCCCTTGATACAGAGATCAACAAGAGGATTGGAAAATCAGCCTTCACACTCGCTCGCCTCACCACACGAGTGTGGGAGAATCCCAAACTCTCTGTCAAGACGAAGATGGCAGTGTACAACGCCTGCGTCATCAGCACACTGCTCTATGGGAGTGAGACGTGGACAACATACGCCCGGCAGGAAAAGAGACTGAACTCCTTCCACTTGCGCTGCATTCGCCACATCCTGGACATATCCTGGCAAGACAAAGTGCCCAACACAGAAATTCTGTCCCACGCCGGCCTTCCCTCCATGTTCACTCTACTCAGACAGCGCAGGCTCCGCTGGCTAGGCCACATTCACCGTATGGAGGATGGCAGAATCCCCAAAGACGTCCTCTATGGAGAACTGGCAACTGGCTAGAGAGACGTTGGCCGCCCACAGCTGCGTTTTAGAGACGTCTGCAAGAAAGACATGAAGGCCCTGGAGATCAACACCGAGCGCTGGGAGGACCTTGCAACGGACCGCTCCAAATGGAGAGGCACCCTGACCAGACAGCTCAAGGCGGGTGAAGAGAGACTGACTGCTGCTGCAGATGAAAAAAGGACCCGCAGGAAGAACCGCCACAGACCCAGCAGCACGGAGACCACCCACAAGTGCGACCTGTGTGACAGGGACTGCCATTTGCGCATCGGCCTGTTCAGCCACAGGCGGCGCTGTTCCAGCAGAGTAGATGTTGAGGATTCTCTTCCATGGTCATCATAGACTGACGGAGGCCGACGATATTTATTCCATCCAGCTACAATGCTCCGCACTGTGTGTCTATATATACACTACCGTTCAAAAGTTTGGGGTCACTTAGAAATTTCCTTATTTTTGAAAGAAAAGCACTGTTTTTTTCAATGAAGATAACTTTAAACTAATCAGAAATACACTCTAATATCTAATATACATTGCTAATGTGGTAAATGACTATTCTAGCTGCAAATGTCTGGTTTTTGGTGCAATATCTACATAGGTGTATAGGGGCCCATTTCCAGCAACTATCACTCCAGCGTTCTAATGGTACAATGTGTTTGCTCATAGCGTCAAAAGGCTAATGGATGATTAGAAAACCCTTGCGCAATCATGTTAGCACAGCTGAAAACAGTTTAGCTGGTTAGAGAAGCTATAAAACTGACCTTCCTTTGAGCAGGTTGAGTATCTGGAAAAAATTATTATTTCAAATACAAATCATTATTTCTAACCTTGTCAATGTCTTGACTATATTTTCTATTCATTTTACAACTCATGGTGGTAAATAAGTGTGACTTTTCATGGAAAACACAAAATAATTGTCTGGGTGACCCCAAACTTTTGAATGGTAGTGTATGTATATACTGTATATATATATATATATATATATATATATATACAGTGGGGCAAAAAAGTATTTAGTCAGCCACCAATTGTGCAAGTTCTCCCACTTAAAAGATGAGAGAGGTCTCCAATTTTCATCATAGGTATACCTCAACTATGAGAGACAAAATGAGAAAAAAAAATCCAGAAAATCACATTGAAGGATTTTTAATTCAATTCAATTCAATTCAACTTTATTTATATAGCGCCATTTCACAACAACAGTCATCTCATAGCACTATCAACTGTAGGGGGGAACCCCCACAGTTGCAGAAAGACCCCAGCAATCAGGCGATCCCCTGTGAGCAAGCACTTGGTGATGGTGGAGAGGAAAAACTCCCTTTTAACAGGAAGAAACCTCCAGCAGAACCAGGCTCAGGGAGGGGCAGTCATCTGCTGCGACTGGCTGGGGGGTGAGGGGATAGAGAAGAAGAAAAGAACAGACATGTAGAGAGCAAACAGCACGATGGGGACTCAATCTATGGGAGAGAACAAACAGATGTTAATGACCAGCAAAAAAAAATATTTCATAGAGAGTGAGGAAAGGAGTGAGGCCCAGTGCATTACTGGAGGTCCCCCGGCTGACTAAACCTATTAGCAGCATAACTAAGGGAGGGTTCAGAAACACATGATCCCTCCCTAATTGTAGGCTATATCAAAAAGGTAGGTTTTAGCCCTATTCTTAAAAACAGAGATCGAGTCTGACTCCCGAATCAGTTTTTAATGAATTAATGAATTAATTGGTAAATTCCTCAGTAAAATAAGTATTTGGTCACCTACAAACAAGCAAGATTTCTGGCTCTCACAGACCTATAACTTCTTCTTTAAGAGGCTCCTCTGTCCTCCACTTGTTACCTGTATTAATGGCACCTGTTTGAACTCGTTATCAGTATAAAAGACAACTGTCCACAACCTCAAACAGTCAGACTCCAAACTCCACTATGGCCAAGACCAAAGAGCTATCAAAGGACACCAGAAACAAAATTGTAGACCTGCACCAGGCTGGGAAGACTGAATCTCAAATAGGTAAGCAGCTTGGTGTGAAGAAATCAACCGTGGGAGCAATTATTAGAAAATGGAAGACATCCAAGACCACTGATAATCTCCCTCCATCTGGGGCTCCACGCAAGATCTCACCCCGTGGGGTCAAAATTATCACGAGAACGGTGAGCAAAAATCCCAGAACCACATGGGGGGACCTAGTGAATGACCTGCAACCAAACTAACAAAAGCTACATCACAAACACACTACGCCGCCAGGGACTCAAATCCTGCAGTGCCAGACGTGTCCCCCTGCTTAAGCCAGTACATGTCCAGGCCCGTCTGAAGTTTGCTAGAGAGCATTTGGATGATCCAGAAGAGGATTGGGAGAATGTCATATGGTCAGATGAAATCAAAATAGAACTTTTTGGTAAAAACTCAACTTGTCGTGTTTGGAGGAAAAAGAACACCATACCTACTGTGAAGCATGGGAGTGGAAACATCATACTTTGGGGCTGTTTTTCTGCAAAGGGACCAGGACGACTGATCTGTGTAAAGGAAAGGATGAATGGGGCCATGTATCGTGAGATTTTGAGTGAAAACCTCCTTCAACCAGCAAGGGCATTGAAGATGAAATGTGGCTTATCACGAGAACGGTGAGCAAAAATCCCAGAACCACATGGGGGGACCTAGTGAATGACCTGCAACCAAACTAACAAAAGCTACATCACAAACACACTACGCCGCCAGGGACTCAAATCCTGCAGTGCCAAACTAACAAAAGGCCCAGCTGGTGTCCTGGTGCAGCCACAACAACCTGCAGCTGAATGCTCTGAAGACAGCGGAGATGATTGTGGACTTCAGGAAAGTCACATCCCCCCTGCCCCCCCTCACCATCACAGGCTCTCCCATCACCTTTGCAGATTCCTTCCGCTTCTTGGGCACCACCATCACCCGAGACCTCAAATGGGAGCCGACCATCAGCTCCCTCATCAAAAAGGCCCAGCAGAGGATGTTCTTTCTGCGGCAGCTGAGGAAGCTCAAGCTACCCACCAAGATGTTAGTGCAGTTCTACACGGCCATCATCGAGTCCATCCTCACCTCCTCCATAACTGTGGTACGCAGGAGCCACTGCCAGGGACAGACTAAGGCTGCAGCACGTTGTGCGCACTGCTGAGAAGGTGATAGGCTGCAAGCTCCCATCTCTCCAGGACCTGTACATCTCCAGGACCCGGAGGCGTGCTGGCCGGATCATAGCCGATCCTTCACATCCTGGTCACGTGCTGTTTGCCCCCCTCCCCTCAGGTAGAAGGCTTCGGTCCATTCGGACTAAAACCTCCCGGCACATGAACAGCTTTTTCCCCTCTGCCATCAGACTGCTGAACACTAAATGACTTTTGACTCTCGTGCACTATGTACAGCAGCTCAACCAGACTCATGTCAATCATCACTGTTTTTCTGTTGCATTATTGACTGCACTAGGTGGTACTTCACATTATCTGCTACATGCTAATTTTTTAAAACTGCCTTGACTAGTACTACTCATTATTACTAGTATTATTATTATTATTACTTATTATTACTTATTTTTCTACACTTATTGCACGTTTCTAGTCCTTTAGTTTTTTAGTTTATCCCTTTTTCTCATTATGTTTTTAATGTTGCAGCATGGCACCGAGACAAATTCCTAGTTTGTGTATCACATGAACAATGGCAATAAACCTGATTCTGATTCTGATTCTGATTCTGATTCTGGCTGGGTCTTTCAGCATGACAATGATCCCAAACACACCGCCCGGGCAACGAAGGAGTGGCTTTGTAAGAAGCATTTCAAGGTCTTGGAGTGGCCTAGCCAGTCTCCAGTTCTCAACCCCATAGAAAATCTTTGGAGGGAGTTGAAAGTCTGTGTTGCCCAGCGACAGCCCCAAAACATCACTGCTCTAGAGATCTGCATGGAGGAATGGGCTAAAATACCAGCAACAGTGTGTGAAAACCCTGTGAAAACTTACAGAAAACGTTTGACCTCTGTCATTGCCAACAAAGGGTATATAACAAAGTACTGAGGTGAACTTTTGTTATTGACCAAATACTTATTTTACCGAGGAATTTACCAATTAATTCATTAAAAATCCTTCAATGTGATTTTCTGGATATTTTTTTTCTCATTTTGTTTCTCATAGCTGAGGTATATCTATGATGAAAATTGGAGACCTCTCTCATCTTTTAAGTGGGAGAACTTGCACAATTGGTGGCTGACTGAATACTTTTTTACCCCACTGTATATATTGATATTTATATGTACATATGTATACTTGCTGCTCTTGTTTCTTTTTTTTTCTCTTGCCTTCTGATTGTTGCTCTGAGTGTTGCTATCCCTGTGCTGTTGCAATCCTGGAATTTCCCCATTGTGGGACTAATAAAGGCTTATCTTATCTTATTTCCTCCTTCTTTGGTGGCATTTTTACTGACCTGTTGATAGTAAAATAATCTCTGCTGTGATGCCGATATCTGATCCGACCGAACTCGAATCCAGCTGGGCCTCAGCTAGCCCCCTCCGCTGCTAGTCCCGCTGTTTACCGCCGCTGCAATTGAGCTCCTGTCAAGCCGCGGTACCGGCAGCTCCTCCACCGAGTCCCGCCGCCCACCGCCGCTGTAGTTGAGCTCCGATCCAGCTCCCGTCCAACTGTTGCCTCAGTTGGTTCCTCTGGCGAGCCCCAATCACCGGAGACGGAGTCGCTTCTTTGTATCGGCGTTAGGTGCTACGACTAGCTATGGTGTTAGCTATAGCGATAGCGTTAGCTTAGCAAACGCTTCAGGTAAATTTAGATACGATTCCTAGCGATCTCATGTTTGGAATTGCTTTTTTTTTTTTTTACGATTGAAAATTTTTGACTGAATTTTTAGTGAAAAACTGTAATTTTGATTAATAAAGCCGTAACCCGGAATGGGGTCTTGAAAACCGTAACCATTACGGCAAAACCAGAGTAGTTGGCAGGTATGAAAAGGTTTTGAAGTGGTGTTGCGGGAGGTTATGTCCACAATAGGGAAGTCTATTGAAGCTGCTGAGACAGCTGAAACGGTCTCTGCTGACGATGATCCTGCTTTCCCTACTGTAGAACCCACACAAAGTGGAGTCTCTCCTCCACTCCAAGTTGAAGTGCCTCGCACCCCTAAAACCACTCAAGCACTCTTCCAAAGCCCTCTTAGACCAAACTTGCCACCTCAAATGTTGAGTCCAGCTGATTTTAACCCACCCGAGGTTCAGAAAATCGTCGAGCATATCATTAAAAATGCAGAGAAGCCGTCAAACGCCTATTCCTCCTTGAGAATCAGAGCTTTCTCTGGCAAAACGCCAAGACCGTATATTGAAGCTGATTATGAAACATGGCGTTCACATGTAGACCTGATGATGGAAGATACTTCTTTGTCTGACTTGGAAAAATCTGGCAAGATCCTTGAAAGTCTTCTTGCTCCTGCGTCTGATGTTATTCGCCCTCTTGGGCCTGAAGCCACCTCTGCCGACTATCTTAAGCTTTTGGACTCAGCTTTTGGGACTGTTGAAGACGGTGAGGAACTGCTTGTGCGATTCATGAACACTTTCCAAGATTATGGAGAAAAACCCTCTGCATATCTGCATTGTTTGCAGGAGGAGCTCAATCTCACAGTGCGTAGAGGCGGTCTAGAGCCACAGGAAGTGGACAAACAGCTTCTCAAGCAGTTTAACAGAGGCTGTTGGGATGATAATCTGCTAAAAGAGCTACAGCTGGAACTAAAAGATAAACACCCACCTGTGTATGCAGAGTTATTGCTTCACCTTCGCACTGCTGAAAACAGACAAGAAGTTAAAAACACACGCATGAAAGACTTCAGGTCTGGACACCATGGTGATAGCAGCTTAACGCTGAAGCTCCAAGACCCCATCCGTGATAATACCTTGAAAATCAGATTTAACGGATTTTTGGAAGAGTGAAAATCAAATGACAAAGTCATTATGCCGAAAGGAAAACAGAAGAGATCGACATTTGACAGGCCAAGACGCGCATCGGCCGGAGAATCTGACCTGGAGGACAACATCCACTCGGAAACAGAGGAGCTGAATGAGGCTAGCAACACGGTTAGCTTAAAAACGATAATTCAAGAATTAAGAGAATTTCGCCAAGAGTGTTGGGCCGAATTTCGTGAAATTAAAGACGAAATAAAAAGGACAAACAACAGAGTGGACAAGGCTGAGGACCAAATCATGGAAGCAGAGGAAAGAATAAAAGGGCTGGAAGAAACCACGCTGAATTACTCAAACGACAGACAAGACTGGAGGCTAAGCTAACTTACCAAGAAGGAAGACTAAAAAGGGCCAACATAAGAATTCATGGTCTGAAAGAAGGAGTGGAGGACGGTTTCACCACAATGGCTGCATGCGTGGAATCCATACTGAGAGAGAAGTTGGAAATTCCCCAATCCACCGACTTGAAGACAGAAAGGGCGCACCGTTCATTAGACCCAAGGCCGTCGGCGGAAGCGCCCCCACGATCGGTGGTGGTGAAGTTTTCCAACTTCAGAACAAAAGAAGAGGTTTTGAGCCTGGCTTGGCAGAAAAAAGGATTTATGCACCAAGAAAGAAAAGTTTTTGTGGAGCACGACTACGCCCCGGAGGTCCTTAAAAAGCGTTGGGAATACAACAACGTTAAAAAGGTACTAAGAGAGTAGAAACTGCGCTTTAAAACTCCATTTCCGGTGAAGCTGCGGGTTTTTTACGGGGAAGAGACGTGTCTCTACAACTCGGCGGAAGAAGCAACCAGGGATATGGCGAGAAGAGGGCTCCCGGTAACGGTGTACAAACCCGCAGCAGACCCGATCGAAAGAATCAAGGCTCAAACGTGGTGCACACAGAGACCCTCAAAATCCACGGGCCAGCAGCGGGAAACCAAGCGCCAGGGCTATAAGGAAAAACTGAACGCTTTCAGGAGGGAATAACGATATTCTTAGTCAATCTGCGCATCCAACCCTCCTCCTACAAGGTAACAAACATTAAAGGAGATGCAGAATCAGCAAGTGGTAAAACATTTCATGGAACAGTCATAATATTAGAAACAAGTAAGTCTTTAAAAAAAAAAAAAAAGAAAAAAAAACTTCTTAAAATAGAAATGTGACAATGAACCACATGAACTCTCCACACTAACAAATACTGTATTAACGTGATTGTTTGCTGTGACGGTGGTGGGAGGTTGCGCACAATTTCATAGGGTATAGGCATTAAAAAAAAAAAAATCATTACAAATTCGGATTGGGATCTGAAATTCACGTTAAAAACATGGGACAACTTACAGGGGTAAGAGAGGGCCCTCAACACGTAAAAGAGTTTGAGAAATTTCCCTCAGAGCCAACGCACCAGCAAGGCTCTTCTAAGGTCACTAAAAAGACCTCAGCTCAGGAAGATCTTTTGACAGTTTTTTGTCTTAAAGTTTTATATACTATGTTCTTAATGTTTTATATGTTCTTAATGTTCTTTCAGTTTCTGAGTAGCATAAAAGAGGGCCACTACACTGTTATACTAAATAAGACAACACAATGGAGAAACAGGGTGTAACAAAAATAATCTCATATAATGTAAAAGGGATCCTGAATCCAGTTAAAAGATCCAAGATTCTTGGCAAAATGAAAAAAGACAAAGCAGGAATAATATTTTTACAGGAAACCCACCTAACAGACTTGGAGCACACTAAACTTAATAGACAAGGGTTTAAACTGATCTCGTCATCTTCATATAAGTCAGGGAGGAGGAGGGGGGTAGCGACATTGATCTCAACCAAAATTATGTTTGAAAAAAATTCAGAACACAAAGATAAAGAAGGGAGATTTAGCATGGTACTTGGGCGGCTAGAGGGAGAAGATATCACCCTGCTGAATGTACGTATATGCACCTCCAGGGGCTAACTGGAAGTTTTATAAAAAGGTATTTGACCTAATGATAACTGAAGCCAAAGGTTTAGTGATATGTGGTGGAGACTTCAATCTAAGACTGAATCCATACTGGGATGCATCAGGTAATTCTCCACATCAAAATAACACTCAAAGTAGAAAAACTCGGATGCTACTAAAAGAAATGGGAATCTGTGACGTGTGGAGGGAACTCAACCCCAGTGTGAAAGATTATACATTTTACTCAGCACCACATTCATCATACTCAAGGATTGACTATTTTTTTTTATGTTTAATAGAGACATTGGACGAGTAAAAACATGTAAAATAGGACTGATGGATCTCTCTGACCACAGTCCGATCTATACGGACTTAAATATCCAAAAATACACAAATAATACATTTTCTTGGAGGTTAACCACTTGCGCTCCGTTGTTCCGCGGGCGGGCAAGTCTCTGCATCCTAGGGCGCACGAGAGCGCACTCGTGCGCGCTCGGACGCATGACGCATGATATACTGATGATGGTGCAGATGGAGATGGTGATGGCCTCCAAGCGCCACTGAAAAAAAAAGCTGCAGTCACAGCCGCGAACAGATTAGTTCATCTGATTGACCTCTCATTCGACTAATAAGAGCCTTGAATTGGGTTTCTGAAACCATGAAGAGCCAATGAATGAAAACCTAGGAAGGAGGACCCGCCTACTGGGAAAGCAGGAGCCAATTGAAGCACAGAAATTCGGGCTGGTGAAGAGATATTTACTGTTGCAGCAGATGAAAACAAAGGACGCTGGACGAATCTGCTACAGACCCAGGCTCACCCAGCAGCATGGAGAACACTCACAAGTGGGACCTGCACTCATTCCAGCAGAATAGACGTTTAGGATTCTCCTCCGTCATCATAGACCGACGGAGGCCGACGACAAAGGTCGTAAATCATTCGCCAAAACTGCAATATTGGAATTGTTTTGATTGGGATCCACGAGCGGACCAGCGTCGCGTTCGTCTGACAATGAGGAAGAGAAGTTCGCCAGGACTCTGCTGCTGTGAAGAGGTAAGGTGTTATAAGCTAAATTATTATTTCTCCCTGAAAACTGCAATCCAAAAATGACTTTTGACCGATCGGTAAATTACAACTGTACTGCGCACGAAGTACGAAGTGCATGCGCCGCGATAAACGGTTCATTTGCCGTGTTCAGACCGTGAACCCTTCCCCCCCCGCTGCAGAAGAGGAGCGGGGGGGCGGGGGGCATTCACGGTCCGAACGCCCCGGTCCACAGGGGGAAGCATATGCGTCTATTCCGTCATGTAGCGATGGCCGTCTTCTGTAGCGAGGGGGGGCCCCACACAAACAGTAGCGGGGGGGGGGGGGGGGGGGGGGGCGCTGTGAAAACATGCAAGGAGTGTAATCCGTCATGTAGCGAGGGCCGAACTCCGTCTTTTGTAGCGGGGGGGGACAACCCACACACACACACACAGACACAGCCCTGAATGTGACCTTTCATTAGAGCCCAAAATGAAGATTCTACATTGAATCATTCAAAAGTTACAGACGTTTTTCCGAACTGTGCCATTTGGCACAATTTGGCACAGTTCCAAAATGTCTGGGAACAGCCTGAGAACAAAGCTGTGTAAAATATTCATTTTTTGTGGTATTGTTACCAAATTTGGATCTCAGCTTGATAACACTTGGTTCTACATTTCTGTTGCATTTTCCAGCCGGATCGGACAGCTGTGTGTTATTTGCAAGCATTTGTATCCAAAAAAACACCGTGTCCAAATTTATTTTCTTCAAGTTCAGTATGTTTAGATGACTGTAACTCAGCGGCCGGAGCACGTAGAGAGATTATGTTTTTTTTGCCAAAAAATTCAAAGTGTTTTCTTTTAAATGAGACCAACCCCATGAAGATGCTGCAAAGGGTTGAATAACAGCTTTCGATTTACTTTGGGCATGTTTTTTTTTGGCATTTTTAGGAAAATTGCCCGGAGTGCAAGGGGTTAAATTCAAATGTGCTGAAAGGACCACTAAAAGATGAATTGGAATCAGATATTCTCAGATATTTGGAAGAAAATGAAAATGGAGAAGTATCCCCTTTAATACTGTGGGACGTATGCAAAGCTGTAATAAGGGGAAAGATTATCGCAAAACTGGCAACCCAAAAGAAACTGAGAAAAGAAAAACTAATCACATTAGAGTCAGAACTTAAGAAAGTAGAAAAAGAAGACAAAGACAACACTCATTCTAATGACTCGCTCAAAATTAAGGAAATTAAAAAACAAATAAACGAGATCTACACAATAGAAATCCAGAAGAAACTTACATTTCTGAAACAAAAATACTATGAAACAGGTAGCAAATCGGCAAAATTACTAGCCTACAAATTGAGGAAACAACAAACTGAGAGAGCAATCTACAAAATCAGAGACCCAGTATCAAAGGAAATAAAATTTAGAATTCAGGAAATTCTTAAAAGCTTCGAGAATTACTACAAGAACTTATACTCCCTCAAAAAACACAAAAACGCATACGAAGCCTTCCTAAATACATTAAATCTTCCCCCACTTACTGAGTCACAAAATAAAACACTACCGTCAGAAATACAACCTAAAGAATTAGAAAAAGCAATTATGAAACTTAAAGCTGACAAATCCCCAGGAGCAGATGGCTATACAGCAGAGTGGTACAAAACCTCTAACGGGGAAACGTCAGGGGGGCGACGTATGTTTATATATTAATAAGCAGTACTGCACATCTGTCACGGTCAGAGAGCGCATCTGTACACCCGATGTGGAGCTGCTGTCTGTGTCGCTATGCCCCTTTTATTTGCCTCGCGAGTTCCCCCAACTTTTCATCACGACTGTGTACATCCACCTGAGGGCAGACGCTGACTCCGCCTCCAGCACCGTCTTTGATGTGGTGCAGCGGCTGCAGTCAATTTTCTCCAGAGGCGCCAAACTTTATTCTTGGGGATTTTAACCATGTTTCTTTAAAGAAGACACTTAAAAACTTTTATCAGTATGTTTCCTGCCCAACCAGGTGAAAAAAGACATTGGACTTGTGCTATGGATCCATAGAGAGGGCCTATAAATCACTTCCCCTTCCTCCTTTAGGATCCTCAGATCACAACTGTGTACATTTGCTGCCCACATATAAAACTGCTCTCAGAAGAGGCAAGGTGGAGACCAGAGACATAGATGTGTGGACAGAGGATTCAGTGCTCTGCCTCCAGGAATGCTTTAACTGTAAAGACTGGGAGATGTTCACACTGTCCTGCAGGGATGATTTGGACTCTTTGGTGGACGTCACATGCTAATACATGCCTTTCTGTAAAAATATGATCGTTCCACGTAAACCTGTCAAAATACATCCCAACAACAAGCCACGAGTTACAAAATCAGTTAAATCCTGCTTACAGAGGAAAGAACTTGCCTTTAGTTGGAAAGTAAGATGGCAACAAAGAAACTTGGTTCAGCCTGGGCCAGTATGAAAACTATTACAGGCCTTCAGAGCACAGAACACAGTAATCGTGTGTTTTTAGATGGTTTTAATTCAGACACAGAGCTGGCTAATGCTCTTGTTTTTATGGTCGTTTTGACTCCTTTGATTTTAGCACTGAAACCCAAGATCTGAAACAGAAACTCAAAGACAATCAGCACTTTAATATTGAGGTGCAGGATGTTAAAAGGGAGTTCTGCGATGTAAAAGTGAACAAAAGTCAGGGCCCTGATAAAATATGTGGGCACTTGGTAAAGTCCTGTGCACATGAACTGAGTCCTATATTTCATTACATTTTCAATAAGTCGTTACAGACACAACATGTGCCTAAAATCTGGAAAGAAGCCGTGGTTGTTCCCGTTCCAAAATCCAGCTGTCCTAAAACGGTAAACGACTTTAGACCAGTTGCTTTGACTTCAATTTTAATGAAAATTTTTTGAAAAACTGGTCAGATGTGAGGTCCTAAAGCAGACTGAGCATGCATTGGATCCTCTGCAGTTTGCCTATATGCCTCACAGAGGAGTGGAGGATGCCACTGTCACTCTGTTTAACATGCTTTTTAAATATCTGGATTTTAATGGGACACACGCCAGGCTTTTATTTGTGGACTTTTCCTCTGCCTTTAATACAATCCAACTTCATATCTTAGTTGAAAGGCTCCTGCAACAATTCAATTTGATTTGAGCAATAATCTGGTGGGTTGGATTCTGGATTTCTTAACCAACAGGACTCAGAGAGTAAGGGTCAATGGTACATTGTCTGACCTAAACTGCTCTTCTACTGGCTCTCCTCAGGGGTGTGTGTTGTCACCACTACTCTTCATCCTGTACACAAACATGTGTCGGAGCAGACATGACAACAGACACATTATAAAGTATGCTGATGACTCAGTTATTGTCAGTCTCCTCCAGGATGGTGAGAGTGGCCACGGCTCAGTAGTTGATGATTTTGTTCACTGGTGTGAGGATTCCTACCTGCAGCTGAATACAACAAAAACTAAATACATGATTACTGACTTTAGGAGGAAAACTGCCAGGCACAAAGTCACTGTACTAAAAGGCCAGACCACCGAATGTGTACAATCCTACAAATATCTTGGGACGATTATTGATAGTAATTTAAACTTTGAAGAGAACTGTGAAAGGGTGTGCAAAAAGGGTCAGCAACATTTGCATTGCTTGAGAAAACTTGCACACTTCCAAATTGACCGAACCATAATGACAATGTTTTATCGGGCTTTTATTGAATCTGTTTTATCCTTTTCTTTAGTGTCATGGTTTGGTGAGATAAAACTGAAACAGAGGAAATCCTTGGATCAGGCAGTTAGATGGTCCAGTCGTTTGCTTGGTGAGTCACAACTGAGCCTGACATCCCTGTACACCAGACAAGTACAGAGGATGGCTACCTCCATTTTAAATGATGACTCCCACCCTTTGCACTGCAACTTTCAGCTTCTTCCCTCAAGACGGAGGTTTGCTGTCCCAAAAAGTAAAACCCAGCGCTACAAAAACAGCTTTGTCCCTGCTGCTGTCAAAGAGTTGAACAAGTTGTAACAATATACTGCACATAATTTAGGTACCTATTTATTAACTCCACTGTATATTTACTTATTTTTGTAGGATGTTATTTGGGTTCTAAATATTTTATTGGGATTTAGACCTTTGAGTTTTTAACCTCTTTGACTAGTTTTTAACTTTTTAATATGATCCTTCTCTCCTACCTCTGGTTTTTCTCTCATCTCTTTGTCTTTATACCCTGATTGATGGAGCCTTGAGTATTTTTATCATGTTTATAGTCAGCTTCATGTGTGCCTGTGCTTGTGTCTATGTTGAATGTAATTGTGGCTTGTAAATATGGATGTCACCAGACTGCAAAACAAATCTACCTACGGGTACAAATAAAGTAACCTGAACCTGAACCTGAAAACCTTTAAACAGCAACTATCTCCTCTCCTCCTGAAAACATTTAACTATGTCCTCCACACAGGGGAAATCCCCCCCTCCTGGAGAGAAGGGGTCATTGCAGACATACCTAAACCTGAAAAGGATAAACTAGACTGCTCCAACTACAGACCAATCAGTGTGTTAACCCCTTGCACTCTGGTCAATTTCCCTAAAAACGCCAAAAAATAACGTGCCCAAAGTAAATTGAAAGCTGTTCTTCAACCCTTTGCAGCATCTTCATGGGGTTGGTCTCATTTAAAAGAAAACACTTTGAATTTTTTGGCAAAATAGTCATAATCTCTCTAAGTGCTCCGGCCACTGAGTAACAGTCATCTAAACATACTGAACTTGCAGAAAATAAATTTTGCCTGGGTGTTTTTTTGGATACAAATGCTTGCAAATAACACACAGCTGTCAGATCCGGGCTGGAAAATGCAACAGAAATGTAGAACCAAGTGTTATCCAGCTGAGGTCAAAATTTTGTAACAATACCACAAAAATGAATATATTACATAGCTTTTTTCTTAGGTTGTTCCCAGGCGTTTTTGAACTGTGCCAAATTGTGCCAAATGGCACAGTTTGGAAAAACGTCTGTAACTTTTGAATGATTCTATATTGAAGCTTCATCTTGGGCTCTAATGAAAGGTGAAGGGCTGTGTGTGTGTGTGTCTGTGTGTGGGTTGTTTATTCATTCATGAATGAATGAATGAACAAACAAGCCCTCACACACAAAGAAGCATGACACGTAAAAAGTGTGTGGCTTTTTTTTTTACAAGAATAAATAACCTACAGTGCAATAAAAATTATACTAAAATATCTGTAATGTAGAAGATAACAACTCCCCCCCCCCCCCGCTATAGAGGACGGACATCATCCATCGACATATGATGGACCGCGGCCTTGCGCCGCGGTCTACTACGCACAGTTGTACTAAAATATCTGCAATAATATCTGCAATCCGCTACAGAAGAGTAGCGGGGGTGGGGGACGTTCATGGTCCGGACGCGGCGCACAGACCATGTCCAGTCCATAAGCTGCGGTACACGGTCTGTGCGCCGCGGTCTTCATGTTGCGATGACGCACAGTTGTAATTTACAGATTGGTCAAAAGTCATATTGATTACAATTTTCAGGGATAAAGAATAATTTAGCTTATAACACTTACCTGTCCACAACAGCAGTGTCGCTGGCGAACTTCTCTTCCTCATTGTCAGACGAACATGACGCTGGTCCACTTGTTACGGACTCGTGGTTCTGGTCACGCGACCCGGTCAAACCATAATTCCATTATTGCAGTTTTGCACTTCCATGATTGCGGTTTTGGCGAACGATTTTTCATGTTTTGTCATGTTTTGTCCTGCAGGATTATTTGTCATGATTGACATAAATGACAAAAATATGTGTATTTTCTTTTGTATTTTTATTCTACTGTTTCTTTTTTTTCCATTGAGAGAGTAGGGAATGGAAAAAACATTCATAGTAGTAATTTACTCATGCATACGTAAATTATATGATCAGAGGTGGGTATAGTAGCCACAAATTCTACTCATGTAAAAGCAGTGCTTTGAAATTAATAATTAAAAGTAGGGACTTCCGGTTATGGCGGCCACGAAGGAAGACGTGTTTCACACTGCTCTGCTCCTAAAAATAAAAAGTAGGCTAAAACTCTCTCAATTGGACCAAAAACCTATCCCAGCGTTTAGGCGCGGATATGGTAAAGACCAAGGCTGGGAAATTAGGTGGAGGAAAAAGTGATTCGTCAAAACAATCCAAGTTAACAGACTTCCACGCTCGTGACAAAGCAGAAAAATCTCCAAAGACAATGACGGAGGAGGGAGCTAGCGGCGGAGCGGTGACTGCTGAGGAGGGCACAAGTGCAGTACTTGCTGCCATCAGCTCCATGAGAGCAGACTTTTCGTCTAAATTTGATGGGATTATAGCAGCGATAGAAGGAATGAGAAAAGAAATAAGCGACTGTATGGAGCGAGTATCACAGGCGGAGCTCCGAATCTCCAGCGCTGAAGATGACATCACCAGCCTACAATGAAAGGTGCAAACATTGGAATTAAAAAATAAACGTCTGGAAGATAATGTCCTGGACTTAGAATCCCGGTCGCGACGGAATAATTTGAGGCTGGTGGGCCTCCCGGAGGGAGCGGAGGGACGGGATACATGTTCCTTTTTGGAAAAGTGGATTCCAGAAGCGCTGAACAATGCGGATCTGCAGTCATCGGTCGTCTTAGAGAGCGCTCACCGAATCGGCCCACTGAGAGATAATAAGACACCACCGGGGATGCCGATTATGAAGTTCCTCAGCTACAGAGACAAGATGACGGTCACCAACGCGACGCGAGCTAAAGGAGAAATTAAATACCAGGATCAACAGGTGCGGTTCTACCCAGATTTGGCCACAGTAATTCAACAATTAAGGAAACAGTTTGACCCCGCCCGTAAAGAGCTGCACAACCTCGGGATTCGTCACGGAGTGATTCATCCGGCAAGACTGCTGGTCACATATAAAGGGAGAACCCATATCTTCAAGACCCCTCAGGAGGCACAGGAGCTTATCAAGCAGATCCAAGAGGAGACTGGTGGGAGCTAAGCATGAAGCATGAACAAGATATAAAGGTAGAATATTTAAGCATTTGCACAGGCATCTGACTGACCTGAAACATATAGCATGTCTACAAAATATAGATTGTATTATATATATATATAAAAAATAACTATGATGTACAAAGTTGCTATAAAATTTTGGAGTTATGTTGGAAAAACTATAGAAGAGAGTTAATGTCATGTCATTTAAAAGGAGTAGAGTCAGGGTGATTGAGAGGAGAAAGAGAGAGTGGTCTGACTGTTCCTCGCAGGTGTGGAACAGTCACTAGCTATAACGGGAGACAGAATTTTTTTATTTTTTTATTTTGGGGGGATTACCACGAATGTGGGGAAAGGGAATTTGTTTTTGTGTAGTTTGAAGGATGAATGTTCAGCCATCCATGTTTTTGCTTCTCTGTATGAGCATGTTTATATTGCAAGGTAATCTCAAACTCCTTATTGATCATAGACCAAAGCGTTAATCTTAATTTAACTTCTTGGAATTGCAGAGGTCTACAAAATCTAAAAAAACTTAAACAAGTTATGAATAAAATAAAAGACATAGGTTCAAAAATTGTGTTTTTACAAGAAACTCATCTAATAGAGGGGGATGTAAAAAGAATTAGGAGAAGATGACAGGGAAATGTGTTCACCTCATCATTTTCATCCCGAGCCAGGGGAGTTATGACTCTCATACATAAAACAGTCCCATTTCAAGTGAAAAATGTAACTGGAGACAAATCAGGAAGATATCTAATCATCCAAGGATCTTTGTTATTAGAAAATATAAATCTGGTGAACTTATACGGTCCCAATATAGATGATCAAAACTTCTTCGCTAATTTATTTATTACTTTATCATCACTTACAGGGCAACATATAATAGCAGGGGATTTTAATTGTACATTGAATCCCAGTATAGATAGATCAACAGGACTGAACTGTACGCACAGTGGATGCAGGATGACCATTAATCATTTTATGAAAGAATTGAGATTGCTAGATATATTAAGAGAAATGAAACCACAAGTCAAAGCCTATTCTTGTTATTCTAATACCTACAAGACATTCTCACGTATTGACTATTTTTTGATCTCCACAGAATTAAGGTCCAAGATTCAAAACTGTTTCTATGATAACATCGTGATATCTGATCATGCACCCTGCTGTCTAATATATGTAGATAAGAAATTGAAAAAGGATCCGGGTAGGTGGCAATTTCAGAAAAAATGGCTTCAGGATGAGGAATTTGTTAAGTATATAGAAAAACAGATAGATGAGTTCTTTGATATCAATACTACACAAACATCAGCATGTATAAAGTGGGAGGCTTTCAAAGCTTTTATTAGGGGGCATATTATTAGTTATACAGGTTCAAAATCTAAGAAGACTCGAGAGGAGAGAGTCCAATTGGAAAGTAAAATAAAAATTCTTCAAGAAAAAGTGTATGCAGGAAGTAACCCAAAGTTAGAGAATGAATTACTGATTCTGAGAGCTGAATATGACAAAAAATCAGCGAATAGAGCTGCCTCGAGTCTTCTAAGATTGAAGCAAACTTTTTATGAACAAGGTGAAAAATCAGGGAAATTATTGGCATGGCAGATTAAACAATTAGAATTTAAAACACCAATTACCAGTATTATAAGTAACGGACAGGCAGTTGTAGATCCTTTAGAAATTAATAGTGCCTTTAGAGATTATTATGAAAAACTATATGATACAAAAAATGAAACTGACTTAATAAAAATAAATGGGTTTTTGGACGGATTATCTATACCGTGTATTCCAAATGAAAACAGGGAGATACTGGAGTCTAAAATTAGTCAAAAAGAAGTTGGGCTAGCCATTGATAATATGAAATCAGGAAAAAGTGCAGGACCAGATGGTCTTCCAGTTGACCTCTATAAAAAATTTAAGAATAAATTAATAAAACCACTTTTGGAAATGGTTTTAGAAGCATTAAAAAATAGTAATTTACCATCATACATGAATAATGCCTTAATTATACTGTTCCCAAAACCAGGTAAATCCTCTAATAAATGTGAAAACATGAGACCAATAAGCCTATTAAATGCTGACCTTAAGATAATCTGTAAAATTTTAGCAAGACGACTACAAGAAATATTACCAAATATTATTAACCGAGATCAGAATGGCTTTATAATGGGAAGACAAGGCTTCCATAATGTAAGAAGACAATTGTAATATTATTTATTCTAATAAAGAAGCACCGGATACAGCTCTCCTATCATTGGACGCCGAAAAGGTGTTTGATACCTTTAGCGATGGCAGTACGTTTACATGCACAAATATATGGAATTAAAGTAGGACCAACAGAACATAAAATCTCCCTGTATGCCGATGACATAATTTTGTTTATGTCAAATTTTAAAAAATCAATTCCGACCTTGTTAAATTTAATCAAGAACTTTGGGGAAATATCAGGATATAAAATAAATAAAACTAAATCTTCAATATTAATGCTAAATGAGACCCAGAGAAATCACCCAGCTCCTGAGGAAAATCAATTCAATGTTGTAAATCAGTTTAAATATTTAGGAATTCAAATTGTGCCTAAGCTAGAATCAGTCGCCAGTGCCAACTATGAAGCCTTAATGACAGATATTAATGAGTTACTTCAGAGATGGATGTCACTACCAATGTCGATGATCGGGAGAATTAATATACTTAAAAGTAATATCTTACCCAAAATACTTTATTTATTTCAATACATTCCTTTACCACCACCTTCAGATCTATTCTCAAGAATTAAAAAAAGTTAGTGGAATTTATATGGAACAATAGGAAGGCTAGATTACGTCTGTCCTTACTATATTTACCATTTGATCGTGGAGGTCTGAAATGTCCAAACTTTATGTTGTATTACTGGTCAGCACAACTGAGGTCTATTACATATTATTTTTCATCAAATGATCTCCCTCACTGGACTGAAATGGAATCATACAATTTACCTTTACCTCTTCCCTTATTCATATACTCAGACTCGGCTAAAAAAATTACAGAAACAAGTTAAAAATCCAATTCTAAAGCATATGATCAAAATATGGTGTGAAACCAAAAAATATTTAAAAGAACCACGCTTATTGTCACAATTTAGCCCAATATGGGGTAATCAATATTTTACACCAGGGAGAGAGGATGCTGTATTTAAAGTATGGAATTTAAAAGGGATTCAAAAGATTCAAGACTTATATTTGTCACGTTCAGATAACATAATGTCTTTTGAAGAACTGAGGATCAAATTTAATCTTAATAGAACACATTTTTTAAAATATCTTCAGCATAGGAATTTTATTCGATCAAATCAAAATAATGCTCTCACCCGACCTACTTATTCATCCTTGGAAAAAATTTTGATGAAAGATAGTAAGAGAAAGGGTATTATTTCAGAGTTTTATAACTCATTGACACTATCCTCAAGTGAAAACTCACAGAAAAGACTGAATTATTGGAAAGAAGACCTGCAAACTGAAATTTCAGAGGAACAACGGGAATTGTCTTGTACAGAAGCTCAAACCAAATCAATAAATGTATGTCTTAAATTGATACATTTTAAATGGTTAATGCGGATGTATGTTACACCGGTGGAGTTAAATAGATATAACAAAAACATACCAGATACATGCACAAAATGTATGGAAAGTAAAGGAACCCTATTTCATTGTTTATGGGAATGTAGAAAAATCAGAATGTTTTGGGAAGAGGTGAGGGTAACAATTGAAAAAATAATTTCAAAACAATTCATATTGAACCCTAAACTGTTTTTGTTGGGTCTGTATCCAGAAAAGCATAACTTTAATAAGAGTGAAAGAGCATTCATAGACCTCAGTTTGCTTAATGCCAAAAAATGTATTGCACTACTGTGGAAAAAGACTCATAGACCAGATGTGACTCAGTGGTTAAGACAGATGTTAACAAACCTTCCACTAGAAAGAATAACATACATACTGAAATCAAAGGAAAATGTGTTTGAGAATATATGGAGACCTTTCATTGATTATGTAAAGAAACTAAACATAACTTCTGAAGAAGGTGAATGATGTGTGTGGACGTTGTAAATTCCAAACTGGTGAATGTATAATATACAGTGGGGCAAAAAAGTATTTAGTCAGCCACCAATTGTGCAAGTTCTCCCACTTAAAAGATGAGAGAGGTCTCCAATTTTCATCATAGGTATATCTCAACTATGAGAGACAAAATGAGAAAAAAAAATCAGAACATCACATTGTCTAATTTTTAAAGAATTTATTTGCAAATTATGGTGGAAAATAAGTATTTGGTCACCTACAAACAAGCAAGATTTCTGGCTCTCACAGACCTGTAACTTCTTCTTTAAGAGGCTCCTCTGTCCTCCACTCGTTACCTGTATTAATGGCACCTGTTTGAACTCGTTATCAGTATAAAAGACACCTGTCCACAACCTCAAACAGTCAGACTCCAAACTCCACTATGGCCAAGACCAAAGAGCTGTCAAAGGACACCAGAAGCAAAATTGTAGACCTGCACCAAGCTGGGAAGACTGAATCTGCAATAGGTAAGCAGCTTGGTGTGAAGAAATCAACTGTGGGAGCAATTATTAGAAAATGGAAGACATACAAGACCACTGATAATCTCCCTCGATCTGGGGCTCCATGCAAGATCTCACCCAGTGGGGTCAAAATGATAACGAGAACGGTGAGCAAAAATCCCAGAACCACACGGGGGGACCTAATGAATGACCTGCAGAGAGCTGGGACCAAAGTAACAAAGGCTACCATCAGTAACACACTACGCCGCCAGGGACTCAAATCCTGCAGTGCCAGACGTGTCCCCCTGCTTAAGCCAGTATATGTCCAGGCCCGTCTGAAGTTTGCTAGAGAGCATTTGGATGATCCAGAAGAGGATTGGGAGAATGTCATATGGTCAGATGAAATCAAAATAGAACTTTTTGGTAAAAACTGAACTTGTCGTGTTTGGAGAAGAAAGAACACCATACCTACTGTGAATCAGGGGGGTGGAAACATCATGCTTTGGGGCTGTTTTTCTGCAAAGGGACCAGGACGACTGATCCGTGTAAAGGACAGAATGAATGGGGCCATGTATCGTGAGATTTTGAGTGAAAACCTCCTTCCATCAGCAAGGGCATTGAAGATGAAACGTGGCTGGGTCTTTCAGCATGGCAATGATCCCAAACACGCCGCCCGGGTAACGAAGGAGCGGCTTCGTAAGAAGCATTTCAAGGTCCTGGAGTGGCCTAGCCAGTCTCCAGATCTCAACCCCATAGAAAATCTTTGGAGGGAGTTGAAAGTCCGTGTTGCCCAGCGACAGCCCCAAAACATCATTGCTCTAGAGGAGATGTGCATGGAGGAATGGGCCAAAATACCAGCAACAGTGTGTGAAAACCTTGTGAAGACTTACAGTAAACGTTTGACCTCTGCCATTGCCAACAAAGGGTATATAACAAAGTATTGAGATGAAGTTCTGTTATTGACCAAATACTTATTGTCCACCATAATTTGCAAATAAATTCTTTAAAAATCAGACAATGTGATTTTCTGGATGTTTTTTTTTCTCATTTTGTCTCTCATCTTTTAAGTGGGAGAACTTGCACAATTGGTGGCTGACTAAATACTTTTTGACCCCACTGTATATACTTATGTAATGGTTTGCCTAGACTAAACAGAGGAGCATTGTTGATGACTTGCCTTTGTTAGTGGTTGTTGGTGTTTTTAGTACATTTTTTCTTTTCTTGTAGTTAGTGTTTTTTTTAAGTTACTTTAGTGTTAGTGTTTGATTGTTTGTGTCATGTTTGTAAAAAAAGAAGGTTCAATAAAAAATATTGTGGAAAAAAATAATTAAAAGTAGACAACCAAACATTTCTAGTTGAGCTAAGGGTACAAAGAGCACCCACTTAAAAAGTTGAGTAATGACTTCAGTCTTGAAGGTCTGAGGTTTTTCTCCAAAATTTAAAACAATTTCCTTATAGATTTCTACTTTCTCTGTAAATTAATCTAAATTTGAAACCATTTTTCTCAAATTTGTAATCTCCTCTTGTAAAATTGACTTTCCTTGTTCATTTGAGACTTTATTATAAATTTGTGGATTATTTTATGGCTAATTTCTATTTTTTTTTTAAATAAAATTACTGGGTTTTTTTAATAAATTTGAAACAGACTGTGATAATATTTTTTTTTTTTTTTTACTTCTGACTGACAACAATTTACATTTCTGACCATAATTTTCCAAAGCCAGAACAGAACAATAATTTAACTCTGATTTCAAAGAAAAAATATTAATAAAACTGTACTTAATAAAATAAATTAACTTAAATGACCAAAGATGTAATTATTTCTGTTACAATATTTCTATATATTTATAGTTTGTTTTGTTTTGTTTTTTCGAAATCTCCTCACCACCCAGACAGCAGGAAAAACCTCCCTTATTTTGAACTCTAAATGTTGGCACGTTTAGTCTGTCTGAAGGCTCCTGATGGATCAAAGTCATTGACTTTGTGAATTTCGGTCCTCTTAATTTGCCCAGTACATAATAATGAACATAAAATTAGTTAGTTAATCGTCGGCTCCTGCTCGTGTGTCCGAGCATAGGGTTGCTCCCGTTCCAGAAATCACTTGTGCTTATGATGGATGTGGCTCTGTAGCCCGAGCCGGTGATGGAAGAGGCGTGGGCAGAGACCACAGGGAAGTGACGGTGGAGGCCGCGGCTGCTGCGAGCGCTCCTTCCTTCTTCTTCGCTTCTCCTCCTCAAATGCACATCTGTTTTTCTCAAAGGCTATAGTGCCATTGCGGATAGCTTCTCTCCATACCATTCTCTCCTTTGCTAGGTGTTCCCATCTGTGGATGTTGGTTTGGGCCAAGGTGGACTTTAGTTGGTCTTTATCGCGCAGTTTTGGTCTGCCTAGTGGTCTTGTTCCTGAGGTGAGTTCTCCATAGAGCAGAATTTTCGGTAGACGATTTGAGTCCATTCGTTGGACATGGCCTGCCCAGCGGAGACGGTGCTGAATAATAGTAGCTTCAACACTAGGTAGTGCAGCGCGGGCGAGAACTTCGGTGTTTGTTACCAGGTCTGTCCATTTGGGTTTAAGGATTTATCTAAGATTCAGCTGTTGGAAGTGCTCCAGACGTTTGATTTGGCGATGGTAGAGAGTCCAGGTCTCGCAGGCGTAGAGAAGGGTAGACAGAACTACAGCCCTGAAAACCATGATCTTTGTTTTGATAGTCAGTGCGTGGTTGTTGAAGACTCAACGGTTAAGACGTCCAAAAGCGGAGTGAGCTGCCCTAACACGATTCTCCACGTCCTGATCGCATGTAGGTGTTTTTGATAGAATGCTTCCTAGATAACAGAAATGGTCCACTTTTTCCAGAGGCTTTTCATCAATAGTGTTGATTGTGTCAGGGAGCATGTTAATTAATATTAACTAAGGAAAAGGTAAAAACAGCTCCTTTTCATTCTTGGCTGACATAAGAAAAACAAAAAAAAATTAATTAAAAAGAAGGCAAAATGAAACAACTCAATCTCCTAACCACACCTGTTAGATTTTTTTTTTTTTTTTTAGATTTAGTA
This sequence comes from Pholidichthys leucotaenia, assembly GCA_020510985.1. Classification (NCBI taxonomy): domain Eukaryota; kingdom Metazoa; phylum Chordata; class Actinopteri; order Cichliformes; family Pholidichthyidae; genus Pholidichthys; species Pholidichthys leucotaenia. Next base: position 65,197,589 of record CM035841.1, read on the forward strand.
AACTTTATTGATCCCCAGAGGGGAAACTGAGGGTCATCCACCACCTGGATGGATGAAGCAGCCACGATACGGCGCTATCCCTTAACCATTCACACACACATTCACACCTAGGGCTAAGTGACTAGCTAAGTGACTCTTCCATTATTCCTCCCGTTACCAGCAGGTTAAAACAATGATAAATGCCTTCACTGCTTACATACCTCTTCTGCTTTTTTTCCGCATTTAAAGTACTTTAATAAGCTCATGCTTCTCTCAGACAGTGACGCTAGTAGCAAGACAATCTGACTGGCAACTGGAGTGGTCACGCGGGTGTAGCAATTCTGAACTCTGTATGGATGACGGTCACGCGTGTTGTTCGTGTGCACGTTTGTGGACCATTATTCCTTCATTTTTTTTTTCTTAAATTTATATTTCCTCAGAGTGGTGGGAAATTTTCAAGCGTGGTGGGCTGCCACCAGGAAATGTTACCAGAGGAAACCCTGTTAATGCCACATAATAATCAGACCTATGTATATAAAAAAAAACCTTTATAAGCAACATACAGTAAATTTTATTTTAAAGGTCAAATTGCTTTTGTGCCCTTCAGCTACTTCTATTTTAGTTGGAGATGGGCAAAATGCCTCTTTGGTTGGCAAAGGTTGCAGACTCCTGCTCCATACCATCCATTAGATTTTTCTGTAATCCTTCTAACAAAAAATGTCATCAAAAACAGAAGTTGCTGCACCACAGCAATGTAAAAGGGTGGATGATGACGGGACCACAGGCATACCCATACCTGTCCTTCCTGGATGGACATCTGCTTCCTCATGGGGGACATGGTGGTGGAAGAACTTCAGATGAGCGTGTTGTGTGGTCACTGCTGCTCCAACACCAGAGGAATGATGGGTTCTCAACCAGAAGAACCACGCAGTGTTCACTGTGTGAGAAAAGAAAGAATCAAGAGGATGAATACATTTTCCCACGCTATTTTGTCTTTGTTATTAGTAACGCTGGATTTTGGCTTTGGAGGGTGAAAACTTGAAAGAAAAAGGTTGTAAATATATTGGGAAAAGGAAGCAAAGTTAAAAACAAAATAAAATGATTTGCAAATCCTTTTAAACCTGTATTCAGTTGAATATACTACAAAGACTTGCGGGGGCGCTTCACCGTGTGCGACCCAGCAGTCACCCAGTGTACGTTTTGTCTTTTGTTTTCTAACCAGTTTTAATTGGGTTTTTAAACATTGGGTCTACTAGATTTTCATGTTCTCTGTGAGAAAACTTCACTGATCGAGCAATGCGGTTTATGGGAACACGTGTCAAGTGTTTTGTACTTTATGTGGCAATGCTACTTCTGTGCTTCTCCACCTGTCATGGTGTGGAGCAGGAATGCTGAGCAATGGAGAGAATCACTCTCTGGCTGTGTCTCAATTCAGGTGTTGCAGCCTTGTAGACCGCGGCCCTGGAGGCCAGAACACTCCAAGGTCGGTAGGTGGCATCTAAAGGCTGATTTTTGACTGTTAAATGAGATGGTCTAGTCTTTGGAGGACGTGTACTACCGTTCAAAAGTTTGGGGTCACCCAGACAATTATTTTGTGTTTTCCATGAAAAGTCACACTTATTTACCACCATGAGTTGTAAAATGAATAGAAAATATAGTCAAGACATTGACAAGGTTAGAAATAATGATTTGTATTTGAAATAATAATTTTTTCCAGATACTAACCTGCTCAAAGGAAGGTCAGTTTTATAGCTTCTCTAACCAGCTAAACTGGTTTCAGCTGTGCTAACATGATTGCACAAGGGTTTTCTAATCATCCATTAGCCTTCCGACGCAATGAGCAAACACATTGTACCATTACAACACTGGAGTGATAGTTGCTGGAAATGGGCCTCTATACACCTATGTAGATATTGCACCAAAAACCAGACATTTGCAGCTAGAATAGTCATTTACCACATTAGCAATGTATATTAGATATTAGAGTGTATTTCTGATTAGTTTAAAGTTATCTTCATTGAAAAAAAACAGTGCTTTTCTTTCAAAAATAAGGAAATTTCTAAGTGACCCCAAACTTTTGAACGGTAGTGTATGTTTACGTGACCAAACACTACCCTGTTGTCTAGCAACCATGACAGCATCAGTTGAGGGTTGTTGTTTTTTTTTGCTGACATTTTTGACAGAGAGAACTTTATTTTTATCTTCATTATTGTATTTTCTTTACTTTTTACTTGAGAATCTTCACCAGACACACAGAGGACCATGGGAGATAAAAATAAGACTTTAACTCATGTTAAAGTCAGCAGGTAAAATTAAGGTAAATTAAAACCACAAAATAAATTAATTTTTATTACTTTAAATATGTATACTATGGAGTGTGTGAAATAAGGCAGATTCACGACAGTTTATTACACACTTCACATCTCTCAAGCACAGAACAAAATGAATCTCTTTACACGTTTCATGGCAGTTCTCAACACACAGCAGGACATCTATATTACACTGCTTTCAACCCCCTATGTCCTTGACTCCTTCCTGCTATCTCACCAGGAACCCCCTGGGCATTGTTCTCCCATGCTTATTCACTGTCTCCTTCTGAGATGCTAAATAATCTGACTTCCCCAAGGTCCTACACCGCCCCTGCAGCATCTTAGATAGACAATCAGTCCACACGCTGTTTTGGCTTCCGTCTCCTCCCATATCTGCTGTAACTGGGGTTTACCGCCTCCGTGGTGCTGCTGTGCCGGTGGGGGGGTGCTGGGAGTGTGTCTGGCTGCGGGTGGGCCGTGGCGAGGGGAGGGGGAACTTCGCTCTGTCCGTGTGACTGCTCTGGTGAATCGTTTCCCTGGGGAGCTCTCTGTAGGGGTCTTCCACGCAGAGGGGCCCTAGCCAACAGCTCTTGCTCGTCCGCTGCTACAAAGGTGGGTTTGAGACTGTCTATGCATATTTTCTCCCGCCTACCCCCCCAAGTCTAGAAAAAAATGCTTATCCCCTGTTTACAACACTCTGAACGGTCCATCATAGGGTGGGCGCAATGGAGGGTAGTGGGCGTCATGTCTGACGAACACGAACTCCGCGTTCTTCAAAGTTTTAGGCACGAAAGTACGCGGCAAGCAATGGTGGGCCAGGCCCGGGAGCGTACCTGTGTTTGCGCTACGCTGCAAAAGCTGATACGGGGAGCTGTCCGGCGCGGGATTATCTGGCAGAAATTCCCCGGGCAGCCGTAGGGGCTGCGCAAAAACGAGCTCTGCCGGGGAAGCTTCCAAATCCTCTTTTGGCGTGGAGTGCAACCCCAATAAAACCCACGGCAACCTGTCTACCCAATTTGCATCCGTCAGTGAAGCCCTGAGCGCTGCTTTCAGTGATCTATGAAAACGCTTGCATAACCCATTGGTCTGTGGGTTGTACGCGGTTGTGCAATGAATTGTAACACCCAGGTTGCGGGCCATCGCGGACCAGAGGTCAGAAACAAATTGCGGGCCCCTGTCGGACGTAATGTCCGACGGGACTCCAAAACGCGCCACCCATGCTGTTAAAAAAGCGCGTGCTACGTCCGCGGACGTAGTTGCCGCCAGCGGGACTGCCTCTGGCCAGCACGTGGTGCAGTCCACCACTGTCAGGAGGTGCGTGCACCCCTGTGATGGCGGGGGGGACCCCACGTGAACATGGTCGAACACCCGAAACGGCTCCAAGGGAGCCTTCGTGTGTCTGTCTACCTTGGCTCGTTGGCACGCCACACAGGCTGCAGCCTACTCTTTACTTGTTTGCGTAGGCTCGGCCACACAAATTTCTCTCCCACCATTTTGACTTCCAGCTCAAATAAAATACAATTTGACTGTGAACAAGAAATCCAGGATAAAGAAGGCAGATATGTAATAATAAAGGGAAGAATAGATGGTATGCAGATCACATTAGTGAACATCTATGCCCCACCAGAAAGTGACAAGGGTTTTTTTCAACAACTGTTTGATCTCATAGCAACACACAGTGAAGGAGTCCTAATTTGTGGAGGAGACTTAAATGCTGTCATGGATCATGAAGTTGACACAACAAGTGTTAAGAAGACAAAAAAACATGTAACAAAGTTCATAAGAACCTCACTGGCAGAAATGGGTGTGGTAGACATATGGAGGGACCTGCACCCACTCGAAAAAGACTATACACATTATTCAGCAGTCCATAAAGTACACTCTAGAACAGATTACTTCCTTATGAATGAAGGTGACAGACACAGGGTGAGAAATTGTCGGATTGGAGGGGCAGAAATATCAGATCATAATCCTATATACATGGAAATATATTTAAACAATAGAAAACGACAAACAACATGGAAACTTGATGTAGGACTATTAAATGATGAGAAAATGAAAGAAAGAATAAAGGTAAACATAAATGAGTATATCGAGGAGAATGATAATGGAGAAGTGGACCCAACAATACTATGGGATGCACTAAAAGCCGTGTTAAGAGGTAAATTAATTGTTGAATCAGGAAAAGCAAAAAAGTCTAAACTGGAATCATATGAACAAAGATGTGAGAGACTGAGGGAATTAGAACGTAAACATCAAAGCACAAATGACCCAAAAATATATCAAGAAATTAAGGAAGAAAAAATAAAGATAAAAGAAATACAAATAGATGAAATCGAAAGGAAAAATAGATATTTAAAACAAAAATATTATGAAACGGGGCCAAAGGCCGCAAAACTGCTGGCAAAACGGTTAAGAAAACAACAAATAGTGAATAATGTATATAAGATTAAGGACCCCATCACAAATAAAACCACAGTTACCCCAGAAAACATCGAAGAAATATTCCATAAATTCTATCAAGAACTATACTCGCAACCTGAAGAGACAAATGTTAAGGATATTAAAAAATTTCTATGCACATTGGACTTGCCATCAATAGGAAACCAACAAAATGAAAAGCTAACAGCAGAAATAACAACACAAGAGATTAAAGATGTGATTAAGTCACTTAAAAACGGTAAATCACCAGGTAGTGACGGATACCTGTCTGAGTTTTATAAACTGTTTATAGAAGAACTCACCACAGCTCCTAAAGTCATTTAATTGGACATTAAACAACAACAAAATACCTCCATCATGGAATGAAGCCATTATTTCAGTTATTTTAAAGCCAGGGAAAGACAGGGAACAATGCGGAAACTACAGGCCAATCTCTTTATTAAATGTGGATTATAAAATATATACAACAATTATCTGTAAACGAATAAAGGCATTCTTGACAGAGGATGATCAAACTGGTTTCATAGAGGGACGCCAAACACATGATAATATCAGGAGAACATTACACATAATTAATCAAATACATAAAGAAAAGAAAAGCGCAGTAATAATGAGTTTAGACGCAGAAAAGCATTTGATAGGGTTAATTGGATGTTCCTATATAATGTGCTGGGACACTTTGGATTTAATGAAAAATTAGTGCAATGCATAAAGACACTGTATCAAAAACCTGTGGCAAGAATCAAGATAAACGGTAGCTTAACAGACAAAGTAAATATACAAAGATCAACTAGGCAGGGATGCTGCCTATCGCCCACCTTGTTTGCTCTGTTCATAGAGCCACTAGCTCAAGCGATGCGACAAAATAAGAAATTAAAAGGTGTAACAATAAAGGAAGCGGAACACAAGATTGGGCTGTTTGCAGACGATATTATAGTTTACCTTGAACAACCAGATGAATCAATAATGGAAATGATGGACTTGATAAAAAATTTTGGAAAATTATCTGGATACAAGATATACATAACAAAAACACAAATACTGACATTCCACTATAACCCTTTAAACCAGGTAACTGATAAGATCAAACTAAACTGGAAACAAAAAGAAATAAAATACCTTGGAGTGAACATACCTAAAGATTTAAGCAAAATCTACAAAGCAAACTATGATAGGTTAGAACAAGAAATAAAAAAAAGATATTGATAGATGGTCAATCTTAAATATGGATCTGAATTCAAAAATTAAGACAGTCAAAATCAGCATACAACCTAGACTGCTTTACCTCTTCCAGGCTCTACCAACAGAGATTTCTGGTGCCCAGTTCTCAAAGTGGGACAGGATGATATCGAGATTTGTTTGGGGAGGTAAAAAGCCAAGAGTGAAATATAAAACTCTCCAATTACCAAAAGAGAAAGGAGGCATGGGTCTACCGAGTCTAAAGGAATATTACTACTCAGCACAAATAAGATATATCATATGTTGGTGCGACGGAGGATATGAGGCAAAATGGAAAGAAATGGAAAAGGAAATTGAGGGACTCCCAGTACAAAGCATAATAGAAGATAAGGATGCATATAAGCAAATCAAACAAATAGACCCAATCACTAAATTTACTTTGGAACTGTGGTATAAAATAGTACAAAAGTATAATATGAAGGAGGACATTGCGGCGGCAGATAAAATAAAGCAGCGAAGTGAGGGTTTTAAGTAGGTTTATTAAATCATACCGCCATCATAGGACTCACCCCAGCCCTGTGCAGGCGGGCTGGTGTGTGTCCTCAGGCTCTCAGCAAAGTGTGTGCAGATGAGCAGTAGCAGAGAATGAGAGAGTGAACATGGATTTCAGTGAGCTTATGTACCCAGTTATAGACAATACATGAAAGGCATGGTATCATCAAAGAGATTGCAGACAGGCATGAGACATTTGCATTTGAGAGACACAGTAAGGGCAGGATGCATGAACACAATGCATGAATGGCACATTAACATCACAGTGTCATGACTTGCTGCTCATCAGCGGCGCCAGCCGCGCGCACACCTGCTCCTCGTCAGCGGCGAGGTATTTAATCCACTCTGCCCTGGGCTTCGGCCTGAAGCCGTCTCTCAACTTCGGCACCATTTGCTACTATGGTACTCTAACCTGCTAGCAAGATTATCTGGGGAAGCTCCCCTTACCTCTCTCCTCCAGCCTTCTCCCCTGTGCACAGGTGGACTTCCCCGGCGGCGGACTTCCTCATCTCGCCGCTGTCTCTACGCTGCTGCCACAGGCACTACAGGTCGCTGTCTCCCGGGCTCCGCCCTTGTCAACGCCAGCCACCTGTCATAACCAAGTAAGCCAGCTAAACCATTATTATCCTCTGTATTGGTGTGGTGCCCGTTACCCTTCTCCCTCTGCTTCCTCCCATAGGGTTTTCCGGCTGTATGGCCTCCTGCCCCCGTGCCTGACGCAGACGCCACCACCAATACATTCTTATTCCACAGACACGCAGCCACACATCCCTGTTGTCAATAAAGCTGTTAAATCTACCCAGAGCCTGCGTGTGTGTCTTCTGAGCCATGCATTATGTCAGTACGGCTTCAGCAGAGCGGCTCGGCAGACAGCGGGTTCGCACGCCGTCTTTCCACCCTCGAGGCTCGGGTGGATTTAATAGCCCATCAACAACAGGTGATATTAAATCAGTTAACTATTATTACTAACCGATTAGACCGCTTGGACCCCCAGCAGCCGTTCCCCTCGGCTCGTCCGGGTGGCGTAGCTCCCGCGGCTCCGGTGGCTGTCCAGCTCGCTCCTGGTGTGCCGGCACGGCTCACACCAATCCCCACTCCTGCTCGCTTTAGCGGTAAGCTTGGTGGAGCTCGGGGTTTTATCATGCAGTGTGAGTCCGTGTTCCTTCGCGTTCCCGGAGACTTTCCCTCAGACCATAGCAGGATTGGCTATATTGGTAATCTCCTGGAGGGTCGTGCGCTTACCTGGGCTTACGCCATTATGGTGAAGCCCAGCTACGCCACCCTCACCTATGGCCAATTCGTGCGACAACTTCTGGAAGTGTTCGATCATTCGCGTTTGGACAGTGTCCAGGTCGACCGCCTCCTCGGCCTCCAACAGGGGAGCCGATCGGCGGCCGAATACGCAATCGACTTCCGGGTTACCGCGGAGGAAGTTGGCTGGGAAGAGCGTGCGCTCTGCGGCATCTAAACTCTGGTCTGAGAGATGAGCTGGCCGGCCGGGATATCCCGGAGACACTGGCGGAGCTGATTTCCCTAGCCATCAGCTTGGATAACAGGCTGCGCGAGCGCGCCTCAGAGCGGAAGCAGTCTTCTCGCTCGCAGGGCGCCTCTGCGCGCTTGCCCCAAGCTCGCCGCCTGGCGTTGCCGCCGCCGGAGGTCTCCGAGGAGTCGGAGCCGATGGTGACAGGCCGGACAAAGCTCCCCCTGGCGGAGAAACAACGCCGCCGTGATCTGGGCCTTTGCATGTATTGCGGGGGTAGCCAGCACACGGTGGAGCATTGTCCAGAGAAGCCAAACGAGGAGGTCCGCGAGTCACTGTAGGGGGCCTCGCGGACGCTAATCGGTTAAATCCCCTCACACATTTGACGCTGCCCATCCACTTCTGTCACAACCTCACTGGGCACCTCACACATGCACTGGTGGATTCAGGCGCGGAGGGTAGCTTTATTTCACAGAGCCTGGCAACCCGATTGGGCATCTGTTGTCACCCCCTCGACTCTCCTCTCGCCCTGGTTAATCTCTCCCGAGTCGCCCTGGGAAAGGTGACCCACCGAACATCTCCCATTCCGGTGATCATCTCAGGAAACCACCGGGAGGATATCTCCTTCTACGTCCTGCCCACCTCGGTCACTCCTGTCATTCTCGGATACCCCTGGCTCCGCCTCCACAACCCCGCCTTGGACTGGAAGACTGGGAAAGTGTCAGCTTGGAGCACCTTCTGTATGGGCACCTGTCTCCAATCCGCTGCCTGCGCCCCGTCCTCGCCTCTCACAGCCAAAGACACCGCGCCCCCGGATCTCACTCTTGTGCCTTCAGAGATCCACGACCTGGGTGCAGTTTTCAGCAAGTCCAAGGCGATGTCTCTGCCTCCTCACCGGCCCTACGACTGTGCCATCAACATCCGCCAGGGGGCGCCCCTACCCTCAGGACGCCTCTATAGCCTGTCAGCGCCAGAGAAGGAGGCCATGAACACCTACTTGAAGGAGTCGCTCAGCGCTGGGATTATCCGACCATCTTCCTCTCCAGTAGGCGCAGGGTTCTTCTTTGTGGGAAAGAAGGACGGCTCCCTTCGTCCTTGCATTGATTATCGAGCACTCAATGACATCACGGAGAAGGACCGGTACACCCTGCCCCTCATGGATACCACCTTCCACTCCCTCCAGGGGGCGACCTGGTTTACTAAGCTGGATCTCCGCAGCGCTTACCACCTCGTCCGGATCCGGGAGGGAGATGAGTGGAAGACAGCCTTCCGCACCCCTAACGGTCATTTTGAATATCTTGTGATGCCGTTTGGGTTGACCAACGCTCCAGCCGTCTTCCAGCGCCTCATTAATGACGTCCTCCGGGATTTCATCGGCCTGTTTGTGTTAGTCTACCTGGACGACATCCTCATCTTCTCCAGGTCCAGGGATGAGCACCGGGTCCACGTGAGGCGGGTCCTGCAGAGACTGTTGGAGAATCGTCTATATGTCAAGGCGGAGAAGTGTGAATTCTACGCCAAAACAACTTCCTTCCTGGGGTTCGTCATCTCCCATGACCAGGTGCTTCCGGACCCAGCGAAGATTAAAGCGGTGGTGGATTGGCCCACACCTACCTCTAGGAAACAGGTTCAGCAGTTCGTCGGGTTCGCCAATTTCTACCGCCGCTTTGTCCCAAACTTTGGAGCCATCGTCGGGCCTCTGACCCACCTCACCTCCCCTAAGACCCCGTTCCGGTGGACTGAAGAGGCCGCAACGGCCTTCAAGGTGCTGAAGACGGAGTTTTCCTCCTCCCGGGTCCTCAAACAGGTCGATCCCGCGCTGCAGTGCATAGTGGAGGTGGACGCTTCGGACAAGGGGGTGGGGGCGGTGCTGTCCCAGCGGTCTCCAGCCAACGGAGTCAAGCGACCCTGCGCCTTCTTCTCTCGACGCCTGTCCCCGGCGGAGCGTAATTATGACGTGGGGGACAGAGAGCTTCTAGCCATCAAGCTTGCACTTCAGGAGTGGCGTCATTGGCTGGAGGGGGCCGCCTTGCCTTTTGTGGTCCTAACTGACCACAAGAACTTGGAGTACCTAAGATCTGCCAAGTGTCTGAACGCCCGCCAGGCGCGCTGGTCCCTGTTCTTTGCAAGGTTTAAATTCAACATCACTTACAGGCCTGGCTCCAAGAACGGCCTGCCCGACGCTCTCTCCAGGCAATTTGCCCCGGAGGCCACAGAAGATGCTGTTCACACCATCCTGCCCAGGTCGTGCGTCGTGGGGGCTGTTTCTTGGGACATAGAGGAGAAGATCCGGAGGGCGCAGGAGTCGGAACCGGACCCTGGCGGCGGACCGGAGGGGAGGCTCTTTGTACCATCTGCCGTCCGGGGGGACGTTATTCACTGGCTCCACACCTCTAAGCTCACCTGCCATCCCGGAGCTTCACGGATGATCGACCTCCTCCAGCGATCCTTTTGGTGGCCAGGTCTGCGGAAGGATGCCGCCCGTTACGCCCGGGCCTGCCCCGTCTGCGCCACCAGTAAGTCAGGTAACGCTCCCCCTGCGGGCCTGCTCCAGCCCCTGCTCGTCCCTGGCAGGCCCTGGTCGCACATCGCCCTAGACTTCGTCACCAGGCTCCCTGTCTCCAACAACTTCGACACAGTTCTGACCATCGTTGACCGTTTTTCCAAGGCCGCCCACTTTGTGCCCCTACGTGGACTCCCCTCAGCCTTGGAGACGGCGGACCTCCTCATCCAACACGTGGTCAGACTGCACGGAATCCCGGTCGACGTGGTCTCCGATCGTGGCCCCCAGTTCTCTTCGGACGTCTGGAGGTCCTTTTGCAACGCCCTGGGAGCTAAAGTAAGCCTCACCTCCAGCCATCACCCCCAGTCTAACGGGCAGTGTGAGCGGACTAACCAGGAGCTGGAGGCTGCCCTCCGCTGCGTGACTACATCCAAGCCCACGTCCTGGAGCTCTCACCTCGCCTGGGTGGAGTACGCCCACAACACCTCTCGCTCCTCTGCCATCGGGATGTCTCCCTTTAAGGCATCCCTGGGTTATGATCCACCTCTATTCCCCGCGCAGGAGGGCGAGTTGGCTGTCCCCTCTGTCCAGGCGCACTTTAGGCGGTGCCGCTCCCTTTGGACTACGGTGCGCAATGCGCTTTTACGCACGGCGGAGCGCAATAAATCCACGGCGGACCGGCACAGGAGACCTGCCCCTGCCTACCAGGTGGGACAACAAGTCTGGGTATCCACACAGGACGTCAACCTAAAGGGTGAGAGGAGGAAGCTGGCCCAACGATTCATCGGCCCATTTCCCATAACTAGGATTATCAACCCGGTGGCTGTGCGTGTGGCTATTCAATCCTCCCTCCGCATCCATCCCACCTTCCACGTCTCCAAAGTTAAACCGGTGGTCTCTGACCCCCTCTGCCCTCCACCTGCGGCGCACCCCGCTCCCCGGATGATTGGTGGCCATCCGGCCTGGACTGTCTCTGAGATCTTGGACGCCCAGCGCTGGGGTCGCGGGTTGCAGTATTTGGTGGACTGGGAGGGCTATGGACCCGAGTGGAGACAATGGGTGCCTTCCTCGCTGGTGTTGGACCAGTCCCTCATCTCTGAGTTTCATTGAGCGCACCTGGAGAAACCATCGCCAGGAGGCGCTGCTAGAGGGGGGAGTACTGTCATGACTTGCCGCTCATCAGCGGCGCCAGCCGCGCGCGCACCTGCTCCTCGTCAGCGGCGAGGTATTTAATCCACTCTGCCCTGGGCTTTGGCCTGAAGCCGTCTCTCAACTTCGGCACCATTTGCTACTACGGTACTCTAACCTGCTAGCAAGATTATCTGGGTAAGCTCCCCTTACCTCTCTCCTCCAGCCTTTTCCCCTGTGCACAGGTGGACTTCCCCGGCGGCGGACTTCCTCATCTCGCCGCTGTCTCTACGCTGCTGCCACAGGCACTGCAGGTCGCTGTATCCCGGGCTCCGCCCTTGTCAACGCCAGCCACCTGTCGTAACCAAGTAAGCCAGCTAAACCATTATTATCCTCTGTATTGGTGTGGTGCCCGTTACCCTTCTCCCTCTGCTTCCTCCCATAGGGTTGTCCGGCTGTACGGCCTCCTGCCCCCGTGCCTGACGCAGACGCCACCACCAAATAAGAATTATTTCAAAGCTATATCAGAAACTTGCGGCAAACAAACATTCAAGTAACTATAAAGGAGAAATGGGAGAAAGAGCTAAATTTAAACATAACAGAAGAAAACTGGCAAGAAATATGGAAAACACAACACACATCAACAAGTTCAAGGACATGGAGGGAATCTGGATGGACAAACTTGATTCGCTATTTCATTACACCACAGATTCAAAGAAAATATACAAATACCCAATCTATATGCTGGAGGGGCTGTGGGGCTCAAAATGCAGACCACTCACATATGTTTTGGAAATGCAGCAAAATCTCATCATTCTGGAAATCTATACATGTGACAATACAGAGGATATTAGGATATAATATACCAATGAACTGTAACTTGATGTATTTATGTGATCTTAAAAGAGACAATGTAATACAGGCTGAGGACAGATATCTAGTTAAAATATTGCTGATTGCATGTAAAAAAACAATCACAAGAAAATGGCGATCAGAAGTTCTTCCTGACCAAGAGCAATGGACTGGCATTGTTGAGGATATACGTTTAATGGAAAAACTAACATATCAACAAAGAATGCAAGAAGGACAATATGAAAAAAAAAATGGTGGAACTGGACACACTACAAAGTGCAACAACGAGACAGAAATTGAAAGAATATCCAAAGACACTGAAAAACCTGAAGAATTAAGAGATGGAAACTAAAAACTTGATGCTCCAACATTTGTCCCCCCCCCTTTTCTTTCTTTTTTTTTTCTTCCTCTAGCTCCTTTTTTAAAAAAAAGCTTAAACACAAATTTACTGACAAACCATGGCTAACCAAAGGACTACAAAAGGCGTGTAAAAAGAAAAATTTATTATATAAAGCTTTCATAAAGAAAAGGACAAAAGAAGCAGAGCAGCGGTATAAAACATACAAAAATAAGTTAACATATATAATAAGATGTAGTAAAAGAGACTATTACAGTAAAGAACTGGAAAAAAACAAAGACAATATTAAAAATACATGGACAATAATCAACAGTATCCTTGGAAATAAAAGCAGAAATACCAGCTACCCAACTAACATTCCAAAAAATAATAAATCGACTCCGAATGTGAATATAGCTTCACCTGCAGATGAATTTAATAATTTTTTTGTTAACATTGGACCTAAACTGGCCCGAGAAATACCCACTACGGTGCCAACAGGTGATTCAATATGCAATAACACTGCTGTAAAAGACACCATCTTCATAAAGAACACAGACGAAAGAGAGGTCATTGAAATTGTTAAATCGTTCAAAAGTAAAACATCTACTGACTGCGATGGTATTGATATGCTACTAGTCAAAACTGTTATCGAATGCATAGTGAAACCACTGACGTATATCTGTAACCTGTCTTTCCAATCAGGTATATTTCCCAATGCAATGAAAATAGCTAAAGTAATTCCGATTTACAAGACAGGCGACAGAGGGGAACTCTCCAACTACAGACCAATTTCACTATTACCGCAATTTTCCAAGATACTTGAAAAAATATTCTATGAGAGAATTGACAACTTCATACTGAAGAATGATTTATTGTGTGAGCAGCAATATGGGTTCAGACACAAAAGGACAACAGCATATGCCTTAATGGAATTTACAGAAAAAATATCAACAGCCATTGAAAATAAAGAGTATTCAGTTGGAGTATTCCTGGATCTTAAAAAAGCATTTGATACAGTAGATCACAATCTATTATTAAAGAAACTACAAAATTGTGGTATCAGAGGGGTAGCACTGTCCTGGTTAAGAAGTTACTTAAAGAATAGATATCAGTTTGTATGTGTTAACAACAAAAACTCAGAGCTACTGAAGGTCACCTGTGGAGTCCCACAGGGTTCAGTTTTGGGACCATTATTATTCAATATGTATATAAATGATATATGTAAAGTTTCAGAAAAAATGGACTTAATATTGTTTGCTGATGACACTAACCTGCTATGCAGTGGAAACAATTTGGAACAACTTCTGGATACACTCGGAAAGGAATTAGGAAAGCTGAAACTGTGGTTTGATTCAAACAAATTAACGCTCAATTTAAGCAAGACAAAATTTATAGTCTTTAACAACCATCACAACTACCCAGTACCCAAACTCAGTGTAAATGGTGTAGAGATTGAAAGGGTATCCGAAACTAAATTCCTTGGAGTAATAATTGATAACAAACTGTGTTGGAAGCCACATATTAATTATATAAAAGGTAAAGTATCCAAATCAATTGCAATATTACACAGAGTGAAAAATTTGCTGAATCAACCCACACTATACACCTTGTATCATTCATTAATACTCCCATACATGACATATTGTAATGAAGTATGGGGAAATACATATAAAACAAACATATATCCACTCTTTATGCTTCAAAAGAGAGCTATTAGAATAATCAACAAAGCAGCTTACAGGGAACCAACAAACCCACTTTTTCTTAAACAAAAAACTCTCAAGTTGAAAGATCTGATCGACTTTAAAACCGCAATAATAATGTTCAAAGTGAAGAATCTATCACTGCCCGCAAATATCCAAAAGTTGTTCCAAACAAGGGAGAAACGATATCACTTCAGAGGAACATGTATATTTCAAAAGCCTACAGTGAGAACAACTACCAAGCAACACTGTATTTCAGTGCAAGGTGTCAGATTATGGAACGATTTTGGACCTGAATTAAAATCATGTACAAAGCTTGGACAATTTAAACAAAAACTAAAGGAAGAAATACTCCAAACATATTTACAAGACGACATGTAAACTCACATAAGGATTGACATTTCCAGCCTGTGTTGTGTTGTAGCTTAGTTTTTCTTTTTTCTCTGTGACACTATGTCTTAGATTTGTTTTTGAATAGTAACCGCTTAACTTAGACTAGCTCAGTTTTCTTTTCTCTCAGTTATATTTTGTCTTAGCCTTGTTTTAAATTGTAATCGCTCTTGTCTTGTTTTCTCCTTTTTCTCCTTTGAATTCTTGGATGGAATATGGGTGGGCAATATAAGCTGCGGCTTCAGCCATCACCCATTTCGGATAACTCACGTGGAATTGTATAGTAGAAGGAGTCTTTGTCTAATTTGACCTTGTTGTTATATTATACAGTTTCTTTTAACCTGTAATGTACTATCCGAAATAAATAAATTCATTCATTCATTCATTCATTCAAATATAGAGACTGTGATCTGAATGTAATATGTATGATGAAAAATGAATAAAAATCAAAGTTACAAAAAAAGATGTATCAGTTTAAGACGTACATTTATTGATTTGTTTTGAGCTCCTGCACAAGCCATTTCCCATTGTTCCTCTGAAATTTCAGTTTGCAGGTCTTCTTTCCAATAATTCAGTCTTTTCTGTGAGTTTTCACTTGAGAATAGTGTCAATGAGTTATAAAACTCTGAAATAATACCCTTTCTCTTACTATCTTTCGTCAAAATTTTTTCCAAAGATGAATAAGTAGGTCAAGTGAGAGCATTATTTTGATTTGATCGAATAAAATTTCTAAGCTGAAGATACTTAAAAAAATGTGTTCTATTAAGATTGAATTTAATCCTTAGTTCTTCAAAAGACATTATGTTATCTGAGCGTGGCAAATATAAGTCTTGAATCTTTTGAATCCCTTTTAAATTCCATACTTTAAATACAGTATCCGCTCTCCCTGGTGTAAAATATTGATTACCCCATATTGGGCTAAATTGTGACAGTGAGTGTGGTTCTTTTAAATATTTTTTGGTTTCACACCATATTTTGATCATGTGCTTTACAATTGGATTTTTAACTTGTTTCTGTAGTTTTTTAGCCGAGTCTGAGTATATGAATAAGGGAAGAGGTAAAGGTAAATTGTATGATTCCATTTCAGTCCAGTGAGGAAGATCATTTGATGAAAAATAATATGTGATAGACCTCAGTTGTGCTGACCAGTAATACAACATAAAGTCTGGACATTTCAGACCTCCACGATCAAATGGTAAATATAGTAAGGACAAACGGTAATCTAGCCTTCCTATTGTTCCATATAAATTCCACTAACTTTTTTTTAATTCTTGAGAATAGATCTGAAGGTGGTGGTAAAGGAATGTTTTGAAATAAATAAAGTATTTTTGGTAAGATATTACTTTTAAGTATATTAATTCTCCCGATCATCGACATTGGTAGTGACATCCATCTCTGAAGTGACTCATTAACCACTTGCGCTCCGTTGTTCCGCAGGCGGGCAAGTCTCTGCGTCCTAGGGCGCACGAGGGCGCACGAGAGCGCACTTGTGCGCGCTCGGACGCATTACGCATGATAGAGATACTGATGGTGGTGATGTAGGTGGTGTGGCCTCCAAGCGCCACTGAAAAAAAAAGCTGCAGTCACAGCCGCGAACAGATTAGTTCATCTGATTGACCTCTCATTCGACTAATAAGAGCCTTGAATTGGGTTTCCGAAACCATGAAGAGCCAATGAATGAAAACCTAGGAAGGAGGACCCGCCTACTGTGAATGCAGGAGCCAATTAAAGCACAGAAATTCGGGCTGGTGAAGAGAGATTTACTGTTGCAGCAGATGAAAACAAAGGACGCTGGACGAACCTGCTACAGACCCAGGCTCACCCAGCAGCATGGAGAACACCCACAAGTGGGACCTGCACTCATTCCAGCAGAATAGACGTTTAGGATTCTCCTCCGTCATCATAGACCGACGGAGGCCGACGACAAAGGTCGTAAATCATTCACCAAAACTGCAATATTGGAATTATGTTTTGATCAGGATCCACGAGCGGACCAGCGTCGCGTTCGTCTGACAATGGGGAAGAGAAGTTCGCCAGGACTCTGCTGCTGTGAAGAGGTAAGGTGTTATAAGCTAAATTATTATTTCTCCCTGAAAACTGTAATCCAAAAATGACTTTTGACCGATCGGTAAATTACAACTGTACTGCGCATGAAGTACGAAGTGCGTGCGCCGCGATAAACGGTTCATTTGCCATGTTCGGACCGTGAAGCCCCCCCCCCCCCCGCTGCAGAAGAGGAGCGGGGGGGCGTTCACGGTCCGATCGCCCCCCAGTCCACGGGGGGAAGCATATGATGTAGCGATGGCCGTCTTCTGTAGCGAGGGGGGGGGGACAAACCCCCCCCCCCCCCACACACACACACAGTAGCGAGGGGGGGGGGAGCCGCTGTGAAAACATGCAAGGAGTGTAATCCGTCATGTAGTGAGGGCTGAACTCCGTCTTTTGTCCCCCCCCCTCCACACACACACACAGCCCTGAATGTGACCTTTCATTAGAGCCCAAAATGAAGATTCTACATTGAATCATTCAAAAGTTACAGACGTTTTTCCAAACTGTGCCATTTGGCACAATTTGGCACAGTTCCAAAACGCCTGGGAACAGCCTGAGAACAAAGCTGTGTAAAATATTCATTTTTTGTGGTATTGTTACCAAATTTGGATCTCAGCTTGAAAACACTTGGTTCTACATTTCTGTTGCATTTTCCAGCCGGATTGGACAGCTGTGTGTTATTTGCAAGCATTTGTATCCAAAAAAACACCGTGTCCAAATTTATTTTCTTCAAGTTCAGTATGTTTAGATGAATGTAACTCAGTGGCTGGAGCACGTAGAGAGATTGTTTGTTTTGCCAAAAAATTCAAAGTGTTTTCTTTGTGTCCCCCCCCCCCCCCCCGCTACAGAGGACGGAGATCGACCATCGCTCCATGACGGATTACACTCGGATGTGGCGATGTGGCCACAGCGGCGCAGTCACCGCGGCTCCCCCCCCCCCCCCCCCCCGCACTTCGGACATCGTGCACCGCACAGTTGTAATTTACCGATCGGTCAAAAGTCATTTTTGATTACAATTTTCAGGGATAAAGAATAATTTAGCTTATAACACCTTACCTCTTCACAGCCACATTGTCCTGGCGAACTTCTCTTCCTCATTGTCAGACGAACGCGACGCTGGTCCGCTCGTGGATCTGGTCTCGCGACCCGGTCAAAACATAATTCCATGATTGTGGTTTTGGCGAATGATTTACGACCTTCGTCGTCGGCCTCCGTCGGTCTATGATGACCATATAAGAGAATCCTAAAAACTCTGCTGGAACTAAAAAAAAAAAAAGCACCGCCTGTGGCTGCTGTAGCAGTCTCTCTTCACCCAGCTTTAGACAAAACAGCTCAGTGAACTTCTGTCCTTCAATTGGCTCGCTGCGTTGGTAGGCGGGTCTTTCTTGCTAGGTTTTCAGTCATTGGTTCTTCAAGGTTTCAGAAACCCAATTCAAGGCTCTTATTAGTCGAATGAGAGGTCAATCATATCCAATCTGTTCGCGGCTGTGTCTGAAGTGGAAGAACTTTTTTTTTTCAGTGCGCTCTCGTGCACCCTCGTGCGCTCGAGGACGCACGAGAGCGCCCTTGTGCGCTCTGGGACGCAGAGACTTGCCCGCCTGCGGTACAATGGAGTGCAAGAGGTTAATTTATTCTTAAATTTTTTATAGAGGTCAACTGGAAAGCCATCTGGTCCTGCTCTTTTTCCTGATTTCATATTATCAATGGCTTGCCCAACTTCTTCTTGACTAATTTTAAACTCCAGTATCTCCCTGTTTTCATTTGGAATACACGGTATAGATAATCCACCCAAAAACCCATTTAGTTTTGTTAAGTCAGTTTCATCACTAGAGCTTCTTTAGCCTACCAATCTTGATGCTTCCTCTCAGGGTGGCCTAATACATCACTCGCAATCTGATACACCGTATCCTTCAGTATTGCCCATTTCTCTTCTATGTCATTCTCTGAGTTGTTGCTGTCCCAGTCTTTCAAGTTTTCATCCATTCCCTGTGTAAGTTCTTCCTGCGTCTTTTGGCCTTTCAGTGCACTAGTGTTTAGCTTCTGTGGTGGCTTCACACCCGTCCTGCAGTGCTGTTTTCGTCTCCAAATCCTTAATCTAGATCTCAGTATAACATGATCAGTACCACAGTCCGCGCCTCTCATTGCTCTGGTGTCCAATACATCCCTTATGTCTCTCTGCCTGACTATGATGTAGTCTAATAAATGCCAGTGCTTGGATCTTGGGTGCATCCATGTCTTCTTGTGTGTGTCCTTGTGCTTAAATAGTGTTGGTTATCACAAGGTTGTACTCTGAACATAGTGCAAGTAGAAGTTCTCCATTAGCATTGCACTTGCCTACTCCATGACTGCCTAGCACTCCTTTCCATTTCTCAGTGTCCAAACCAACTCTGGCATTAAAATCTCCAACGAGTATCAGCCTGTCATCAGTCGGTACACGCCTGATAGTCTCACGTAAATCACTGTAGAACTCTTCCTTCACCTCCTCTGTGTTGGTCATTTATGTAAACCATGACAAAAAAATCCTGCAGGACAAAACATGACACTTGGTATTTTCTAACCCATTTGTATACCACCAGAGAAAGAGACAGAACCTGAATTTGACAGGGCTCAGAGAAGGAAAGATGAGAAAGAAGAGAGGAGCCAAGGAGAGGAAAGTGTTCAGGCAGAGGGTCCAGGAGAGATGGGGGGAGAGGAAGAAGAGAAAGATAACACCACTAAAAAGCCCAAACACAGGACATCTGGGTGGGACCCCAACTGGCCCAATATTCCAACATTCAAGCCTTGGTTGTGCAATACTTCAAATGGTAAGTTCAATATATAAAGTTATTGTGCACAATTAAGAAAAAGAAATAAATAGAATAAAATTAACATATTCCAGTTGCAACAGTGTCATGTCCCCCCCCCCGCCCCCTTCCCTCAGAAAAATAGAAAAGGGGCATTGACGTCATGCCGCACTGCATTCTGGGCCGTTGTCGCCATCATCCTTGTCAGGCTTCTTTGTTTACCTGTAGTCTGAGCAGCTGCTAACATGAACAGACATACATTTGATGGAATGCAGCAAACAGAAAATTAAAATTCCTTATTCAGAGAAACTGAATAAGGAAGCTAAGGAGCGTTACCTCTAAAGAATTGAAGAAATAAATGGGATAGATCGATATAAGCACAAGAAATGGACCACAGATCACTACCAACTGCCTGGAGTCACGCTGTCTTTGCCTACCTGGTTTGTGGGGTGGGTGCATAAATCCATGAGCAATTTAAAAACTATAAATCAATAGAGGCTCATGTTCATTGAACCAATAGATGGGTCCAGCCACCTCATAATATTCTGGGTAACCGACTAGAAAACCGCTGTTTAATACAAAGGTAAGAAGTTACTGTTTCTATAAAGTCAAAATACATCGAGATTAATGTCGAGCATACCCCAGAATTATTTTTACATATAAGTAATGCTACCAAAAGCCAGTTTAGAAAGCTTGGGATCAGTCCGCCAAGGTCTCCGCCTTTGACCGCCACCTAATCCACATAGCACTGGACCCCCATGATCCCTCCTGCAGGTGGTGAGCCCACTGGAGGGCGGACCCATGTAACTCCTTCGGGCTGAGCCCGGCCGGGTCCCATGGGTGGAAACCCGGCCACCAGACGCTGGCCTTCGAGCCCCTCCCCCAGGCCTGGCTCCAGGGTGGGGCCCCGGTAACCCCATACCGGGCGGGGTACACTGAATCCTTGATCTAGAATTTATCATGAGACTCTGTTGGATCGTTCTTAGTCTGGCCCTTCACCCAGGACCAGTTTGTCTTGGGAGACCCTATCAGAGGCAGATTGCCCCGGACAACATAGCTCCTGGGATCACTGGGGCACGCAAACCCCCCCACCACGATAAGGTGACGATCCATGAGGGGGAGGTGACGATCCATGAGGGGGATCGTCAAAATCAAAGCTGTCGATTTACCAGTCAATCTACGTTCCTACTCTCACCTATGGTCACGAGCTTTGGGTAATGACTGAAAGAACGAGATCGCGGATACAAGTGGCTGAAATGAGCTTTCTCCGTAGGATTGCTGGACTCACCCTCAGAGATAGGGCGAGGAGCTCAGTCATCCGGGAGAGGCTCAGAGTAGAACTGCTGCTCCTCCACATTGAAAGGAGTCAGTTGAGGTGGTATGGGCATCTGATTAGGATACCTCCTGGACGCCTCCCACTTGAGGTGTTTCAGCACGTCCCACTGGGAGGAGACCCTGGGGCAGACCCAGGACTCGGTGGAGAGACCATGTCTCCCAGCTGGTCTGGGAACGCCTTGGTATCCCCTCTGAAGAGCTGGAGCAGGTGGCTGGGGAGAGGGAAGTCTGGGCTTCTCTGCTTGAACTGCTGCCTCCGCGACCCGGACCTCCGGAAAAGCGGTAGAAGATGGATGGATGGATGGATGGATATAAGTAATGCTCTTTGAACCCATGTGTAACTTACTGAACAGGTTTCTAACTTACAGCTACCATATAATGGGGGTGGCAGTGGCTCAGGAGGTAGAGCAGGTCGTCAAATAACTGCATGGGTGGTGGTTCGAATCCCGCTCTCCCCGGATATCCTGCCGTTGTGTCCCTGGGCAAGACACTTGTAATATAAATGTATTTTATATTTGTAATGTGTGCCCTGATTTGTTTCTCAGTTGCTTTTAATATGTTTTGACGGTCCAGTTCAGTTCTCTTCCCATGATGGATTTATCTTAAGGTACATAATGACCTGGGCAGTATAACCTGTTCTTAGAAACTGATAATACTCAGCACAGCAAGTTTCTCACTCCTTGAATCACTGTGGCATGTTTATGGAACAAGGCTTAACCTTTATTTCTCACATATGTGTGTGTGTGAACAGATGTTATATGTTTTGAGAAGTCTGGCTGCAATCGCCTGGGAGCGGGGACTAGCCCCCCCCGCTCTCTACGCGATTCCACGGGGGGGGAAGTTGCCTGGCAACGAAGAGTGGCTCCTTCGTTGTGTACGTAACTCTACCCTTCAAAAGGCAGAGGTGTTTTGCCAAACAGTAGAGTCTGCTGTGGATTTCGCGCGAATTGCCAAGCTGATTGATGCACGCGCCTGCCAAAAGACTGCCAAAGGCTCTCCGGTCTTCTGTATTATTGGTAAGGGCTGATGAAATGACATGAAGTGCATTGATCTTTTGTATATGAAGATATGGTCTGTGGGGAATAAGGGAATACAGCTTATTCTAGCAGTCTGTCTAATGTGAATGCATTGATCTTTTGTGTGTGAAGATATGTTCTGTGAGGAATAAAAGACACATTTTATTATAGCAGTTCTTGTCTCAGTGTGAATTCTTTCCTGTGCGCCGACTCCTCACGAACCTGTCTAAATATTTTCATAAAACATTTTGGCGTCACGAACAGGATAACAAGAAAATAACAGAGGTTAAAGAGGAGCTGTGCATAGGAAAGTCATGTTTAAGAGAAAAATTAAGCAGAGTGAAGCTGCTGGGGGCTCTCCCAGCGATTGTGATTGTGCTGTTATCCCAGGCTGGGATGGCTTATGGGAACAAATTGGTGTATGTTTGACGAGCGGGGGCGGACGCTCGGAATCATGGGTAGATTTGATAGGCGACGGGTCGCCTTCGGTAGTGTTTAGGTGTCTTCGGGGAATTGAAGTTGCCCCGAAGGCACCACTGAGTGGAATTCAGCGGCGGATGTGGTGTTGCGCTGCAGCATGGCGCCGATGTTTTGATAAAGAACAGGAGCAGGATAAACAAATAGCTGATTTAGTTCAGCAATTAGAAGGATGGCAGAAAAGAGAGGAGGATTTGACAGAGCAAATCCTAAAATTGCAACAAGAATTGGAAAAGGAGAAACTCCGCTCATCTCGGTTGACAGTGATGGCAGAGCAGGGTGTAGCGCGGGTTGCACAGTTAAACAGGGAGAGAAAGAAAAAGAGACCCCATGCTACCTCCGCTGTTAAAGTGCGGTCATATGTAGCTGGGATGGTGGACGGAGATGAGGATTGGGATCCCGATGAGTGGGATGAGTGGTGTGGGGAAGAGGAGACTCCTCCACTGGTTTCTCCACTGTACCCCAAGTTACCGGGGAGTTATCAGGCTGCCCCTGTCCGGAGACGGCGGGAAGAGCAGCGGATTATCCCGCCTGTCCGAGAGGCAGTGGTGGATGATGATGGGCGGCAATTATATGATGATCAGGGACAGGGGTTATATAACCTTGTGCCTCAGAACCAGCCGGACCCTGTGGCGGTGACCATTCTTGAAGATTACACTGCTGAGGAGGTGGCTAATTTGACAGCCCGGCATCGTCAACGGGATAATGAACCGTTGGACCTGTGGGTCGCTCGGTTGCTGGAGGAGGGGGCAACACAGACTGTAGTGGATGCACAGGATGCAATGCGGTTCTCAGGATTATCCAAAATGTCTAGGGTAAATTCAGCGTATCGGACACAGGCTGGGGCTGATCCAGGGGGGAAGAGCATATTTGATTTATATGCTGAGGCAGTAAACCATGTTTACCGTCAACCCACTGATTGGCCTGTGTTGGATAAACAATGGAATACTTTAAAAGAAGGAATACAGCGGCTGACTCAGTTGTCTATGAGAGATGCACTCTTTCTTGGTGCCGCTAATGATTATACTGATCTGCCTATTCCTAAGACTGTTAGGGATACGGTAATAAGGACAGCTCCACCCCAATATAAAGCATTGGTGCTATCCCTGTTTTTGGGTGACACTCAGCGGTCTATGTCAGAAACTAAATCACTAATGGCGGAGCTAGGGAGTTTGGGTGACTGGGGGACCCAGGCGGCTAAGCCCCAGGTGCCCCCACGGGCCCCCAGAAGAGATCCGCCCCTGGATTCCAAGGGATCCAGTGGGCCCTCTAGGAAAGATTTATGGAATGCGCTGATTGCAGCTGGGGTGCCTGCTAATACTATTGATGGTCAACCCACCGGTGTCTTAAGGGACATGTGTGCTAAAAAAGGGTTAAAGGTGAGGGCTGGACGGATTGATGAATTGTCATCGCTGTTGTCAGCTCTCAAGGATCATGTATTAGGAGCGACGGTTTTGCCTAGTGCTCCTCCAGCAGAGGATTCGGCTGACTCAGAATCCCAAGAGGGGGGGGAGGAAGTGCATGTGAGGGCGGTGCAAAAGGGGCAAGGAAGGAAAAAGAAGGGGAAAAACAAGCATAGACATCGTGATCTCCTCCTGGATTTCTAGGATGAAGGCCGAGCCCCACAGATTGGTAATTTGAATTGGTCAATGACAGACATACGGCCCCATGTAGAGGTAGAAATTTATTGGAAAAAGTCTGTCCAAAATGTGGTGGCTTTAGTAGACACAGGGGCGGAGGCCACTTTGATTCATGGGAATCCAGCTAAATTTGTTGGTCCTACAGTTTCTCTCACAGGCTTGGGAGGGAATGTTGTGATTGGAAAAAGTGTGCAGCTCCCATTAAAAGTTGGGAGTATGCCTGTAAAATGCTACCCTGTAATTATCACACCTGTTAAAGAGTGGATAATTGGCATGGATATTTTGGCAGGTTTAACCCTGCATTTGAAACAAGGACGGTTTGAATTTGGAGTAACTCCTCCACCGATAGTGAACTGCAAAGCAGTCACTGTGGGGAAGGTACATATGGAGCCTTTTCCTATTCCATTGGCAAATAAGGTGGTGAGCATGAAGCAGTATCGAATCCCTGGTGGACATGATGAGATTACTGCTACCATTAAAGACTATGTAGAAGCTGGGGTGTTGAGAACATGTACTACCGCGTGGAACAACCCCATTTGGCCAGTTCGGAAATCTGATGGCTCCTGGCGGATGACGGTTGATTACCGTGAGCTAAACAAACATACTCCTCCATTGGCAGCAGCGGTGCCTGATTCTCCTACCATAATTGACCGGGTGCAGCATCATCCGGGAATATGGTATGGGGTGATTGATCTGGCTAACGCCTTCTTTACGATTCCAATCCCAGAAGATAGGCAGGAGCAGTTTGCGTTTACTTGGGAGGGACGACAGTATACGTTTACTAGACTCCCACAGGGCTATCTCCATAGTCCTACTATCTGTCACCGGACGGTGGCAGAGAATCTGGACGGGCTAACAACACCCCCTGGGATATTAATATCCCATTATATTGATGACATCATGGTACAAGGGACCTCTAAAAAAGAAGTCCAGCAGGTGCTGGATCGGCTGATCCAGCACATGAAAGGTCACGGTTGGGAGATTAATCCAGCAAAGGTGCAGGGCCCCTCCCAGAGGGTGAAATTTCTGGGAATCTGTTGGAATAAGGGAGAAAGGGAAATCACAGACAAAGCCCGAGAAAAGATAATGGCTTTTGCCACCCCGCACACCAAAAAGGATGTGCAGCGGTTTATTGGGTTGTTTGGATATTGGAGGAGTCACATTCCTCATTTAGGGCAAATTTTGCAGCCTTTATATCAAGTGACAAGGAAAAAAGAGCAGTTTGAATGGACAGAAAAACAGCAAGTGGCTTTTGACATGGCCAAAGAGGCCATACAGCAAGCTCTATCATTAGGAAAAATGCAATCTGGTCCGGTTGAGTTGCAGGTGTCGGCCCGGAATGATTATGCAAATTGGAGCTTATGGCAAAAACAAGGCAAACAACGGAAACCTTTAGGTTTCTGGTCAAGGAAGCTGCCGAGTGCAGGAATTCGTTACACGCCCTTTGAAAAACAATTATTGGCGTGTTATTGGAGTTTGGTGGAAACAGAGGCATTAACTGCAGGGCATGAGGTGATCATGAGGCCATTGATACCTATTCTGACGTGGGTAATGAGTGACCCCACCACACATCGGATAGGTACCGCCCAGGAGAGTAGTATCATTAAGTGGAAATGGTACGTGTCTGAAAGAGTGAAATCTGGACAAAAAGGAGTTTCGGTCTTGCATGAACGAGTTGCTGATGTCCCAGAGGCAGATGAGTCTTGTTTTGAAGTTGAACAGCTGCAAGAATCTCCTGTGTTAACAGGGCCCCGTTATGACGAACTCACAGACGAGCAAAAGAGCAGGGCGTGGTTTGTGGATGGCTCTTCTCAGTGGGTAGCGGGAAAACGAAGGTGGAAAGCTGGGGCTTTCAACCCTCATCTGGGGCAAATTTTGGAAGAAATGGGTGAGGGAAAAAGCAGCCAATGGGCCGAGTTGAAGGCCGTGCACATGGTGATACAACATGTGGGTGTGTCAGGAGCATATATCTACTCTGACTCCTGGTCAGTGGTTAATGGGTTAACCACATGGATGCCTACATGGCAGTCCAATCAGTGGCGGATTCAAAAGAAAGAGGTGTGGGGTAAAGAGTTGTGGGAGGAAATCTGGCAAAAGGTCCAAGGGGTCACTATCCATGTCACCCATGTTGATGCCCATACTCAAAATATGGACTCGGAAGCCCTCCACAACCGTTATATTGATGGAGTGGTCAGAGCAATGTCAGTGGAAAGGCAATCCACTGCGGATTTGGCCCGGTGGGCCCATGAAAAGAGTGGACATTGGGGAATTCAAGCTACTACCCAATGGGCCAGGGATAGAGGCATTGATTTGAAAACTGATGATGTAAAGACAGCCGTTGAACAGTGTGAGGTCTGTCAGCATCATAGAAGAGGTGTCCCACAACATCTCACTGGACATATACAAAGGGGAAAGAGCCCAGGACAAATCTGGCAAATGGATTTTATTGGTCCCCTTCCAGAGTCACAACGATGTAAATATGTATGCACGGCTGTGGATACATTTTCGGGTGTGATAGTGGCACACCCAGCCAAAGTGGCTAATCAGAAGGCCACGCTGGCCTGTGTGGAACTAATTGAAAAGTTCTATGGGCTACCTGTACAGATTCAAACTGACAACGGGACCCATTTCACCGGAAACCTGGTGAAAGATTGGGCCAAACACAATCATGTGGAATGGATTTATCACGTTCCATATCATCCTCAAGCTGCGGGTTTAATTGAGAGAATGAATGGGTTGTTGAAAACCACCTTGAGAAAAGGAGGGACAAACAATAGTTTGGAAGGGTGGAAAAAACGCTTACCACAAGCGCTGAAACAGCTAAACAATAGACCCATTGCACCTGGTACAACACCACTGAATCGAATGATCACTGTCAATTTTGAACACTCTGAAGGACAAATTATTGAGATGTGGAAAATTAACCCAGAGGCAACGCTACCAGTGCGAGCGACGAAAGGCTCGGCTGGATTAGATTTAAGAGCTGTGGAAACTCTCACCTTAGTACCAGGAACACCCACTGTGGTAAAAACCGGACTAGGGTTGAAATGCCCGAATGGAATGTATGGTCATATATTGCCAAAGTCTGGACTATCCCTGAAAGGTTTAACGACTCTAGCAGGTGTGATTGACAGTGATTATCAAGGAGAACTGGGAGTGGTGTGCTATGTACTGGGATCAGAGCCCATAACCCTGAATAAGGGGGATGAAGTGGCCCAATTGGTCATTATACCATGCCTAATGACTGATCCTGAAGAGATTGCTAAGCCGGCTGTGATGACGCAGAGGGGCGAAAAAGGCTTTGGTTCCACAGATAAATCTGGGGCCAAAGTATGGGTGAGGCAAGAAAATGGCCCTCCCCGCCCGGCTGAGATCATAGCTCAAGGGACGGATCAGGTGGTGACCATTTTGTATCCAGGAGAGCAAACCTGGATAAATGTACCAATATCAAAATGTTATCTAAGGGAGAACTAATTGTGTGTTTTCTTTTCTCCTAAGTATGTGCTTGCTTTGCAGGAATGTTCGGGGGGAGATTGGTGATTGAGCACCCGCAACGTCATGGGTCTTCTTCAACACCCCCACAAGCACCGAGGACATGGCGATGTCGTCTGCTGGGACATATGCCGCCCCGCCCTCGTTGTGATCCTGTGGATGAGTATCGCCGGTTGCTGGATCCAGATCCACGCCACACCAGGCCAAGAAATGTTTGAGGTGGACCAACCTGTCTCGCTGGGATGGAAGGAAAGTCGAATCGGTGCCAATAGGAGTCAAGACGGTTTCTATTGCTTATCGAACCAAAAGTGTAAGATACTGAACTTAACCAGCCACTGTCCTATTTACATATGCCCCAAATGTGTCAAATACCAATACAATGTGCCTGCGGTGGAGAAGGGGTGTATAGTTAACTTGACTGCCAATGTAACCATATGTGTGGCCGAAGTGGTTAATAACTTACTGAAATGTGATACTACCTTAAATGGTACAAAGCTATCCATCAACATAACGGGAGATAAGGAAGTGTATTTGATGAATGGAACAGTCATAAAGGGTCGACGCATCCCCTTTGTGTACCTTATTCTGGTGGTCGACAAAAACCCAAAGCATACATCCCCGACGAATCTGGCACCCATACTGTCGACATGTACAACAGTAGCCACACAAACCAGCCATATCACCGTCAATTGGATGGTAAAGGTACCACCCATTCCCAAATGTTCAAAAAGAAAGAAGAGAGCATGGTTTGACACGTTGCTGGGAGGATTTGGCACAGTTTTGGGAATCTCCAACACCATTAACAACGAGGTAACCAGATCAATGTTGGCAGATACTGGACATCAAACGTCTTTAGGCATTCAACAAGTTGGATTTTGGATGCCTACGGTGGTGGGGCCTCAAATGGAGGCCGCCAATCTGTTTCAAAAACGTTTGACTTGGGATTTGACCATGTGGAATGCTACGAGTGAATTGATGACAAACATCACTCGCGCTTTCAATTGGACTGTGTGCAACATGCAAGTTTTGGATATCCGCATGCAATTGGAACGTTTTACTCGCATTGTCACTACCAATCACGCTCGACAATGGCGAGAGGTGTGGAACATCACTGAAGAATGGTGGTTAATTCCGCATCCTGAAAAAACCATCTGCAATAGCACGATGTGTAGCGGGCAATGGACTCAATTAAATGTTACAGAAGCTGTTGATGTGTGCAAATATCATGTGTTACCAGTAATTACTGCAACGGCATTTTGGTTTATTCAATTAAAAGGGGGATGGTTTGCTCCAGGGGTACATATGATATATCAGAATGTGATTTGACTGACAAAGGATATGCATGCCTAAGTCGAGCAATATATACTGAACCATGCTTAACCATGACAGAGGCACTATGTGAATGGAGAATAGAAAAACCTCGTGACATGATGTGGCAAATAGGGCCCCATACTATATGTGTAGCCACTTTAAATTCCCATCCAATGTTGCCTAGGATACCTTTCACTGGGTGTCTGCATGGTGTTCACATGTGGCGATGGCATAATCGGACATATCATCTTACCAACTTCTCTAGTGAGGCTCACCTGACCGCCCTGCAATGGCGGGTGCTGGAAGTTCCATGGCAGGTGTCCCTGGATCGACTCAGAGGCGCACTGAGTGGATCCACGGAGATAGAACAGCTCATTGGTGATCATATGTCTAATGTCCGTGCTGCAGTGATATCCACTGTGGTGGCCCAAGGAAAGGTATTGCATGCAGCTCATCAGATAGAGCAAGTTTCTGCTCATCACTGGTGGGATATATTCTCAGGCATGTCAGTCACTGCTCGCAACACACTGGTGCCTCCCCTAGCTATATTAGTTGCTGTTTTATGTATCTTAACACTATGCAATTTCAGTGCTTTCTGCTATATTAGAAGGGTAAAACAGGTTTTAAGTAAGAGAATTTATAAATCTCTAGCAATATGAAAATCACAGTCATTTTTCGAGATGGAGGATATGGTACCACATCTTGCAAAGTAGAGGTGAGTGCTGACCCTCCTGGTCACTGGATATGTTATGATTATGTTGTAGGTATGCCTGATAGATGGAGTACGAGGATGAAAGTATTCCCCAAGAAGAAAGTAATTACCCAATGTTCTTTACCAACTGATAGAACAAATAAGGTCAAAGGGTGGAATGTGTGCCCTGATTTGTTCTTCAGTTGGGGAAGAAAGCACTTAGTTAGGGAAGAAAGCAATTATCTTCACCAACTTACCAACTGATACAACAAATAAGGTCAAAGGGTGGAATGTAATATAAATGTATTTTATATTTGTAATGTGTGCCCTGATTTGTTTCTCAGTTGCTTTTAATATGTTTTGACGGTCCAGTTCAGTTCTCTTCCCATGATGGATTTATCTTAAGGTACATAATGACCTGGGCAGTATAACCTGTTCTTAGAAACTGATAATACTCAGCACAGCAAGTTTCTCACTCCTTGAATCACTGTGGCATGTTTATGGAACAAGGCTTAACCTTTATTTCTCACATATGTGTGTGTGTGAACAGATGTTATATGTTTTGAGAAGTCTGGCTGCAATCGCCTGGGAGCGGGGACTAGCCCCCCCCGCTCTCTACGCGATTCCACGGGGGGGGAAGTTGCCTGGCAACGAAGAGTGGCTCCTTCGTTGTGTACGTAACTCTACCCTTCAAAAGGCAGAGGTGTTTTGCCAAACAGTAGAGTCTGCTGTGGATTTCGCGCGAATTGCCAAGCTGATTGATGCACGCGCCTGCCAAAAGACTGCCAAAGGCTCTCCGGTCTTCTGTATTATTGGTAAGGGCTGATGAAATGACATGAAGTGCATTGATCTTTTGTATATGAAGATATGGTCTGTGGGGAATAAGGGAATACAGCTTATTCTAGCAGTCTGTCTAATGTGAATGCATTGATCTTTTGTGTGTGAAGATATGTTCTGTGAGGAATAAAAGACACATTTTATTATAGCAGTTCTTGTCTCAGTGTGAATTCTTTCCTGTGCGCCGACTCCTCACGAACCTGTCTAAATATTTTCATAAAACACACTTTACCCCCAATTGCTTCTGGTGGGTCTGGAAGCGCCATGTTAGGTAGCATGCCGCCATCAGTGTGTGAATGTGTGTGTGAATGGGTGGATAGCAGGATCTGTAAAGTGCTTTGGTCATCAAGAGATGAGAATAAAAGCGCTATATCAGTGAATGCCATTTACCATTTAATAATAATAATAATAGTCACCCTTTATTGTCATTCTATCCATACTGCCAATCATGTACAGTAGAATGAAACTGTGTTTCTCCTATCTACAGTGTAAATCACACACACACCCATATACAGAATCAGAGGGGTCGCTGCCATGCAAGGCGCCACCACAGATTTCCCTCCTCCATTCCATTATTGCTGAGCACCAAGCTGGACGGCAGGAAGTTCCACTTTTATATGGTCTTTGGCATGACCCGGCCGGGATTTGAACCCCTGCTTCCCGGGTGTGGGGCGGATGCTCTACCAACTGAGCCACCACTCCGGTAATTACCATATAATGGCACATTTGCAGTGCACAGAGCTCTGTTGTTGCCTGCTGCATACACACACACAGAGAGCTAAGCACACGTACTTGTACGTACAATGGGAACTGTCGGGATGTGTCTGAGCTTTTTCAAGATACAGGATAAAGATTTTTATCCTTGACTACAGTCTGTAATACCAAGCTGTCCAGTGTTATTCTGATAAATATGCCAAAATGTCAACACTGGAGGAGGTCAATCAATCAGCTGATTGCACTGGTGCACTGAAAAAAATAACCTTATCTGCTATAAAAATGTCCTAAATCAGGACAGTGACATTTTTATAGTCACCTAAAAGAGGAGAATCTGTTTAATTTAACGATACCCAACAGTCTATAGACTTCAGTCCCCACCTGATATTAAATCCATGTGTAATGAAGGCAACAAGTAATTACAATTTCAAGAAAAAAAATCTAAGAAAATCAGCAGCACTGAAAAGCTCCCATTAAAAAAAAAAAAAAAAACTGCTCCAGATTAGCAAGAGAAATTGGGAATAGCAGAGATGGTGTGGGGAAATTATTTGATTTTGCCCTGTGTTTTTACACATTATTGAGAGATGATAGAGCACGGCTGAGGTGCTGTCAAAGCGTACGACGCGCAAGACAGCTGCTCTGGAGAAGGGACGTCTTTCTGAACTTCTAAATATTTTTTTAAATCAAATCACAACTTAGCTTTGTGAGAATGCCGTGAACAAACGATCATGTGTGCAGGAATATTGTCAGAGCTGATGTATTTCCTTCTGACCGCTGCAATCCATTCCATCCCGTGCCTCTTTTCTAGCTCAGAGACCCGATTCTCTCCACTATTCTTCCAAGTTGGGAAGTTAAAAAAAGCGTATGCCATTATCAGTCTTTTTCCACGCCAATCTTGAGAGCTGTGGTTGTATTTGATAATGCAGCAAACCTTCCCCATTCTAACTTTGTGTGGTATATGGAGGAATAACGTGAGTGAAAGGACCACATGTCATTCTGGATTTTATATGACGTTTTATATGTATATCTACATTTCCTATGTTTGAATAGCATATTCAGTGTCATTTTAATAAGGCTGCATGTCCACAGGGAAAGCAAAAATGCTCTCAATCCATTTTCCGCAGCACTTTTCATGCGCTTATTGAAAAATAATTAGGGCATTTTTGAAAATCTCTGGACCATCTGTGAAAAAATTGCTTACCAATAGCTTTCTTCACCAATGTGTTCATATAGGTGTCTACTAACACCTCTCAATTAGTTCCAACCCAAATCCTTGTGGAAAATTCTGGGGAGCCAATCAAACTTGGGCACCCGGAGGGGGGGGGGGGGGGCAAAAAATGGAAAAAATATTTTTTTTCCCATTATTAGCGTGTGAGATGTCTAACTAGGGGTTTCTGGGGGTGCTGAATCGATTCCAACCATTAGTTTTGAGTAAAAACTACTACCTGACCACACACCTGACACATCCTATCAGGTGGTGCTTATGCTAAGTCCATCCGGTTTCACCTTCTTGCATCTGCTGCAATTACCAAGTTTGTGCTGAGAGAAGTTGTTTTCAGCGAGCAGGAGTTCAAAGACATGGAGGACTTTATCAAGAATGCAAAAGATGACAAAACAGGTAATTGCAATCTTTCCAATCTGTAAATCTGTAACTGTCTCTGAATATTCAAATTGCCAAGCCGAATGATCTTTATATTATTAACAATGTAAAACTTTCAATCCCCAACAGGTACAACATACGCACCAAGGATAGTCACTCTGTTCAAGGAGAGGATGGCAGAGTGGTTGAAGACCTTGGCTGAAGGAGGAAGGACACCTGCACTCTGGGTCTGGTACCATCGCAGAATTGACCTCATCAAGATGTTTATCAGGTGTGAGCGTATCCCGGATCACGCAGGTCACCTCAGCTGCATCGTTGCAATGCTCAACACCTTCGCAGCAGCCGGCCACCATCAGTACACTAAGGGAGCAAGGCTGTATGTACAGCTAATGCACCAGCGACAGGACAGTCCAGTGTTCCAGGAAACTCTTACCAAATTCACTGTGTATGGAAACCATGCAGTCAGGTTCTCAGACCATGAGTGGTCAGGTACATGGACTGACATCACGATAGAAACCACACTCATGCGTGAGGCCAAGTCCTCAGGCGGTCTAAACAGAGGACGCTTCCGGAATGAATCTGCTCACAAGTGTTGGGTTCAGACTAGGGATGGGCATTCGGTGAAATTTTCTTCACCGATCGTCGGGAGAATTAATGATTAATAATCGGTTAATCATTAACATTTTTAGGTACGTAACAAGGCAGGTAGACTACATTAGAACATCAGGTGCACGGAGAGCCGCACAACTCAAATCCACCTCTCTCTCTCAAATCCCTCTCTCTCTGTTCGCTGTTCTCGTGTTGGCTCGCTCGGGAATCTCGCAAGCTGATTGGCCGAGACGTTTCACCCCGCAAGCTGATTGGCCGAGACGTTTTACCCAGCTTCTGTCCCTGCCGAGCGGCCACCCAACAAACGAAGACCGCATTCATTGCTCTATCGCTCGTGTTACTTAGTCTAGCCGCGCGGAACTTTTTGCTGTTCTCTTGTGCCATTTTGTGCGAAATAGTCTTCCCGTCGAGCCACTACGCCGCCTCCTGCAGCTTCTCTCGACGATTCTGCGCCTCTAGCACCTGAGGAGCAGTAAAGCTCTCATTAACCTGTGCAGTAAATCATTTTCATCTTGAGTTACGTATCTTGTTATAAGAATAAAAGAGTTCTAAAAACATATTTATGTACACTTTATTTACATCTACGTATGTATATACACTTACACACACACACACACACGTGTGTGTGTGTCTTCTACCGAATCTTCATGACCTTCTCAATAAAGTTTCTGAAAAAAAAAAAAGAATCTTCACGACCGCCATTACTCAGCGCGCAACCACTGTTGGCGGTTTCTTTGCGTAATAAGGGTGTTCCATGGACCCTGTCGATGAGGTATATTTGTATGCTGCATTGCAGTGATTGCAGTACACCTGGTCATTTTTTAAACTGAAATGGTCCCACGCAACACTTCGCCGTAACCGCTTCATGATTTGGCAATTGCCTTACGGAAGCTCGTATGTATCAACTGAGGCACGCCAGGGTACGGCGATGGTGTAATGTTGCCCCCTGGTGCCCAAATTTTGCCATTGCATTGTTTGAGGACGGCCGTGCACTAGGCCTAATAACCTCGGATTGTTTAAAAAAAAAAAACGGCTTGTCGACGAAAATGAACTTCCTCGGTGAAATTCTTAATGATCAATTATCGGTTAATCGGTAAATTATGCCCATCCCTAGTTCAGACGCTAAACCACTTCTCGTGCATTCACCAGGAACTTGAACGAGGTATGAACAAGCGTGGAGTACCTGACCACACAGACGTCACAAGAGCCCAGATGAAGAATGACGAAGATGCTGTCAACGCCATTGTCGGATGGTTGGAGGAGGTCAACCCCTTCGATGCAACACGGGACAAGAAGACCCTAGTATCCTTTTCAACAGGATTCAGCAGCACTCCCGAGGACCCAGTCAACGCTGATCAGGCAGAGGAGGTTGGCAGAGCCATACAGGCCAAGATGAATGGACGAACTGTTGTGGATTCAATGGAAACTAAGCACAAGGTGAAGTCATTAGAGAGCCTCAGAAGTGGACCCAAAGTCAATGGGAAGAAGCTGGTTATTGACTCACTCAAGCTCTTCAACCGTCTAATCATCATCAGTGAGCTTGAAGTCAAGACCAAAGAAGCTCTGCGATTTGAGTTGACACCAACACCCATGTCTCTATTTGACAAAGACCAGAAGTTGCGAAAGCCAGACAAGGCTGCCCTAGCAAGATTTCTGAAGGCATTTGTGGAACCCGTTGAACAAACCCCCTGCACAAGTCTGGTGATTGATGGTGGGTGGCTCCTGCACAACGTCAAGTGGGAGGCTAACCTCACCTGGAAGGGCATCGCCAAGAGCTACCTCCAGTTTGTGAAGTCCATGGGGAGCCAGTGTCTCCAAATCACTGTGGTCTTTGATGGATACGGCAGCTCCACTAAGGACCATGATCACCTGAGACGAACAAAGAATGCATGCTGCGACATTCTGATTCGCCCAGACATCAAAAGCTTCGTTCCAAGAGAAAAGTTCCTCGACAACAAGAGCAACAAGGCCCAGCTCATTCTGCTACTTGCTGAGACATTCAGTAGAAATGGGATCAGTGTACAGCAATGCCACGATGATGCAGACACTGCTATAGTCCGGGCAGCTCTAGGTGAGGCAAAAGATTCTCCTATTGAGGTGAGGGCTGAGGACACCGACATCATGGTTTTGCTGATTCATCATGCTGCAGACCACCCCATCTTCCTCATAACAGCCAAAGAAACATCTTATTGAGATTGAGATTGAGATTGAGATTCAACTTTATTGTCATTACACATGTATGAATACAAGGTAACGAAACGTGACTTGGCATTTGGGCACGCTCTGCAGAGCGCATCCAAGGCCGGGGCAGCCGCTAGGCGCCAGTCATAATGGCGCCTAGCAGTCATTATGATGTCGCAAAGATCAGGGAGGCCCTCCCAGAGAGATACCGGAAGTATTTGATCTTCTTGCACAGCTTCTCCGGCTGCGATACAGTGTCAGCGATTTCTGGGTTTAGCAAATCAACTTTGGTAAACAAGCTCTGCAAGACTGACAAGGCGGAAAGGGCCATGGATGTGTTTCTGGACATCCGAGCCAAGAAAGATGATATCATTAAAGCCGGCTGTGAATTATTTAAGCTCATGTTCCATGGAAAACCACCCAAAGACTTGGGGGACTTGAGATTTGACATCTTCAGCAAGCGGGCTGCTGTTGGGAGCATCAAACCTGAGAAACTGCCCCCGACAACAGAAGCTGCAGCGCAGCACTCTCTACGAGCTTATCTCCAAACTAGAGATTGGCTGCTGTTGCAAACTCCATCATTGGATGTCTTGGAGTACGGATGGAAGCTCGGTGACCAAGGTTATGCACCGGTCCCTTCAACAGACCCCATCGCACCGGACTATCTTCTGAAGTTGGTCAGCTGCAACTGTGAGGGGGACTGTAGCACACTTAGGTGCTGTTGTAAAAAGCAAGGAGTCAAGTGTATTTCTGCTTGCAGCAAATGTCATGGTAACTCTTGCCAGAACATCAACCAAACAGATGATGAGAGCAGTGAGGGAGATGCCGGGGAGTAGGGTAAAGTACCAAGGTTTTAATATTGAGATACATTTCTGTTGGACATTATAATGGGGCATAATGGAAGTAAGAGAAGTGGGAACGACTACTTCCCATTGCACACTTATGTTGCAGTGTTTTGTACACTGTTTTTAGAGTGGGTATAGCTCAAATTCAATAATAGAACTCAATTCAGCATTCTAAAAAACTCACTATATAAACCCAGTGAGATACGTATAAAAATACCAATATTACATATTTTGGTGGGTGCAAAGAAGTAGGTGTGGCCTATTTTAATGGTCAGGTAGTAGTTTTTACTCAAAACTAATGTTTGGAATCGATTCAGCACCCCCAGAAACCCCTAATTAGACATCT
This sequence comes from Pholidichthys leucotaenia, assembly GCA_020510985.1. Taxonomy (NCBI): domain Eukaryota; kingdom Metazoa; phylum Chordata; class Actinopteri; order Cichliformes; family Pholidichthyidae; genus Pholidichthys; species Pholidichthys leucotaenia. Next base: position 65,234,372 of record CM035841.1, read on the forward strand.
CACACGCTAATACTGGAAAAAAAATATTTTTCAATTTTTTGACCCCCCCCCCCCCCCTTTGGGTGCCTAAGTTTGACTGGCTCCCCAGAATTTTCCACAAGGATTTGGGTTGGAACTAATTGAGAGGTGTTAGTAGACACCTATATGAACACATTGGTGAAGAAAGCTATTGGTAAGCAATTTTTTCACAGATGGTCCAGAGATTTTCTAAAATGCCCTAGCTAAAACACTCTGCTCGGTATCCTGGCAGCCGCTTGACCTGTCACTCAAAGTGTGCTGGGGATTTCAGATGTGTGACCTGTGCAGGCAAAATGAGTCACTTTGAGGACATTTTAAAAACTGATGTAACGTTATTTCCATATTCTGTATTGAAAGACCTTCAAAATTATATTTAATTTGAAGGAAGCGTGCAAAAACGGACCCAGAAAAAGACAATTTGTTTATATTTTGGCTAGGCTGAAAACTCATGGTCGATCAGTTGGGAGTTACACATACCTGCCAACTTTTCAAACCTGAAAAGCCTAGTAGCTAGCCGGGGTCCAGGGGCCGCAGGCCCCAGTAGGTTCAGGACAAAGTCCTGGTGGGGGGTTCAGGGGGGCAAAGCCCCCCCAACGCCAAACAAATACTAGCATTAAATCAAGTTAAAATGTGGCTAACAACCTCATATTTCTTCAAAAATCATGTTTCTATTTTTCTTACGAAGTATGGCGCGCATTTAGGGCGCATATATGGTATGCATGTATGGTATGCATTTTCCCTCACATATATTTAGTAGGCATGACGGTGCATACTCTGGAGGCTTCACGTCTAAACAGCCAAGAAGAACTGACCCGGCAGAGACCTCGGGAGGTGTGAAGTGGTTTCTTGAGAGGGGGAAGTCAGAGAGAATGTCCCAGCAGGAGGCCCCGAGGCTGAGGAGTTGAGAGACAATGGAGACGCCAAGGAGCCTCGGAGGCTATATGTTTACTGAAGGACTGTGGGTTGGGGATGTGATATTTGATGTTGGGGGTTTTGTGTCTCTGGAGAGTATAAGAGCTGTGAAGAATGATTGTTCTGCCTCTTTGCTGAGATACTTTGCTTGATAGAGGATGTAGACTCACAATAAACCTTTCCTGAGAAATAAACTCAGTCTCGTTTGTGAAAGTCATCCTCTACACTGGTGACCTACGACAAACCATGGCCGGTGGCGGCGAGCTTTCCGCACTGGACTCTTCAGGGGCCAACCGGGTTAACGCAGCTACCACACTACAGCTGCCCGATTTCTGGCAACATAACCCGCGCTCCTGGTTTACCACTGTGGAGGCGCAGTTCCACCTTCGGGGAATCTCAGCGGACGCAACGAGGTTCTACCATGTCGTCGCGAAGCTGGACAGCCTCACAGTGCAGCGGGTGGAGAGCCTGACCAACCACCCGCCCCAAGACGACAAGTATGGCGCACTGAAAGCCGCCCTCATTCGAGCCTTCACTCCCTCGCTGGGAGAGCAAGCAGAGAAGCTCCTGGCGCTGACAGAAGGGGAAGCAGACAGGCCGGCAGATCTGATGGCGAAGATGATGAGCCTGAGAGGCGAGGATGACGACAGCTTTATCTTCGCCCACCTCTTTCTCAGAACGCTACCGCCAGCAGTGAGAGTCACCCTGGCCAGCTCACAACTACTCAACAACCGTGACTACCACGAGCTGGGCCAGGAGGCGCAGCGGCTCGTCGACGCCCATAGACAGCACGCAGCCACGACGGCAGCAGCAGAGCTGAACGCACCCCCGCGAGACGAGGGGAGACCAGAGGCTGCAGCACCGGATCCACTGACGTTGGCAGCGGCGGAGGCCAGGAGAAGCGGAGCTGACAACACCCTCTGTTTCTACTATCGACGCTTCGCCGAGAGAGCGCGCAGATGCACTCCACCGTGCCGATACCAGCGCCAGGGAAACGCCAAGACCGAGAGCCGGTAGCAGCTGCGACTCTCGGCACGAAGAACAAGCTGCTTTTCGTGACAGACGCAAATTCAGGGAAAGAATTCCTGGTGGACACAGGCTCCCAGCTAAGTTTTGTCAAGCCTGCCTACGCGGACATGCTGACGCCTGCCAGCGGACCCCTGGTGTTAGCGGCAAACGGCTCCACGATCAAAACCTATGGGGAGAAGACGCTCCTCCTATCCCTCCACGGCCGCACCTTCGAGTGGACCTTCGTCGTAGCCGCAGTTAGCAATAACATGCTAGGTGCTGACTTTTTAGTTGATCTTGCTAATAGACGTATTGTAAATGCCTTTCTACTCTATCTCCTGCACAGCTCGGGTGGCCCTGCCTTCTGCACATCCCAATGTCACAGCTGCGGGTGGTAAGTTTCATGCACTACTCAATCAGTTTCCAGCACTCACGGTCCCAACATTTTCAGCGTCAGTTGCCAAACACGGGGTCGAGCATTTCATAACTACCTCTGGCCCCCCTGTTTTTGCAAAAGCTCGGCGCTTGGACCCAGCTAAACTGGCCATCGCGCGTGAGGAATTCGCCAACTTGGAAAAACTGGGCATTGTTAGACACTCGAACAGCTCTTGGTCGTCACCCCTGCACATGGTACCCAAGGCTGACGGCTCGTGGCGCCCTTGCGGTGATTTCCGCAGATTAAATAATGCTTCAGCACACGACCGCTACCCGATTCCGCACATCCAGGATTTTTCGGCACATTTGGCGGGGGCGCGTATCTTTTCCAAAATAGATTTGGTGCGCGGTTATCACCAAGTCCCAGTCCGCGCACAAGACATACCCAAAACGGCAGTTTTAACCCCTTTTGGGCTTTTCGAGTTTTTGCGCATACCTTTCGGCCTCAAAGGCGCCGCGCAGACGTTCCAACGCATGATGGATGCAGTACTGCGCGGCCTCCCTTTCGTGTTCGCTTATTTGGATGATATTTTGGTAGCCAGTGCATCCGAAGTCGAACACGAACGCCACCTCACAGTCGTTTTTCAGAGGCTGACAGAACACGGGCTGATAATTAACCCAGCGAAATGCCAATTCGGGGTAGCGCAAATCGATTTTTTGGGGCACCGCGTGTCTCCAGAAGGCGCGGTCCCGCTGCCTGATAAAGTGCGCGCGATAACGGATTTCCCCCAACCGCAGACAGTTAAGGCACTGCAAGAATTTTTGGGGATGGTCAATTTTTATAACCGCTTCCTCCCCAACGCGGCACGGCTCATGCACCCATTGTACACGGCACTAAAGAAGCAAAAACCTGCAACTAAGGTCGAGTGGTCCCCGGACCGGGAGCGCGCTTTCTCACAGGTCAAATCGGCCCTCGCGAACGCTGCGTTATTGGCACACCCGGTGCCACCAGCTCGCATGGCGCTAACCACGGACGCTTCCGACATGGCAGTGGGGGCGGTTGTCGAGCAACTGGTAGCAGGGAGCTGGCAACCACTTGCGTTTTTCAGCAAAACATTGCGCGATAACGAGCGTAAATACAGCGCGTTTGATAGGGAGCTTTTAGCCCTGCATTTGGCCATCCGCCACTTCCAGTTCTGGTTGGAAGGGCGCCGTTTCACCGCGTTTGTAGACCACAAACCATTAACATTTGCAATGGCTAAAATTTCAGAGCCTTGGTCGGGCCGACAACAGAGACAGCTGGCCGCGATTTCGGAATTTACCACCGACATTCAACACGTGGTGGGCAAACACAATGTAGTGGCAGATTGTCTCTCGCGCGCAGTTGCACTGCCAGGCCCCCAGGGGGCAGACTTGGCGGCTGTAGACTTGGGCCAGGCTTGCGGCGCGGAAGCGCTCACGGCCTCGGTCTGCGTTGGGTTAGATTATGCAGCCATGGCCGCCGAGCAGGTTAATGATGCGGACGTGCGCGCGCTCCAGTCTGGGCCAACAGGGCTAAGGCTGGAGCACAGGATGCATCAAAGAGGTATGCCCCCCATAATCTGCGATATCTCCACGGGGCGCCCCGCCCCGTGGTCCCAGCTGCGTGGCGTCGCCGTGTTTTTGACTTAATACATTCGCTGGCAAATCCGGGCGTTCGCGCGTCGATCAAAATGGTGGGAGAGAAGTTTGTTTGGCCGGGGCTGCGTAAACAGGTCAAAGAATGGGCCGCAGCCTGCGCAGCGTGTCAAAGAGCAAAGGTACACAAGCACACGCGGGCCCCTCTAGAACCTTTTCACATCCCAGCCAAACGTTTCGACCACGTGCATATCGACTTGGTGGGACCCCTCCCGCTGTCACAGGGGTTCACACACCTTCTAGCTATGGTGGACCGCACTACGCGCTGGCCAGAGGCAATTCCCCTGGCGTCAACCACAGCAGCAGACGTTGCGCGCGCTTTTTTAACGGCTTGGGTCGCGCGCTTTGGAGTCCCGTCAGACATAATGTCTGACAGAGGACCCCAATTTGTTTCCGAGCTCTGGTCATCCATGGCACTCAGCCTTGGGGTGAAAATTCATTGCACAACTGCGTATAACCCCCAGGCCAATGGTTTGTGCGAACGCTTTCACCGGTCATTGAAAGCAGCCCTCAGAGCGGCTCTCACGGACACAAATTGGGTTGATAAGCTTCCATGGGTTTTATTAGGGTTGCGTTCAGCACCTAAGGAAGATTTGCAAGCCTCTCCGGCCGAGCTAGTCTTCGCCCAACCTCTCCGGTTACCGGGAGAATTCCTTCCTGAGAACCACGCACCAGATCGCCCCCCCGCTCAGCTGCTGCAGAGCGACGCGGGATCAAACACCCTCCCCGGTCCAGTTCATCACAGTTTTCCATGCGTTTTTGTGCCTAAAGCCTTAAAGAATGCAGAATTCGTCTTTGTTAGACACGACGCACAGAGGTTAGGTTTAAGACCACCTTATGATGGACCGTTCAGAGTGTTAGAAACCGGGGAAAAGCATTTTTTGCTCGATTTGGGAGACAGGAGGGAATTAGTCTGCATTAACAGACTCAAACCCACTTTTGTGTTAGCTGATGAACAGGTGCAAGTAGCCAGGGCCCCCCGTCGTGGCAGGCCACCGGGGAGACACTCTGCTAAGCTTTCACAACGATGTGCTAATGACTCTGATCCACAGATGCAAGAGACAGCCACAGGCAGAGCGAGACCTGCTCACAGCAGATATGGCAGGAGGTTGAAGCCCAAGCAGTTGGATGTGTGATATGTTGTGCCAATTTTTTTTTCGTTCTTTGTGATATGTCATGATTCTATGCATCTATGCATGTAAGTTGTCCTTATTTAGACGTTTGGGGGGGGTTATATGGCACGCATTTAGGGCGCATATATGGTATGCATGTATGGTATGCATTTTCCCTCACATATATTTAGTAGGCATGACGGTGCATACTCTGGAGGCTTCACGTCTAAACGGCCAAGAAGACCTGACCCGGCAGAGACCTCAGGAGGTGTGAAGTGGTTTCTTGAGAGACGGGAAGTCAGAGAGAATGTCCCAGCAGGAGCCCCCGAGGCTGAGGAGTTGAGAGACAATGGAGACGCCAAGGAGCCTCGGAGGCTATATGTTTACTGAAGGACTGTGGGTTGGGGATGTGATATTTGATGTTGGGGGTTTTGTGTCTCTGGAGAGTATAAGAGCTGTGAAGAATGATTGTTCTGCCTCTTTGCTGAGATACTTTGCTTGACAGAGGATGTAGACTCACAATAAACCTTTCCTGAGAAATAAACTCAGTCTCGTTTGTGAAAGTCATCCTCTACGGAAGAACGTAGAAAAGTTTGCCGCTGGTGTCACTGGCATTGGCATTCGACATGTGTTTTTTCGTTCCCACGTGGTCTTTCACATCACTGATTCTTCCATGTCCGATCGAAAAATCTTGTCTACACAAAGTGCAGTTGGCGTAATTTTCACCCTTTCCTGAGCGAATAATAATTCCTGGAAATGCTTTGGAGTATTCCTCATGAAAAGACTGTAATTTTCGTTTGTGTTTCATGCTCATTTGTGATTTTTCTCCAGCAGATTCCATGATGAAAACGTATACAATGCTGACCTAATTCCTTCGCAATTCCAAATGGAAACAATGGCTCCAGGGATGTGATTTGGGATTGGGGAAATTATGTGAAAATTTAGCAGGGGGTCTGGGGGTTCTGGGTTTTTATGATTTTTAAGTATCAAAACTGTGCTTAAATGACATAAAACAAACAGCTGAATGCCACTTATTACTGTATAATATTGACTTATGTTCCAAGAAGATAGCATTCCTAAAATATTCCAACAAGCATTATCCATCACATGCTTTAACACCTGATCAAATCAAAATCAGTTAATTTTATCTATTCCATAATAGAAATAAAATTCCAACATACCATTACTTTTTATAATTTCAGCATTCATTTCAGATCACCAGTTTCAGTCTCCACTGAGTCTTGAGCAGTTCATTTTGCACAAACACTGATGTAGCTAAGTCTTAGAAATATGCAAAAGTTATGAGTCAATGTCCACTGTGCACTGTCAATTTCAAACTGGAATCATAAAAGTAATCTAACTAAATTGTTTTGCTATTTTTTTCTCCTCAACATCAATGTCAGGGCGCTGCAGGAGTTTTGGGAGATGGCTAACTTTTATAACCGTTCCCTCCCCCGTGCAGCCCTGCTCATACAGCCGTTGTACGCCGCACTCAAGAAACGGAAACCGGCGGGCAGAGTCGACTGGACTCCTGAGCGGGAGCAGGCGTTCTCTGAGCTTAAAACAGCTCTGGCAAACGCTGCACTACTGGCGCACCCAGATCCGGTGGCTCGGATAGCGCTCACTACCGACGCCTCGGACATGGCCATGGGGCCGTCGTGGAGCAATGCGTCGCCGGTTCTTGGCAGCCGCTCACCTTTTTTAGCAGATCTTTGCACGACAGTGAGCGTAAATACAGCGTGTTCGACAGAGAGTTACTGGTTCTCCACCTGGCCATACGCCACTTCCAGTTCTGGCTGAAAGGGCGCACCTTAGGCTCAGATCTCTCGCACATGCGCAATACACCTACAGGAAGCAGTGCCGATTGCCTTTGTTCTAAATTTAGATACGATTCCTAGCGATCTCGTGTTTGGAATTGCTTTCGTGTTTTTTTTTACGATTTAACATTTTTTTGACTGAATTTTTAGTGAAAAACCGTAATTTTGATTAATAAAGCCGTAACCCGGAATGGGGTCTTGAAAACCGGAACCATTACGGCAAAACCGGAGTAGTTGGCAGGTATGGTTACGTCTTCTGCAAAAAAAATGTATTTTTAGAAAGTACGATTCCTAAGCTTTCCAGTGACATCAGGCACTCGTGGGGGGTTTCCCAGGACTTGAAACCAGCAAACAAAGAAAAAGTCATGATTGATGACTTCTCGTGCCTGTAGCCCGTAATGACGCGGTGTGCATTCCAACTCATTTTGCCATAACGGGTCACATTTTGCTCTGCAACGCTCCACTCACTTAAATAAATCACATCGAACTGATGAGAAAATACACATCCCTCCAAGCTTTGGCTGTTAAATATTGATCATGGTGTACTTTTAAGCCGACTGTAATTGGCTGGTGAGAGAGGTGTGCAGCTGATGAGCTCTGTAGCACTCGGAAAGTTGAACTTATGTCAGCTTTCAGCCCCTTGAGCACAGTGCTGACTGCTGAGAGCGTTTTTGCGCTGAGGGCACCAAGTGCATTTAGTGCTGGACTACATAGAAAATGAATAGAAAGGAGTCGCTATCAGCAGAAAAAAAAAAAAAAAAAGCATTTGATGGACACACAGCCTAACTGCATTCATTGCTCACTACTAAGCACAGACCAGGTGACCAGTTTTCCCACAATTCCTTGCAGTTTTTCCATCAGGTGACGTCAAGCACCCATTCCCTATATGTTGCCACCATGCCAAGGACTTTCAGCCAGAGGAAACACTGGTTTCTTATACATTTATCTTCCATCTGCTGTGTTTTCTTTCTTCCATTCTTCTTATAACATCTGTGATCCAGGATTTCTTTGCTCGTCTTCTCTGTTCATGTCCGATGTTTTCCTCTGCACTCTCAATTACTGCTCTCTTCAGGGGGTTCCACTGTACACTGACGTCTGACTATGATGGTGCTCAATGTACACCAGTCAAGTTCTCACTCAATCACTTAGTTTCTCCTTCATCCCTTCTCTCAATACATCAAGCTTCCATCAGCAGCAGGGGGTTTGGCTTCTTCAAGCGTTTCAGTTTCAATCTGGTTTTCATGGCAACGAGGTTATGGCCTGAGTCAGCATCTGCACCAGGGAAGGCATGCGCATTCTTGATGTCATTTCAGTAACGTTGCTTCACCACGATGTAATGCAACTGCATCCTTCTCAAGTCTCCAGGTGCTAACCAGGTGTAGATTCTACGCCTATGATGCTTGTGCCATGTGTTGGTGATGCAGAGCTTATTCCTCTTGCAAAATTTACCAGCATTTGCCCGTGCTCATTTCTGTTTCCCAGGCCATGCTTGCCAGTCACTGACAGCGTAACTCGAGGGAGTTGGTCGAGATCCGTGGTCCATTTCTTGTGCTCATACAGATCAATCCCATTTATTTCTTAATTTTTTAGAGGTAGCGCTCCTATGCTTCCATATTCAGCTTCTCTTAATAAGGAATTTGAATTTTCTGTTTGCTCTGTTCCATTGTACACGTGTCCGTTCACGTTAGCAGTTGCCTAGACTAAAGGCAAACAAAGAAGCCAGACCATAACGATGGTGACAACGGCCCAGAATGCAGCGCGGCATGACTTCAATACCCATAATCTATTGACCGGTAAATCGATAGGTCTGCATAGAGCTCAGCTCCTTCTTCACCGCAACAGATCGGTATAACATCCGTATCACTGCAGATGCTGCTCTGATCTATCTGTCAATCTCTTGCTCCATTCTGCCCCCACTCATGAATGAGACCCCAAGATACTTAAACTCCTCCACTTGGGGCAGGTGCTCGTCCCCAACCTGGAGAAGACAATCCACCCTTTTCCAGCTGAGCACCATGGACTCGAACTTGGAGGTGCTGATTCTCATCCCAGCCACTTCACACTTGGTAGCAAACCGTCCCAGTAAGACCTGTAGGTCATTGCTCGATAAAGCTAACAGGACGATATCATCTGCAAACAGAGATGAGATCCTGTGGTCACCAAACATGACACCCTCCATTCCTTGGCTGCGCCGAGAAATCATGTTCATACAGGTACATCTCAAAAAATTAGAATATCATGAAAAAGTTCAATATTTTTTGTCACTCATTTCAGAAAATGAAACCCATATATTATATGGGTGGTGCGGTGGAGAAGTGGTTAGCACTGCGGCAGCACAGCAACTCACCCTTGGCCATGGGATCCCTGGTTCGATCCCAGCCCCTGACCAACAGTGATCTGTGTGGTGTTTGCATGTTCTCCCCGTATCTGGGTGGGTTTACTCCGAGATTTCTCCGGTTTCCTCCCACATGCCAAAAACATGCAGGTTAGGTTAACTGGAGACTGTAAAGTGGCCCTAGGTGTGAATGTGTGTGTGAATGGTTAAGGGATAGCGCCGTACCATGGCTGCTTCATCCATCCAGGTGGATGCCCTCAATTTCCCCTCTGGGGATCAATAAAGTATACAAAATCAAAAAAAAATATATAGTATAGCACCTTGGGGGAGTCAGATTATTTAGCATCTCAGACAAGAGACAGTGGATAAGCATGGGAGAACAATGCTCAGGAGGTTCCTGGCGAGATAGCAGGAAGGAGTCAAGGACGTAGGGGGTTGAATGCAGTGTAATGCAAATGTCATGTTGTGTGTGGAGAAATGCCATGAAACTTGTGAGGAGAGGTTTGGGATAAAAAGAGAGTGCCTGCTGAAATGAGTCAGTCTGTTCTGTGCTTGAGAGATGTGAAGGTGTAATAAACCATGTGCCATGACTCGGCCTCTTTTCACACATTCCACAATATAGATTCATTACACAGAGTGAAATATTTCAAGTGTTTATTTTAATTTTGATGATTATGGCTTACAGCCCATGAAAACCCCAAATTCAGTTTCTCAAAAAAATAGAATATTACATAAAATTAATTTTAAAAAATAGTTTTTAAATAGAAATGTTGGCTGACTGAAAAGTATGTCCATGTACACACTCAATACTTGGTTGGGGCTCCTTATTGATTACTGACTGCATCAATGTGGTGTGTGGCATGGAGGTGATCAGCCTGTGGCACTGCTGAGGTGGTATGAAGGTCCAGGTTGCTTTGATAGTGACCTTGAGCTCGTCTGCATTGTTGGGTCTGGTGTCTCTCATCTTCCTCTTGACAATACTCCTTAGATTCTCTATGGGGTTCAGGTCAGGAGAGTTTGCTGGCCAATCAAACACAGTGATACCATGGTTATTAAACCAGGATTTGATACTTTTGTCAGTGTGTGTGCGCGTGGGGGGGGGGGGGAGTCCTGCTGGGAAATGAAATCAACTTCTCCATAAAGCTTGTCAGCAGAGGGAAGCATGAAGTGCTCTAAAATTTCCTGGTGGACGACTGTGCTGACTTTGGCCTTGATAAAACACAGTGGACCAACACCAGCAGAAGACATGGTTCCTCAAATCATCACTGACTGTGGAAATTTCACACTAAACCTCAAGCAACTTAGATTCTGTGCCTCTCCACTCTTTCTCCAGACTCTGGGACTTTGATTTACGAATGAAATGCAAAATTTACTTTTATCTGAACAGAGGTCATCTGCTGGATTTTGTCCACTGTGTTTTATCAAGACCAAAGTCAGCGCAGTCATCCACCAGGAAATTTTAGAGCACTTCATGCTTCCCTCTGCTGACAAGCTTGATGGAGAACCTGCCAAATCCTATTCCAGCAGGATTTGGCACCTGCCCACACTGCCAAAAGTATCAAAACCTGGTTTAATGACCATGGCATCACTGTGTTTGGTTGGCCAGCAAACTCTCCTGACCTAAAACCCATAGAGAATCTATGGAGTATTGTCAAGAAGAAGATGAGACACCAGACCCAACAATGCAAACGAGCTGAAGGTCACTATCAAAGCAAACTGGACCTTCATACCACCTCAGCAGTGCCACAGGCTGATCACCTCCATGACATGCCACACTGATACAGTAATTAATCCAAAAGGAGCCCCGACCAAGTACTGAGTGTGTACATGGACATACTTTTCAGTCAGCCAACATTTCTATTAAAAAACTATTTTTTGAAATTAATTTTATGTAATATTCTAATTTTTTGAGAAACTGAATTTGGGGTTTTCATGGGCCGTAAGCCATAACCATCAAAATTAAAATAAAAAAAACACTTGAAATATATCACTCTCTGTGTAATGAATCTTTACATAATATATGTGTTTCACTTTCTGAAATGAATGACAAAAAGTATTGAACTTTTTCATTATATTCTAATTTTTTGAGATGTACCTGTAAAAATTATAAACAGTATCGGTGCAAAAAGGCAGCCCTGATGGGAGTCCAACTCTCACTGGAAATGAGTCCATTATATGGCATAAAAATAATCTGCATAAAAAACAATACACTTGGAGCAACAATACTAGGCAGACTCAAGTGTTCCAGAATAGACTTCTGGCTAATCACAAGTAATATTGTTACCATGTCTTCTGACTGTGATATCTCCCTTTCCCCTCTCACTGATCATTGCTTTATTACCCTATCTCCATCCATCCATCCATCTTTTACCGCTTTTCCGGGGGTCCGGGTCGCGGAGGCAGCAGTTCAAGCAGAGAAGCCCAGACTTCCCTCTACACAGCCACCTGCTCCAGCTCTTCAGAGAGGATACCAAGGCGTTCCCAGACTAGCTGGGAGACATAGTCTCTCCACCGAGTCCTGGGTCTGCCCCGGGGTCTCCTCCCAGTGGGACGTGCCCGAAACACCTCAAGTGGGAGGCGTCCAGGAGACATCCTAATCAGATGCCCATACCACCTCAACTGACTCCTTTCAATGTGGAGGAGCAGCGGTTCTACTCTGAGCCTCTCCCAGATGACTGAGCTCCTCACCCTATCTCTGAGGGTGAGTCCAGCAATCCTACGGAGAAAGCTCATTTCAGCCGCTTGTATCCACGATCTTGTTCTTTCGGTCATCACCCAAAGCTCGTGACCATAGGTGAGAGCAAGAACGTAGACTGACTGGTAAATCGACAGCTTTGCCTTAGAACTCAGCTCCCTCTTCACCACAACAGACTGGTACAACGTCCGCATCACTGCAGATGCTGCTCCAATCCGTCTGTCAATCTCTCGCTCCATTTTCCCCTCACTCATAAATAAGACCCCAAGATACTTAAACTCCTCCACTTAGGGCAGGAGCCTGTCCCCAACCCAGAGAGGACAATCCACCTTTTTCCGGCTGAGGATCATCGACTCGGTCTTGGAGGTGCTGATTCTCATTGCAGCCGCTTCACACTCAGCGGCAAACCGTCCCAGCAAGAGCTGTAGGTCATTGCTGGATGAAGCCAACAGGACAACATCATCTGCAAACAACAGAGATGAGATCCTGTGGTTACCAAGCATGACACCCTCCGTTCCCTGGCTGCGCCTAGAAATCCTGTCCATAAAAATTATGAACATAAAATTATGAACAGGATCGTGACCCTTCACTTCCGCCCTCCAAAGAGAGCAGCCGCTTTTCTTCTGCTCCCGCTCCCTGTCTCTCCCTCCCTAACTGACTGGATCCCAGCTTGCTATTGTCTGTGTCTGCGTGGCTCTCTACTGGTGATTCATCTTAACGAAATTATGGATTTAATAAGCTGGGCTTTGAACGCAATCGACACTGTTTTTTCAACGAGGAAATCAGGTCCGGGGGAGCCTATTTGTCCTGCAGGGACTGCTGCTGCGGGTTATATTAAGGATACAAGCAATTGGAAACTCTTGTGTCTGTGTGATCTTTCAATTGAAGATACAGAAGATCTATATCTATTCGGAGCAATGGTCACCGGACTTCTACTGATCGGCTTTGGGATTGTTCTGGTGTACTGCAAATTGAAGAAGATGGACAGAGCTTATCAAAAAGCGGACCCGGCGAAGTTCTCTCATCAATTTGACCAGCTGGGCAGGACTCTGACTGCGGCCAACGGAGAACTGTATAGGAAGATGGAATACATCACGATCACGCTAAGAGCTGTCCAGGAATTGATTTCAAAGCCTGGCAATAATGATGGTGGATTTGGAGCACTGAATCCGTAAGAGAATAGAAAGTTTCTTCTCTGAGGTCAGTGCTATTCGACCCCGTTTTTGGCGCCCTCAGCACTCAGTCCTCCTGATGAATGATATCAGTATAAATGTTGACTTTCCTCTTCACAAACATTGGCGAACAGTATCTGATCTCCCAAGGACAGCCTTATGTCTGACTCACAGAGAAATTCCATCTGCCATGCCAAGGACATGTTGCCTCTGACTTTCAGACACTAGTCATAACATCTGCTGAGAGAGAGACCTCTACTGTTTCACCAGCAACTGATAACCACCACCTCTGCATCCAACACACACACATGACTGACTCAATATACTGATGAAAACAATCACTCACTGCTCTCTACTGCTCTGTATGTTAAGTGTGATATATTGTCTGCTAATTGTGCATCGAGGGTTTTTTTTTTTCTGGTGATCATAATTCGGCTCACTTAAGAGCATTATTCTGATTAACAATGATTTTTTTCTCTCTACCCATTGTTTTGTTCCTGACCTTTGCCCCCTCTATTCTCCTCTGTTGACAGGCGCCTTCATGGCTTGCCGCGTCATTGGGATCCGCCTATCAGGCGCTTTCCAATGTCAAGTCAAATTCCTCGTATGTTTACCTGCTGTTTACTTGTAAATGTACTTGGCAATAAACTTTATTCTGATTCTGATTCTGACAAAGGGCAGCCCTGGCGGAGTCCAACTCTCACTGGGAATGAGTCCGACCGAGTGTTGGCAATACCAACCAAACTCTCACAACGGTCGTACAGAGACTGAATAGCTCGTAACAACAACTAACTAACTAACTAACCTGCACTTATATAGCGCTTTTCTAGTCACAAAGACCACTCAAAGCGCTTTCACTAATACTAACCCTCTATTCTAAGGGCCTATAGGAAACATATCTAGGGACAATTTAGAACAACCAAATAACCTAACATGCATGTCTTTGGATTGTGGGAGGAAACCGGAGCCCCCAGAGTAAACCCACGCAGCACAGGGAGAACATGCAAACTCCATACAGAAAGGTTCCAACCCCTGCCAGCCTGGGGATTTGAACCAGGAACCTTCTAGCTGTAAGGCAACAGTGCTAACCACTGCACCACTGTGCTGCTAGCACAGTGGTGCAGTGGTTAGCACAGTGCAGTGCAGTGGTTAGCACAGTGCCAACAAGCCCGATACCCCATACTCCCGAAGCACCCCCCACAAAAAAAACATGAGGGACGCGGTCAAATGCCTTCTCCAAGTCCACAAAACACATGTAAACTGGTTGGGCAAACTCCCACAAACCCTCGAGAATTCTCGAGAGGGTAAAGAGCTGGTCCGATGTCCAACAGCCAGGATGAAAACCCCATTGCGCCTCCTGAATCCGAGGTTTGACCAGCGGCCGGACTCTCCTCTCCAGTACCTTGGCAAAGACCTTCCCAGGGAGGCTGAGGAGTGGGATCCCTCTAAAGTTGGAGCACACCCTCCGGTCCCCTTTTTTGAAAAGAGGAACCACCACCCCAGTTTGCCATGCCAAGGGCACTGCCCCCAACCTCCACGCAATGTTGCAGAGGCGTGTCAACCATGACAGCCCAACAACATCCAGGGCCTTGAGGTACTCAGGGCAAATCTCGTCCACCCCCGGGGCCCAGCCACCAAGGAGATTTTTAACCACCTTGGCGACCTCAGCCCCTGTGATAGGCGAGTCATCCCCCTCGTTCACAAACCCTGCTTCCTCTGTGGAAGGCGTATCAGTGGGATTGAGGAGATCCTCGAAGTATTCCTTCCACCGCTCGACAATATCCCCAGTCGAAGTCAACAGCGCCCCATCCGCACCATACACAGTGTGGACAGGGAGCTGCTTTCCCCTCCTGAGCCGCCGGACAGTTTGCCAGAATCTCTTCGAGGCCGACCGAAAGTCTTTTTCCATGGCCTCACTGAACTCCTCCCATACCTGGGTTTTTGTTTCAGCAACCACCCAAGCTGCACTCTGCTTGGCCTGCAGGTACACCTCAGCTGCTTCGAGAGTCCCACAAGCCAACCAAGCTTGATAGGACTCCTTCTTCAGCTTAATGGCCCGCCTCACCACTGGTGTCCACCACTTGGTTCGGGGATTGCCACCACGAGATGCACCGACCACCTTGCCGACGCAGCTCTGGGCTGCCGCTTCAACAACAGAGGTGGAGAACATGGCCCATTCAGACTCCATGTCTCCAGACTCCCTCGGAATGTGGTTGAAGTTCTTCCGGAGGTGGGAGTTGAAGACCTCCCGAACAGGGGCCTCAGCCAGACGTTCCCAGCATACCCTCACTACACGTTTGGGTCTACCAGGTCTGAATGGCTTCCTCTCCTGCCATCGGATCCAACTCACCACCAGGTGGTGATCTGTTGACAGCTCTGCACCTCTCTTTACCCGAGTGTCCAAGACATACAGTCGCAGGTCTGATGACACAATAACAAAATCAATCATCGACCTGCGACCTAGGGTGTCCTGGTGCCAGGTGCACATATGGACACCCTTATGCTTGAACATGGTGTTCGTTATGGACAAACTGTGGTTAGCACAGAAGTCCAATAACTGAACACCACTCTGGTTCAGATCGGGCAGGCCGTTCCTCCCAATTACCCCCCTCCAGGTTTCACTGTCATTGCCCACGTGCGCATTGAAGTCCCCCAGCAGGACAATGGAGTCTCTAAGAGGAGCACCCTCCAGCACCCCAGTCACAGACTCCAAAAAGGGTGGGTACTCTGAAACATCATTTGGTGCATAGGCACAAATGATGGTCAGGACCCGTTTCCCAACCTGAAGGCGCAGGGAAGCAACCCTTTCATCCACCGGGGAAAACTCCAATATAGAGGCAACAAGGTGGGAGGATACAAGAATACCCACCCCTGCTCGTCGCCTCTCGCCCGGGGCAACTCCAGAAAAGGCCAAGCTCCAGCCCCTCTCCAGGAGACTGGTTCCGGAACCGGAGCTGTGTATTGAGGTGAGGCCGACTATATCTAGCCGGTATCTGTCAACCTCGTACACCAGCTTAGGCTCCTTCCCCACCAGAGAGGTGACATTCCACGTACCAAAAGCCAGTTTAGAAAGCTTGGGATCAGTCCGCCAAGGTCTCCGCCTTTGACCGCCACCTAATCCACATAGCACCGGACCCCCATGATCCCACCTGCAGGTGGTGAGCCCACTGGAGGGCGGACCCATGTAACTCCTTTGGGCTGAGCCCGGCCGGGTCCCATGGGTGGAAACCCGGCCACCAGACGCTAGCCATCGAGCCCCTCCCCCAGGCCTGGCTCCAGGGTGGGGCCCCGGTAACCCCATACCGGGCGGGGTACATTGAATCCTTGATCTAGAATTTATCATGAGAGTCTGTTGGATCATTCTTAGTCTGGCCCTTCACCCAGGACCAGTTTGTCTTGGGTGACCCTATCAGAGGCAAATTGCCCCGGACAACATACAGTAGCTCCTGGGATCACTGGGGCACGCAAACCCCCCCACCACGATAAGGTGACGATGCATAAGGGGGTATCACCCTATCTATTTCATATAATATCAATACATTAGGGCTGCAGCTAATGACTATTTTACGGCTCGGGTAATCACCCACTCTAATCAAAGATTAACTCGAGTAATCTGATACTTTTTTGAAGAAACTTGCACTGATCAACATTTGTGGAACTTTCTTTCCTAAAGAGCAGTAGTAATTACACCAAACACTCAATTAAACAGGTACACATTTATTGCAATGCTTATTGCAATGTTTATTGCATAGAATGTCACTTTAACACTAGAAGACCCAGACATTAGCCCTCTTGTGGCCACTTGATGGTCCCCCTATGGGTTTTCTAGCCAAAAAGGCCAAATGGCCCCTCTCTGGGTCTTCTAGTGTTAAACGGTGCATTACACCATAAAGTTTCATTCACTAGCCGTTAGCACCCATTAGCGGACGCGTTAGCATCCGGATGCTAACAGTGTTGGTTATATGTTCTTTGGTA
Source organism: Pholidichthys leucotaenia (assembly GCA_020510985.1). Classification (NCBI taxonomy): domain Eukaryota; kingdom Metazoa; phylum Chordata; class Actinopteri; order Cichliformes; family Pholidichthyidae; genus Pholidichthys; species Pholidichthys leucotaenia. The sequence goes on from CM035841.1 coordinate 65,251,468, forward strand.
ATATAAGCGTAATTAGAATAGCTCACTACATTCTATTCATCTTAATTTTAAATCTCAATCATGTACCTTGTCTCGGGTGCGCTGGTTGTGCATGATGTGGGATGCTTTCTCCAAGACACTCACATCCGACGTTGTAGAATGCTAGCTCGCCACTCAGCTTTACCGGTACCATATACAGTATCTCACAAAAGTGAGTACACCCCTCATATTTTTGTAAATATTTTATTATATCCTTTCATGGGAAAACACTGAAGATATGACTGATCCAATGTAAAGTACTCAGTGTACAGCTTGTATAACCATGTAAATGTGTTGTCCCCTCAAAATAACTCAGCACACAGCCATTAATGTCTAAACCCCTGTCAACAAAAGTGAGTACACTCCTAAGTAAAAATGTCTAAATTGTGCCCAATTAGCTATTTTCCCTTCCCGGTGTCATGTGACTCGTTAGTGTTACAAGGTCTCAGGTGTGAATGGGGAGCAGCTGTGTTAAATTTGGTGTTATCACTCTCACACTCTCTCATACTGGCCAATCGAAGTTCAACATGGCACCTCATGGCAAAGAACTCTCTGAGGATGTGAAAAAAAGAATTGGTGTTCTACATAAAGATGGCCTAGGCTATAAGATGATTGCCAACACCCTGAAACTGAGCTGCAGCACGGTGGCCAAGACCATACAGTGGTTTAACAGGACAGGTTCCACTCAGAACAGGCCTTGCCCTGGCAGACCAAAGAAGTTGAGTGCACGTGCTCAGCGTCATATCGAGAGGCTGTCTTTTGAAAATAGACATGAGAGCTGCCAGCGTTGCTGCAGAGGTTGAAGAACTGGGATAGTCAGCCTGTCAGTGCTCAGACCATACTCCGCACACTACATCAAATTGGTCTGCATGGCTGCTTCCCCAGAAGGAGGCCCCTTTTAAAGATGATGCACAAGAAAGCCCACAAACAGTTTGCTGAAGACAAGCAGACTAAGGACATGGATTACTGGAACCATGTCCTGTGGTCTGATGAGACCAAGATAAACATACTTGGTTTAGATGGTGTCAAATGGGTGTGGTGGGTACCAGGTGAGGAAAACAAAGACAACTGTGTCTTGCCTACAGTCAAGCATGGTGGTGGGAGCGTCATGGTTTGGGGCTGCATGAGTGCTGCCAGCACTGGGGAGCTACAGTTAATTGAGGGAACCATGAATGCCAACATGTACTGTGACATACTGAAGCAGAGCATGATCCCCTCCCTTTGGAAACTGGGCTGCAGGGCAGTATTCCAACATGATAACGACCCCAAACACACCTCCAAGGCGACCACTGCCTTGCTAAAGAAACCGAGGGTAAAGGTGATGGACTGGCCAAGCATGCCTCCAGACTGAAACCCTATTGAGCATCTGTGGGGCATCCTCAAACCGAAGATGGAGGAGCGCAAGGGCTCTTAACGTCCACCAGCTCCATGATGTCGTCATGGAGGACTGGAAGAGGATTCCAGTGGCAACCTGTGATGCTCTAGTGAACTCCATGCCCAAGATGGTTAAGGGAGTGCTGGAAAATAATGGTGTTCACACAAAATATTGACACGTTGGGCACAATTTGGACATTTTCCCTTAGGGGTGTACTCACTTTTGTTGACAGCAGTTTAGACATTAAGGGCTGTGTGTTGAGTTATTTTGAGGGGACGGCAAATTTACACTGTTATACAAGCTGCTCACTGACTACATTGTATCAAAGTGTCATATCGTGTTGTCCCATGAAAAAATTTAGTAAGTACTCACTTTTGTGAGATATTGTACACACTGCACAATGTTTTCCTTTAATTTGAGCTTGAAATGATTCCAGACTTGAGAGACTTTTGTCATTTTTTAAAATTTTCTTCATCTTTGCCGGCCCATCACTATGCCACTCTGCCATGGCGTCATTAAACAAATCTCTGTTTTGTTTTGGTAGCGTGACCAGAAGGTTGCACCAGAAGAAGGTCATATAGACCTAAAGTGCTACATTAAACGACATGTCGACACATAAATTTTGGATCCAGAATTTTTTGTAACCGAATTAGTCAAGTAATCGCTGCAGCCCTACATTAAACTCAAAATCCTTAAACTGGAAATTTAATAGCAATCTTCTGAAATGCAACTCCTTTTGTGAAAGAATTTTCTCGTTGTTAAAACAAATCATGCTAGACCACAGGTGTCAAACTCATTCCATGGAGGGCCAAGACCCTGCAGGTTTTTACCTCCACCCAGTGTCTTCAACAGGTGATTTCTCTGAATTTCGTCCTACTGATTGCTGATCAGTAAAAACACCTGCTGAAGAGACTGGGTGGAAGTAAAACCTGCAGGGTCTTGGCCCTCCATGGAATGAGTTTGACACCCCTGTGCTAGACTGTAATTTATCCCGTACAAGCAAATGGGAATGGTTGAAATACAATGTTAGAAGAATCAGCATACAAGAAGGGAAAAAAACGGCCTACTTAAGGAAAAAAATCAACAAGAAATCATATCTAAAATAAATGCAATATGTAACCAAATCCAACTAAATGATGTAAACAACCTCGAATGTCATCAATTACAATCACAGTTAGATGACCTCTACACAGGAAAAGCCAAAGGTGCTCATATACGTTCAAGGGCTAAATCAAACTTTATTTATATAGCACTTTCAAACATTAGATGCTGCACAAAGTGCTTTACATAGATAAAAACACTAGACACATTTAGTTACAAATACATATGCAGTACATCCTCACCCCTTCCAACCTTCCCATAAACATACCCACAAAACAAACTCACACACACAGGCACATACAACCACCCCCTACTTCTCTTACACACATATAAAATAAGAGACATCGCTAGGCACCGAGGCACCACGTGAAAGAGCAACCATCCTGTGGAGCCCCCCACACCAGGAGACCACACAGCCCATAACCACAGAGCGCGCCACAGAGACCACCCTAACCAGGACAGTCCGGGGCCCACACCACAGCTGTAGGCAGTGGCATAAAGCCCTCACCCACTCAAGCTAGAGCGACCCATGAGACCAGCACCCCTTGCAGATGGACCAGGCAGCTTCCAGCATGAGGGTCTCCACTGAGGAAACACTGGCACTACAACACATAAAATACAAGCTAAAACTAAGAACACATCGAACAAAGGGAATTAAAAACCCACATTTATAAACTGAGCTAAGAACACATCAAAATAAGAGAATCTAAAAGCAAATGGAGCCAAGAAGAATGTAAAACAATGGAACATAAATGACTACTTCAATAATGGTTAGAGGTTTGTTAAAAGACAAATTTAAAAAGGTACAGAAAGAAACTAAGAACACACAAAAACAAGAGGAACTAAAAATCCATACTTTAAAACTGAACTAAAACACATCAATAAGAAAAGATGAGAAAATCTAAAAACAAATGGCTCCAAGAAGAACATAAAACAATGGAACATAAATGACTACAGGAACATCTCAATAAATTAGAATGTCATCGAAAAGGTAATTAAATTCAGGAATTCAATTACACTCGCCAGTGTGACGTAACGTTTACAAAATTGACCAAGCGCATTCTGGGAACAGAAGGCCTCAGTAGTTCACTGAAATGACGTCAACATAGCAGATATAGGGAAGTATAGAGCTTGCCAGCTGTGTTGTAACTGTTCCGTCGTACTTACAACCACCGTGGAAAAGATAAACCACAGAATAGGATTTCAACATTTTCCAGCATGGAAGAACAGCATAGCCCACATTTCGGATGTAACAAAGAGGCTGGCCTGGATTGCAGCAGTGAGAAGACCAAATATAACTTTCAACCACACTCCTTTGTCAATAGTGGTGTGTTCAGAGCATTTTTATAAAGGTACATTATGATTGACTGTATATAAGTCTGTTGTTGCTGAGTGGTTAAAACTTGCTTGCTCATAGCTTTTAGCCTATGTTAGCAATGCTAAGCTAAACAAAGACTCCAATCTCCAAGGAGCTAGAAAAAGTTCCCAGTTACACACATGTGAGTGGGTTTAATTTGTTCTACACCAAAGTATTTTCTTACGGTTTCCTTTGCTTTAACAGGCAGACCAGCTTATGAAATGCTAGACTGTGATCCTGACTGGTTACCTTCTCTAAACGTCGGCCATGCAGAACTTCAAGCTACCACTCCTGACAGGTTTAACCGCTTATGCAGAAGCACAAGATCACAACAAAAAGAATCGGCAGGGCATGCAAGTGAACCCCCAACGCCACTGGCCCCGTGACTGAGATGGATCATGTAGTTCCTTTATATTCAGGCAGTCCTTTTTTTCCCTAGTTTGTCTTTCTAAAATGTGTCTTGGGATTCCTTTTGATTACAAAACATATTAACTAAAGTAGTATAGTGTCTTGATCACCAACAGATGACACCACACCTCTGGCTGAGATGGAGGAAAGAACATGTGATGAAGCAGCACAGATCTGTCAGGCTGATGATGCTCCAGTGGAAAATGTGCAAGAACAGCAGAACTGTAGCATGTGTCACCTGAGGCTGAACCAAATTTTACTCTTGGCAGAGGAGCACAGAATAGGCTCTATTGTCATTGTACCGTAGTACAGCACAACAAAATTGTGGGACTGTGGCTTTGTTCAGAAGCTGTCACCAAGAGACAGTATTGGCAGACTGCGGATTTGATCTTAAGGAAAGCATTGGCCTTGCAGGTGCCGCACTGAAAATACCTGCATTCACCAGGGGCCACAGCCAGCTTGATGCCAGAGGGTGGCCTAAACCCAGTCTTTTGTAAAGGGCCTTGAGATAACCCTGTGCTGTGATTTGGCGCTATATAAACAAATTGAATTGAGAGGGTGCATGCGCTCCAAATATACAATACTGAATGACACCATGTGAAGGTGACATGACTTTACTGGATAAGATTGTTGCTGCAACCTGTACTTTGACCAGTATGTGTCCAAATGTGGTTATAAAGCCATAGTTTTAGAATGTAGACCTTTTGGCATGGTTTACCCCTTCAGACATAATGTCTTTAACGGCTTTGTAACAAGTTGAAAATAAAGTCCACAATGGTTTACAAACTCCAGCTCTTTATTTATAAGGTGCAAAATTCTGAGTGGAACTAAAGTTGTGAGAAACACAGTACAGAATGTGTGCAAAGTGCAGTCCAAAAATGGGTCTTTTTGGCTGTAAAACTTTTCAAAAGCTTTGTAAAATGTGGAACACTTTCAAGTCATAATAGAATAGAATAGGCTCCACTGTCATTGTACAGTACAATCAAACTGTGGGAGCTTCACCAGGCTACTGTGCAATTAACTATAAGAGAAGGATTAGATAAACAGAGTGACAGAACATACAACTGAAATAAAAACAGCCCAGGATGATGGAAAACCTGTAGTAAAAAAATACAGGAATATAAAATAACGTGCATCAGTGTGTTTCACACAACAATGTTCTACTACAGAACCAGATTCATGCTATAGTATTCTAGTGTGCACGTGCGGTCTATCCACGGCTGCTGTGGGGCTGCTGCTGGACTGAGTCCCACATCCTAGACGGAACCACTGGATCACACAGTTCTGGTTCTCACAGGAACCATGTCATCCAGCTCTTCTGGCTGCCTGCAAGTACACCACAACACATTCACAATTACAACAGATTCAGCAGAAGAGCTAGAATCACAACAAGCTAATTTGTATAATCAAAACAAAGTAAACAATTTGTTAAATGTTTCATATAGATTTAAAACAAATGACAAGTTCACACATTTTTTTCACAATACTTGAAAATGATATAATTTCTGTACATTTTGAAAACTATGTTCAGAGTGCTGCACATTTTAACTTCATCTGGTTGTATAGGGAAAGAACAATGTTTAGCATAACAATAGAGGAACTAAAAAGAAACCTCCCTTTGTGCTCACAGCTGTCTTCAGGTCTGCCTTGAACATCTGCAGTCATCACCCATCCATCTGTGAACTGCTGCAAAGACCTCAAGTTACTGAAAACTTCCTGTGTACATGGACTTACAGTTAAAATAAATACAATAAAATAAATGAAGGCGTGGTCGTTGTTAGGCAGAATGTTTACGTCTGAACTCCACCTTGTATGTTGGGAGGGATCCAGCCCGTTAACCCCTTAAAGCCTCGCCAAATAGCGAGCCTTTGCAGTCCTGTTCAGTTTGGCGTAGTACTGTCCCTTTAAATTTCCCTTCCACCGTCCATTTTGTGATTTGTTTTTGTTCATTCCAAGAAATGTCGAGGTGCGTGTCCTCGCAGTCTGCTTACAATCGCCAGACCTGCTAATCCCAGAATGCACTGCGCGTTTGTCACGTGGGCTGGTGAGCGCAGTGAGCATTTCGAACACAGCATAAATCTGGACGAGCGGTGAAACCTTTCAGTTGTTTGCTATCCGCCACTAACCGAGAGAAGAAGAAAAAGAAACAAAGACTTCAGAGCGGCTAGGCTAGGCTAGTTCAGTTAGCTGCTGTTCGCGCAGTTCACCGTCGTTTTAAATCCTTTTAAAGCAGAACCAGAACCTTCTCCGGATCATATTAGTGTCGTCTCACAAACATTCCTCACATCTGTTGGTGACACACAAAAGTCTTTTCAACTGTTTTACTCACCAAATCTCGAATCCCCAGGTCACAACATTTTCTGAAAACAGAACTGTATCGGTTGGAACGCATGCGCGCTTTGACTTCTTCGTCTATTTTTTTTGGCGGAGGCAGCCAGCGTAAAGGCGCATTACCACCGTCCAGCGTTGGAGTGTGGGCCAGACATCGTTACCCAGACAACCTCAAAAAAAAAAAAACTTATATCCTATTAATTAGCCCTGTATCTTTAAGGTAAACAAATAACTTCCTTAACCCAATCCCCAATATCACGCTTAAGTTAACATCTCCCTCCCCTAGTTCCCTAATTTCCCTCACTAATATGTGTCTCTCCTGAATGTATTTCTGACACTGCAGAATGACCTGCTCAACAGTTTCTTCCTCTCCCTCACAATAATCACACATCCCTGTCTGGTGCTTACTTATTAAATGCATAGTTTTATTTAATCTAGTATGACCCAACCTTATTCTAAATAAAATATTCTCTTCTTTTGTTGTTCTCTTTCCCACCCTGCCCTTTATTCCAACAGTGTTCTGGATTGCTTACAGGTGACGTCCTGAACCTCCTGTGTCCCACCTATGCTGCCATTCCTGATTACTATACTTTTTAATCAATGCTTTTGCCTCAGACTTACTAAATGAAATATTCCAAACCTCCTGGTTCCCCAGAGCCTGCTTAGCCAATTTATCTGCAGTTTCATTGCCCCTTTTCCCCTTGTGAGCTGGTATCCAAAATAATACAGCCACCTCTTTATTTCTAAGTCTATACAGAGTTTCATATATTTCATAAATTATGTCCTGCCTGCTGTCAGATGACCCTGACTGTATTGACATTAAAGCTGCACTGGAGTCCGAACAAAGGGTAACGTTTTTGATCGGCAATATGGCTGTGTTGTGAGACATGTATATGTTGGACACTGCATATGTGATTTAACCACGATGAAGGAGAGCCAGCCCCCTGCGGTGCGGAGCCACAGAGCCTGGACCCCCTGCGGAGGACAGGGGACAGAAGACTTCCTGACCACTGAGGCTCGGGAAGAGAGAAGGGGGAGTTATGTAAATAAAAGGCTAATGAATGTGAATAAAGAGATTTTGAGAGAGATGTGTGATTTCCCCCGCGAGGGAAATGGTTTGATGTCAGAATGTTTAAATGAGAGAACTTTGGTGTGTTCACTCTCTTTGTTCGCTGCTCAAGAATAAGAGCAGACAGTGGAATGATTTCTTGAATAAACTGGAATGAAAGACAATTCGGTTTCGTTATTCAAGTCTCCCCACATTGGTGACTGACGACGTTGAGAATGAACAAAGAAATTCTCAGGGTCCCGGACTCACAGCGCTCAGAGCTGGCGAGCGCAGTGGCTGTTAAGCTGCCTGATTTCTGGCAGGATAACCCACGGTCGTGGTTTCTGCAAGCAGAGTCGCAGTTCGCGCTCGCAGGAGTAACGGTGGATGACACTAAGTTCCACCATGTCATCGCTAAACTGGACAACAGCACAGCTCGGTGGGTGCAAAGCTTGGTGGAGCAGCCACCCGCGACCGACAGGTACGGCAAGCTGAAATCCACCCTCATCAAGTTTTTCACCCCCTCGGCTGAAGTGAGGGCGAGGAGGATCCTGTCTTTGCTAGACCAAGGTGGACACAGGCCGGGCGCCCTGATGGAGGAGATGATACAGCTGAGAGGTTTGGACAACGATGATTTCATTTTTCAGTTCATCTTCCTCTCCAACCTCCCGGCGCATGCGAGAAGCACGCTGGCCGGCAAAAAGTGTCACACCCTGGAGGAGTTCCGGGAGCTGGCCCAGGAGGCAGATGGGATCCTGGACGCCTGCGGCGGGCAAGCAACCACAGCAGCGACCCGAGACAGCGGGGAGCCAGAGGCGGCAGAACCAGACTGGCCGACGACGGCGGCAACACGACCGCGACGAGGGGAAGCCAATAGCCCGGTGGCAGAAGCGCGGGCACGACACAGCGGAGGAGAAGATCTCTGCTTTTACCATCGGAGGTTCGCAGAGAAGGCACGCAGGTGTGTGCCGCCCTGCATCTTCAGGAGTTCGGGAAACGGCAAGACCGGGGGTCGCTAGCAGCTTCGACCCTCGGAGAACGCAACAAGCTGCTCTACATCACGGATGCGCGCTCCGGACGAGTGTTCCTCATTGACACCGGAGCACAAGTGAGCTTCATCACCCCAACATACGCGGACCGGGTGGCTGGACCCCACGGTAACGGAGCTACAGCGGCAAATGGCTCGAACATCAACACCTACGGGAGAAGGACCTTGCCTTTATGCTTACATGGCCGCACATATGAATGGACTTTTGTAATAGCGGCGGTGAGTTTGAACATGTTGGGCGCGGATTTTTTGTGTTCACACAATCTGTTAGTTGATCTTGCTAATAGACGGCTGGTAAATGCACTCTCTTTTTACTCTCTCCCCTGTTCAGCTCGAGTGTCCCCGCCACCAGTACAGACCCACGTCGCTACAGCAGGTGGTAAGTTTCACACACTCCTCACCCAATTTCCAGCGCTCACTGTGCCCACTTTTTCAGCGACGGTCGCGAAGCACGGGGTGAAACACTTTATCCCCACTTCTGGTCCTCCCGTGTTTGCAAAAGCTCGGCGCTTGGATGCAGTTAAGCTCGCCATTGCGCGCGAGGAGTTCGCCAGCCTGGAGAGGCTGGGCATCGTTCGTAGGTCGAAGAGCCCGTGGGCTTCGCCGCTGCACATGGTACCGAAAGCCGATGGCTCCTGGAGACCGTGCGGGGATTACCGCAGGCTAAACAACGCTACGGCGCACGATCGTTATCCCATCCCGCACATTCAGGATTTTTCGGTGCACCTGGCGGGGGCGCGCATTTTTTCAAAGATTGATCTAGTTCGCGGCTATCACCAAGTCCCGGTCCAACCGGAGGACATTCCTAAAACAGCGGTAATAACCCCGTTCGGACTTTTCGAATTTTTACGCATGCCGTTTGGTCTCAAAGGGGCGGCGCAAACATTTCAGCGGATGATGGATGCCGTGTTACGCGATCTCCCTTTCGTGTTTGTGTACCTCGACGACATTTTGGTCGCGAGTACTTCAGAGGACGAACACGAAACGCACCTCACAGCAGTTTTTAGGAGGCTGGGAGAGCACGGCTTAATAGTTAACCCAGCCAAGTGCCAGTTCGGCGTCGAGCGGATCGATTTTTTGGGTCACCGCGTCTCCCCGGAGGGAGCGGTTCCGTTACCAGAGAAAGTACGCGCGGTAGCGGATTTTCCCCGTCCACAAACGGTCAAATCACTACAGGAATTCTTGGGGATGGTGAATTTTTATAACCGATTCCTGCCCCACGCAGCTCAAATCATGCAACCGTTATATGCCGCGCTCAAAAAACAAAAACCGACCCAGGCGGTCGAATGGTCCCCGGAGCAGGAGCGCGCGTTCACAGAGGTTAAAAAAGCCTTGGCTGACGCTGCGCTCCTGGCCCACCCAGACCCTGCAGCACGTATCGCGCTGACGACAGACGCTTCAGATTTAGCCATAGGGGCCGTTATTGAGCAACAGGTAGCCGGAGTTTGGCAGCCTTTGGCTTTCTTTAGCAAATCTTTAAGCGCGGCTGAACGAAAATACAGCGCGTTTGACAGAGAACTGTTGGCGCTGCATTTGGCTATTCGTCATTTCCAGTTCTGGCTGGAAGGACGGTGCTTCACCGCTTATGTGGACCACAAGCCGCTCACATACGCCATGGCCAAAATTTCAGACCCGTGGTCCGGCAGGCAGCAGAGGCAGCTGGCCGCAATCTCGGAATTTACCACTGACATTAGGCACGTTGCGGGCAAATTCAATGTAGTAGCGGATTGTCTCTCACGTGCGTTCACGACCCCAACACGCGCAGAGGCAGAACGGGCCACCGTGACCGCGCCGCAGGAGAGCGGCACGGTGGCGCGCGCAGCCCCGGTGCACGTGGGTATAGATTACGCAGCCATGGCAGCGGACCAGGGGGCGGACGCAGACGTGCGCGCGCTCCAGTCTGGACCAACAGGGTTGAGGCTGGAGAGCAAGTGTTTACAAACCGGTATGCCCCCCCGATCTGCGACGTGTCGACGGGGCGCCCGCGTCCGGTGGTTCCGGCCACGTGGCGCCGCCGTGTTTTTGACTCGGTCCACTCACTGGCGCACCCGGGGGTGCGCGCGTCGGTGAAACTAGTGGCGGAAAAGTTTGTTTGGCCGTGCCTGCGCAAGCACGTGAAGGAATGGGCAAAAACCTGCATTTCCTTTCAACGGGCCAAAATTCACAGGCACACAAGAGCCCCGTTAGAACCGTTCCGCATTCCGGCCAGAAGGTTCGACCATGTGCACGTCGACCTTGTGGGCCCCCTACCGGCATCACAGGGGTTCACGTATCTTTTGACAATGGTGGACCGCACCACACGTTGGCCGGAAGTGGTCCCACTTGCGACGACCACGGCCGCGGAGGTGGCTCGCGTTTTTTTAACGGCTTGGGTGGCGCGTTTCGGGGTTCCGTCGGACATTACGTCCGATAGAGGACCGCAATTCATCTCTGAGCTGTGGTCAGCGATGGCCAACGGCTTAGGAGCCAAAATTCACCGCACTACGGCTTACCACCCTCAGGCCAATGGTTTATGCGAGCGTTTTCATAGGTCTTTGAAGGCAGCACTCAGAGCGTCGCTCACGGATGCAGATTGGGTGAATAAACTTCCATGGGTTTTATTAGGGTTGCGTTCTGCGCCTAAAGAGGACTTAGACGCCTCCCCAGCGGAGCTGGTATTCGCACAAACTCTGAGGCTGCCGGGCGAGTTTTTACCAGAGCCCCCAGAGCCCCCACCTCTCTCGGCTCTGGGACCGTTAGTCGGCACGGGGGCAGACACGCTCCCGGGTCCGGTTCATCACGCTTTTCCACGAGTTTTCGTCCCCAAGGCTTTGAAAAATGCCGATTTCGTTTTTGTCAGGCGCGAAGCCCTAAAAGCAACGCTCAAACCGCCTTACGAAGGGCCATTTCGAGTGCTGGAGGCAGGTGATAAGCAATTTGTGCTGGATTTTGGAGACAGAAAAGAGACAGTCAGTATTGACAGACTAAAACCTGCTTTTGTCATGAAGGACGTGTCTGTACCGGTCGCGGTGGCGCCTCGACGAGGCAGGCCCCCGCAGAAGGCAATTAACCACTCTCTTCCTCAGTCAACAGCGCCGAAGCAGAAACGCACCGCAGGCAAGGCGGGGCCAACGCACAGCAGATTCGGCAGACGGCTGAAGCCCAAGCGGCGCACAGACTGAATGTTGGTGTTGATTATTCAGTAGTAAGGTGCTATTTAATTTTAGGAATTAGTCTGTTCTTCATCGTTTGGGGGGGGTTATATGGCTGTGTTGTGAGACGTGTATATGTTGGACACTGCATATGTGATTTAACCACGATGAAGGAGAGCCAGCCCCCTGCGGTGCGGAGCCACAGAGCCTGGACCCCCTGCGGAGGACAGGGGACAGAAGACTTCCTGACCACTGAGGCTCGGGAAGAGAGAAGGGGGAGTTATGTAAATAAAAGGCTAATGAATGTGAATAAAGAGATTTTGAGAGAGATGTGTGATTTCCCCCGCGAGGGAAATGGTTTGATGTCAGAATGTTTAAATGAGAGAACTTTGGTGTGTTCACTCTCTTTGTTCGCTGCTCAAGAATAAGAGCAGACAGTGGAATGATTTCTTGAATAAACTGGAATGAAAGACAATTCGGTTTCGTTATTCAAGTCTCCCCACAGGCAACTCCTCAATCCACTGTAATGCAGTTACCAAAGCTAACATTTCAGCTGTGTATACAGACAAATGGGAGGATGTTCTTCTGTTAACAGACATTTCCAAGGCAGGAATGCAGAAAGCAAAGCCAGTGCAACCTGTCTCAGGATCTTTTGATCCATCAGTGAATACTGGGGTAAAGGAATGATACAATGTTTCCAAACGGTCCTCTACTAAAACTGCACTGTTTCCAAATTCTCTAGAACCTTGCATCTTTTCCAAAAAAAATACAAATCAACAGAAACTGAATAGAAAAACCAGGGAGGTGCGATTGGCAAAGGAACTGATGGAATATATGTTCTGTCACATAATTTCATGTCTCTGGCCATCCTCCCAGCGTAAAACACAAAACTCTCCTTTTTGACCCTTTCTCCTTCCCAACAAGGCATCAAAACTCTAGCTGTAGGATGTTGATCTTGAGTGTGCCCTTGCAGATTGACCCAGTAATTCAACATTATCAGTTTACGCCTGACATTTAATGGCATTTCCCCCATTTCCACTTGAAGAGCAGCAACAGGGATTGTTTTAAGTGCACCACAAAAGATCCTCAATGCTTGGGCCTGGATGACATCTAACTTGTTCAAAATGGTTTTGGAAGCAGATCCATATACAGTACACCCATAGTCCAATACAGACCTAATTAACGCAACATAAATGTTTTTAATAGCAGCTCTACTAGCACCCTACTCTGCCCCTATCAAGCACCTCATTACATTCAACACTTTTTTGCATGTTATTGTCATATTTTGAATATGTTCCATCCAAGTTAGATTAACATCAAACCAGATACCCAAAAATCTGAAAACTTTGACTTGCTCTATTTCCCAAGCATACATTCTTAACTGGGCATCAGCTACCCTTTTCCTTGTAAATACAACAACCTTTGTTTTTTCCACAGAAAATTTAAATCCCCAAAAGTATGACCACCCTTCCACAGCACATATTGCCTCTTGTAATTTCCCTCTTATATAATTAAAATTACTCCCTCTTTTCCATAATGCCCCATCATGAGCAGTGCAGTGGTGCAGTGGTTAGCACTGTGCCAGCACAGCAACTCACCCTTGGCCATGGGATCCCTGGTTTGATCTCAGCCCCTGACCAACAGTGATCTGTGTGGGGTTTGCATGTTCTCCCCGTATCTGCGTGGGTTTGCTCCAGGATTTCTCCGGTTTCCTCCCACAGGCCAAAAACATGCAGGTTAGTTTAACTGGAGACTGTAAAGTGGCCCTAGGTGTGAATGTGGTGTGAATGGTTAAGGGATAGCGCCGTACCGTGGCTGCTTCATCCATCCAGGTGGATGCCCCCAATTTCCCCTCTGGGGATCCATAAAGTATTGTGACGTATGGAAGGTTCACACAAGAAGAGGAGCAGATGGCTGCGACGAAACAGGCTTTATTGAAGACACACAATGAGCACAGACAGGAGGGGAGGTCATTCTCACCGACCTTCGTTTATATCAGGGTTACACAACACATAATCACTCCTACTCTAATTCTACCTATAACACTGCTGAGTCATTATAACACAGTTATAATGACACAGCAGTATAATAACACAGTAATAACACTAAACATACACAAAAATATAACGTCCTCTGCTGGCAACGCATGCCGGGAAAATCCCTGCTCCCCTTAACACAGCCCTGACGTTACACTGCCACCCCCGGGACTGGTTTCTGTCCCCAGAAAAATGAAAGTCCAACTCAAAAGTCCAACACAAACCCATCCAGGTGTCGGGGAGGCCTCCGATGCCGACGACCAGCACGTACAGGCCCACTGGTGTCCATCTGTGTCTCGGTCGGAGTATCTGGTCGGGGTGAAGGCCACCAGCAGGGCGGATGGCTGGTACGGGGCGAGACGGTCACGGTGAAGTACCACGACCCGGTCCCTTTTCTTAAGCCTCACCCTGTACACCACATCCGACAGTCTCTGCAGAACCATGCACGGTCCCGACCAATGGCTCGCCAACTTCGGTGATCGTCCTCTTTTCCTCTCAGGGCAGAAAACCCAGACTCAATCTCCCGGTGCAAAGTCCCTCCCCTGGCAGCGGGAGTCATACGCTCGCTTCTGCCGACTCCCCGCCGCTGCCAGGGCCTCCCAGGCGGGCCGCTGCTGCCGAACCCGGGAAATGATCGGATCTCTGTCCTGCTCGCTCTGCAGCTGCTGTGGTCCGAGGGCCTCTGTGACATCATCCCTGGGGGGGAGCTGCCTGATTATCCGAGGGGAACCGTGTGCCGCTGTGTTATTCCTGCTCGCAGCGGTCCGGAGAGCAGCAGCCCGTGGGACAGCTTGGTTTCGATCCTCTGCCCGCTGGCAGTGATGACAGTCCAACAGTTCCCACAACTGGCATGTCTGTCCCGATTCCAGCCCACTGCAGCCCTGCTGGAATAGTTCCTCGGCCGCCTGCTGCGTCCGTGCCGACACATTGACCCCTCCCCTTGCTGTCCCTGTGTGTGCTCGTGCTCCCTCTGCTCATGCTGGTGGCGCCGTTGTGTCCAGTCCTCGCAGTGGCCCGCCTGATCCGGTCCGTCCTGGTGGTCCCTCGATCGCGCGGGCCTCCATGTTCCTTCTCTGGGTTCCGCTGCGGAGCGTGATGGTCCGGGTTCCCAGCTGGAGGGACGGTCTGACGGTGTCAATCTTGGCGTTCCACGCTGCGAGCAGGTCGAGTCCAATAATACAGGGGTCTTGGATGTCAGCCAGCCAGAACAGGTGTTTTATGTTCTGACAGGCCACCCCCACCATGAAAACTCTTCGCCCCCCCCAATCTGGCGCACTCACCGGTAGCTGTGGTGACTCGGTGGGTTCCCACCCCCGTGGTGTCGTCTCATCTGTGCCCGGCAGCACACCGGGTCGGACCAAGGAGATAGTGGAACCGGTGTCAATCAGTGCTCGGATCGGCGTCTTGTCCAGGCTGCACTGTAAATAAATCCCTGGCGAGCGTCCAATTCGACCCACATGCAGTGACAGCTCATCGGTTTGTCGTGGGGTGGGTGCAGGGCAGTACTGCACGATGTGTCCTGGCTCCCCACAGCGGAAGCACCCTTCCTCACACCGCCGCGTCCGTCTTCTCTGTGGACGCGCTGCCGTGGTCCACCGTAGCTCCTCCTCCTCCTCCTTACTCTCAGCTGTGGCTTGGAAGGCTCTTTGTCTTGGTGCCAATGTCTCAGCCGTACAATTTATCAGCGGCTCCACCCGCTCCGCTTCTACCACAGCAGTCTCCCAGCTGCTCGCGGCGTTAATCCGGATGTGGCTCTGCAGCTGGGCCGGGCGAAGACCCCGGATGAAGTTCCGGAGGGCAAGCTTCTCCACTACTTCTGGCTCGAAATCCAGGTAGCTGCACCTAGTTAGCAGCCGTATGTCCGCCACATAGGCTCTTAGTCTCTCCTGGCTGCCTCGATGGTGGTTGGCCAGCTGTTCCTGGGCGTGCTCAGCGTCGGCCGTTCTCCCAAACCGTCACCGGAGCGCTTCCTGTAGTGCTGGCCAGCTGCGGCACTCCTCGGGCCGAAGGTCAGACAATGTGCAGAGAGCCTTCCCTTCCAAGGCCAGCGCGACCTGCACGGCGGTTTCTTCTGGTGGCCAGCCGTTAAGGGCGGCAGCCAGCTCGACCTGGACCAGGTAGTCGTCCAGCAGGGTCTCGCCATTGAAGCGGGGAATCTTGACCCGCTGCCGGGTGGATGAGACGGTCGCCTCTCGGTCAATCGCCGCCCCTGGTCGCAGTGGAATCGCCGGCCCATCCTGCCCTGAAAAGGGAGGGGAGCAGGGCTGGTTTGCTGTGCTCCACCCGCCCTGCCTTGAAAAAGGCAGAAGGCGGGGTATGCTGGTCCCGTCAGGTCCGCTGCTCCGTTCATCCCGACGAGCAACTCCAGGGTCGGTGTCTCAGCTCTGTCGTCCATCCCCAGCTGAGCGATGAATCGCTCCAGCTGCTGGATCTCCGCTTGGATCCTGGCTTCCATCTGCTCCATCTCCCACTCCTGACACCAGTGTGACATATGCGAGGTTCACACAAGAAGAGGAGCAGATGGCTGCGACGAAACAGGCTTTACTGAAGACACACAATGAACACAGACAGGAGGGGAGGTCATTCTCACCGACCTCCGTTTATATCAGGGTTACACAACACATAATCACTCCTGCTCTAATTTTACCTATAACACTGCTGGATCATTATAATGCAGTTATAATGACACAGCAGTATAATAACACAGTAATAACACTAAACATACACGAAAATATAACATCTTCTGCTGGCCACACATGCCGGGAAAATCCCTGCCCCCCTTAACACAGCCCCAACGTTACAGTATACACCTCCCCCCCCCAAAAAAAAAAAATCATTAGCAAATGAAGAACGAGTAATGCCATTATTCACACCGGAAAAAACATCATTTATCATAACAGAAAAAAGTACTGGGCTTATAATACTACCCTGGGGGGTGCCATTTTCTACCAAGTAACTATCTGATGAGACTCTGCCCACTCTAACTTGAATGTACCTATTAAACAAAAAATTGTTGATCCATTTGAATGTTCTCCCAGAAATTCTTATCATACTTAGCTTAATCATTAGCCCCTCCTTCCACATGTCATATGCTTTTTCCATGTCAAAAAACACTGCAATTACCGACTCTCTATTAACTTGAGCTTTCCGTATCTGTCTCCAAACACACAACAGGATTCATAGTTCTCCTTCCTTTTCTAAATCCGCTCTGATGTGGTGACAAAATTCCTCTACTTTCGAGAAAAAAGGAAACTCTGTCTCTAATCATTCTCTCCATTACTTTTCCCAGATGTGATGTTAGAGCTATTGGTCTGTAGCTCGCTGGGTCTGAGGGATCCTTTCCTGGTTTTCTTACAGGAACAATCACAGCCTCTTTCCATGCAGTTGGGAGCTTTCCCTTTTCCCACACTTTGTTGTAGACTTCCAATAGTTTCCTCATTGCCAAAGTCCCTAAATGTTTCAGCATGATGTAACAGATATTGTCTTCCCCAAGGGATGTTAATCCTGATTTGTTTACTGCTCTTTCCATTTCATCTAGAGTGAAAGGAGAGTCCAAAGAACTACTGAAGTCTAACCTTTCCTCCAGAGCCCCAGGGTGTGCTAAACTTGTCCTATTTCTTCCTCTTTTACCTTCTTCAGTCAAATTGCTTGAGCTATGAATTTGAGTCAGAGTCTTTGCTATCATTGTTGCTTTTTCCTCATCAGTTACCGCAGTCACTCCCCCACTTTTTAGTATTGGATACTGCCATTCCCTCCTAACTCCTCTCATAGCCTTGACCATACTCCATACAGTATGTCTGTATGATTTGCCCCCATAATACATTATGGGCATTAAAGTCCCCACATATTACTATCCTGCTTCCATCTATCCCCTCCAGATGAGATAACTAATTCAATATCAACTTCTTACAAGGATTATAAAAATTTACGACTGTAGAAGAGCTTGGAATAACGAGGTGATGGGATTTATAAACCAAGGTTTATTATCAGCTTCGCTCTTCTAACAAGTCTCATCTCAGTGCAGTATCACCAAACATTCTAATATGCTTATACATATGTAGGTTATGGGATATATGATTAATATAAACCACAGCCCCCCCCCCAAACGACTAAGAAAAGGACAATCAAAGTAAGTCCACAGTTTAAGATAATTTCTATGACATACTATACTGTTAAACCTCTTGACAAGGAAGAAACTTTCCAGCAGCCATGCTCCTGTAGAGAATTCAGTGGTAACCATAACAGCGTAGTAATATCACAAATCAGTCTTAAAACTGTCACGGCACAATCTGATAAAATAGTAAACAACTTTTGGTTAATTTGCATCAGTCCCTGTGCCGTCTGGGTTTTAATCTTCTCCCGAATCTGCTGTGGGTCCGCTTGGGCGTCCTGGCAGGACCTTCCTGTAAGGAGTCTGCAGCTTGGGGAGGAGAGTGGTTATTTGTTCCCTGCAGGGGGGTTGAGTCTTTTTTCTTGGGGGGTCTACCCCGCCAAGGTGCCCTCGCCACCCGTGCAGGTTCGTCTCTCAACAAGAAAGCAGGTTTAAGTCTGTCATTGCTGACTGTTTTTTTTCTGTCCCCTAAATCAAGCACAAAATGCTTATCACCAGGTTCCAGCACTCTGAATGGTCCATCGTATGGTGGACGGAGGGTTGATTTTAAAACTTCATGCCTAACAAAAACGAATTCGGCATTTTTTAAAGCTTGGGGGACAAAAACCCGTGGAAAAGAGTGATGTGCCGGTCCGGGGAGAGTGTCCGGTCCGTTGCTGCCTAAAGGCCTCAGGGTTGGAAGATGCCCAGGCTCTGGGTTCTCTGGTAAAAACTCACCTGGGAGTCTGAGAGGTTGTGCAAAAACTAATTCTGCTGGGGAGGCGTCTAGATCCTCTTTAGGCGCAGCACGCAACCCCAATAAAACCCAGGGAAGTTTATTTACCCAATTTGTATCCGTTAGTGAGGCTCTGAGGGCGGCCTTTAAAGATCTGTGAAAGCGCTCGCATAACCCATTAGTCTGAGGGTGATACGCGGTGGTGTGGTGAATTGTCGCCCCTAAGCTGCTGGCCATGGCTGACCAAAGCTCTGAGACAAATTGAGGCCCCCTATCAGACGTGATGTCTGATGGGACGCCAAAACGTGCCACCCAGTTTGTCAAAAAAACGCGAGCGACTTCCGCCGCTGTGGTTGACGCCAGAGGGACCGCCTCAGGCCAGCGCGTAGTACGGTCTATCATTGTTAACAGGTGTGTGAAACCTTGAGAGGAAGGTAGTGGTCCCACGAGGTCAACATGAACGTGGTCGAACCTTCTAGCTGGGATTCGAAAAGGCTCTAGAGGGGCTTTTGTGTGTTTGTGTATTTTGGCGCGCTGACAAGACATGCAAGTTTTTGCCCATTCCTTTACATTTTTGCGCAGGCCGGGCCACACAAACTTTTCGGCGACCATTTTAACCGAGGCGTGCACACCTGGGTGCGCGAGGGAGTGAATTGAGTCGAAAATACGGCGGCGCCATGCAGCTGGGACTACCGGGCGAGGTCGGCCGGTTGAGATGTCGCATATTAGGGGGGGTACACCGTCGCGTAAACCCCTTTCCTCCAGCCTTAACCCTGTTGGTCCAGACAGGAGTGCGCGCATGTCCGCGTCACTGCTTTGCTCCTCTGCCATGGCTGCGTAATCTATCCCTACGTGAATTGGGGCTGCGTACATGTCCGCGTTGGCGAAGAGTTCTGCGACTGAGGTAGTATAATCTGTCTCCTCGCGCTCTGGCGATGTCACAGCGCGAGAGAGGCAGTCTGATACCACGTTAAGTTTGCCTGCCACATGTCAAATGTCTGTGGTGAACTCTGAAATTGCAGCTTGCTGTCTTTGTTGCCTTCCTGACCATGGTTCTGAAATTTTAGCCAGCGCAAAGGTGAGGGGTTTGTGGTCTACAAAAGCCGTGAAACGCCACCCTTCTAACCAGAACTGGAAGTGGCGGATGGATAAATGAAGCGCTAGCAGCTCCCTGTCAAAAGTGCTGTATTTACGCTCAGTTTGGTTTAACGATTTGCTGAAAAATGCCAAAGGTTGCCAGGTTCCGCCAACGTGTTGTTCCACAACTTCCCCTATGGCCAGGTCTGAAGCGTCTGTGGTTAGCGCAATGCGGGCTGAGGGATCAGGGTGAACCAACAATGTGGCGTTTGCTAGAGCACTTTTTACTTCCACGAAGGCGCATTCACGCTCCGGGGTCCATTCGACCGCGTTGGAAGGCTTTTGTTTTCTGAGCGCGGTATACAGGGGCTGCATGAGTTGAGCTGCGCGAGGGAGGAAACTGTTGTAAAAATTAACCATTCCCAAAAATTCTTGCAGCGATTTGACCGTTTGTGGTCATGGAAAATTTTTTACTGCGCGAACTTTGTCTGGCAATGGAACTGCCCCCTCCGGTGAAACTCTGTGTCCCAAAAAATCAATTTGTGACACGCCGAATTTGCATTTGGCTGGATTGATTATTAACCCATGCTCTTCTAGTCTCTGAAAAACCGTAGTGAGGTGTTGTTCGTGTTCTTCCTCCGACGAGCTGGCTACCAGCATATCGTCGAGGTAGACGAACACGAAAGGGAGATCGCGTAATACCGCTTCCATCATCCGCTGAAAGGTTTGAGCAGCGCCTTTGAGGCCAAACGGCATCCGCAAAAATTCAAAAAGACCGAAAGGGGTTATTACAGCCGTTTTAGGAATGTCTTCCGCTCGAACGGGGACTTGGTGATAGCCGCGGACCAGGTCTATTTTAGAAAAAATGCACGCACCCGCCAGATGTAGTGAGAAATCTTGGATGTGAGGAATTGGGTAGCGGTCATGCGCTGTCGCATTGTTTAATCTGCGGTAATCGCCACACGGTCTCCAAGAACCGTCAGTTTTCGGAACCATGTGGAGTGGCGATGCCCAGAGGCTTTTCGAGCGTCTAATAATGCCTAATTTTTCCAGGGTGGCAAACTCGTCCCGTGCTATGGCGAGCTTGGTCGCGTCTAAGCGCCGAGCTTTGGCGAACATGGGTGGGCCTGTTGTGGGAATGAAGTGTTCAACCCCGTGTTTCGCTACTGTTGCTGAAAATTTTGGAACTGTGAGTGCTGGAAATTGGGTGAGGAGTTGGTCAAACTTACCTCCTGCTGTTGTGACACTGGCCTGCACGGGTGGTGGAGAGACTTGAGCTGAGCAGGGGATAGAATAAAATGACATTAACCAAGCGCCTATTTGCTAGATCGACTAACAACCCATGTGCACACAAAAAATCAGCGCCCAACAAGTTAAAACTCACCGCCGCCACAATAAATGTCCATCTATAGTTGCGGCCGTGAATGCAAAGAAGCAGGCTCCTTTCACCGTAAGTGTCAATGATCGAGCCGTTGGCTGCCATCGCCCCATTTCCCCGGGGACCCATGGCTCGTTCTGCGTGGGAAGGGGTGATAAAACTCAGTTGAGCTCCGGTGTCGATCAGGAACTGTCTCCCGGTGTGTCCGTCAGTCACATAAAGAAGTTTATTTTTTTCGCCGAGAACCTCAGCCGTTAACGGTTCTCGGTTTTGGCGTTTTCCCGGACTTTTGAACTTACAGGGGGGATCGCATTTGTACGCCCCCTCGGCGAAACGGTGGTGGTAATAGCAGATGTCGTTCCGCCTGCTGCGTCTTGGTCGTGTTGCCGCCATGGTGGGCGGGCTCTGCTCGGTTGTCTGTGGTTCTCCGCTGCTCTGGGCATCCGCGCTGAGATCTGCGGATGCTGCTGTGGCCACCTGTTCCCCGCAGGCGTTGATGAGTCGCTGCACTTCTCGGGCCAGCGCGCGGAAGTCCTGCTGGGTGCTGCACCGCATGTTGATCAGCGTCCCTCTCATGTGTGGCGGCAGAGTGCTGAGGAAGATGTGTTGGAAGAGGAAGTTGTCGTTGTCCTCTTCCTTGAGCTGCAGCATGTCCTCCATGAGGGCCTTGGGTCTGCATTCTCTGTGGCCGTAGATAACCAGGATCTTCTCTGCTCTCTCCTCGGCTGAGGGGACGAAGTTCTCGACGATGGTCGCCTTCAGCTCTCTGTATTTGTCATGGGCGGGCAGCTGTCGGATTATGCTCCGCGCACATCTTGACGTGGCAGCGTCGAGTTTGGCGACGATGTGATAAAACTTCGTCTCGTCCGCTGTTATGCCCGCCAGTGCAAACTGAGCCTCAGCTTGCTGGAACCACGAGCTCGGGTCTTCTTGCCAGAATTCTGGCAGCTTGACGGTGACGGCGCTTGTGTGGGCCGTCCTTGATGTGTCCGCCGGGTGAGAGCGCCTTTCTTCTGCTCTCACGGCGGGGCTGGGGATGGTGCTCGGTTGAGCCCTCTCTTCTGCCGTGGGGGAACGTCTTCCATCTGTTCCCCTGTCTGCATGGGTGCCGGCACTTGCCTGGGTCGCCTCCGATGAGTCAATCGCGGGAGAACGTCTCTGTTCCATCCTCACGTCGGGGTCACCAGTGTAGAAGAGCTTGGAATAACGAGGCGATGTGATTTATAAACCAAGGTTTATTATCAGCTTCACTCCTCTAACAAGTCTCATCTCAGTGCAGAAGTAGAATAAGAGATCGAACACATTCAGACCTACATACTTATACTTGCACATAACAAAAGACATTGCACATCAAAGCTGACATCCCGCATTAGCTTAATCCCCCCTCCTTTGTCTTCCTACTCCTCCACCTGACCCCGGGTGGTCAGGGCGATCGATCTCCTCCATTGTCTTCTGTCTCCTCCACATGGCCCTGGGAAGTCAGGGCGATCGATCTGGTCTCCACCGCTGCGCCTCGGATGCTCTTTGATCTTCGCTGGCGGTTGAGACCTCTTGTCCTGTTCTGAGGCGTGAGGTCGTTGCACATATGTAATCACCAAACATTCTAATATGCTTATACATATGTAGGTTATGGGATATATGATTAATATAAACCACAACGACTACTAATTCCCCCTCTTTTGTCCAAATTTCAACTACCACATACTCCAGTTCAGCACCTTTACCTATCTCTCTAAACTGAATTCCCTCCCTCACAAATGTTGCACATCCACCTCCCATTCCCTCCCTTCTATCATTCCGAATTGAGACATATGCCACTATTTTAAAATCCAGACTGGGTTTCACCCAAGTCTCCTGGACACGTAACATCTGCTTTGTCTGAAAGCTCCTCAATATACCTTTTGAATTCCTGTCCATTAGCCAGCAAGCTCCTCGCATTCCATTGAACCAAAATGACCATTAGTGCAATTCCTATCCAATCCATGCTTGATCCTGACTCATCTGACTACAAAGACCATTCCTCACCTCCTCCCAAGTTAATCCACTGAAACCAAGATGATTAGCTGCTGCTTTCACTATTATTTGAATTCTCTCAGTTTTAGACTTGACTTCCATTGTGGCATTCACAACTCCTGCTATAAAAATAACCAGTTTCTTCAGATCAATCTGGATTTCCCCATTCCGTCCCAGTTATCTTTCCCTTACAAGCAGCCTCCCCCAGCCCTTTGCCCATTCCCTCTTCTCTGGTTCATCTTTTTCACTGCTTCGGCATAGGAGATTTTATTCTGCACTCTGACCTGCTGAATTTCCCTTTCTTTCACCACCCTTTCACAGCCTCCGTAGCCACACTATGGTTACCGCCACAGTTACAACATTTTGGCGTTTCTTGGTTACACTCTCCATACTGGTGGTCGCCCCCACATCTTACACACCTTCTTCTCCATCTACATTTTTTAGCTGTGTGTCCAAATCTTTGACAATTATAACACTGGACTGGATTAGGAACAAATTCCCTAACGCCGTAACTCAAATAACCCAGGGTTACACTTTTGGGGAGCACATTCCCTTCAAACTCAATCACTACACCCTCAGTGTCTCTCCTCTGTCCTTCCCGAGTGGCCTGTAGTCTACGAGCTTCTTTTACAATCCCCCCTTTTAAATTAGCTTTGATTTCTTCCATTGAGACCCCTATTGGCACCCCCAAATTACACCCTTGTTCCACTTAGACCCATTATCAGTAAAGCTTGTACTTTTCACTTTGAACTGCCTAATCGCCCTCATTTTGTCAGCTCTTTCCCTTTGCTCCTCACTCCTACACACAATCAGTAGATTTCCATCCCTCAGCACTTTTGCCATGAGTATTTCGCCAACTTGATTTTTCAGTATTGTTGTCAGTTTAACTGGGCTCATTGTGGAAATCCCCTTTTCTTCCTTAAACCTTACAATAATTTTGAATTTGGCTCCTTCCTGAACTCCTCCCCCAGCGCCACCACCACTTCCACTACTCCTGACTTTCTTAGCATTACTTCCAGGAAAGTTATTCTCTCTTTTTTCTTTCCCTTTTTCGCTTCCCTGCCCAGTATCCATACTGTCTTCACTATCCCATAAATCAGAATCTCCCCAGTCTGGCCCATTCACAACGCTGTTGTGCTGACCCGCCACACCTTCTTTTACAACGCTTCTCCTCCTCGTTCTTCCATGCTTGCAAACTCCAGTCACGTCACCTGACTTCTTTGCCAAATCACCTGACAAATTTTTTTGGTCTTCTTTGGGAGATCTAATAATAATAATAATAGTAATAATAATAATAATAATAATAATAATAAGTTTATTTATAGAGCACTTTTCACAGACAGAGTCACAAAGTGCTTAACATGGTAAAAAACAAAATAAAAACACAGGCACATAAAACAGTAAAAAAAAAAGTAGACAGTAAAAGCGCATAAAAATACAATCAACACATAGTTAATTAAAAAGCCAGGTTAAAAAGGTGGGTCTTTGGTTGCTTCTTAAAAATACCAATGGAAGGTGCAGATCTAAGTTCAAAAGGTAAGGAGTTCCACAGTCTGGGAGCAACAGCAGCAAAGACTCTATTGCCTTTGGTTCTGAGCCTAGTGCTAGGGACTACCAATAGATTCTGATGAGAAGACCTGAGAGACCTGCTGGGCTGGTGTAGAAAGAGCAGGTCACCAATATAAAAAGGCGCCTCTTCATGAATGGCTTTGTAAGTAAGAACAAGAACTTTAAAATCAATTCTATAACTTACAGGAAGCCAATGCAAGGAGGCCAAAACAGAAGTGATATGACAGAATCTACTGGACCTAGTTAGTAATCTTGCAGCAGTGTTCTGGACTAACTGTAGGCAGTGTAAAAAGGATTTGCTAAGACATGTGAAAAGAGCATTACAGTAGCCCAAACATGAAGAAACAAAGGCATGAATAATGATTTCTAACTGACTGTAGGAAACCAATGACCTAATTTTGGATATATTCCTAAGGTGGAAAAAACAACTCTGGGTCAGAGATTTGACATGCTGATCAAAACTCATCGGTTGATCGAAAATGACACCAAGGTTTTTTAGATTAGACCGTACATTAGAGCTTAATGAACCAATGCTATCAACCATCTTAGGAATTAGATTATCAGGTGCTACAATAAGGACTTCAGTTTTATCAGCATTAAGTTGCAAAAAGTTATTAGACATCCAGCCCTTAATTGCAGACAGACAATCATGAATAATTTTTAAATTGTCAACATGGTCAGGTTTAAAAGAGAAAAGTAGCTGTAAATCGTCAGCGTAGCAGTGATAAGACACACCTTTAAAGGGGACCTGAGGTGGTTGTCTAAACGCATTCAACTTGAAAACATTAGGCAAAGTATTCGTTATTAGGTTAAATAATTATTGCCAGCCATATACCACCAGAGAAATATGCAAATACGACCGCAGGCATGGCCAGCCAATGAAAACTATGTGCGCAGCCATGACACATGCGGATGTGACGTCACTACGTTGCTACTGAAAAGTCAATACTCCGCCTGTATGAGCTACTAGGGTGCTTTTGTGAGTGTTTTTATTCTATTATGGCTGAATTGTTGGACTCTGAGGAAGAATTTGTCCAACATGGCTACAGGTTTGAGCCAGAAAGGTCTTCTGAGGGTGAAAGTGACGAAGTGGTCCTCACACACAACGCAATTTTGTCTGAAAGGAAACGTCTGTGCCCTGTTCCGAGATTGCGCAACCACTTTTCTGCTACGATCTTCCGACAAGGTGAGCTGGGTTTGGGTACGCAAAAGAAGTTTTATCTTTGTTTTTTTGCTTATTATTGAGACATCCAAAGGCTTTACATTCCGCCATGTTGTGATATCCATATCGCATTGTATGTTTTTGTTGTTACAAGAGCGCCGAGTGTCTGCTGATCTGTATATACTTTTAGCGGCGAGGGAAGAGCCCAGCGCCGAATCATCTGCCGTCTGGCGGCCGTTACGACCTCAGATCAGACGAGACGACCCGCTGAATTTAAGCATTTATTTATTTATTTTCTACTCGTTTTAGTTCTGCATTTAATATGAACCCTGAGTTTGAAATAAACGTTTGAATTTGAATTTGAATATCCCGAAAGCCACTGCTCATCCGGGCACTCCAGGCTCAGCCAACATTGATCCAGATTGCGGTATCCACGACACTACGTCACAGGAAGCGTCCTGGCAGGCCATGTAGCTGCTAGTATGGCTGCGCCCATGTTTTGCTGACATAGCTGAACCAGCACATCAGCAATGGATTTATATCGCATTGCTTTTAACTTGAACTTGAACTTAAACTTGAACTAGAATGTGAGACAGGGGCTCAATATAATATCTTTTTTTTCACGACCACCACAGGTCCCCTTTAAATTTGCTGATGATAGATCCAAGTGGCAGCATAGGTATATAGGGCAAATAAAAGTGGACACAGAAAAACAGAACCCTGAGGCACCCCACAGGTTAAAGGAGCAGAGTCAGATGAATAAGAGCCAACAGCCATGGAAAAACTCCTACCAGAAATGTAGGAGAAAAACCAATCCAGAGCCTTTCCAGAAATACCTACCCAATCTCTAAGCCTTTGTAACTGTTATGTATGGCTCTTTCGAGCCATCAATAAGAGCCAAGGGCTAACCGGTGAGTTTGCGTCGTTTATTAGTGATAAGGGAAGGAACAAAGGAAAGAGCCTCGTGGGGCAAAACACAAACAATACAAAAGGTACACTTACAAATGATGATGAGGGACAAGAGGAGGGCTGGAGCCGGACGTAGGGACTCCAACCTTATCCACACCGAGAGACGAGCGTGGATATTATGTGAGGTCACAGCCCTGAGTGATCAGGACCGCTCCCTTTTATAGTGGTTGACAGCGCCTCAGCTGATGAGAGGTAATTGGCCTCCAGCCGTCCTGTGGAGCTTGACAGCCGGAGGCCCGCTGAGATGCTGTCATAATAAACGCCGGGCTGAGGAGGTGTATAGCCTGAGCGCGGATGCCATTGGTGCAAAGACCATGACAGGACCTCCCCCTCAAGGCTGGGCTCCGAATGGTTAGTAACCCCCCCACCCCACCTAGGGTGGGCAGATGGGGCGCAGGCCAGGAGGGCGTGAATCGAAAAAAGAAGAGAGAGAAAAAACCCCCACAACATTGGCAGGGAACAAACGAAGCAATTACAGAGTACAGGAGAGAAAAAGCCCAGAGCTGCGGCCGCAAGGTGGTCGGTGCATCTCGTGGTGGCAACCCCCGAACCAAGTGGTGGACACCAGTGGTGAGGGGGGCCATTAAGCTGAAGAAGGAGTCCTATCAAGCTTGGTTGGCTTGTGGGACTCCCGAAGCAGCTGAGGTGTACCGGCAGGCCAAGCGGAGTGCAGCTCGGGTGGTTGCTGAAGCAAAAACGCGGGTATGGGAGGAGTTCGGTGAGGCCATGGAACAAGACTTTTGGTCGGCTTCAAAGAGATTCTGGCAAACTGTTCGGCGGCTCAGGAGGGGAAAGCAGCTCCCCGTCCACACTGTGTATGGTGCGGATGGGACACTGTTGACTTCAACTGGGGATATCGTCGGGCGGTGG
Organism: Pholidichthys leucotaenia; assembly: GCA_020510985.1. Taxonomy (NCBI): domain Eukaryota; kingdom Metazoa; phylum Chordata; class Actinopteri; order Cichliformes; family Pholidichthyidae; genus Pholidichthys; species Pholidichthys leucotaenia. The sequence goes on from CM035841.1 coordinate 65,279,185, forward strand.
AAGGAATACTTCGAGGATCTCCTCAATCCCACTGATACGCCTTCCACAGAGGAAGCAGGGTTTGGGGACGAGGGGGATGACTCGCCTATCACAGGGGCTGAGGTCGCCAAGGTGGTTAAAAATCTCCTTGGTGGCCGGGCCCCGGGGGTGGACGAGATTCGCCCCGAGTATCTCAAGGCCCTGGATGTTGTTGGGTTGTCATGGTTGACACGCCTCTGCAACATTGCGTGGAGGTCGGGGGCAGTGCCTTTGGCATGGCAAACCGGGGTGGTGGTTCCTCTCTTCAAAAAAGGGGACCGGAGGGTGTGCTCCAACTTTAGAGGGATCACACTCCTCAGCCTCCCTGGGAAGGTCTATGCCAAGGTACTGGAGAGGAGAGTCCGGCCGTTGGTCGAACCTCGGATTCAGGAGGAGCAATGTGGTTTTCGTCCTGGCCGTGGCACATCGGACCAGCTCTTTACCCTCTCGAGAATTCTTGAGGGTTCGTGGGAGTTTGCCCAACCAGTTTACATGTGTTTTGTGGACTTGGAGAAGGCATTTGACCGCGTCCCTCGTGGATTTTTGTGGGGGGTGCTTCGGGAGTATGGGGTATCGGGCTTGTTGTTACGAGCTATTCGGTCTCTGTACGACCGTTGTGAGAGTTTAGTTCGCATTGCCAACACTCGGTCGGAGTCATTCCCAGTGAGAGTTGGACTCCGCCAGGGCTGCCCTTTGTCACCGGTCCTGTTCATAATTTTTATGGACAGGATTTCTAGGCGCAGCCAGGGAATGGAGGGTGTCATGCTTGGTGACCACAGGATCTCATCTCTGTTGTTTGCAGATGATGTTGTCCTGTTGGCTTCATCCAGCAATGACCTACAGCTCTTGCTGGGACGGTTTGCCGCTGAGTGTGAAGCGGCTGGGATGAGAATCAGCACCTCCAAGTCCGAGTCCATGGTCCTCAGCCGGAAAAAGGTGGATTGTCCTCTCCGGGTTGGGGACAGGCTCCTGCCCCAAGTGGAGGAGTTTAAGTATCTTGGGGTCTTGTTCACGAGTGAGGGGAAAATGGAGCGAGAGATCGACAGACGGATTGGAGCAGCATCTGCAGTGATGCGGACGTTGTACCGGTCTGTTGTGGTGAAGAGGGAGCTTAGTTCTAAGGCAAAGCTGTCGATTTACCAGTCAATCTACGTTCCTACTCTCACCTATGGTCACGAGCTTTGGGTAATGACCGAAAGAACGAGATCGCGGATACAAGCGGCTGAAATGAGCTTTCTCCGTAGGATTGCTGGACTCACCCTCAGAGATAGGGTGAGGAGCTCAGTCATCCGGGAGAGGCTCAGAGTAGAACCGCTGCTCCTCCACATTGAAAGGAGTCAGTTGAGGTGGTATGGGCATCTGATTAGGATGCCTCCTGGACGCCTCCCACTTGAGGTGTTTCAGGCACGTCCCACTGGGAGGAGACCCCGGGGCAGACCCAGGACTCGGTGGAGAGACTATGTCTCCCAGCTAGTCTGGGAACGCCTTGGTATCCCCTCTGAAGAGCTGGAGCAGGTGGCTGGGGAGAGGGAAGTCTGGGCTTCTCTGCTTGAACTGCTGCCTCCGCGACCCGGACCTCCGGAAAAGCGGTAGAAGATGGATGGATGGATGGAGGAGAGAAAAAAAAACATAATACTCCATAACACGTGGGTAACACAAAGACAGAACCCAACAGGCAATGCATATCAGTTTCGAACAGTAAATGGACCTAGACAGAGGGGAGGAAAAAAAAAACCACCAATCACCGGCTAAGGGAAACAGGTGAGATACAAAATTACAGATACCAGGCCCCCTCCTTGCACATCCCCAAAGTTTACAGACATGATAATGATGGAAGAAACCCGGGATGACAGCAGTCCTGGCTCTGAGGCATGGAGGCTGATAGTTCGGGCGGCCTACTCCAGTCCCATGCCCGGAAACAGTGAATTGATCCAAGATGGCGCCCACAGTGGTCGCCATGGTGCTTCACTACGTTTTTTTTTATTTGTTTTTGTTCGTCAGTTGTGTGTCTGCCTGCTCTTACACCCGTGAAGAGCTACTAAATATCAGGACTTTCACTCCCACGGACCTACTCCCAGTTTTTTTGGCTCCTGCCGCCGATCTGGTTCACTTTTTAGCCCAAAAAGTGAGACGGTGAAAAAGAGGAAGAAGAGCGGGCGCCCTGGTGCGGCTTCGCAGGAGAGGCACGCGCATGGCTTTGCCTGGGATATTTCTGTCCAACGTCAATTCTCTTTATAACAAGGTAGATGAACTGAGACTGCTGATGCGATTTAAGGACCTCTCCACCTCATGTGCCCTCTGTTTTACTGAGACCTGGCTCAAGGAAAAGACACCGGACAGCGCGCTCCTCCTCGAGGGATTTCAGCTGTTTCGTGCTGATCAAGACTCGGGGCTCTCTGGCAAGACCACAGGCGGAGGAGTCTGCTTCTACATCAACAGCAGCTGGTGCTCCGATGTAACTGTGATCTCCCAACACTGTTCTCCCGCTCTGGAATATTTATTCATCAACTGAAAGCCATTTTATTCCCCGCGTGAGTTCGCTTCATTCATCCTGGCCCCTGTTTACGTCCCGCCCGACGCGGACGTGCGCGAGGCTCAGCGCACGCTCGCGGATCACATTCAGCAAGCGGAGCGGACTTTTCCGGACTCTCTGGTTATTGTGGTTGGCGACTTTAACCAGAGCAACCTGAGCCATGAACTCCCCCGATACAAACAGTTTATTAAATGCCCCACCAGAGGAGAGAACACGCTGGATCACTGCTACACTACAGTTAAGGACGCGTATCGCGCTGTTCCCTGCGCTGCGCTCGGACTATCTGATCACGTGATGGTCCACCTGATTCCCACATACAGACAGAGACTGAAGCTCAAAAAACCTGTTGTGAGCACTACGAGGAAATGGACCAGTGAAGCTGGGGAGGAGCTGAGCACGTGCTTGGAAGCAACTGACTGGGGCATGTTTAAAGGAGCCACGCATGATCTGGATGAGTACACAGACACTGTGACCTCATATATCCACTTTTGTGAGGAGAGCATTCTTCCATCGCGCACCAGGGTGAGTTACTCCAACGACAAGCCCTAGTTCACAGCTAAGCTCAGACAGATCAGGAAGGAGAAGGAAGCAGCGTTGAAAAGTGGAGACAGGGACTGCTACAGGGAGGTCAAATACCGGTTTAGGAGAGAGCTGAGGAGAGCTAAATCTGTGTATTCTGAGAGACTCCAGCAACAGTTCACTGCTAATGACTCTGCTTCTGTGTGGAGAGGACTGAGGCAAATCACCAACTATCGGCCTCAGGCTTCTAAAGGACAGGATGACAAAGCCCTTTGTCAAAGACTGTCCCAACACTATACCCGTTTTGACACCTCATCAGCTGTGTCCAACTCCCCCCTCCCCCCAGCGCCACTGCCTCCATGGTCCCCACTTCATCAAAGGCGGCCCCCCCTCCTCCCCCCCTGCCCTTGCCATCAGTGAGCAGGACGTGCACAGACAGTTCTCCAGACTGAACCCGCGCAAGGCCCCCGGTCCGGATGGCGTGTCTCCCTCCATCCTGAGACACTGTGCAGAGGAGCTGACTCCTGTCTTCACAGACATTTTTAACACCTCCCTGAAGTCATGCCACGTGCCAGCCTGCCTCAAAACCTCTACCATCGTCCCTGTCCCCAAGAAGCCACGGATCACTGGACTTAACGACTATAGACCTGTAGCGCTCACCTCTGTAGTCATGAAGTCCTTTGAGCGCCTGGTCCTGCCCCACCTCAAGACCATCACCACTCCCCTCCTGGACCCGCTGCAGTTTGCCTACAGAGCCAACAGGTCTGTGGACGACACAGTCAACCTGGCCCTCCACTCCATCCTGCAGCACCTGGACTCCCCGGGAACCTACACCAGAATCCTGTTTGTGGACTTCAGCTCTGCATTCAATACCATCCGCCCCGCTCTGCTCCAGGACAAGCTGTCCCTGCTCAACGTGCCTGACTCCCTCTGCAGGTGGATCACCGACTTCCTGACGGACCGGAGGCAGCATGTGCGGCTGGGTAAGACTGTCTCAGACTCTGTTAGCATCAGCAGCGGATCACCCCAGGGCTGTGTACTTTCCCCCCTGCTCTTCTCCCTGTACACCAACTCCTGCACCTCCAGCCACCAGTCTGTCAAGCTGATCAAGTTTGCAGACGACACCACCCTCATCGTGCTCATCTCCAACGGCGACAAGTCCGTCTACAGGAGAGAGGTGGTCCAGCTGGCGTCCTGGTGCAGCCACAACAACCTGCAGCTGAACGCTCTGAAGACAGTGGAGATGATCGTGGACTTCAGAAAAGTCACAGCCCCTCTGCCCCCCCTTACCCTCACAGACTCTCCCATCACCACTGCGGACTCCTTCCGCTTCCTGGGCACCACCATCACCCGGGACCTCAAGTGGGAGCCGACCATCAGCTCCCTCATCAAAAAGGCCCAGCAGAGGATGTTCTTCCTGCGGCAGCTGAGGAAGCTCAAGCTATCCACCAAGATGTTGGTGCAGTTCTACACGACCATCATCGAGTCCATCCTCACCACCTCCATCACCGTGTGGTACGCAGGAGCCACCGCCAGGGACAGACTAAGACTGCAGCGCGTTGTGCGCGCTGCTGAGAAGGTGATCGGCTGCAAGCTCCCATCCCTCCAGGACCTGTACATCTCCAGAACCCAGAGGCGTGCAGGTCGGATCATAGCCGACCCTTCACACCCTGGACACGCACTGTTTGCCCCCCTCCCCTCAGGCAGAAGACTTCGGTCCATTCAGACTAAAACCTCCCGCTACATGAATAGCTTCTTCCCCTCTGCCATTAGACTGCTGAACACTAAAGTGACTTATTAGACTCTCGTGCACTACGTACAGCAGCTCAACCGGACTCATGATAATTATCTCTGTTTTCTTTTGCACTACAAACTGCACTATGTGGAACTCCACAATATCTGCTGCTTGTTAATATATTTAAAAATTGCATAGATTATTACCCCGAACTCAGAGTATTAAGATAAGATAAGATAAGCCTTTATTAGTCCCACAACGGGGAAATTCCAGGATTGCAACAGCACAGGGATAGCAACACTCAGAGCAACAATCAGAAGGCAAGAAAAAAACAAGCAAGCAAGAGCAGCTAATAAACATATGTACGTATTACTATAAAATATATATATATACACACACACACAGACACACAGTGCAGAGCATTGTAGCTGGATGGAATAAATATATGAATATATGAACACACAGTGCAGAGCATTGTAGCTAGATGGAATAAATATGTAAATATATAAACACCCACAGTACGGAGCATTGCAGCTAGGTGGAATAAATATGCAAGTATATAAACACACACAGTGCGGAGCAATGTAGCTAGATGGAATAATATGTAGATATATAAATATATAAACACACCCAGTGCTGAGCATTGTAGCTAGATGGAATAAATATGCAAATATATAAACACACACAGTGCAGAGCATTGTTGCTAGATGGAATGAAACAGCATAACCGTCTACTTAGTTATCCTACATGGTATGATTATGTGCCCATACATATTCTCACCCTCCATAGCGACCGGTATGTTCCTAGTTGTATGCCGGAGAGGACCATTGTGTAAGTCTATTGCATCTTTTGCATTCAAAAAACTATTAGTTTGTTACGTCTTTTTGCTATCTCTGCGAGCAGCCCTGCTTAGGTTGTACAGTCTGACAGCCGTTGGTAGGAAGGACCTACGAAACCTCTCGGTTGTGCACCTGGGATGATGTAGTCTGCTGCTAAATGAGCTCCTCAGTGCATTCAGTATGTCCTGCATAGGGTGAAACTCGGACTCCAGCAGAGATGACAGTTTAGCCACCGTCCTTCTCTCTCCTATCTCCTCCATCGGATCAAGGCGCTGCCCCAGGACAGAGCTAGCTTTCTTAATCAGTTTGTTCAGTCTCTTCCTATCGGCTGCAGTAATGCCACTGCCCCAGCAGACCACTCCAAAAGTGATGGCTGATGCCACCACCGTGTCATAGAATGACTTCAGCAGCGCCCCTTGTACACCAAAAGACCTGAGTCTCCTCAGCAGGAACAGCCTGCGCTGTCCCTTCTTGTAGAGTGCATCAGTATTGTGTGACCAGTCTAGTTTATTGTTCAGATGAATACCCAGGTACTTATAGGATGTCACCATCTCGATGTCTGTTCCCTGTATATTTACTGGTACTGTGAGGGGCTGCCCATGCCTGCGGCAGTCCACCACCAGCTCCTTAGTTTTCCTCGCGTTGATCTGGAGGCAGTTCCGATGGCACCAGTCCACGAAGTCCTGGATAAGCCCTCTGTACTCAGCTTCATCTCCATTGGAGATGAGGCCAACGATCGCAGAGTCATCAGAGAACTTCTGTAGATGGCAGTGTGTTGTGTTGTGTGAGAAGTCCGCAGTATAAAGAGTGAACAGGAAGGGAGCCAGCACCGTTCCCTGGGGGGCCCCCGTGCTACTGATGATCGTGTCGGACACACAGTCCCGGGTTCTCACAAACTGAGGCCGGTTCGTGAGGTAGTCCAGGATCCATGATGACAGGTGCTGATCCACCCCTGCGCGCAGCAGCTTGTCCTTCAGGATCATCGGTTGGATGGTGTTGAAAGCACTGGAGAAGTCAAAGAACATGATCCTCACCATATTCCCGGGCTTCTCCAGGTGGGACAGAGAACGGTGAAGGAGGAAGATCACCGCATCCTCCACCCCAATGCCATGCTGGTAGGCGAACTGGAGTGGATCCATCGCTGGTTCCACCAGGGGGCGGAGGTGAGCAAGGAGCAGTCTCTCCAGGGTCTTCATCAAGTGGGACGTCAAGGCCACCGGTCTGTAGCTGTTCAGGTCTTTGGGGTGGGAAGTTTTTGGTACAGGTACCACACAAGATGTTTTCCACAGCTGTGGTACCCTCCCCAGTTTCAGGCTCATGTTGAAGATATACGTCACAATCCCACACAGCTGGTCTGCACAGGACTTGAGGAGCTTTGCGCTGATGCCGTCCGGTCCCGGCGCCTTCCTCGCCTTGATCTTCCTCAGCTCCGTCCTCACCTGGGTCCTGGTCAGGGTCAGGATGGGGGGCTGTGTGTTGGGAGTGGGGGGGTGTTGGTGGAGTGGGGAGTGGGCAGCAGGACTTGATTTCTTTAGAGGCAGCAGTGGTTGTTGTGCAGTCAGGGGGGAGGGCGGTTGGTCAAATCTATTGAAAAACAGATTCAGGTTGTTCGCCCACTCCCTGCCCCCTGTGGCCTGGGGGGAGGTATTCTGGAGCCCCGAGATGGTTTTGAGGTTTCTCCAGACCCCGCTGATGTCGCTCTGTTGCAGCTTGTCCTCCATCTTCTTCCTGAAGCTGTCCTTGCCTTCTCTGATCTTTCTCCTCAGCTCCCTCTGTACGGACTTCAGCATCTCCCTGTTCCCTGACCTGAAGATCCTCTTCTTCTCTCTCAGAAGTGTTTTTATCTCAGGGTTGATCCAGGGTTTGTTGTTTGAGTGACGCCGTATGGTCTTGGTGGGAACGGATTTGTCCACACAGAAGCTGAGGTAGCCCGTGAAGGTGTGAATGAGGCCATCGATGTCCTCACCATGTGGATCGCAGAGCTGCTTCCAGGCGGTGGCTTCAAAACAGCCCTTTAGGGTGTCCATTGTCTCCTCAGACCATAACTCCACAGTGTGCATGGCCGGAGGTTGTCTGTGCACTAGGGGTTTGTACACCGGCCGGAGATGAACCAAGTTGTGATCCGATCTCCCGAGTGGGGGGAGTTGTGATGAGGTGTACGCCTCCTTAGTGTTTGCGTAGAATAAATCCAGTGTTTTATTGTCTCTAGTGTGGCATGTGACATACTGGGTGAACGTGGGTAGAATGGGAGACAGTGAAACATGGTTGAAATCGCCTGAGATGAGGAGAAGAGCATCTGGGTGTTCTGTCTGCAGCCTGCTGGTTACTGAATGGATGACGTCACGTGCTGTCCCAGCGTTCGCCGTCGGATTTGCATAAACAACAATGCAGATCACGTGTGAGTGTTCTCTCGGGAGATATGTAGGCCTCATGCTAACAGCTAGCAACTCAATGTCTTTGCTGCAGTGTCGTTGTTTAACAGTGATATGTCCCGGTCTGCACCAGTTGTTGTTAACATACATTATCACTCCACCGCCCCTAGCCTTGCCACTGTCTGGTGTTCGGTCAACTCGTATCATGTGAAAACCCTCCAGCTCAATGTTAGCATCTGCTGCTAGTTCAGTTAGCCACGTCTCAGTAAACAAAAGGAGAGAGCACTCCCGGTATGTGCTATCATAACGGGAGATAGCCGCTAGCTCATCTAACTTTCCCAGTATCGACCGTACATTTCCCATGACAACAGATGGAAGGGAGGGTCTGTACCTTATATTTTTTGTCCTCCGCCTTACTCCAGCCCGGCGGCCGCGGCGTTTTCGCCTCAGTTCTCTCGGTATGTCGAGTTTTTCCAATGGGACCGGGTGGCGGTTGAATGCTAGCAGCTGTTCCCTGCTGTATCGTATCCTGCTATAAACAGTGGCTCCGTCCACCGGCTCAGGAGACATTTAGGACGATCTGTGTGTCCGTGATATAAGTGGGGTGAAAAAAAAAGACGGATCAAAAGAGAGAGGAAGGGAAAAAGACTCGGAATCGAGCCGCTGTTGCAAAAGGCAGCCGACTCGTGTGGCGCCGAGAGAAAAAAAAAAAAAAAAATTACTCATTCATATTCTACATCTTATTGCATGCATAGTTTTTTTCCATGTTTAATGTTGCAGCATTGCACCGAGACAAATTCCTAGTTTGTGTACTACATGAACAATGGCAATAAATCTCATTCTGATTCTGATTCTGATTCTGATTCTGAATTTCAGGCGGCCGGACCAGGTCGCCAAACAGGTAGTCCAGTGGGTCGGGTGACCGGCCCAGAGAGCCAAGTGGGCGCGGCAGTCCTTCGGGCGGCCGACCCGTATCGCTTGACCACCAGGACCGTAGGGGGGAAGTGGAAGGCGGCCTCCCTGGAGAAGGGGAAGACAAGGGAGAACCGGGCGGAGCATTCGGAACCCCAATGGCCCCAAGTGGAGATGGGTTGCGCTCCTCAGGAGGATGAGGAGGGTGACAGTGATGATGAAGATGAAGGAGATGAGTCCATCCAGTGTCCGGCTGCAGGGGATCTGCAGCTCCCTCACCGACCTTTAATTCTGCTGGTGCTGCACCCTCGTCGGACCCCGATTGGGTCACGGTTGCACCCGCAATGGACCCCGATTGGGTCATGGCTGCACCTGCGTCAGACCCCGATTGGGTCGGCGCCGCACCAGTACCGACCTCCAACCCCGAACCTGGAACCTCTGGCACAGTGGGCGAAATCAGCTCTGCGCCGGCGACCCTGGGAGAAGGCTCGGGAGAGAAAGAAGAACCGGGATCAGGATCACCGGCAGCACCAGAACCCGGCGAGACAAGCTCGGATGCAACGGGCGGCTGCACCTGGCTCGCCTCCCCAAGAGACAGGCAAAAATGCTCTAGAATGGAACAGAGAAAGACAAAATAGAGCACTTGCCTGATCTCAGGTTCCGACGCCGTCCAGGACTCCGATGATCCGGGCTTAGACGGCAGGAGGTCGTCGTCAGGCTCCCACTCAGCTGAGTCAGGCTCCGCAGCTGGCATGATGGTGTGCACAGCTTGAGAATCCTCCGGCACTGATGTCCACGCCGACGACCCACACGGCGTGGTTGCAGGAGACCCTCGACCTGCTGGACCAGACCGCTCCTCCGTGGAGACCCGGGGACGATTCCTCATCAGTGCAGGTTCCATGCTGCAGTCCGCTCTCCTCCTCCGCCCATGGCGTGGCTGCAGAACTGGAACCAGGCTCTCAAGAACCGCAGGCCCCCTCCTCATCCGGCGACGTTGGCCTGGCCTCGAGGACCACTCAGCGGAGGGAGAGACAGAGGATGCGGGATTAACAATCAGAGCCACAGCAAGTGGTGGGAGCTCGTGGGGCTGCGAACCCCGAACTCCACCCCCAGGAGTCTGACAAGGCAAATCACAATAATGAGAATATGAAAGAACTGAGACTTGCCTGTCTTCTGGACGTTGGAAGGTGCCTGCTGCGGAGGGCGTTGCTCCTCCCTTTCCCCACCGGATGATGACAGAGGGCCTCCTGGGAGGACGAGGGGGAGCCGCTTGCGGAGGTTCCAGAATGGGGCTCGCCGAGACAGGACTCCAGAGACACACAGCAGCCAGGATAGGCGATGAGGAGGAGGGGGCGACAGCCGAGACGAGCTGGGCATGGAGCGCTGATGGGACAGCCGGAGAAGATGGCCCGGGAGATGAGGCTGCGGGGATTCCCCTCTGATGAGGCGCGGGAGTGACAGCTGTGTGGGGGATTGAGCCCTTGCAGCGACCCGGAACTGGATCCGGACGGGATTCACACTGAGGCTTGAGTGAGTGACGATGGTTTCTGGCAGAGGGCGAGGCGAAAGTGAGGTCTGGGAATCGCCGCTCCTGTGCGGAAACGGAGGCGAGGAGATTGGCGAACTCAAGAAAGTCACTTAACCCGGGATTCCTCTCCACCAGTCTGACTGCCGCTGCCACATGCTTCATAATTATGGATGGATGAACAGTGGAGCGAGCAGCAGCCACTCGGTCCCGGATCTTGATAGCTGTCAGCTGCAGCTCCTCCGGGGGAACCCCGAGTGACGTCATGCCCGATGGGGAAAGACCTCTGGATGGTGCGAACTCCCGGGCCAGAACGGAGGCAGAAGTGGGATCCCAAAGCGAGGGGTGACGACTCCTCCTCTTCAGCTTCCTGCCAGGATTTCCCTCAAGCCCACGGAGTATCTCACGTTGTGTGGCGATGTCATTTCTCCTCATGCTGACTTCAGAGTGGTCAGCGTAGCGAGGAAGATTGTCCAGGAGAACCTCAGCGTAGTCTAGGTGCCGGCGCATGTCATTGGGGTTGTTGTCGAAGGTAGCGGCGAGGAGTGTCCCATCGACATACTCCAGGGCGCTTGCTAGCTCATTACCCAGGCGCCGACCACGGCTCCTGGGAGACGGCATGCTCCCAGAGTTGACACCCAGACAGGGAAGAACAAAGTCCAATTTAAGCAAACTCACGGCAGCTGGCAACTCACTGGCTGTGACCTACTGTTACGTATGGCTCTTGCGAGCCATCAATAAGACCCAAGGGCTAACCGGTGAGTTTGCGTCGTTTATTTGTGATAAGGGAAGGAACAAAGGAAAGAGCCTCGTGGGGCAAAACACAAACAATACAAAAGGTACACTTACAAATGATGATGAGGGACAAGAGGAGGGCTGGAGCCGGACGTAGGGACTCCAGCCTTATCCACACTGAGAGACGAGCGTGGATATTATGTGAGGTCACAGCCCTGAATGATCAGGACCGCTCCCTTTTATAGTGGTTGACAGCGCCTCAGCTGATGAGAGGTAATTGGCCTCCAGCCGTCCTGTGGAGCTTGACAGCCGGAGGCCCCCTGAGACGCTGTCATAATAAATGCCGGGCTGAGGAGGTGTATAGCCTGAGTGCGGATGCCATCGGTGCAAAGACCATGACAGGACCTCCCCCTCAAGGCTGGGCTCCGAACGGTTAGTAACACCCAAGCCCCCCCCCCCCCCCCACCTAGGGTGGGCAGATGGGGCGCAGGCCAGGAGGACGTGAATCTAAAAAAGGAGAGAGAGAAAAAAAACCACAACATTGGCAGGGAACAAACGAATCAATTACAGAGTACAGGAGAGAAATAAAAACACAATACTCCATAACGCGTCGGTAACACAAATACAGAACCCATCAGGCAATACATATCAGTTTTGAACAGTAAATGGACCTAGACAGAGGGGAGAAAAAAAAAAACACCAATCACCGGCTAAGGGATACAGGTGAGATACAAAATTACAGATACCAGGCCCCCCCTCGCACATCCCCAAAGTTTACAGACATGATAATGATGGAAGAAACCCGGGATGACAGCAGTCCTGGCTCTGAGGCATGGAGGCTGATAGTTCGGGCGGCCTACTCCACTCCCATGCCCGGAAACAGTGAATTTCAGGCAGCCGGACCAGGTCGCCAAACAGGTAGTCCAGTGGGTCAGGTGACTGGCCCAGAGAGCCAAGTGGGTGTGGCAATCCTTCGGGCGGCCGACCCGCATCGCTTGACCACCAGGACCATAGGGGGGAAGTGGAAGGCGGCCTCCCTGGAGAAGGGGAAGACAAGGGAGAACCGGGCGGAGCATTTGGAACCCCAATGGCCCCAGGTGGAGATGGGTTGCGCTCCTCAGGAGGATGAGGAGGGTGACAGTGATGATGAAGATGAAGGAGATGAGCCCATCCAGTGTCCGGCTGCAGGGGATCTGCAGCTCCCTCACCGACCTTTAATTCTGCTGGTGCTGCACCCTTGTCGGACCCCGATTGGGTCACGGTTTCACCCGCGATGGACCCCGATTGGGTCACGGCTGCACCCATGATGGGCCCCGATTGGGTCATGGCTGCACCTGCGTCGGACCCCGATTGGGTCGGCGCTGCACCAGTACCGACCTCCAACCCCGAACCTGGAACCTCTAGCACAGCAGGCGAAATCAGCTCTGCGCTGGCGACCCTGGGAGAAGGCTCGGGAGAGAAAGAAGAACTGGGATCAGGATCACCGGCAGCGCCATAACCCGGCGAGACAAGCTCGGATGCAACGGGCGGCTGCACCTGGCTCACCTCCCCAAGAGACAGGCAAAAATGCTCTAGAATGGAACAGAGAAAGACAAAATAGAGCACTTGCCTGATCTCGGGTTCCGACGCCATCCAGGACTCCGATGATCCAGGCTTAGACGGCAGGAGGTTGTCGTCAGGCTCCCACTCAGCTGCGTCGGGTTCCGCAGCTGGCATGATGGTGTGCGCAGCTTGAGAATCCTCCGGCACCGATGTCCATACTGACGACCCACACAGCGTGGTTGCAGGAGACCCTCGACCCGCTGGACCAGACCGCTCCTCCGTGGAGACCCGGGGACGCTTCCTCGTCAGCGCAGGTTCCATGCTGCAGTCCGCTCTCCTCCTCCGCCCACGGGGTGGCTGCGGAACTGGAACCAGGCTCTCCAGAACCGCAGGCCCCCTCCTCATCCGGTGACGTTGGCCTGGCCTCGAGGACCACTCAGTGGAGGGAGAGACAGAGGATGCGGGATTAACAATCAGAGCCACAGAAGTGTTGCCTTCAACTTGTCTTTTGGACAATATTCCTACCAGGTTATTTAAAGAAGTCTTCCCACTTATTGGTAGCTTTATACTTCATATAATCAGTTCTTCATTAACTTTAGGCCATGCATCACAAGCTTTTAAAAGGGCTGTAATTAAACCCTTACTAAAAAAGCCAACGCTAGATCCAGGAGCTTTAGCTAACTATAGACCAATCTCTAATCTCCCTTTCATTTTAAAAATCTTAGAAAGAGTTGTTGCTACGCAATTATTTGACCACCTGCAGGGTAATGGTTTACTTGAAGAGTTTCAATCTGGGTTTAGAATCCATCATAGTGCTGAAACAGCCTTAGCGAAGGTCACTAACGACCTCCTCATCGCATCTGATAATGGACTGGTTTCTGTACTTGTCCTTTTAGACCTTAGTGCAGCTTTTGATACTATCGATCATAATATTCTACTTGATAGATTAGAACACTATGTTGGACTTAATGGAACTTCGTTGCAGTGGTTTAGATCTTATTTATCTGATAGGTTCCAGTTTGTTCATGTAAATAATGAGTTTTCTTTCAACTCAAAGCTTAGTCATGGAGTTCCACAGGGATCTGTGCTAGGCCCTACTCTTTTTAGTTTATATATGCTTCCGTTAGGCAACATTATTAGAAAGCACTGTATACATTTTCATTGTTATGCAGATGACACACAATTATACCTGTCAATGAAGCCAGATGATAGTAATCAATTAGTCAAGTTAGAAGCTTGTCTTAAGGAAATCAAAGCTTGGATGACTTGTAATTTCCTGCTATTAAATTCAGATAAGACTGAAGTCATTCTTGTTGGTCCAAAAAACCTTAGAAATACCTTTCCAAATCAAACTTTCAGTTTGGATGCGGTTACTCTTTCTCTTAATAGCTCTGTGAGGAAACTTGGAATTATTTTTGATCAAGATCTGTCTTTCAATTCACATATTAAATTTGTTTCTAAGACTGCCTTCTATCATTTGCGTATTATTGCCAAGATTAGGAGCATCTTGTCTCAGAGTGATGCTGAGAAACTGATCCACGCTTTTGTTAGCTCGAGATTAGATTATTGTAATTCTTTATTATCAGGCTGTCCTAAAACATCTTTAAAAAGTCTTCAGCTGATCTAAAATACTGCAGCAAGAGTTTTAACAGGTACTAGAAAGAGAGATCATATCTCTCCGGTTCTGGCCTCCCTTCATTGGCTTCCCATAGAGTTTAGAATTAAGTTTAAAATCCTTCTTCTTACTTACAAAGCTCTAAACAATCAGGCTCCTTTTTATTTAAAAGATCTGATACTACCGTATTATCCTAACAGAGCACTACGCTCCCAAAATGCAGGATTACTTGTAATACCTAGAATCTCCAAAAGTACAATGGGAGGCAGAGCCTTCAGTTACCAAGCTCCTCTCCTGTGGAACCAGCTGCCAATCTGGATTCGGGAGTCAGACTCGATCTCTGTTTTTAAGAATAGGGCTAAAACCTACCTTTTTGATATAGCCTACAATTAGGGAGGGATCATGTGTTTCTGAACCCTCCCTTAGTTATGCTGCTAAAAGGTTTAGTCAGCCGGGGGACCTCCAGTAATGCACTGGGCCTCACTCCTTTCCTCACTCTCAATGAAATATTTTTTTTTTTTTGCTGGTCATTAACATTTGTTTGTTCTCTCCCATAGATTGAGTCCCCATCGTGCTGTTTGCTTTCTACATGTCTGTTCTTTTCATCTTCTCTATCCCCTCACCCCCCAGCCAGTCACAGCAGATGACTGCCCCTCCCTGAGCCTGGTTCTGCTGGAGGTTTCTTCCTGTTAAAAGGGAGTTTTTCCTCTCCACCGTTGCCAAGTGCTTGCTCACAGGGGATCGCCTGATTGCTGGGGTCTTTCTGCAACTGTGGGGGTTCCCCCTACAGTTGATAGTGCTATGAGATGACTGTTGTTGTGAAATGGCGCTATATAAATAAAAATGAATTGAATTGAATTGAAAGTGGTGGGAGCTCGGGGGGCTGCGAACCCCGAACTCCACCCCCAGGAGTCTGACAAGGCAAATCACAATAATGAGAATATGAAAGAACTGGGACTTGCCTGTCTCCTGGAGGTTGGAAAGTGCCTGCTGCGGAGGGCGTTGCTCCTCCCTTTCCCCGCCGGATGATGACAGAGGGCCCCCTGGGAGGACGAGGGGGAGCCGCTTGCGGAGGTTCCAGAATGGGGCTCGCCGAGACAGGACTCCAGAGACACACAGCAGCCGGGATAGGCGATGAGGAGGAGGGGGCGACAGCCGAGATGAGCTGGGCACGGAGTGCTGACGGGACAGCCGGAGAAGATGGCCCGGGAGATGACGCTGCGGGGATTCCCCTCTGATGAGACGCGGGAGTGACAGCTGTGTGGGGGATTGAGCCCTTGCAGCGACCCGGAACTGGATCCGGACGGGATTCACGCTGAAGCTTGAGTGAGTGACGACAGTTTCTGGCAGAGGGTGAGGCGAAAGTGAGGTCCGGGAATTGCCGCTCCTGTGCGGAAACGGAGGCGAGGAGATTGGCGAACTCAGGAAAGTCACTTAACCCGGGATTCCTCTCCACCAGTCTGACTGCCGCTGCCACATGCTTCATAATTATGGATGGATGAACAGTGGAGCGAGCAGCAGCCACTCGGTCCCGGATCTTGATAGCTGTCAGCTGCAGCTCCTCCGGGGGAACCCCGAGTGACGTCATGCTCGATGGGGAAAGACCTCTGGATGGTGCGAACTCCCGGGCCAGAACGGAGGCAGAAGCGGGATCCCAAAGCGAGGGGTGACGACTCCTCCTCTTCAGCTTCCTGCCAGGATTTCCCTCAAGCCCACGGAGTATCTCACGTTGTGCGGCGATGTCATTTCTCCTCACGCTGACTTCAGGGTGGTCGGCATAGCGAGGAAGATTGTCCAGGAGAACCTCAGCGTAGTCTAGGTGCCAGCGCATGTCATTGGGGTTGTCGTCGAAGGTAGCGGCAAGGAGCGTCCCATCGACATACTCCAGGGAGCTCGCTAGCTCATTACCCAGGCGCCGAACGTGACTCCTGGGAGATGGCATGCTCCCAGAGTTGACACCCAGACAGGGAAGAACAAAGTCCAATTTAAGCAAACTCACGGCAGCTGGCAACTCACTGGCTGTGACCTACTGTTACGTATGGCTCTTGTGAGCCATCAATAAGAGCCAAGGGCTAACCGGTGAGTTTGCGTCGTTTATTAGTGATAAGGGAAGGATCAAAGGAAAGAGCCTCGTGGGGCAAAACACAAACAATACAAAAGGTACATTTACAAATGATGATGAGGGACAAGAGGAGGGCTGGAGCCGGACGTAGGGACTCCAGCCTTATCCACACCGAGAGACGAGCGTGGATATTATGCGAGGTCACAGCCCTGAGTAATCAGGACCGCTCCCTTTTATAGTGGTTGACAGCGCCTCAGCTGATGAGAGGTAATTGGCCTCCAGCCATCCTGTGGAGCTTGACAGCCGGAGGCCCGCTGAGATGCTGTCATAATAAACGCCGGGCTGAGGAGGTGTATGACCTGAGCGCGGATGCCATCGGTGCAAAGACCATGACAGTAACAAAATACAATGATCAATAGTATCAAATGCTGCAGTAAGATCTAATAACACTAAAACAGAGCATTTGCCAGAGTCTGATGACATTAAAATATCATTTGATACCCTGAGAAGAGCGATCTCTGTCGAGTGTTTTGACGAAAACCTGACTGAAATTTGTCAAAAATATTGTGTTCAATCAGAAAGTCAGTGAGCTGGCATCTTACTGCTATGTTCTTTATATCTGTCCTTTCCATCCTCCCTATCCCCTCATCCCCAGCCAGTCGCAGCTGACGACTGCCCCTCCCTGAGCCTGGTTCTGCTCGAGGTTTCTTCCTTCCAAATGGGAGTTTTTCCTCTCCACTGTCGCTTAGTGCTTGCTCATAGGGGATCGTCTGATTGCTGGGTCTTTCTGTGACTGAGGTTTTTTCTGCACTGTGGCGCCACGAGACGGCTTTTGTTGTGATGTGGCGCATTATAAATAAAGCTGAATTGAATTGAATTGAACTGCTTGGCAAAAACATTTTCTAAAAGCTTAGAAATAAAAGGATGCTTAGAAATTGGCCTGAAGTTTTTAAAAACAGATGGATCAAGATTAGTTTTTTTTTTAAAAGTGGCTGCACAACTGCATGTTTAAAATACGAGGGTACACAACCAGATTCAAGTGAACTATTAATGATATTAACCAAAGATGTACCCACTGAGCCAATTACCTCTTTTTTTTTTATTTAAGTTTTTGTAAAGGGTATACAGGTCATTACAGCATTGCATTGTTTACATTTTCATCACATGTTCCCTTATTTTTTGCTATTTGACAACATTGGAAGAATAATTATTACAACACCCCTTTTTTTAAGTGAAAGAAAAAGTGTAATTAAAGAAAGAACAAAAAAAACAAAAAACAAAACAAAAGAGCAAAAAACAAAAAAACAAAAAAATAAAAAATAAAATAAAAATAAAAATAAATAAATAAAAATAAAAGAGCATCTGAGTAGCGTTGGAACAAAGAGCGGTGCCATTATTGAAATGGTATTTGTCAAAGATTAGATCTAATGGAAGACACATATGCAATCCAGGGTTGCCAAAAGTTCAAGAACTCATCCATGTCCTGTCTCAGTGTGAATGTCAACTTTTCCATCGAGTAAATGTCCTGAATCACGTTAATCCAATCTTCAGGTGTAGGACAGTCCTTCAACATCCATTTTTTAGTTAGGGCTTTTTTACTTGCCAATATTAAAACAGTGAATAAATATTTTTCTCCTCGTCTTTCCAGTGAGTCCGGTAGTAAACCCAAATACAAAGTTACAAAAGAAAAGGGAACTGCTATTTTGAATATTTTCCCCAATATTGTCTGTACATTGGTCCAATATTGGTGGATAACTGGGCATGACCAAAACACATGAAAATGATTTGAAGTCTTTTCACCACACAAGCGCCAACAGTTCAACCCCTTATGGGTAAATTTGTTTTGTGCAGGTGTTCTGAAAAATCTTGCCAAGTTTTTCCATCCAAATTCTCTCCACTGCAGGGATGAGGTACTTTTCCATTGCTGTTTATTTAGCTTTTCCCATATTTCCAGTTGTAAAGTGAAATTCCCCTCTTTTTCCCATCTCTCTTTTATATATGATGTGTTGTCTCCTTTTAAGTCTTGAAGACCTTGGTATATTTTAGAAATGTATCTGATCCCTGGGATCCCTTTATATGCCACTAAGAAGACCTTCAGAACACCTGGCTGGGCCCTTTCCAAATCCTCCTTTTTAAGTATATTGTTTATGTGGTGTCTAAACTGAAAGAACCTGTAAAGATCTTGATTTATTAGACCTTGTTTTTTCAAATCTTCAAAACTTCTTAAAATTTGCCCCTTAAAAAAATCATAATATTTCATCAGCCCTTTCTCTTTCCACTCTTTAAATCTAGTGTCTGTT
Source organism: Pholidichthys leucotaenia (assembly GCA_020510985.1). NCBI lineage: Eukaryota > Metazoa > Chordata > Actinopteri > Cichliformes > Pholidichthyidae > Pholidichthys > Pholidichthys leucotaenia. The sequence continues at coordinate 65,297,892 of CM035841.1, forward strand.
TTATTAGGAGTAAAGTCTTGATCATAGGCAATCCATTGCAGAAATCGATAGGGCTCTTTAGTTTGATTCTCTCTGACTATCTTAAACCAAATTTTTAGCGGGGTCTCTATCCACGGGTTAGTGTTTTTCAAAAGTGTAGGTAAGGCATTGTTCCCTATTATCGCCTGTAGGGGGATGTCACTTGTTATTTGGCATTCGATCTCCTTCCATTGTGCAGTGTAGACTGGGTTACATATCTCTATTAAAGTTTTAATTTGTGCGGCTTTAAAATAGTCCCTGATATTTGGCAGCGCAAGCCCACCTTTGTCTTTGTTTAGCTGTAAGGTTCTATATCTAATTCTAGGTCTCTTGCCCTGCCATATGAATCTTGAGATCCTTCTGTCCAGCTCCTGCCATGTTTTTTTGGGAGGTTCTGCCGGTATTGTTTGGAAAAGGTATAGAAGACGTGGCAGTATATTCATTTTGACTGCTTCAATTCTTTGTGTAGTACCCAAGAATGGTATCATATTCCATCTTGCTAGGTCAGATTTTATTTTTGTCACCAGTGGGTCATAGTTTAGTGTTATAATTTTGTTGAGTTGTTTCGGGATATTGACCCCTAGATATTTCATAGATTCCATCTCCCAGTTAGTTTTGAGTTCACTTAGTGAATAATGATTTGGGTCATAGTTGAATGTTAAAACTTGGGTTTTATGCATGTTTAATTTGTACCCCGATAAATCTCCATAGTCTGAAAAAACTGAGATTAGTTCTGGTAAAGAAGTGTCCGGCTGCCCTAGGTATACTAAAATGTCATCAGCAAAGAGTGCTATTTTATGTTCCTTCTGACCAAGTGTAATACCTTGAATTTTTTTATTTTGTCTTATCCATTGGCTCAGAGGTTCTATGAAGATTGCAAAGAGCAGTGGAGACAGGGGGCAGCCCTGACGACATCCTCTTTCCAGCTCAAAAGATGATGATAAATTACTGTTAATCCTTATTTTAGCTGTTGGTTTTTTATATAATGCCTGTATAGTTCTAATGAAGTTGTTATGAAAATTGAAACTGGATAAGATTCTGTATAGGAAAGACCAGTCAACTGAATCAAATGCTTTTTCAGCATCTAATCCCAATATGACTGTATTTAAGTTATATTTTTTTATATGATGAATTATGTGTAAAGTGCGTCTAATGTTGTCTTGTGTCTATCTTTGTCTTATAAAACCTGTTTGGTCTAAGTGAATTAAGTCTGTCAGTATATTTTCTAACCTTTTGGCAAGGATAATGGTAAAAAGCTTATAGTCCTGATTTAGTACACTGATTGGTCTGTAGTTGGAGCATTCTAGTTTATCCTTTTCAGGTTTAGGTATAACTGCAATGACCCCTTCTCTCCAGGAGGGGGGGGGGATTTCCCCTGTGTGGAGGACATAGTTAAATGTTTCCAGGAGGAGAGAAGATAGTTGCTGTTTAAAGGTTTTGTACCACTCTGCTGTATAGCCATCTGCTCCTGGGGATTTGTTAGCTTTAAGTTTCATAATTGCTTTTTCCAGTTCTTTAGGTTGTATTTCTGACAGTAGTGTTTTATTTTGTGGCTTCGTAAGTTGGGGAAGGTTTAATGTGTTTAGGAATGCCTCGGATGCATTTTTATGTTTTTTGTGGGAGTATACTGTAAGTTCTTATAGTAATTCTCGAAGTTTTTAAGAATATCCTGAATTCTGAATTTTATTTCCTTTGATACTGGGTCTTTGATTTTGTAGATTGCTCTTTCTGTTTGTTGTTTCCTCAATTTATAAGCTAGTAATTTTGCCGATTTACTGCCTGCTTCATAGTGTTTTTGTTTCAGAAATGTAAGTTTCTTCTGGATTTCTATTGTGTAGATCTCATTTATTTGATTTTTAATTTCTTTGATCTTGAGCGAGTCATTAGAATTAGTGTTGCCTTTGTGTTCTTTTTCTAGGTTCTTGAGTTCTGACTCTAATGTGATTAGTTTTTCTTGTCTCAGTTTCTTTTGGGTTGCCAGTTTTGCAATAAATTTTCCCCTTATTACAGCTTTGCACGCATCCCACAGTATTAAAGGGGATACTTCTCCATTATTGTTTTCTTCCAAATATCTGAGAATATCTGATTCCAATTCATCTTTCAGTGGTCCTTTCAGGACATTTGAATTCAACCTCCAAGAAAATGTATTATTTGTGTATTTTTGGATATTTAAGTCCATATAGATCGGACTGTGGTCAGAGAGATCCATCAGTCCTATTTTACATGTTTTTACTCTTCCAATGTCTCTATTAAACATAAAAAGTAATCAATCCTTGAGTAAGATGAATGTGGCGTTGAATAAAATGTATAATCTTTTACATTGGGGTTGAATTCCCTCCACACGTCACAGATTCCCATTTCTTTTAGTAGCATCCGAGTTTTCCTACTTTGAGTGTTATTTTGATGTGAAGAATTACCTGTTGCATCCCAGTATGGATTCAGTCTTAGATTGAAGTCTCCACCACATATCACTAAACCTTGGGCTTTAGTTATCATTAGGTCAAATACATTTTTATAAAATTTCCATTTAGCCCCTGGTGGTGCATATACATTCAGCAGGGTGATATCTTCTCCCTCTAGCCGCCCAATTACCAAGCTGTACCTCCCTTCTTTATCTTTGTGTTCTGATTTTTTTTCAAACGTAATTTTGGTTGATATCAATGTCGCTACTCCCCTCCTCCTCCCTGACTTATATGAGGATGAAGAGATCATTTTAAACCCTTGTCTATTGAGTTTAGTGTGCTCCACGTCTGTTAGGTGGGTTTCTTGTAAAAATATTATTTCTGCTTTGTCTTTTTTCATTTTGCGTAGAATCTTGGATCTTTTAACTGGATTCAGGATCCCTTTTACATTATATGAGACTATTTTGGTTACACCCTGTTTCTCCATTGTATTTTCTTATTTAGTATAACAGTGTGGTGGCCCTCTTTTATGCTACTCAGAAACTGAAAGAACATTAAGAACATAAAAAACATTAAGAACATGGTGTACGAAACTTTAAAACAAAAAACTGTCAAAAAAACTTCCTGAGCTGAGGTCTTTTTAAAGACCCTGTAAGAGCCCTGATGGAGTGTAGGCTCTGAGGGAAATTCCTCAAACTCTGTTACGTGTTGAGGGCCCTCTCTTACCCCTGTAAGTTGTCCCATGTTTTTAACATGAATTTCAGATCCCAATCCAAACTTGTAATGATTTTTTTTTTATGCCTATACCCTATGAAATTGTGTGCACCCTCCCACCCCCATCACAGTATTTGTTAGTGTGGGGAGAACATGTGGGTCATTGTCACATTTCTATTTTAACAAGTTTTTTTTGTTTTGTTTTTTTTTAATTAAGAAGACATTTGTTTCTAATGCTATGACTGCTCCGTGAAATGTTTTACCACATGCTGATTATGCATCTCCTTTAATGTTTATTACCTTGTAGGAGGGGGGTTGGAAGTGCAGAATGACTGAAGAAAAAAAAAAAAAAAAAAAAAAGGTTGCTATTCCTTCCTGAAACTGGAAAGCTTATCCTTGTAGCTCTGGGGCTGGGTTTCCCGTTGCTGGCCCGTGGATTTTGAAGATCTCTGTGTGGACCACGTTTGAGCTTTGATTCTATCGCTCGGGTCTGCTGCGGGTTTAAACACCGTTACCGGGAGCCCTCTTCTTGCCATATCAATTGTTGCTTCTTCCGCCGAATTATAGAGACATGACTCTTCACCGTAAAAGACCCTTAACTTCGCAGGAAATGGCGTCTGGAAGCGCAGTTTCTGTTCCCGTAGCACCTTTTTGGCGTCGTTGTACTCCCGGCGCTTTTTAAGAACCTCCGGGGCGTAATCGTGTTCCACGAAGACTTTTCTCTCTTGGTGCATAAATCCTTTTTTCTGCCAAGCCCGTCTTACAACCTCTTGTTTTATTTTGAAGCTGGCGAATCTTACCACCACCGAACGTGGGGGCGCTTCCGCCGCTGGCTTTGTGGCTAATGTACGATGGGCCTTTTCTATCATCAAATCAGTGGTTTGTGGAATATCCAACTTCTCTCTCAGTAAGGATTCCACGCATTCCGCCACTGTGTTGAAACCATCTTCAGCTCCTTCTTTCAGACCGTGAATTCTAATGTTGTCTCTTCTCTGTCTTCCTTCTTGGTCGGTTAGCTTAGCCTCCAGTCTTGACTGTTTTTTGTGTAGATCCAGCACAGAATCTTCAAGCACTTTTATTCTTTCTTCAGCTTCCAAGATTCGGTTCTCGGCCTGGTCCACTCTGCTGCTCGTCCTTTTTAATTCATCTCTGAATTCACGGAATTCGGCCCAAACCTCTCGGCGAAATCGTCGTAATTCTTCAAATACCGTTTTCAAGCTAACCTTCTTGTTAGCTACGTCCAGCTCCTCGTCTTCTAAACGGAGGTCCTCCGGGTCAGATTCTACGGCCACTGCGCGTCCTGGCCTGGAAAATGTCAGTTTCTTCTGTTTTTGTCTTTTGATTTTTATTCTTCCAAAAATCCGTTAAATCTGATTTTGAAGATGTTTTCCTGGATTAGGTCTGGGGGCTTCAGCGTTAAGCTGCTATCACCATGGCGTCCAGACCGGAAGTCCCCAATTACCTCTTTTAACATTGAGGAAGGCAAAATATCTAAAGCGCAGGAGGAGGATTTTATGGAACTCACCAACACTAACAAATCCTCAAAAGAAATTGGGGTAAAATCACTTAAAAAGGCCTGTCCCTTAGGACAATCAAGGATTAGGGGAAAGGAATGAGTAAAACCAGCCCTAACAGCAGTGACCTTGTCAACAAAAAAGGAAAGAAACTTGTTACAGTCATTAATTGAATAAACAGGGGGAGCAGAACTAACAGGATTAACTATACTGTCTATTGTGCTGAAGAGGATCTTTGGATTGTTACTACTGGAGGAGATGATGTTGGAAAAATAAGAAGTTCTTGCCATTTTAATCATATTGTTAAATTCAATTAACAGTTCCTTAAGGTACAATCGATGCACCTCAAGTTTAGTGGACTTCCACAGTCTTTCCATCCTCCGACATTTACGTCTAAAACAACAGAGATCATCATTTAACCAGGGGGATGAATTAACAGCACGGACAGTCCTGGTTTTAAAGGGAGCAACTACATCTAAGATGCTTGAACAGTGTGAGTTAAAAGAGCAGACCAAGCTCTCAGTGTCGTCATCAGAGGATAAAACCACACTGCTGTCAAAGGCAGCAGAAAGTTTCACAGCTGAAAACTGGTCAATGACATGAGAGCATTTTACCCGCTTTCCAGTGTAACAGACGGATTTAACTGATAAATTAAAAAGAACACAAAAATGGTCTGACACAAGAAGCTCCTTAGTCTGAACATTATTCACATTAAGACCAAGTGTAAAAACAAGATCAAGTGTATTTCCTTTTATATGTGTAGGGCCAGATAGACACAAAACAAAATTAAATGATTCAATAATACCTAAGAAATTAACTGCAAATCTGTCATCGGGATCGTTAATATGCAAATTAAAATCTTCAAGTAATAAAATCCGCTCAAATTTAATAATAGAAGTTAAAAAATCACTAAACTCGGATAAAAAAAGAGGCATAAACCCCTGGAGGGGGATCTAACCATAAATCCCTCAGATTAGCCAAAAATGAGCATTCAAATTCTGACGGGCAAGACTTCCAGCCATACTCTCGACCGACCAGACGACAGGCTCACCACACTTCAACTTCTTCTTCTTCTTCTTCTTCTCTCGGTTACTGGCGGATAGCAAACAACTGAAAGGTGCATACCACCACCTACTGTGCAAGAGTGTGCAACATTATGTCATCTGAGCACGACCCCTAAATTCTATGACTTAATCCTGTGTTAACCAGTCTGTTAAGCTGATCAAGTTTGCGGACGACACCACCCTCATCGGGCTCATCTCCAACGGCGACGAGTCCGTCTACAGGAAAGAGGTGGCCCAGCTGGTGTCCTGGTGCAGCCACAACAACCTGCAGCTGAACGCTCTGAAGACAGCGGAGATGATTGTGGACTTCAGGAAAGTCACAGCCCCCCTGCCCCCCCTCACCATCACAGGCTCTCCCATCACCATTGCAGATTCCTTCCGCTTCTTGGGCACCACCATCACCTGGGACCTCAAATGGGTGCCAACCATCAGCTCCCTCATCAAAAAGGCCCAGCAGAGGATGTTCTTTCTGCGGCAGCTGAGGAAGCTCAAGCTACCCACCAAGATGTTAGTGCAGTTCTACATGGCCATCATCGAGTCCATCCTCACCTCCTCCATAACCGTGTGGTACGCAGGAGCCACTGCCAGGGACAGACTAAGACTGCAGCGTGTCGTGCGCACTGCTGAGAAGGTGATCGGCTGCAAGCTCCCATCTCTCCAGGACCTGTACATCTCCAGGACCCGGAGGCGTGCAGGCCGGATCATAGCCGATCCTTCACACCCTGGTCACATACTGTTTGCCCCCCTCCCCTCAGGTAGAAGACTTCGGTCCATTCAGACTAAAACCTCCCTGCACATGAACAGCTTTTTTCCCTCTGCCATCAGACTGCTGAACATTAAGTGACTTATTGACTCTTGTGCAATATATAAGATAAGATAAGATAAGATAAGATAAGCCTTTATTAGTCCCACAACGGGGAAATTCCAGGATTGCATCAGCACAGGGATAGCAACACTCAGAGCAACAATCAGAAGGCAAAAAAAAAACAAAAAAAAAAACAAGCAAGCAAGAGCAGCTAATATACATATGTACATATTACTATAAAATATATATATACACACACACACACACAGACACACAGTGCAGAGCATTGTAGCTGGATGGAATAAATATATGAATATATGAACACACAGTGCAGAGCATTGTAGCTAGATGGAATAAATATGTAAATATATAAACACCCACAGTACGGAGCATTGCAGCTAGGTGGAATAAATATGCAAGTATATAAACACACACAGTGCGGAGCAATGTAGCTAGATGGAATAATATGTAGATATATAAAAACACAGTGCGGAGCATTGTAGCTAGATGGAAGAAATATATAGATATATAAATATAAACACACCCAGTGCTGAGCATTGTAGCTAGATGGAATAAATATATAGATATATAAATATAAACACACCCAGTGCAGAGCATTGTAGCTAGATGGAATAAATATGTAAATATATAAACACACACAGTGCAGAGCATTGTTGCTAGGTGGGATGAAACAGCATAACCTTCTATTTAGTTATCCTACATGGTATGATTATGTGCCCATACATATTCTCACCCTCCATAGCGACCGGTATGTTCCTAGTTGTATGCCGGAGAGGACCATTGTGTAAGTCTATTGCATCTTTTGCATTTAAAAAACTATTAGTTTGTTACGTCTTTTTGCTATCTCTGCGAGCAGCCCTGCTTAGGTTGTACAGTCTGACAGCCGTTGGTAGGAAGGACCTACGAAACCTCTCGGTTGTGCACCTGGGATGATGTAGTCTGCTGCTAAATGAGCTCCTCAGTGCATCCAGTATGTCCTGCATAGGTTGGAACTCGGACTCCAGCAGAGATGACAGTTTAGCCACCGTCCTTCTCTCTCCTATCTCCTCCATCGGATCAAGGCGTTGCCCCAGGACAGAGCTAGCTTTCTTAATCAGTTTGTTCAGTCTCTTCCTATCGGCTGCAGTAATGCCACTGCCCCAGCAGACCACTCCAAAAGTGATGGCTGATGCCACCACCGTGTCATAGAATGACTTCAGCAGCGCCCCTTGTACACCAAAAGACCTGAGTCTCCTCAGCAGGAACAGCCTGCGCTGTCCCTTCTTGTAGAGTGCGTCAGTATTGTGTGACCAGTCTAGTTTATTGTTCAGATGAATACCCAGGTACTTGTAGGATGTCACCATCTCGATGTCTGTTCCCTGTATATTTACTGGTGCTGTGAGGGGCTGCCCATGCCTGCGGCAGTCCACCACCAGCTCCTTAGTTTTCCTCGCGTTGATCTGGAGGCAGTTCCGATGGCACCAGTCCACAAAGTCCTGGATAAGCCCTCTGTACTCAGCTTCATCTCCGCTGGAGATGAGACCAACGATCGCAGAGTCATCAGAGAACTTCTGTAGATGGCAATGTGTTGTGTTGTGTGAGAAGTCCGCAGTATAAAGAGTGAACAGGAAGGGAGCCAGCACCGTTCCCTGGGGGGCCCCCGTGCTACTGATGATCGTGTCGGAAACACAGTCCCGGGTTCTCACAAACTGAGGCCGGTTCGTGAGGTAGTCCAGGATCCATGATGACAGGTGCTGGTCCACCCCTGCGCGCAGCAGCTTGTCCTTCAGGATCATCGGTTGGATGGTGTTGAAAGCACTGGAGAAGTCAAAGAACATGATCCTCACCATATTCCCGGGCTTCTCCAGGTGGGACAGAGAACGGTGAAGGAGGAAGATCACCGCATCCTCCACCCCAATGCCATGCTGGTAGGCGAACTGGAGTGGATCCATCGCTGGTTCCACCAGGGGGCGGAGATGAGCAAGGAGCAGTCTCTCCATATACAGCAGCTCATGTCGTTCATCACTGTTTTTCTGTTGCATTATTGACTGCACTGTGGTACCCCATATTATCTGCTACTTGCTAATTTATTTAAATCTGCCTTGACTAGTATTACTCATCATTATTATTATTATTACTTACTATTCTACACTTATTGCATGTTTTTAGTCTTTTAGTTTTTTTAGTTTATCTCTTTATCTCTTCATGTTTTTAATGTTGCAGCATGGCACCGAGACAAATTCCTAGTTTGTGTACTACATGAACAATGGCAATAAATCTGATTCTGATTCTGTGTTATTTAAAAAAGAGAAAAGAGCCCTTCTCATGATTCTTATTGTCTCTCCAGCGCTATCTCTTCCCAGAGTCCCAGTTAAATCCCATTCCCTACCAGCCTCTCAAACTTCATTTTCCATTATGTCTTTCATTTCCGTATTTGTGACAGTGTAATAAGACATGCACTGACATGGTTGTAGACCCAGTGAACAGACTCGGACACCAAAATAGATACAATTATATTTATTAACAATAATGTGTGGATATGAGTGTGTGGATGTGTGATCTTGCAGCAGCTGGGGGAGAGCAGAACATCGCACGACCTGGCAACCCTATGGACAAACAGAGGCAGGACAATTAGTGGCAATACAAGTGGAAATGTGCAGTTTAATCCTGGGATTACTGTTTGCAGAGATGTGGTGATGCTCAGGTTTAGCTCGACGGCTACGGCCAGTAGGACAGCGTCCACTGATCCGGCTGCTGCTTATAGCGGGTGAATACTGCACGTATCAAGTGGAGTTGTGTGGCTCGGTTCATCGGCATGGAGGAGAGAGGTCCGCCACCACGGAGCTCTGCCTGTGCACAGGGGACTGAGAGTGGATTAGGGAGAATGAGTGATGGCTTTCTTTCCTGATGCTGGCTGGCAGAGGGTTGGAAGTCAGGACGAAGGCAGGCTGAGGATAGGAACTCTGGAACATCGAAGAAGGCGTGAGTGGGTCTCATTCAATTCAACTTTATTTATAAAGTGCCACATCACAACAGGCGTCATCTCATAGCGCTACAAAATGCAGAGAAAACCCCACAATTTCAGAAAGACCCCAGCAATCAGACGATCCCCTGTGAGCAAGCACTTAGCGATGGTGGAGAGGAAAAACTCCCATTTAACAGGAAGAAACCTCTAGCAGAACCAGGCTCAGGGAGGGGCAGTCATCTGCTCTGACTGGCTGGGGGTGAGGGGATAGAGAGGATAAAGAGGACAGACATAAAGAACATAACAGTGAGATGCCAAGTACATTACTGGAGGTCACCCAGCAGTATGGCTCTATTAACAGCAGAACAGAAGCGGGGTTAAGAGACACAAAATCCCTCCCTAATCGTAGGCTATATTGAAAAGGAAGGATTTTACCCTGTTCTTAAAAACAGAGACCGAGTCTCACTCCCGGACCCAGAGTGGTAACCGGTTCCATAGAGAAGGAGCTTGATAGCGGAAGGCTCTGCCTCCGAATGTACTTTTGGAGATTCTGGGCATTACAAGTAATCCAGCATTTTGGGAGCATAGTGCTCTATTAGGATGGTAAGGTAATATCAGATCTTTTATATATAAGGGGGTCTGATTATTAAGAGCTTTGAAAGTGAGAAGAAGGATTTTAAACTTAATTCTAAACTCTATGGGAAGCCAATGAAGGGAGGATAGAACCAGGAAAATATGTTCTCTTTTTCTAGAGCCAGTTAAAACTCTTGCTGTAGCATTTTGGATCAACTGAAGATTTTTTAGGATATTTTAGGACAACCTGATAATAATGAGTTACAATAATCTAATCGAGAGCTGACAAAGGTGTGGATCAGTTTCTCAGCATCGTTCAGAGACAAGATGCTCCTAATCTTGGCAACATTGCGCAGATGAAAGAAGGCAGTCTTAGAAAAAAATTTAATATGTGAATTAAAGGACAGATCTTGATCAAAAATAACTCCAAGGTTCCTCACAGAATTATCCAGAGTGAGAGTGGCGGCATACAAATTAAAAGCATGATTTGGAAAGGAGTTTCTAAGGGGTTTGGGGCCAACAAGAATGACTTCAGTCTTATCTGTGTTTAATAGCAGAAAATTACAAGTCATCCAGGCTTTGATATCCTTAAGACAGGCATCTAACTTGGCTAATTGATTACAATCATTAGGCTTCATTGACAGGTATAGTTGTGTGTCGTCTGTGTAACAATGAAAATGTATACAGTGCTTTCTAATGATATTGCCTAACAGAAGCATATAAAAACTAAAAAGAGTAGGGTCTAACACAGATCCCTGTGGCACTCCGTGATTGAACTTAGAGTTGGAAGAAAATTCATCATTGATGTGAACAAACTGAAATCTATCAGACAAATAAGATCTAAACCACTGCAGCGGAGTCCTGCTCAGTCCAACATAGTGTTCTAATTTATCAAGTAGAATGGCATGATCGATAGTGTCAAAGGCTGCACTAAGATCTAAAAGGACAAGAACAGAAACAAGTCCATTATCAGATGCAATAAGGAGATCATTTGTGACCTTCACTAAGGCAGTTTCAGTGCTGTGATGAACTCTGAACCCAGATTGAAACTCCTCAAACAAACCAACTCCCTGCAAATGGTCAAACAATTGCACAGCAACAACTCTTTCCAAGATTTTTGAAATGAAAGGCAAATTAGAGATTGGTGGATAGTTAGCCAAAACTCCTGGATCGAGCGACGGCTTTCTGAGTAAAGGTTTAATTACAGCAGTTTTAAAAGCCAGTGGTACATAACCCAGAGTTAAAGAAGAATTAATTATATGAAGAATATGGCTACCAATAATTGGGAAGACAATTTTAAATAATCTGGTAGGAATAGGGTCCAAAAGGCAAGATGAAGGCTTGGATGAGGAGATTATTTTATCTAACTCTAAGAGGTCTATTGGAGTAAACTTATCTAAATAGATATCAGTTGAGGGAGTTGTAGTAGTTAATGTACTTAAGTTTATGGTAGGAAGAATCTGTCTGATTTTATCTCTAATAGATAAAATTTTATGATTGAAAAAGTTCAGAAAGTCCTGACTAGAAAGCTCAGGGGGGATGCGAGGATTGACTGAGTCCTGACACTTGTCAGCCTGGCTATAATGTTGAAAAGAAATCTGTGGTTATTCTTATTCGCTTCTATTAATGCAGAATAATAACTTGATCTAGCTTTTCTAAGAGATTTTTTATAAATTAAGAGATGATTTCTCCACGCTAAAAAGAATTCCTCTAAATTAGTAGAATGCCATTTCCTTTCCAATTGATGAGTCTTCTGTTTTAAGCTACGAGTTTCTGAGTTAAACCAAGGAGTTAGAAATCTCTGGTTAGACTTTTTCTTTTTAAAAGGGGCTACCAAATCTAGAGTCTGATGCAGAGAGGCTGTAACAATATCTACTATGTAATCAATTACGAAAGGAGCAGACTCTCCATCTTTTATTTCCATTGTGTTGACCCTGTCACAACTCACTCTCGCCCGTCATCAGCTCCAGCGGCACGCACACCTGCATCTCATCAGCCGCGGACTATTTAACCTGCTCTGCCTTCAGCCTCAGTCTGGAGCCGTCTGCTCGTCTACGCTCCCAAACTCCAGTGCATGACCGCCTCTCCCTGGCCTGCGCCATCCTTCACCCAGCACGTAAGCTTTTTGTTCCCTTACCTGCTCTTCAGTCTCTCCCCTGTACACAGGTGGATCCTCCAGGCGGTGGATTTCCCCATCCTCGCCTTAATCTCTGTAGCTCTCCCTTCTCACTGAGTGCGCACCGGAGCACTGTCTCCCAGGCAGAAGTCCTGTGTCAGCCAACGCCAGCCACCACAACACCTGCATGTAAGCAATACACCGAGTGTTAACCCCACTGGGTGAGTGACTGTATATAACCTGCATCTCTGCTCTGCCCATAGGGTTGCCTGGCTGCACGGCGAACTGTTCCGCTCTTGGCGCTTCCTGTCCGCCACCAAACCATCCACATCTCTCACACACGCACCCACACACACCACTGTTGTTGAATAAAGCTTTAAATCTAACTCGAGCCTGTGTGCGTGTTCCCTGAGCCCATCATCGTGTCAGTATGGCTCCAGCAAAGTGGCTCAGCGGACAGCGGGCTCGCATGCCGGCTTTCCACTCTCAAGGCTTGAGTTGATTTAATTGCCCATCAACAATAGGTGATACTGAATCAACTCACCCAAATTTCTCACCGGTTGGATCGCCTGGATCCTTAACAGGCATTTCCCCCGGCTCTGCATAGCCGGCCAGCTCCCGCCGCCTCCCCGGCTAGCCTAGCTAGCCCGGGATCACCAACAGAGCTCACACCCATCCCAACGCCCACGCGCTTCAGCGGGAAACTCGGCGAAGTGTGTGGGTTTCTCCTCCAGTGTGAGTCGGTGTTTCAGCGTGTCCCCGGGGATTTCCAGTCCGATCATAGCTGAATTGGGTATGTGGCTAACCTCCTGGAAGGGCGAGCGTTATCTTGGGCCTACGCCGTTATGACGAGGCCCAGCTACACAGACCTAACCTACGCCCAGTTCGTGCATGATTTCAACAAGGTTTTTGATCATTCAGATCGGGACAGCGTTTTAACCACCCGGCTACTTAATCTTTGTCAGGGTAGTCGGTCAGCCGCTGACTATGCTGTTGACTTCCGGTCAGGTGGGGCGATGCCACACTTTGCAGCATTTTCACCCATAGTCTGAGTTCCAGTCTACAGGACGAGCTGGCCAGCTGGGATTTGCCTGAGCGGCTACCCGAACTGATTTCCCTCGCTATTAGCCTAGATAACAGGCTGAGGGAGCGGGCCACCGAGCGGAAAGCTTACAGCCGCTCGAGCGGGACTTCCGCCCTCGCTCCTCGGTCTTGCCCCCTGGCGTTACCCGCTCCGGAGTCCGCCGACGAATCCGAGGCAATGCTAATTGGGCGGACCAAGCTTCCACTAGTGGAGAAACAGCGCCGCAGGGAGCTGGGTCTCTGCATGTATTGCGGGGATGACCAGCACTCCGTGGAAGACTGCCCGGTCCGGCCAAAAGGGGAAGTCCGCGAGTCGCTGTAGGGGGCCTCGCGGATGCAGCCCTTTCTAATCCCCTCACTAAATGCCTCCTCCATGTCAGGTTCTGTCATAACCCCATCGGCCATGTCACTCACACACTGGTGGACTCGGGGGCGGAACAAAACTTTATTTCTCAAAGCCTGGCAACCCGCCTGGGCATACCATGCCTAGCGCTGCCAGCCCCTCTCAACTTGATCACTCTCGCCTGTACCCCACTCGAGATGGTCACCCACAGAACCAAGCCAATCTCTGTCATCATTTTAGGCAATCACAGAGAAGATCTCAGCCTTTTTGTCCTGCCCACCTCGGCTTCTCCTGTTATCCTTGGCTACCCCTGGCTGCGTCTTCACAACCCTACGTTTGATTGGCAGTCCGGCCGAGTCTGTCACCACTCGCTGCTCACGGGCATCCATCTCAGCTGCACGCACACCTGCATCTCGTTAGTGCGCAGCTACTTATTCCACCTCATCCTGAGCTTCGGCATGGAGCCGTCTGTCTCCCTGCGTACTCAAACCTTCAGCGGATTACCTTTCCTCCAGGCCTGCTGACCTTCTTCACGACACGTAAGCTGTCAATTGTTGTCTTACCTGCCTGTCAGCCTTCCCCTGTGCACAGGTGGATCTCCCGGTGGCGGATGCTCTCTCCTCTGCCTCACCGCTCCTCTGCCACGCTGCTTCTTCTCGGACGCACAGCAGGACGCTGTCTCCCAGGCTTGGGTATCCTGCCAACGCCAGCCACCACAGTTACTGCAAGTAAGCACAGTACCTTGTCACTCTCCTGTGTGGTTTGCCCAGCTAACCCCTGTTCTCTTCTCGCTCATAGGGTTGCCTGGCTGTACGGCGTGCTGCTCTGTCCTGACCTGCACCCTCCACCCACAATACATTCTTATCCCTCACACACGCATCCATACACGTTACATTGGTTGAAAATAAAGCTTTCTAATCTACCTGAGCCTGCGTGTGTGTTTCCTGGGCCAAATAATATGTCAGTACGGCTCCAGCAAAGCGGCCCAGCGGACAGCGGGCTTGCATGCCGCTTTTCCACCCTTGAGGCTCGGGTGGATATGTTAGCACACCAACAATAGGTAATTTTTAATCAATTAACTATAATTACTAACCGGTTAGACCGCCTGGATCCCCAGCAGGCGTTCCCCCCGGGTTCTCTAGGCGCCTTGGCTCCGGTCGCTTCCTCGGCTGGCCAGCCTAGCTCGGGGACACCGACCCAACTCACACCTATTCCAACCCCCGCTCGCTTCAACGGGAAGCTCGGTGGGGCACGGGGGTTTATCCTACAATGTGAGTCGGTGTTCTTGCGCGTTCCCGGGGATTTTCCCTCAGACCACAGCCGAATTGGCTACATGGCTAACCTCTCGTAGGGGCGAGCGTTAGCTTGGGCTTACGCTGTCATGTCGAAGCCCAGCTACGCAAACCTCTCCTACGGCCAGTTCGTGCTGAACTTTCTCGAGGTGTTTGACCACTCGCGTGGTGACAGCGTCCTCGCCGACCGGCTCCTTGGTCTTCAACAGGGAGGCCGATCGGCGGCGGATCATGCTGTTGACTTCCGGGTGGCAGCGGAGGAGGTTGGCTGGGGAGAGGCAGCTGGCTGGGGAGAGGCAGCTCTCTGCAGCATTTTCCTCTGTAGCCTCAGCTCTGGTCTGCGGGACGAACTGGCCAGCCGGGATCTCCCTGGGTGGCTGGCCGAGCTAATCTTGCTGACAATTAGCTTGGACAACAGGCTGCGGGAGTGGACCACAGCCTGTTGTCCAAGCTAATTATGAAGCTTATTTATGAAGCGCTTTTTAGAGACGTAGTTGCAAAGCACTGCACAATAACAGAATAAAAGGACTGATAGATAAAAATAATTTAAAAAATACAAAAACATTTTTCAATAATAAAATTTCATCCATCAGAGATAAAATCAATCAGAATCTTCCCACATCCATCCATCCATCCATCCATCTTCTACCGCTTTTCCGGAGGTCCGGGTCGCGGAGGCAGCAGTTCAAGCAGAGAAGCCCAGACTTCCCTCTCCCCAGCCACCTGCTCCAGCTCTTCAGAGGGGATACCAAGGCGTTCCCAGACCAGCTGGGAGACATAGTCTCTCCACCGAGTCCTGGGTCTGTCCCGGGGTCTCCTCCCAGTGGGACGTGCCTGAAACACCTCAAGTGGGAGGCGTCCAGGAGGCATCCTAATCAGATGCCCATACCACCTCAACTGACTCCTTTCAATGTGGAGGAGCAGCGGTTCTACTCTGAGCCTCTCCTGGACGACTGAGCTCCTCACCCTATCTCTGAGAGTGAGTCCAGCAATCCTACGGAGAAAGCTCATTTCAGTCGCTTGTATCCGCGATCTCGTTCTTTCGGTCATTACCCAAAGCTCGTGACCATAGGTGAGAGTAGGAACATAGATTGACTGGTAAATCGACAGCTTTGCCTTAGAACTTAGCTCCCTCTTCACCACAACAGACCGGTACAACGTCCGCATCACTGCAGATGCTGCTCCAATCCGTCTGTCGAGCTCTCGCTCCATTTTCCCCTCACTCGTGAACAAGACCCCAAGATACTTAAACTCCTCCACTTGGGGCAGGAGCCTGTCCCCAACCCGGAGAGGACAATCCACCTTTTTCCGGCTGAGGACCATGGACTCGGACTTGGAGGTGCTGATTCTCATCGTAGCCGCTTCACACTCAGCGGCACACCGTCCCAGCAAGAGCTGTAGGTCATTGCTGGATGAAGCCAACAGGACAACATCATCTGCAAACAACAGAGATGAGATCCTGTGGTCACCAAGCATGACACCCTCCATTCCCTGGCTGCGCCTAGAAATCCTGTCCATAAAAATTATGAACAGGATCGGTGACAGAGGGCAGCCCTGGCAGAGTCCAGCTCTAACTGGAAATGAGTCCGACCGAGTGTTGGCAATACGAACCAAACTCTCACAACGGTCATACAGAGACCGAATAGCTCGTAACAACAAGCCCGATACCCCATACTCTCGAAGCACCCCCCATAAAAATCCACGAGGGACGCGGTCAAATGCCTTCTCCAAGTCCACAAAACACATGTAAACTGGTTGGGCAAACTCCCACGAACCCTCAAGAATTCTCGAGAGGGTAAAGAGCTGGTCCGATGTGCCACAGCCAGGACGAAAACCACATTGCTCCTCCTGAATCCGAGGTTCGACCAACGGCCAGACTCTCCTCTCCAGTACCTTGGCATAGACCTTCCCAGGGAGGCTGAGGAGTGTGATCCCTCTAAAGTTGGAGCACACCCTCTGGTCCCCTTTTTTGAAGAGAGGAACCACCACCCCGGTTTGCCATGCCAAAGGCACTGCCCCCGACCTCCATGCAATGTTGCAGAGGCGTGTCAACCATAACAGCCCAACAACATCCAGGGCTTTGAGGTACTCAGGGCGAATCTCGTCCACCCCCGGGGCCCAGCCACCAAGGAGATTTTTAACCACCTTGGCGACCTCAGCCCCTGTGATAGGCGAGTCATCTCCCTTGTCCCCAAACCTTGCTTCCTCTGTGGAAGGCGTATCAGTGGGATTGAGGAGATCCTCGAAGTATTCCTTCCACCGCCCAACGATATCCCCAGTCGAAGTAAACAGTGTCCCATCCGCACCATACACAGTGTGGACGGGGAGCTGCTTTCCCCTCCTGAGCCGCAGGACAGTTTGCCAGAATCTCTTTGAGGCCGACCAAAAGTCTTGTTCCATAGCCTCACCAAACTCCTTCCATACCCGGGTTTTTGCTTCAGCAACCACCCGAGCTGCACTCCGCTTGGCCTGCCGGTACACCTCAGCTGCTTCGGGAGTCCCACAAGCCAACCAAGCTTGATAGGACTCCTTCTTCAGCTTAATGGCCCCCCTCACCACTGGTGTCCACCACTTGGTTCGGGGGTTGCCAACACAAGATGCACCACCTTGCGGCCGCAGCCCTGGGCCGCCGCTTCAGCAACAGAGGTGGAGATTCTTCCCACAGTTAACTTAAATACTGTAACTACTACAACTCCTTCAATTGATGTCTGTCTTGATGAGTTTACTCCAATCGACCTTTGTGAGTTAGACAAAATAGTTTCCTCATCCAAACCTTCAACTTGTCTTTTAGACCCTATTCCTACCAGGTTATTTAAAGAAGTCTTCCCACTTATTGGTAGCTTTATACTTCATATAATCAATTCTTCATTAACTTTAGGCCATGTACCGCAGGCTTTTAAAACGGCTGTAATTAAACCCTTACTCAAAAAGCCAACGCTAGATCCAGGAGTTTTAGCTAACTGTAGACCAATCTCTAATCTCTCTTTCATTTCAAAAATCTTAGAAAGAGTTGTTGCTACACAATTATTTGACCACCTGCAGGGAAATGGTTTACTTGAAGAGTTTCAATCTGGGTTTAGAATCCATCATAGTACTGAAACAGCCTTAGCGAAGGTCACTAACGACCTCCTCATCGCATCTGATAATGGACTGGTTTCTGTACTTGTCCTTTTAGACCTTAGTGCAGCTTTTGATACTATCGATCATAATATTCTAATTGATAGATAAGAACACTATGTTGGACTTAATGGAACTTCGTTGCAGTGGTTTAGATCTTATTTATCTGATAGGTTCCAGTTTGTTCATGTAAATAATGAGTTTTCTTTCAACTCAAAGCTTAGTCATGGAGTTCCACAGGGATCTGTGCTAGGCCCTACTCTTTTTAGTTTATATATGCTTCCGTTAGGCAACATTATTAGAAAGCACTGTATACATTTTCATTGTTATGCAGATGACACACAATTATACCTGTCAATAAAGCCAGATGGTAGTAATCAATTAGCCAAGTTAGAAGCCTGTCTTAAGGAAATCAAAGCTTGGATGACTTGTAATTTCCTGCTATTAAATTCAGATAAGACTGAAGCCATTCTTGTTGGTCCAAAAAACCTTAGAAATACCTTTCCAAATCAAACTTTCAGTTTGGATGCGGTTACTCTTTCTCTTAATAACTCTGTGAGGAACCTTGGAATTATTTTTGATCAAGATCTGTCTTTCAATTCACATATTAAATTTGTTTCTAAGACTGCCTTCTATCATTTGCGTAATATTGCCAAGATTAGGAGCATCTTGTCTCAGAGTGATGCTGAGAAACTGATCCACGCTTTTGTTAGCTCGAGATTAGATTATTGTAATTCTTTATTATCAGGCTGTCCTAAAACATCTTTAAAAAGTCTTCAGCTGATCCAAAATGCTGCAGCAAGAGTTTTAACAGGTACTAGAAAGAGAGATCATATCTCTCTGGTTCTGGCCTCCCTTCATTGGCTTTCCATAGAGTTTAGAATTAAGTTTAAAATCCTTCTTCTTACTTACAAAGCTCTAAACAATCAGGCTCCTTTTTATTTAAAAGATCTGATACTACCGTATTATCCTAACAGAGCACTACGCTCCCAAAATGCAGGATTACTTGTAATACCTAGAATCTCCAAAAGTACAATGGGAGGCAGAGCCTTCAGTTATCAAGCTCCTCTCCTGTGGAACCAGCTGCCAATCTGGATTCGGGAGTCAGTGTCACGCCTCGCCGCCCATCAGCGGCACCAGCTGCACGCACACCTGCACCTCGTCAGCGGCGAGGGATTTAAGCCGCCTCGCCCTGGGCTTTGGCCTGAAGCCGTCAGTCTTCATTCGCTTCCCTTGCTGCAAGGAATCCCTACCGCTCAGCAAGCATTCAAGTAAGAATCTCTTACCTCCTTCTTCTCCTAGTCTGCTCCCCTGTGCACAGGTGGATTTCCCGGCGGCGGACCACTCCTCTCCGCCACCGTTCCCTCGCTGCTGCACCGGGCGCTCCAGGTTGCTGTCTTCCGGGCTTCACCCTTGCTGTGCCAGCCACTTGCCATTTCCAAGTAAGCCAGTCATCATTATCATATCTCCTGTGTTGGTGTGGTGCCCGTTACCCTTCTCCCTTTGCTTCTCCCATAGGGTTGTCCGGCTGTACGGTCTCCTGCCTCCGTGCCCGACGCAGACGCCACCACCAACACATTTACATCTCGCAGACACACACTCATACACACTTGTTGCTAATAAAGCTATTAGATCTACCCTGAGCCTGCGTGTGTGTCTCCTGAGCCGTGCATTATGTCAGTACGGCTTCAGCAGAGCGGCTCGGCAGACGGCGGGCTCACATGCCGACTTTCCACTCTCGAGGCTCGGGTGGACCTAATAGCCCACCAGCAACAGGTGATTTTAAATCAATTATCCATCATTACTAACCGATTGGACCGCTTGGACCCCCAACAGCCGTTCCCCCCGGCTCGTCAGGGCGGCACGGCTCCTGCTGCTCCAGCGGCCGTCCAGTCTGCTCCGGCAGCACCGGTTCGGCTCACACCCATTCCGACCCCCGCCCGCTTTAGCGGTAAGCTCGGCGGAGCATGGGGGTTTATAATGCAATGTGAGTCCGTGTTCCACCGTGTGCCCGGAGATTTTCCCTCAGACCATAGCCGAATTGGCTACATAGGGAACCTCCTGGAGGGGCGAGCGCTTACTTGGGCTTACGCCGTAATGGCGAAGCCCAGTTACGCCACCCTCACCTATGGCCAATTCGTGAGACTGTTCCCGGAGGTCTTTGATCATTCTCGTACTGAGAGAGTTCAGGTCGATCGGCTTCTCAGCCTCCAGCAGGGAAGCCGGTCGGCAGCTGATTACGCGATCGACTTCCGGGTAGCGGCGGAGGAGGTTGGCTGGGGAGAATGTTCTCTCTGCGGCATCTTCCTCCGCAGTCTCAGTGATGGTCTGAGGGACGAACTGGCTGGACGGGACATCCTGGAGACTTTAGCGGAGCTAATGTCCCTAGCCATCAGCCTGGATAACAGGTTGCGCGAGCGCACCTCGGAGCGGAAGTCGTCTTCTTCTCGCCCCCGTGGTGCCTCGTCGCGCCTGTCCCAAGCTCGCCCCCTGGCGTTGCCGTCACCATCGCGCTCCGAGGAGTCGGAGCCGATGGTGACGGGCTGGACAAAGCTCCCTCCTGTGGAGAAACAACGCCGCCGTGAGTTGGGTCTCTGCATGTATTGCGGAGACAGCCAACACACGGTGGAGCTCTGTCCACAGAAGCCAAACGGGGAGGTCCGCGAGTCACTGTAGGGGGCCTCGCGGACGTCAATCAGTTAAATCCCCTCTCCCAATTGAAGCTGCCCGTCCGGTTTTGTCACAACCCCACTGGGCACCTCACCCACGCACTGGTGGATTCGGGCGCGGAGGGAAGCTTGATTTCACAAAGCCTGGCAACCCGACTGGGCATCCGTTGCCAAGTCCTCAAATCTCCTCTCGCCCTGGTCAACCTCTCCCATGTCTCCCTGGGGAGAGTTACACACCAGACCGTCCCTGTCCCTGTGATCATCTCTGGGAACCACTGTGAGGAAATCACCTTCTATGTCCACCCCAACTATGCACAACTGCACAGTTGTGCACGACTGTGCAATAAACATCCGCCAGGGGGCACCCTTACCCTCTGGGCGACTCTACAGCCTGTCGGCGCCGGAGAAGGAGGCTATGAATTCCTACCTCAAGGAATCGCTGAGTGCTGGAATTATCCGTCCCTCGTCATCACCATTAGATTTAGATTTAGATTCAACTTTATTGTCATTACACATGTATGAATACAAGGTAACGAAACACAGTTTAGCATCAAATCAGAAGTGCAAAGGACAGCAGTGCAGTATATACGGTAATTAACAGTATGTGCAATTTAAGCAAATATATGCAAATATATGCAGCAGTGCAGAAAGTTAAGAGTACTGTTATGTGCAAATAATGTGCAATAAGTTAGATGTAGTTATGTAGTTATGCAGTTATGTACAGGTGAGGATGGTAAGAGATGATGGTAAGAGAGTCAGCGGGGAACTAAGTTCAATAACGTGACAGCTGTTGGAAAGAAACTGTTCCTAAACCTGCTGGTTCTAGTCCGAAGGCTTCTGAAACGTCTTCTGGAGGGGAGAAGCTGGAACAGTCCATGAGCAGGATGGTTGGAGTCCCTAAGGATGCTGCGTGCCCGGCGCAGACATCTTTTCCTGTAAACGTCCTCTATAAACGGAAGTGGAGTCCCTGTGATGCGTTGGGCGGTTTTCACCATCTGCTGCAGCGCCTTGCGGTCAGCGACAGAGCAGCTCCCATACCAGACTGTGATACAGTTGGTCAGGGTGCTCTCTATCACACAGCGGTAGAAGTTGCCCAGGATGTCAGTTGACAGATGGTTCTTCTTCAGTGTCCTCAAGAAGAAGAGGCGCTGATGGGCCTTCTTGATCAGGCTGGTGGTGTTAACTGACCAGGACAGGTCCTCCGAGATGTGGGTCCCCAGGAATTTGAAGCTGGGGACACGTTCAACAGCTATGCCATTGATATGGATGGGGTCATGTGTCTCTTCCCTCTCCTTCCTGTAGTCCACTATGAGCTCCTTGGTTTTGCTGGTGTTAAGGAGCAGGTTATTGTCAGCGCACCAAGTAGCCAAGTGCTCAACCTCTGCCCTGTAATCTGACTCGTCGTTGTCCCTGATGAGTCCAATCACCGTGGTGTCATCTGCGAACTTTATGATGGAATTGGATCCATACATAGGCCATATGGATCCATACATTAGGCGCTGGATTCTTCTTCGTGGGCAAGAAGGACGGTTCCCTCCGTCCTTGTATCGACTACCGCGCCCTGAATGATATCACAGAGAAGGATCGCTACACCCTGCCACTAATGGACACCGCCTTCCACTCCCTCCAGGGGGTGACTTGGTTCACCAAGCTGGATCTTCGCAGCGCATACCACCTCGTCCGGATCCGGGAGGGAGACGAGTGGAAGACAGCCTTCCGTACCCCGAACGGCCATTTCGAGTACCTGGTGATGCCGTTCGGGTTGACTAATGCTCCAGCCGTCTTTCAGCGCCTTATAAATGACGTCCTCTGGGATTTCATCGGCCTGTTTGTGTTCGTCTACCTGGATGACATCCTCATCTTCTCCAAATCCAGGGACGAGCACCGGGTCCATGTGAGGCGAGTCCTCCAAAGGCTGCTGGAGAACCAGTTATATGTGAAGGCAGAAAAGTGTGAATTCTACGCTAAAACCACGTCCTTCCTCGGGTTCGTCATCTCCCACGACCAGGTGCTTCCGGACCCAGTGAAGGTGAAAGCGGTGGTGGAATGGCCCACACCTACATCAAGGAAACAGGTGCAACAATTTATTGGGTTTGCAAACTTCTACCGCCGCTTCGTCCCGAATTTTGGTACCGTCGTCGCCTTCTGACCCGCCTCACGTCCCCTAAGGTCCCGTTCCGGTGGACCGAAGAGACCGCAGCCGCTTTCCAGGCGCTGAAGGCGGAGTTCTCCTCCTCCCGGGTCCTCAGCCAAGTCGATCCCTCGCTGCAATGCATCGTGGAGGTGGACGCTTCGGACACAGGGGTGGGGGCGGTTCTATCTCAGCGGTCACCTGATGACGGAGTCAAACGGCTCTGCGCCTTCTTCTCCCGGCGCTTGTCCCCGGCGGAACGGAACTACGACGTGGGGGACAGAGAGCTCCTCGCCATCAAGCTCGCGATGCAGGAGTGGCGTCACTGGCTAGAGGGGGCAGACTTGCCGTTCGTGGTCCTGACTGACCACAAGAACTTGGAGTACTTAAGATCTGCCAAGCGTCTGAACGCCCACCAGGCGCATTGGTCCCTGTTCTTTGCCAGGTTCCGCTTTAACATCACCTTCAGGCCTGGCTCCAAGAACGGCCTGCCTGACGCCCTCTCTAGGCAATTTGCCCCTGAGGCGTCTGAGGACGCGGTCCACACCATCTTGCCCAGGTCGTGCATCGTGGGAGCCGTCACTTGGGACATTGAAAGTAAGATCCGGAAGGCGCAGGAATTGGAACCTGACCCTGGCGGCGGACCGGAGGGGAGGCTTTTTGTGCCGTCCACGGTCCGGGGGGAGGTCATCCACTGGCTGCACACATCTAAGCTCACCTGCCACCCTGGTTCCTCCTGGATGATCGACCTTCTTCAACGGTCCTTCTGGTGGCCGGGCCTGCGGAAGGACGCTGCCCGCTACGCCCGGGCCTGCCCTGTATGTGCCACCAGTAAATCAGGTAATGCCCCTCCAGCGGGTTTGCTCCAGCCTCTGCCCGTCCCTGGCAGGCCCTGGTCGCATATCACCCTGGATTTCATCACCGGACTCCCAGTCTCTAACACCTTCGACACTGTCCTGACCATCGTAGACCGTTTCTCCAAGGCGGCGCGCTTCATCCCGTTACGAGGTCTTCCATCTGCCCTGGAGACGGCGGACCTCCTAATCCAACCCGTGGTCAGGCTGCACGGGATTCTGGTGGACGTGGTCTCGGACCGGGGGCCCCAATTTTCCTCAGAGGTTTGGAGGTCCTTTTGTAACGCCCTGGGAGCCAAGGTAAGCCTCTCCTCCGGCCATCACCCCCAAACCAACGGGCAGTGTGAGCGGACCAATCAGGAGCTGGAGGCTGCGCTCCGCTGCGTCACTGCATCCAAGCCTGCGTCCTGGAGTAACCATCTCGCCTGGGTTGAGTACGCCCACAACACCGCCCGCTCTTCTGCCACTGGGATGTCTCCCTTTAAGGCGTCCCTGGGCTACGACCCCCCTCTGTTCCCAGCGCAGGAGAGTGAGGTAACTGTCCCCTCAGTTTGGGCGCACCTCAGGCAGTGCCGTTCCATCTGGGCGTCGGCGCGCAATGCGCTTTTACGCATGGCAGAGCGCAACAAATCCACGGTGGACCGGCACAGAAGACCTGCCCCAGCGTACCAGGTGGGCCAGTGTGTCTATGTGTCAACCCAGGACGTCATTTTAAAGGGTGAGAGGAGGAAGCTGGCACAGCGTTTTATGGGCCCATACCCCATCACCAGGATTATCAACCCGGTGGCTGTGCGTGTAGCTATTCCCCCCTCCCTCCCCATCCATCCCACCTTCCCCGTTTCCAAGGTGAAGCTGGCAGTCTCCGATCCCCTTTGCCTTCCTCCTGCTGCGCAGCCCGCGCCCCGGATGATTGATGGTCATCCGGCCTGGCCTGTCTCTTCTATCCTGGACTCCCGGCGCCGGGGTCGCGGGTTGCAGTACTTGGTGGACTGGGAGGGTTATGGGCCTGAACATCGGCAATGGGTACCCTCGTCATTTGTGTTGGACCCGTCTCTCATTACTGAGTTCCACCGAGCGCACCCGGAGAAACCATCGCCAGGAGGCGCTGCTAGAGGGGGGAGTACTGTCACGCCTTGCCGCCCATCAGCGGTGCCAGCTGCACGCACACCTGCACCTCGTCAGCGGCGAGGGATTTAAGCCGCCTCGCCCTGGGCTTCGGCCTGAAGCCGTCAGTCTTCATTCGCTTCCCTTGCTGCAAGGAATCCCTACCGCTCAGCAAGCATTCAAGTAAGAATCTCTTACCTCCTTCTTCTCCTAGTCTGCTCCCCTGTGCACAGGTGGATTTCCCGGCGGCGGACCACTCCTCTCCGCCACCGTTCCCTCGCTGCTGCACCGGACGCTCCAGGTCGCTGTCTTCCGGGCTTCACCCTTGCTGTGCCAGCCACCTGCCATTTCCAAGTAAGCCAGTCATCATTATCATATCTCCTGTGTTGGTGTGGTGCCCGTTACCCTTCTCCCTTTGCTTCTCCCATAGGGTTGTCCGGCTGTACGGTCTCCTGCCTCCGTGCCCGACGCAGACGCCACCACCAACACATTTACATCTCGCAGACACACACTCATACACACTTGTTGCCAATAAAGCTATTAGATCTACCCTGAGCCTGCGTGTGTGTCTCCTGAGCCGTGCATTATGTCAGTCAGACTCGATCTCTGTTTTTAAGAATAGGGCTAAAACCTACCTTTTTGATATAGTCTACAATTAGGGAGGGATCATGTGTTTCTGAACCCTCCCTTAGTTATGCTGCTAATAGGTTTAGTCAGCCGGGGGACCTCCCGTAATGCACTGGGCCTCACTCCTTTCCTCACTCTCAATGAAATATTTTTTTTGCTGGTCATTAACATTTGTTTGTTCTCTCCCATAGATTGAGTCCCCATCGTGCTGTTTGCTCTCTGCATGTCTGTTCTTTTCATCTTCTCTATCCCCTCACCCCCCAGCCAGTCGCAGCAGATGACTGTCCTTCCCTGAGCCTGGTTCTGCTGGAGGTTTCTTCCTGTTAAAAGGGAGTTTTTCCTCTCCACCGTCGCCAAGTGCTTGCTCACAGGGGATTGCCTGATTGCTGGGGTCTTTCTGCAACTGTGGGGGTTCTCCCTACAGTTGATAGTGCTATGAGATGACTGTTGTTGTGAAATGGCGCTATATAAATAAAGTTGAATTGAATTGAATTGAATTAATCGGGCGCACCAGGCTCCCTCTAGCGGAGAGACAACGTCGACGGAAGCGGGGTCTCTGCATGTATTGCGGAGGCAACCAGCATGCCGTGGAGCAGTGCCCGGTTAGACCCGGACGAGGGGGTCCGCAAGTCACTGTAGGGGGCCTTGCGAACTCTAACCCGTCAAATCCCCTATCCTCATGCATACTGCCCATACGATTCTGCCACAACTCCACTGGGCATTTCATGCACACACTGGTGGATTCTGGGGCAGAGCAGAGTTTCATCTCTAAAAGCCTGGCAACCCGTTTGGGCATACCCTGCCAACTGCTGTCAACTCCCCTTAACTTGGTCACTCTCTCTCGCTCACCCCTGGGAACAGTGACACATCGCACCGAGCCAGTCCCCATCATCATCTCGGGCAACCACCGGGAGGAACTGACCCTATATGTCTTGCCCTCCTCGTTGGACCGAATCATCCTGGGTTACCCTTGGCTGCGGTTGCATAACCCTGTCCTGGATTGGAGAACCGGCAGTGTCCTTTCTTGGAGCACCTTCTGCCTGGGCACCTGCCTCCAGTCGGTGGCTTGTGCTCCGTCCTCCCCTCCACCGGCGCCGGCCTCCGAGCCCCCAGACCTCACCCTGATGCCGCAGGAGTTCCACGACTTGGGAGTAGCGTTTGGTAAATCCAGAGCCTTGTCTCTTCCCCCTCACCGGCCATATGACTGCGCTATCAACCTCCGTCCAGGGGCCCCCTTGCCATCTGGCCACCTGTACAGTCTCTCAGCACCAGAACGTGAGGCGATGGACACTTATATCAAGGAGTCGCTCAGCGCTGGGATCATCCGCCCCTCCTCGTCCCCGCTCGGCACGGGTTTCTTCTTCATGTCTAAAAAGGATGGGTCCCTGCGTCCCTGTATCGACTTCAGAGCGCTGAACGACATCACCATCAAGGACCGCTACATCTTGCCGCTCACGGACACCGCCTTCCACTCCCTCCAGGGCGCGACCTGGTTCACGAAGCTAGACATCCGCAGCACTTACCATCTCGTGCGGATCCGGGAGGGAGACGAATGGAAGACGGCCTTTAGGATGCCCAGCGGTCATTTCGAGTATCTTGTGATGCCGTTCGGGCTCACCAACGCACCTGCTGTTTTCCAGCGTCTCATAAACAATGTTCTACGGGATTTCCTGGGAGTCTTTGTTTTTGTATATCTGGACGACATACTCATCTTCTCCAAGTCACGGGAGGAGCACCAGGTCCATCTGAGGCGGGTTCTGCAATGGCTGCTGGAGAATCGTTTGTTCATCAAAGCGGAGAAGTGCGAGTTCTATGCCCGGACCACCTCCTTCCTG
This sequence comes from Pholidichthys leucotaenia, assembly GCA_020510985.1. NCBI lineage: Eukaryota > Metazoa > Chordata > Actinopteri > Cichliformes > Pholidichthyidae > Pholidichthys > Pholidichthys leucotaenia. The sequence goes on from CM035841.1 coordinate 65,325,118, forward strand.
GGGTTCGTTATCTCACACAACCAGATTCTCCCCAACCCCGCTAAGGTTAAAGCGGTGGTTGAGTGGCCCACGCCCACCTCCAGGAAGCAGGTGCAGCAGTTTATTAGGTTCAATAACTTCTACCGGCGCTTCATCCCCAACTTTGGCGCTATTGTCACCCCCCCGACCCGCCTCATGTCATCAAAGGTGCCCTTCCAGTGGTCCGAGGAGGCGGCCACCGCCTTCAAGACTCTCCAGGTGGAGTTCTCGTCCTCCCGGGTCCTGACCCAGGTCGACCCCGCGCTGCAGTGTCTAGTTGAGGTCGATGCATCCGACACGGGGGTGGGGGCGGTGCTCTCTCAGTGCTCACCAGTGGATGGAGTCAAGCGGTCCTGCGCCTTCTTCTCCCGATGGTTATCGGCGGCGGAGCGCAACTATGACATCGGTGACAGGGAGCTCCTCGCTGTCAAGTTTGCACTGCAGGAGTGGTGACACTGGTTGGAGGGGGCAGCTCAGCCTTTTGTGGTCTGGATGGACCACAAGAACCTCGAGTATTTGAGGTCAGCGCGGCGCCTGAATGCCCGCCAGGCACGCTGGTCTCTGTTTTTTGCTCGTTTTCAATTTACCATCACGTACCATCCAGGCTCGAAGAATGGGTTGCCCGACGCCTTATCCAGGCAGTTCGCCCCTGAGGATCCGGAGGAGTCTGAACACACCATCCTGCCCAGCTCATGCGCCGTGGGGGCGGTTTCCTGGTCCATCAAGGACAAGATCCTAAGGGCGCAGGAGACGGAGACAGATCCTGGTGGGGGGCCAGAGGGGAGGCTCTTCATTCCTTCGGCGGTTCGAGGAGAGGAGATTCACTGAGCCCATACCTCCAAGCTTGCCTGTCACCCTGGCATCACCCGCCTGGTGAGTCTGCTGCAATGCTCGTTCTGGTGGCCGGGTCTCCAGAAGGACATTACCAATTATGTCAGGGCTTGTCCCCAGTGCGCTGCCGGCAAGTCCCAGAACTCTCCGCATGCGGGTCTACTCCAGCCCCTGCCGGTCCCGGGCAGGCCCTAGTCACACATCGCCCTTGATTTCGTCACCGGTCTCCCAGTCTCTAACACCTATGACATGGTCCTGACGATTGTGGATTGGTTTTCTAAGGCCGCACATTTTGTGCCTCTTCGGGGTCTCCCTTCGGCACGTGAAACGGCTGACCTCCTGGTCCAACATGTCGTCAGGCTGCACGGGATCCCGCTGGACGTGGTATCGGACCAAGGCCCTCAGTTTGTCTCCCAGGTTTGGAGGTGCTTCTGCAACACTTTGGGGCCACGATTAGTCTCTCCTCTGGTCACCACCCCCAGTCTAATGGGCAATGCGAGCGCACGAACCAGGAGTTGGAGGCTGCCCTGTGCTGCGTGACCTCCTCCAGTCCATCGTCCTGGAGCTCCTACCTGACCTGGGTGGAATACGCCCACAACTCCGCACGATCTTCTGCTACTGGGGTGTCGCCCTTCGAAGCGTCCTTGGGGTACGATCCCCCCTTGTTTCCCGAGCAGGAGGGTGAGTTGGCTGTCCCTTCTGTCCAGGCGCACATGAGGCGCTGCCGGAGTGTGTGGACCAAAACGAGGAATGCGCTTTTACGCATGGCAGCGCGCAACAGTTCCACCGCCAATCACCACAGGAGGCCAGCTCCTGACTACCAGGTGGGTCAACGGGTTTGGCTCTCCTCCCAGGATATCAACCTCAAAGCTGAGAAGAGGAAGCTGGCGCTACGGTTTCTTGGCCCTTTTGTGATTTCTAAAATTGTCAACCCGGTGGCTGTGCGTTTGGCCCTCCCCCCCTCCCTTCATGTGTGTCCCACCTTCCACGTGTCTAAGATCAAACCTGTGCTTTCCAATCCACTCTGCCCCCCTCCTAGGTCGCCTCCCGCTCCTAGGATGATCGACGGTGACCCGGCATGGGGTGTTACTTCCATCTTGGACTCTCGGCGCCGAGGTTGTGGGCTACAATATCTGGTGGATTGGGAAGGTTATGGACCAGAGTGGAGATCTTGGGTGCGCTCTTCGTGGGTGTTGGATCAGGACCTCATTGTGGAGTTTCACCGGATGCACCCAGGTAAGCCAGCGCCAGGAGGCGCTGGTATTGGGGGGGAGTACTGTCACCACTCGCCGCTCACGGGTATCCACCTCAGCTGCGCGCACACCTGCATCTCGTTAGTGCGCAGCTACTTATTCCACCTTGCCCTGAGCTTTGGCCTAGAGCCGTCTGTCTCCCTGCGTACTCAAACCTTCAGTGGATTACCTTTCCTCCAGGCCTGCTGACCTTCTTCTCGACACTTAAACTGTCAATTGTTGTCTTATCTGCCTGTCAGCCTTCCCCTGTGCACAGGTGGCTCTCCCGGCGGCGGACGCTCTCTCCTCCACCTCACCGCTCCTCTGCCACGCTGCTTCTTCTCGGACGCACAGCAGGACGCTGTCTCCCAGGCTTGGGATCCTGCCAACGCCAGCCACCACAGTTACTGCAAGTAAGCACAGTACCTTGTCACTCTCCTGTGTGGTTTGCCTAGCTAACCCCTGTTCTCTTCTCGCTCATAGGGTTGCCTGGCTGTACGGCGTGCTGCTCTGTCCTGACCTGCACCCTCCACCCACAATACATTCTTATCCCTCACACACGCATCCATACACGTTACATTGGTTGAAAATAAAGCTTTCTAATCTACCTGAGCCTGCGTGTGTGTTTCCTGGGCCGAATAATATGTCAGCGTCCTCTCCTGGAGTACCTTTTGTATGAGTGCCTGCCTCCAGTCCACTGCCTGTGCCCCGTCGGTGCTGCTCCCCGCTCCTGACTCGCCCCCGCCAGACCTCTCCTTGGTGCCCCCGGAGTTCCACGACCTGGGGCTCGTTTTCAACAAGTCCAAGGCACTGTCCCTTCCCCCCCACCGCCCGTATGACTGCGCTATAAACCTCCGCCTGTGGGCGCCCTTACCATCTGGTCGCCTCTACAGCCTGTCAGCCCTGGAGCGAGAATCTATGGACGCCTACATCAAGGAGTCGCTCAGCGCAGGCATCATCCGGCCCTCCTCGTCCCCAGTTGGAGCTGGGTTTTTCTTCGTGGCCAAAAAGGATGGTTCCCTACGGCCGTGTATTGACTTCCGGGCCCTAAATGACATCACAATAAAGGATAAATATACGCTGCCCCTTATGGACTCAGCCTTCAATTCCCTCCAGGGGGCCACCTGGTTTACCAAGCTGGACCTCCGCAGTGCGTACCACCTCGTTCGGATCCGGGAGGGCGATGAGTGGAAGACGGGGTTCCGGACGCTCAGCGGCCATTTTGAGTACCTGGTCATGCCGTTTGGGCTCACCAACGCTCCGACCGTCTTCCAGCGACTCATTAATGATGTTCTTTGCGACTTCCTGGGGGTCTTCGTCTTTGTCTACCTGGACGACATCCTGATCTTCTCCTGGTCTCGGGAGGAGCATCAGGCTCATGTGAGGCGGGTCCTTCAGCGACTCCTCGAGAACAGGTTGTACGTTAAGGCGGAGAAGTGTGAATTTTATGCCAACAAGACCTCCTTCCTGGGTTTCGTCGTCTCCCACAATAAAATTCTCCCCGACCCTGCCAAGATCAAAGCGGTGGTGGAGTGGCCTGTCCCTTCATCGAGGAAACAGGTGCAACAATTCCTAGGATTCTCCAACTTCTACCGCCATTTTGTGCCCAAGTATAGTGCCATCGCCTCTCCCCTGACCCGCCTCACCTCTCCCAAGGTGCCATTCCAGTGGACGGTCTTGACCCAGGTTGACCCAACTCTCTACTGCCTGGTCGAGGTGGACGCATCTGATACGGGGGTAGGGGCAGTGTTATCCCAGCGATCTCCGGTGGACGGGGTGGTGCGTCCCTGCGCCTTCTTCTCTCGGCGCCTGTCTGCAGCGGAGCGAAACTATGACGTCGGTGACAGGGAACTCCTGACTGTGAAGCTTGCACTACAGGAGTGGCGTCATTGGTTGGAGGGAGCAGCACAGCCTTTTGTGGTCTGGACCAACCACAAGAATCTGGAGTATCTGAGGTCGGCCAAGCATCTGAATGCCCGCCAGGCGCGTTGGTCACTCTTCTTCGGCCGCTTCAGATTTACCATCACCTATTGCCCTGGCTGCAAGAACGGCAAACCTGACGCGCTGTCCAGGCACTGCGCTCCTGAGGAACCTGAGGACCGTGACCACACCATCCTGCCAGCCTCATGCGTCGTGGGCGCCGTTTCATGGGTGATCAAGGTCAAGGTCCAGAAGGCACAAGAAGCTGAACACGATCCTGGCGGCGGGCCAGCTGGGAAACTGTTCGTGCCATCATCTGTCCGGGGTGACGTCATCCACTGGGCTCACACGTTGAAGTTCGCCTGTCACCCTGGTATCTCCCAGCTGGTAGAGCTCCTCCAGCGATCCTTCTGGTGGCCCAGACTCTGGAGTGACGTCACCAATTACGTCCGTGCCTGTCCCTAGTGCGCAACAGGTAAGACCTCAACTCCCCCTCCTGCTGGTCTCCTCCACCCACTGCCGGTCCCCGGGAGGCCCTGGTCCCATGTTGCCCTGGATTTCGTCACCGGCCTCCCCAAGTCCAGCTCTTACAACACCATCTTGACCATAGTCATCCTGACCGGTTCTCTAAAGCGGCCCACTTTGTGCCGCTCTGCGGCCTCCCTATGACGTGAGAGATGGCCGACTTGCTAATTCAACATGTGGTCAGGCTGCATGGGATCCCGGTGGACGTCGTCTCTGACCAAGGGCCTCAGTTCGTGTCCAGAGGCTGGAAGAACTTTTGCAACGCACTGGGGGCCACGGTGAGTTTGTCCTCCGGCCACCACCCACAATCTAATGGGTAGTGCGAGCGCACCAACTAGGAGCTGGAAGCGGCGTTGCGCTGCATCACCTCTTCAAGTACTTCTTCCTGGAGCACCTGTCTACCCTGGGTGGAGTATGCCCACAACTCCACCTTATCATCGGCCACGGGAATGTCTCCTTTTCGGGCATCCCTGGGGTACGACCCTCTGCTGTTTCCTGAAGAAGAAGGGGAGGTGGCAGTTCCCTCGATCCAGGCTCATCTCAGGAGCTGCCGGCGCATTTGGACCAGGACGCGCCAGGCGCTTTTACGCACAGCGGCACGTAACTCCAAGGTCACTAATTGCCACAGGAGAGCAACTCCTTGCTACCAGGTGGGCCAGCAGGTTTGGTTGGGACATTAATTTAAAGGCAGAGAAGAAGAAGCTGGCTCAGTGCCTCATTGGTCCTTTTGCGGTGACGAAGGTAATCAATCCGGTGGCTGTGCGTTTGGCTCTCCCCCCCTCCCTCCATGTCTGTCCTACATTCCACGTCTCCAGTATTAAACCCGTGGTGTCTGATCCTCTCTGTCCTCCTCCCAGAGCTCCTCCTCCTCCCATGATGATCGGTGGCGACCCGGCGTGGGGGATCATGGCCGTCCTGGACTCCCGCCACCGGGGTCACGGACTCCAGTACCTGGTGGACTGGGAGGGATATGGCCCTAGGTGGAGGTCCTGGGTGCACCCTTCCTGGGTGCTGGATAAACATCTCATCACGGAGTTCCACCGGGTGCACCCAGATAAGCTAGCGCCAGGAGGCGCTGCTCGGGGGGGGGGGGGGGGAGTACTGTCACAACTCGCTCTTGCCCGTCATCAGCTCCAGTGGTGCGCACACCTGCATCTCATCAGCCGCGGACTATTTAACCCGCTATGCCTTCAGCCTCAGTCTGAGTTGTCTGCTCGTCTACGCTCCCAAATTCCAGTGCATGACCGACTCTCCCTGGCCTGCGCCATCCTTCACCCAGCAGGTAAGCTGTTTGTTCCCTTACCTGCTCTTCAGTCTATCCCCTGTGCACAGGTGGATCCTCCAGGTAGCGGATTTCCCCATCCTCGCCTTAATCTCCGTAGCTCTCCCTTCTCCTCGCTGAGTGCGCACCGGAGCGCTGTCTCCCAGGCAGAAGTCCTGCGTCAGCCAACGCCAGCCACCACAACACCTGCATGTAAGCAATACACCGAGTGTTAACCCCACAGGGTGAGTGACTGTATCTAACCTGCATCTCTGCTCTACCCATAGGGTTGCCTGGCTGCACAGCGAACTGTTCCGCTCTCGGCGCTTCCTGTCCACCACCAAACCATCCACATCTTTCACACACGCACCCATACACACCACTGTTGTTGAATAAAGCTTTAAATCTAACTCGAGCTTGTGTGCGTGTTCCCTGAGCCCATCATCATGTCAGACCCATGGTATAGAGGAGACAATCTGCAAAAATTTGGTAACAACGTCATCTGAAAGACATCTGCTGTAGTAGTATTTTTCTTTAGGAGTCAAATAATCAGAAATAATGAAATCAAAGGTTAACAGACAATGGTCTGACAGTACAGGATTATGAGGAGATACTACCAGATTTTCTATATCTATACCATAAGTCAAAACAAGGTCCAATGTATGGTGGAGATAATGGGTAGAATTTGCTACTTTCTGGGAAAACCCCATTGAGTCTAAAATTGAATTGAATGCCTTTGTTAAGACGGTCACTCTCTACATCAACATGTATGTTAAAGTCCCCTACAATAATTATTCTATCTGATTTCAGCACTAAATCAGCTAAAAATTCAGCAAATTCGGATAGAAACTCTGAGTAGGATGAGGGAGGACGATAAACTATGGCAAAGAGAATTGGGTTCAAGCCAAGATAGCCAACATACCCCACACTGAGGACCAGGCCCTCAAAGGAATTAAAACATAATTTTTGCTTAACATTAACTAGTAATTTAGAATGGAATATTGCCGCCACTCCACCTCCACGACCAGAACCTCTGGGGTTATGACAGTTTAAATAGCCAGAGGGAGTTGATTCATTCAGACCAATATACTGTAATTGTCTTGCCCAAGCCAAGTCTCTGTGAGGGATAATAAATCGATCTGATGATCGATTAATAGATCATGGACTAGCAGAGACTTGGGAGTTAGAGACTTAATATTTAATAAACCACATTTAATTTTAAAATTTTGGGGGAGGAACAGAGGCCAAATTATTAAATTTAGAGACTTGAGGTTTCATTTGAATTTTACCAACATTTTGTTTAATCACTTTGGGATGTTTATGCATTCTATTTTTAATTAACTTTTTTATTAACTTTGGGGGGGAGCAGAGAAAGGTTCTCTAAGGGAGAAGACAGGAGCAAAGTTGAGGGGTGGTGGATGAGGAGGAGCTGCAGAAAGTCATGTATTTATCAGGTTGTGTTGTATTTGTCTTGAGTTATAATATTTTGGGTAACGAGAGACAGACACAATCTCTGTAGGGTTATAAATCGAAGGGTGATCCAAACAATGCAAATTATATGGATTAATGGGATTAATATGAGAAGTGGAAACAGAACCAAAAAAGGGCTGATTGGCAGACCCAGGAGCTTCAGAGCTAGTAAACGCACCAAGTTTCAGTCACTGTACCAAAAAGCACTGAATGGAATAGAACAGATTGTCTCTTAAAACATGTGCACCAAGTCTATTTGGGTGGATGCCATCAGGCCTCATAGTGATGGGCGGTTCCAAAACAAATTAAAATTGTCTACAAAACCAATGTTAAAAATACAGTAGGACAAGCAAAACACAGCCAAGTATTAAGACTAAGAGTTCTGCTAAAATAACTGCAGCCTCGATGAGAAGTGCCAAAGGCCCAGAGATAAACACACGTCTGCCACAGTTCATAAGAGTGGACAGAAGGCTCCTGACGTCATTCTTTAAAATCTCCAGTGCTTCATCTGGGATGTTATTGCATCCAACATGTACTGACAGTTTGAACGTGGGGGAATTCTTTTAGCAGGTCAGGGATAAGGGCTTCAATGTCAGAGACTCTAGCCCCAGGAAAAAAATCTAGTGATACAGTACCTGCTTCTGACATTCCTCATAATCGAGTCACCAATTACCAACGTCGTCTGGAGGGGTTTTGTTGGTGGATTCTGACGTGGAGAATAACGTTGTCAAGGGTGTTATTGTTGTGAAGGCGGGGTGATGCGCTCTCTTCTATTTGGAGCTGGTGTGTAATTTGGCATACCTAGCGTTGTCTTAATCCGGGGTTTGTGGACCTGAGCCACCGCTGAAGGAGAGGAAGGAGGAGGAGGGGCGGCCACGGGCAGACGGCCAGTGTCCAGGTGGGGAAAATCCTCCAGAGAAAGGATGTTGAATCTATTATCCAGGACCAGAGGAAGAGAAGAGGTGCGGCCTAGTCTGGGAGACTGACGATGATTGCCAGCTGGTCCAACCAAGGTCCAGGGCACGCATTGAGTGTGAGAAGTACCGACCGGGTCTTTGGGTTTAGCCCCGAGACAAAGCCAGTGTCGATTGCTGTGGTCCTGGACATCGGAAGAAGCCAGAACCAGAGCAGGAGTGGAAGTGGACGGAGAAGCGCTGACTTCCCCCAGGTAGGTAGCCATCTCTGCCAACTGCGAATCGGTTGCCGGAGCCATCGTTCACCCGCGTATAATGGTGTCAAGATGTTCCTCAGCCTCCTGAATCTTGTTGAGGTTGGCGAGTCTCACTTCCAGCTCAGAAACCTTACTAAGAAGGGACACACAATAGATACATGTTGGGGATGAAGCCATGGCATTCCAGGCAATGAGGTGGATTGCCATCAGCCTGCCAAAAACAGCTAAAACAGGCTAAAAACAAGTTAGCTAAAAACAGCTAAAAAGGCTAAAAACAGGTTAGTAGGTAGCCTAGCCCGGTAAAAACAGCTCAGCCAGGGGTCTGACCACCCGTGTGTCCAATCAAGCTTTTCAGTGAGGCAGTACCAAGCTAGCACCAAACAGAAACTAATATCAGCAAACAGAGATTAAAAACTAAATCAATAAAAACAAACAAAAGCTGACAAAATAGCACTCTGACGTGACGAAGCACTCAGGTGAGTGATCCAATAGTCTGCCATGAAGGTTGACAGACAACTCCGCACAGATCCCAGGGCAGCGTGGTTTAAATTGCCCAGGCCATGATAAGGAACAGGTGTGTGCGCAGCTGAGGGGAATGAGCAGCCAGAGCAGACCATTACAGTACTCCCCCGCTACGAGACGCCTCTCGGCGGTCGATCCAACCTACCTGGGTGCGCCCGATGGAAGTCAGTGATGAGATCTTTACCCAACACGAAGGAGGGATGCACCCAGGACCTCCATTCCGGCCCGTAGCCCTCCCAGCCCACCAAATATTGCAGGCCGCGACCCCGGCGGCGGACATCTAGGGTGGCATTGACCTTCCACGCCGGGTCACCGTCGATCACCATCGGCAGAGGTGGAGACCTGGGAGGGGGACACAGAGGGCTGGAAAAGAAGGGTTTAACCTGCGACACATGGAAAGTAGGGCAGATACAGAGGGAGGGGGGAGGGCTAGGCGCACAGAAACAGGGTTGATGATGCATGTAATAGCAAACAGCCTAATAAACCGCTGGGACATCTTCTTAGCCTCTGCCTTCAGATTAATGTGCTTTGTGGATAGCCATAGCTGCTGACCCACCCGGTAGGGAGAGGCTGACGTCCTGTGACAGTTGGCAACCGTGGAGTTGCGCTCAGCCGTGCGCCATAGCGCAGTCCGGGTTGCTCTCCATAGCCGGCGGCAGCGCCTCAGGTGAGCCCAGACGGACAGGACGGCGATGTCCCTGTCCTCTTCAGGACACAGCGAGGGATTGTAGCCCAATAAAGCCTCAAACAGGGACATGCTGATGGCTGAAGAGACCGTTGTGTTGTGGGCGTATTCGATCCACGGGAGGTGGGTGCTCCAGGATGCCAGGTTGGCAGTAGCGACATACCGCAAAGCAGCCTCCAGTTCCTGATTCTCCCACTCACACTGCCCGTTGGTCTGAGGGTGGTATCCGGAGGACAGGCTTGCCGTAGCCCCAAGGGCATTGCAAAAGGACCTCCAAACCTGGGAGATGAATTGAGGTCCACGGTCGGAGACAATGTCTAGGGGAATCCCATGTAACCTCACCACGTGTTGGATGAGCAGGTCCGCTGTCTCCTTCGCCATAGGCAGCCCTTGCAGGGGAACGAAGTGGGCGGCCTTGGAGAACCTATCCACAATGGTGAGGATTACCATATGATGATTAGGAGGAGGAAGACCTGTGACGAAGTCACAATGCCACATGGGACCAGGGCCTGCCGGGGATAGGGAGGGGGTGAAGCAGACCGGTTGGAGAAGAGGATGACGTCTTGCCAGCGGCGCACTGGGGGCAGACGCGGATGTATTCAGAGACGGCCACCAAAATGTCCTCTATAATCACGTCACCATGCGAGCACTTCCAGGATGGCACGAGAACCTGGAAGCATGGGCCCAGTGGATGACTTCGCCTCAAATGGCAGATGGAACGAACAGTCTCCCGGCTGGCCCCCCGCACGGGTCCAGTTCGACGTCCAGCACCTTCAAGACCTTCTCTTTAATGCCCCATGAGAGGGCGCCCACCATACAAGATGGAGGAAGGATGGAGTGTTCCGTCTTCTCCATAATGTCTGAGGTGAACTGTCTGGACAGGGCATCAGGTTTGGTATTCTTGGACCTGGGATGGTACGTGATGGTAAAGTCGAAACGTCCGAAGAACAGGGACCAGCGGGCTTGGCGTGCGTTCAAACGCTTGGCCGTCCTGAGGTGCTCCAGGTTCTTGTGGTCCGTCCAGACCACAAAGGGCTCGGAGGCCTCCTCCAACCAATGACGCCACTCCTCCAGCGCGAGCTTGACCGCTAGGAGCTCCCTGTCGCCAATGTTGTAGTTACACTCAGCCAGAGACAGCTGTCAAGAGAAGAACGCACAGGGCCGAATCTTGCCATCTGTTGGGAAGGCTGGGATAGGATGGCTCCGACCCAAGAGTCCAAGGTTTCCACCTCCACTAGGCACTGGAGTGCGGGATCCACCTGAGCCGGAATGGGAGAGGCCGAGAACTGTCCTTTAAGATCAGCAAAGGCTGCAGCCGCCTCCTCAGTCCACCAAAAGGGTACCTTCGAGGAGGTAAGATGGGTCGGGGGAGAGCAGTAATGCTATAATTCCTGATGAGGCAGCGATAGAAATTGGCGAACCCCAAAAACTGCTGAAGTTGTTTCCTGGAAGACGGGGTGGGCCAATCTACCACCGCTTTTACCTTACTGGGGTCTGGGATGATCTCATTGTGGAAGATGATAAAGCCCAGGAAGGATGTCTTGGATGCGTGGAAGTCGCACTTCTTGGCTTTGACAAATAATTTGTTTTCCAGGAGTCACTGCAAAACTCACCTCACATGCACTCGATGCTCGTCCAAGGACTGTGAAAAAATGAGAATGTCATCAAGACAGACAAAAACAAAAACACCCAGAAAATCCCTCAGCACATCATTGATCAGCCGCTGGAATACAGCGGGGGCACTGGTCAGCCCAAACGGCATGACAAGATACGTAAAGTGACCGCTGGGGGTCCAGAACCCCGTCTTCCATTTATCACCTTCCCGGATCTGGACCAGATGGTAGGCGTTCCGTAGATCCAGCTTGGTGATCCAGGAAGCCCCCTGGACGGAATCAAATGCCGAGTTAACAAGAGGCAGGGTGTATTTGTCCTTGATAGTGATGTTATTCAATTCTCTGAAGTCAATGCACGGCCTCAGCAAACCATCCTTCTTTCCCACAAACCCCCCCCCCCCCGCCCCCACCGTTGAGGATGACGGCTGAATTATGCAGGAGTTTAATGACTCTTTAATATAAGCCTCCATGGCTTCCCGCTCCGGAGGTGACAGGCTGTATAGACGACTCAACGGCAGCGGGGCTCTGGCACGGAGGTTGATGGCGCAGTCATATGGGCGGTGAGGAGGGAGGGAAAGGGCCTGGGTCTTGCTGAATGCAGCCCCAAGGTCATGATACTCCGCGGGAATCTTGGACAGATGGGGGCAAGGGGTGGTGGGAAGACTGAGGGGCATGGACGGCGAGCAAGCAGCCGATTGAAGACAGGCACCGAGACAGAATGAACTCCACAATAATACACTCCCAGAGCACCAGTCAATGGAGGGATTATGAAGCCCTAACCAGGGATACCCAAGAATAACCGGGGAGTAGGAAACCGGCAACACAAAGAACTTCAGTTCCTCCCGATGATTACCAGATATAATGACGGCCACTGGGAGGGTCTGCAGGGAAACAATAGCGAGGGGGGCTTTGGACAGGGCAATGAGCTTAAGTGGGATTTTGAGCGATTGGCAGGGGAGACCCAACCGGGTTGCCAGTTTCCCCGAGATGAAGTTCTGCTCTGCCCCCGAATCAATCAGTGCATGTGTCTCTATTTCAGTCTGTTTATGAATGAATCAAATAGGAAGAAGTAACCTGGATAGGGGATTAGATTGAGGTGAGTCCATGAGTCTCCCTACTGTGACGCACAGCCTCCCTCTTTTGGCCAAACAGGACATGACACTACCTCATGCTCCTCGCTCCCACAGTAAAGACACAACCCCAGCTCGCGGCGGCGCTGTTTCTCCGCCGGAGGTAATTTGGACTGCCCCACTACCATTGGTTCTGGGGCTTCCGGGGAATCAGAGGGAGGTAGGGCCAATAGGGATGGCTGAGGGGAGTGGCGATATTGGGAAGCCGAGAGGCTGGAAGACCTATGTTCTGCTGCCTGTTCCCTTAATCCAGTGCTTCTTCTTATTTCCTGTTTTACCCCCTCTAGAACGATGAAAACATTTCGCGCCCCCCCCCACTCTCCACTGTGACTATAAATAGTATCATTACCTCCGCCAAGGAGGTTATGTGATCATCGGCGTTGGTTTGTCTGTCTGTCTGTCTGTTTGTTTGTTTGTTTGTTTGTTAGAAAGATAACTCAAAAACTTATGGACGGATTTTCATGAAATTTTCACAGATCGTCAGAAATGGGGTATCCTACAGATGATTACATTTTGGTGGTGATCTGGATCATCGTCCAGAAGAAAACCGCCATTACAGAAAATGCCATTTTCGTGAATAACTACTGAACCACTAATCCTATCATTGTCAATCCAATTGCTAGTCATATGTTTTCATGGTCAAGGAATCTGAAAACGTACACACAAACACTGTATGGGGGAACTGTGGCGCTTGGCGGAGGTCTGCGCTCTCCGAGTGCTTTTCTAGTTTGTCTATAAAATTGTTGTAAGTACACCTCTGCATAACATTGTATCCTTATTAACATTAAAGAAAACAAAAAAGGAAAAAGAAAGAAATATAAATCAACTTACAACAAAGAATAACTTTATTAACATTGTTTTTTAGTCTGTAACATGTCATGGGTGGCTCTCGCGAGCCACCATAAGACGCCACACAGTCGCCAGTGAGTTCAGTGAGTTTTATTTACGGTGAAAATATAGCGACAACACAGTCTGCTGAGACAATGACACAAGAGTCTACTCACAACAGGAGGCATAGGGCTATACAGCTCACTACAGGTCCAGAGCAGGAGACGGTCATACACAGGCAGGCTTGGTTGTTGAAAATAATAACGATACACAGGCTGCTAAGGCAGAGACTCACAGAGATCAATTCACACCGGGAGGAATAAGGCTAATACAGCACACTTACTAGTTCCGGGGAACGACGGTCAAACCCAAAGCAGGCGTGGTATGAAATAGTCCAGGCATCCGTAGCATGATGGAGAGTGAACTGGAAAGTGAACAGACACTGCTACGAGATGCGATCGCCAGCGTGGGTTAAAATAGCCTGAGCGCTAACGACCACAAATGCAGCACAGCTGTTGAGGGTTTGACAGCTGGGCGGAAGCCTCCCCGAGCACTATCACAATAAGAGCTCGGAGAGCTAGAATCATAACGCCGCTGTCAAACCCTGACAAGAATAACCCGAGCACCAAGGCATAGTGCTCGGGTCATGACATAACAGAAAAGATTTAAAGTGCATCAATTTGCCTGAAATTCAAAAAAAATAAATAAATAAATAAAAATCCTTATTTAAACTACAAACATTTTTTGACCGACTAATTGAACCATTTGACACTGAAAATAATTTGTTATTTTTTGTTAATGTGTGGATCTATTTGTAATTTGTCTGCTAAGTGTGCATTGAGGGTTTTTTTTCTGTGATCATAATCTTGCTTATCCGAGCGCTATTCTGATAACTATGTTTTTTTCTCTCTGCCCAATGTGTCATTCCCTTCCCCTCTCCCTCTTTACCCCCACTGCATTAGGCGCCTGTCGGCTGCCGCGTCATTAGTGTGCGCTTAACATGAGCGAACCTAATGTCAAGTCAAATTCCTCGTATGTGTTAAACATGCTTGGCAATAAAGTTCATTCTGATTCTGAAAAATAAAATTAAACAAAATCAATAAATGATAATAAATTTAAATTGATCAGCAACATTAACTCAGGAGCACAATATATAAAACAATTTAACCTACAAAACAAAAATGAATAAAACAATTTGTGCTGATTTTTTTTTAATCAAAATGAGGAAGTCAGAATTAATGGCTACAATGAGCATGTTCTGCACTGAGCTATTTGGTACACCACCTTATATGATGCTGTATGTGCTCGCTGGTTTACTGAAGTAGCATTCACAAAGCTCAGAACGTCACTTGTGGTAACGTATCATCACTTCTTGTATTGCTGTCTGTCCATGTGGTTTGCTGTCCTCACTCTCCTGAGGATTTCGTTTTTAATTGTATTTTAACCACTTTTTTTCCATCTACCGTTAGTTCTCATTTCTGTTTATCAAGCCGCTTGCACCTGTGTGCACACTCAGTGTCACCTAATCACCTTCTTCAGCCTTCTTTTCACCTTTCATCAGTGTTTTTGTTAGCTTTGGGTTAGCCTCTAGGTATGGCTACTAGCTCTCTTCCCTCTCCTCCTCTGGTGTGCTCTCTCTGTCAGATGTTTAGCTATACCTGTGCCTCTTTTAGTGATAACGGTAAATGTAATAAATGTTGTCTTTTTGAGGCGCTCGAGGCGAGGTTGTCTGATTTGGAATCCTGGCTCTGCTGCATTGAAACACCGTCTGCGCCAGTTAATCTTGACGGACATCCCCTAGCTGCAGCAGAGCTTGCTAGCATAGGGCGACCCATTAGTGGTCCTCCGGTCCTCCTGAGCAGCGAGGAGACTGGGTGGGTGACAGTGAGAAGGAAGCCTAGCCGCAAAGCCCCGGTTAACCACCAACCTGTTCACGTTTCTAATTGTTTTTCCCCACTCAGCGACACACCCGCTGAGGAAACAACTATGATCATTGGTGACTCTGTAGTCAGAAACATGAACCTAGAGACTCTAGCGGTCACAGTCAAATGCATTCCTGGGGCCAGAGCAGGCAACATCGAGTCAAATTTGAAAATGCTGGCTAAAAGTAACTGTAAATACTCCACAATTGTTATTCACGCTGGCATTAATGACATCCGTCTCCGGTAGTCAGAAGTCATGAAACTTAATGCAGAATCAGTGTGTGACTTTGCCAAAACAATGTCTGCCTCTGTTGTATTCTCTGGGCCCCTCCCCAATCTGACCAGTGATGACATGTTTAGCCGCTTGTCATCCTTCAATCACTGTCTGTCTGTGTGACGTCCTGCAAACAACCTGGGCTACATTGACAATTGGAGCTCATTTTAGGGAAAACCTGGTCTTATGAGACGAGACAGCGTCCATCCCACTTTGGATGGTGCGTCTCATTTATCTAACAGTCTGGCATCCTTTTTATCCAAATTTCGAAAACCTTGACAACTCAGAGTTGGGACCAGGAAGCAGAGTCGCAGTCTTACATGCCTCTCTGCAGCTCCTCTTCATCTGCCACCCCTCAACTTAGCCCCTGTCTTCCCCATCAGAGAATCATTGTCTGCTCCCTCCAAAGTAAATAAAACTGTAATGCATAAGTATCCCAAAGTGATTAAACAAAAAGTTAGTAAAACTCATGTTAGATCAAAAATGAATTGACTGAGGCTGAATCAATAATCAATAGGCAGTTTTCCAAGTTCTGAGTCATTTATTCTCCTTCTAATCAGAAAGGAGGAAATCAGTAACAGCAAAACTTGCATCAGAGCTTCACAGCACCAACTCCCTAACATGTGTTCAAGGATGTTGCTTTTTTATACCTTAGTCTCTTATCTAAGCTAGACTGGCTGGAGCCAACTCTCCAAGTGACTGCTTCTTTACCTGTGGTCAGCAATGAACATTCTGCTATGATCTTTACATGACCCGGTCATCCTAAGTCACCCTGACTTACAGTACAGTACAGCTTGGAATGATAAAACAATGAAACCTTCGTCATAATTTCTAATCTTGCTCAACCTAATCTTACACTGAAAACAGACAGTCTTATCAAGCTCTGAGACAATGAAAAAACATCACAGTGACCCAGACATTGGCTCATTATGTGCAGCAGATACAATTATAATATAAAATAGAATAATACAGCATTAAAATCATATAGAATAATCAATGAAACCTGAAAATATCCTATCATTTCCCCCCTTTGATGCTTATAAAGCATCAGAGATGAAACACTATGGCTTCAAAAACCTCATTGGGCAGCTCGCCAAGTTCCGGTGCATTTCATGCTAAAGCATTATATTGCAAAAGATCCTAACTCGCTTTTTAATGAGGAAAGTCCGCCATCAGCCTCGCTGCCACTCCCGAGCACCGCTGGAATGTTTTATTTCCTGGGGAGCGTGTGAGGATAATAACTTTTATTTCAAAAAAGAAATCAATCATCTAATTAAGTCATAAAAGAGAAAAATTGAATCAGTGATGGTGATTAACCATAAATTGAGATGACTATTTCATCTCAATTTATGGGGAGAGGGAAGAGAGCTAGTAGCCATACCTAGAGGCTAACCCAAAGCTAACAAAAACACTGATGAAAGGTGAAAAGAAGGCTGAAGAGGGTGATTAGGTGACACTGAGTGTGCACACAGGTGCAAGCGGCTTGATAAACAGAAATGAGAACTAACGGTAGATGGAAAAAAAAGTGGTTAAAATACAATTAAAAACGAAATCCTCAGGAGAGTGAGGACAGCAAACCACATGGACAGACAGCAATACAAGAAGTGACGATACGTTACCACAAGTGACGTTCTGAGCTTTGTGAATGCTACTTCAGTAAACCAGCGAGCACATACAGCATCATATAAGGTGGTGTACCAAATAGCTCAGTGCAGAACATGCTCATTGTAGCCATTAATTCTGACTTCCTCATTTTGATTAAAAAAAAATCAGCACAAATTGTTTTATTCATTTTTGTTTTGTAGGTTAAATTGTTTTATATATTGTGCTCCTAAGTTAATGTTGCTGATCAATTTAAATTTATTATCATTTATTGATTTTGTTTAATTTTATTTTTCAGAATCAGAATCAGAATCAGAATGAACTTTATTGCCAAGCATGTTTAACACATATGAGGAATTTGACTTGACATTAGGTTCGCTCATGTTAAGCGCACACTAATGACGCGGCAGCCAACAGGCGCCTAATGCAGTGGGGGTAAAGAGGGAGAGGGGAAGGGAATGACACATTGGGCAGAGAGAAAAAAACATAGTTATCAGAATAGCGCTTGGATAAGCAAGATTATGATCACAGAAAAAAAAACCTCAATGCACACTTAGCAGACAAATTACAAACAGATCCACACATTAACAAAAAATAACAAATTATTTTTCAGTGTCAAATGGTTCAATTAGTCGGTCAAAAAATGTTTGTAGTTTAAATAAGGATTTTTATTTATTTATTTATTTTTTTTTTGAATTTCAGGCAAATTGATGCACTTTAAATCTTTTCTGTTATGTCATGACCCGAGCACTATGCCTTGGTGCTCGGGTTATTCTTGTCAGGGTTTGACAGCGGCGTTATGATTCTAGCTCTCCGAGCTCTTATTGTGATAGTGCTCGGGGAGGCTTCCGCCCAGCTGTCAAACCCTCAACAGCTGTGCTGCATTTGTGGTCGTTAGCGCTCAGGCTATTTTAACCCACGCTGGCGATCGCATCTCGTAGCAGTGTCTGTTCACTTTCCAGTTCACTCTCCATCATGCTACGGATGCCTGGACTATTTCATACCACGCCTGCTTTGGGTTTGACCGTCGTTCCCCGGAACTAGTAAGTGTGCTGTATTAGCCTTATTCCTCCCGGTGTGAATTGATCTCTGTGAGTCTCTGCCTTAGCAGCCTGTGTATCGTTATTATTTTCAACAACCAAGCCTGCCTGTGTATGACCGTCTCCTGCTCTGGACCTGTAGTGAGCTGTATAGCCCTATGCCTCCTGTTGTGAGTAGACTCTTGTGTCATTGTCTCAGCAGACTGTGTTGTCGCTATATTTTCACCGTAAATAAAACTCACTGAACTCACTGGCGACTGTGTGGCGTCTTATGGTGGCTCGCGAGAGCCACCCATGACATGTTACAGACTAAAAAACAATGTTAATAAAGTTATTCTTTGTTGTAAGTTGATTTATATTTCTTTCTTTTTCCTTTTTTGTTTTCTTTAATGTTAATAAGGATACAATGTTATGCAGAGGTGTACTTACAACAATTTTATAGACAAACTAGAAAAGCACTCGGAGAGCGCAGACCTCCGCCAAGCGCCACAGTTCCCCCATACAGTGTTTGTGTGTACGTTTTCAGATTCCTTGACCATGAAAACATATGACTAGCAATTGGATTGACAATGATAGGATTAGTGGTTCAGTAGTTATTCACGAAAATGGCATTTTCTGTAATGGCGGTTTTCTTCTGGACGGTGATCCAGATCACCACCAAAATGTAATCATCTGTAGGATACCCCATTTCTGACGATCTGTGAAAATTTCATGAAAATCCGTCCATAAGTTTTTGAGTTATCTTTCTAACAAACAAACAAACAAACAGACAAACAAACAGACAGACAGACAAACCAACGCCGATGATCACATAACCTCCTTGGCGGAGGTAATGATACTATTTATAGTCACAGTGGAGAGTGGGGGGGGGGGCGCGAAATGTTTTCATCGTCCTAGAGGGGGTAAAACAGGAAATAAGAAGAAGCACTGGATTAAGGGAACAGGCAGCAGAACATAGGTCTTCCAGCCTCTCGGCTTCCCAATATCGCCACTCCCCTCAGCCATCCCTATTGGCCCTACCTCCCTCTGATTCCCCGGAAGCCCCAGAACCAATAGTAGTGGGGCAGTCCAAATTACCTCCGGCGGAGAAACAGCGCCGCCGCGAGCTGGGGTTGTGTCTTTACTGTGGGAGCGAGGAGCATGAGGTAGTGTCATGTCCTGTTCGACCAAAAGAGGGAGGCTGTGCGTCACAGTAGGGAGACTCATGGACTCACCTCAATCTAATCCCCTATCCAGGTTGCTTCTTCCTATTTGATTCATTCATAAACAGACTGAAATAGAGACACATGCACTGATTGATTCGGGGGCAGAGCAGAACTTCATCTCGGGGAAACTGGCAACCCGGTTGGGTCTCCCCTGCCAATCGCTCAAAATCCCACTTAAGCTCATCGCCCTATCCAAAGCCCCCCTCGCTATTGTATCCCTGCAGACCCTCCCAGTGGCCGTCATTATATCTGGTAATCATCGGGAGGAACTGAAGTTCTTTGTGTTGCCGGTTTCCTACTCCCCGGTTATTCTTGGGTATCCCTGGTTAGGGCTTCATAATCCCTCCATTGACTGGTGCTCTGGCAGTGTATTATTGTGGAGTTCATTCTGTCTCAGTGCCTGTCTTCAATTGGCTGCTTGATCGCCATCCATGCCCCTCAGTCTTCCCACCACCCCTTGCCCCCATCTGTCCAAGATTCCCGCGGAGTATCATGACCTTGGGGCCGCATTCAGCAAGACCCAGGCAGAGGCGTGTCAACCATGACAACCCAACAACATCCAGGGCCTTGAGGTACTCAGGGCGAATCTCGTCCACCCCCGGGGCCCTGGATGTTGTTGGGTTGTCATGGTTGACACGCCTCTGCAACATTGCGTGGAGGTCGGGGGCAGTGCCTTTGGCATGGCAAACCGGGGTGGTGGTTCCTCTCTTCAAAAAAGGGGACCGGAGGGTGTGCTCCAACTTTAGAGGGATCACACTCCTCAGCCTCCCTGGGAAGGTCTATGCCAAGGTACTGGAGAGGAGAGTCCGGCCGTTGGTCGAACCTCGGATTCAGGAGGAGCAATGTGGTTTTCGTCCTGGCCGTGGCACATTGGACCAGCTCTTTACCCTCTCGAGAATTCTTGAGGGTTCGTAGGAGTTTGCCCAACCAGTTTACATGTGTTTTGTGGACTTGGAGAAGGCATTTGACCGTGTCCCTTGTGGATTTTTGTGGGGGGTGCTTCGGGAGTATGGGGTATCGGGCTTGTTGTTACGAGCTATTCGGTCTCTGTACGACCGTTGTGAGAGTTTGGTTCGTATTGCCAACACTCGGTCAGAGTCATTCCCAGTGAAAGTTGGACTCCGCCAGGGCTGCCCTTTGTCACCGATCCTGTTCATAATTTTTATGGACAGGATTTCTAGGCGCAGCCAGGGAATGGAGGGTGTCATGCTTGGTGACCACAGGATCTCATCTCTGTTGTTTGCAGATGATGTTGTCCTGTTGGCTTCAGGCCCTTTCCCTCCCCCCTCACCGCCCATATGACTGCGCCATCAACCTCCGTGCCAGAGCCCCGCTGCCGTTGAGTCGTCTATACAGCCTGTCACCTCCGGAGCGGGAAGCCATGGAGGCTTATATTAAAGAGTCATTAAACTCCTGCATAATTCAGCCGTCATCCTCAGCGGTGGGGGCGGGGGGGTTTTTTGTGGGAAAGAAGGATGGTTTGCTGAGGCCGTGCATTGACTTCAGAGAATTGAATAACATCACTATCAAGGACAAATACACCCTGCCTCTTGTTAACTCGGCATTTGATTCCGTCCAGGGGGCTTCCTGGATCACCAAGCTGGATCTACGGAATGCCTACCATCTGGTCCAGATCCGGGAAGGTGATAAATGGAAGACAGGGTTCTGGACCCCCAGCGGTCACTTTACGTATCTTGTCATGCCGTTTGGGCTGACCAGTGCCCCCGCTGTATTCCAGCGGCTGATCAATGATGTGCTGAGGGATTTTCTGGGTGTTTTTGTTTTTGTCTGTCTTGATGACATTCTCATTTTTTCACAGTCCTTGGACGAGCATCGAGTGCATGTGAGGTGAGTTTTGCAGTGACTCCTGGAAAACAAATTATTTGTCAAAGCCAAGAAGTGCGACTTCCACGCATCCAAGACATCCTTCCTGGGCTTTATCATCTTCCACAATGAGATCATCCCAGACCCCAGTAAGGTAAAAGCGGTGGTAGATTGGCCCACCCCGTCTTCCAGGAAACAACTTCAGCAGTTTTTGGGGTTCGCCAATTTCTATCGCTGCCTCATCAAGAATTATAGCATTACTGCTCTCCCCCGACCCGTCTTACCTCCTCGAAGGTACCCTTTTGGTGGACTGAGGAGGCGGCTGCAGCCTTTGCTGATCTTAAAGGACAGTTCTCGGCCTCTCCCATTCCGGCTCAGGTGGATCCTGCACTCCAGTGCCTAGTGGAGGTGGAAACCTTGGACTCTTGGGTCGGAGCCATCCTATCCCAGCCTTCCCAACAGATGGCAAGATTCGGCCCTGTGCATTCTTCTCTTGACAGCTGTCTCTGGCTGAGTGTAACTACAACATTGGCGACAGGGAGCTCCTAGCGGTCAAGCTCGCGCTGGAGGAGTGGCGTCATTGGTTGGAGGAGGCCTCCGAGCCCTTTGTGGTCTGGACGGACCACAAGAACCTGGAGCACCTCAGGACGGCCAAGCGTTTGAATGCACGCCAAGCCCGCTGGTCCCTGTTCTTTGGACGTTTCGACTTTACCATCACGTACCATCCCAGGTCCAAGAATACCAAACCTGATGCCCTGTCCAGACAGTTCACCTCAGACATTATGGAGAAGACGGAACACCCCATCCTTCCTCCATCTTGTATGGTGGGCGCCCTCTCATGGGGCATTAAAGAGAAGGTCTTGAAGGTGCTTGACGTCGAACTGGACCCGGGCGGGGGGCCAGCCGGGAGACTGTTCGTTCCATCTGCCATTTGAGGCGAAGTCATCCACTGGGCCCATGCTTCCAGGTTCTCGTGCCACCCTGGAAGTGCTCGCATGGTGACGTGATTACAGAGGACATTTTGGTGGCCGTCTCTGAATACATCCGCGTCTGCCCCCAGTGCGCCGCTGGCAAGACGTCATCCTCTTCTCCAGCCGGTCTGCTTCACCCCCGGGAAGGATGGCATCCCTGCCGAGGTCCTGAAGTGCTGCAAAGGGTCATTGATCACGGAGCTGCATGAAATCCTCTGTCTGTGCTGGAGAGAAGGCGAAGTGCCGCAGGACATGAAGGACGCCAACATCGTCACACTATATAAGAACAAAGGTGACAGGAGCGACTGCAATAACTACCGTGGCATCTCTCTCCTCAGCATCGTTGGGAAGCTGTTCGCTCGTGTTACCCTCAAGAGGCTTCAAGATCTGGCAGAGTGAGTCTGCCCTGAATCGTAGTGCGGGTTCCAAGCCAACAGGTCTACAATTGACATGGTGTTCTCTCTCAGACAGCTGCAGGAGAAATGCAGGGAACAGAGGCAGCCACTCTTCATAGCCTTCATTGACCTGACGAAGGCTTTCGACCTTGTCAGTAGGGATGGCCTCTTCAAAATCCTCCCCAGGATCGGATGTCCGCCCAAGTTGCTCAGCATCATCCGATCATTTCACGATGACATGAAGGGCACAGTCGTCTTTTACGGCTCAACTTCATCCGCCTTCGATATCAGAAGCGGAGTGAAACAGGGATGCGTTCTTGCACCGACTTTGTTTGGAATCTTTTTTGCCGTCATGCTGAAACACGCCTTTGGTTCTGCCAAAGAGGGCATCTACCTTAGAACCAGATCGGATGGAAAGCTCTTCAACCTCTCTAGACTAAGAGAGGTTGAAGAGGCTGGTCCAAGGTCCAGCTAAAATGTCTGCGTGACTTCCTCTTTGCAGATGATGCAGCAATCACTGCCCACTCAGCCGAGGATCTTCAGCAGCTCATGACTCGTTTCAGCGAGGCTTGTCACAACTTTGGACTCACCATCAGCCTGAAGAAAACACAGGTCATAGTACAAGACGTGGATTCTCCACCCAGCATCAGTATCTTCAATCGTGAACTAGACGTTGTCCATGACTTTGTCTACCTGGGATCCACCATCAACGACTCCCTCTCTCTCGACATGGAGCGCAATAAGCGCATCGGCAAAGCAGCTACGACCATGTCCAGACTGACAAAGAGAGCGTGGACCAATGGCAAGCTGACAGAGCACACCAAAATCCAGGTCTACAGAGCTTGCATCCTCAGCACCCTCCTGTATGGCAGTGAGTCCTGGACCCTGTGAGCCCGACAGGAAAAGAAGCTCAACGCATTTCACATGCGCTGTCTCCGTCCTCCATCCTGCACATCACTTGGTAGGACAAAGTCGCAAACAACAGCGTCCTGGAGAGAGTTGGAATCCCCAGCATGTACACGCTGCTGAAGCAGTGACGCATGCGCTGGCTGGGGCATGTGATACGCATGGACGATGGCAGGATCCCCAAGGATCTCCTTTACGGTGTCCTAGCTCAAGGCAAACGCCTGTCAGGCAGACCCCAACTGCGTTACAAAGATGTCTGCAAAAGGGACTTGATGGCCATGGATGTTGACCTCACTACGTAGGAAACTGTAGCCTCAGACCGGACAGCCTGGAGGCAGATTGTGCAGAAAGGCCTGTCCAGCTTTGAACAGTCACTTACACAGCAAGCTGAGGCAAAGCGACAGAGGAGAAAGCCCCGAGGTCAGGCAGACTGACCAGCAATGGACTTCACCTGTATCCAGTGCGGCAAGGATTGCCACTCTCGCATCGGACTTTTCAGTCACACCCGACACCGACGCTGCATCAAAACCACCCAGAGCGCAACTCCATAGTCTCCCGAGACTGACGGATGCCCAGATCTAAAGGAAACCAAAGTAATAATGTCACCCCTAGGATGATGATGTAAAGGAAACAACAACTACACGCTTTAATGATCAAACGTCTTTCTTGCACTTCTTGTTTCTCCATGACGGTCAACCACTTGCTTCCCTATCCCAAGCCGGTACTGGACACCACATAGGGCGTCGTCAGTCGACACTTGTATAGGAAAACAATTAAGAAAAAGTCTCTTGCTGAGAGTCTTTAATGGAATGAAGTTGAAAATATTTATTCAGACGTCCCTGGCTGTGAGTTCAGAGTAGGGTAAAGTTTACAGTGTGTTAGATGCACCCAAGAGTCCCGTCCTTGAACTTTCATCGCTGTTGGCATTGACAAAACAACTTTATGTGGTCCTTGCCAGGGTGAATCAGTCCAATTCTTATTTTTGATGGCTTTGATGAGGACGAGGTCTCCTGGCTTGGCCAAGATCGGTGCAGTTTCCTCATGAACTCTCCTGGGAAGAGTAGCAGCGATAAATATCTCTGTTAGTCAACATCCTTCTCATGTAATCTGCTAAACACATTTCTTCATCACTAGGATTGAATGGTCTCAAAGGTGGCAACAAGTATGGTTTGCCATACAGTACATGATTTCAAATGGAGACAACCCCCCTTTGGTTGGGATTATCCTCATGTAAAACAAAACTAATGGAAGGCAATAAATCCAATTTTGCCTTGTTTCTGCCATTGTTTTTCTGAGTCTTTCTTTAATAGTTCTATTTGTGCGTTCTACCAGTCCTGCAGATTGTGGGTGATAAGTTGAATGATTCTTCAAACTGATGTTCAGTGCTGTGCCTAAATGTGATATAACTTGATTTACAAAATGTGTACTATTATCTGAGTAAATTTTCTCAGGTATTCCAAACCTAGGTACAATTCCGGCAAGCAGTTTCTTTGCCACTGTGATTGCATTTGGATGTGAGCAAGGAAAAGCTTCTATCCATTTAGAAAACATATCACAAATGACCAAACAATATTTCTTGCCTTCACATTTATTCAGTTCAATAAAATCCATGCAAATGTTCTGAAATAGATAAGTAGAGGCTGGAAAAGTGCTTCTCTCAGGTTTGAAATTTCCCTGTGCATTGTTTTTTTGCACAGATCAGACATTTTTTACAAAACTGTGGGGCAAACTGGCTAAACCCATAAGCAGTAAAGGTTTTATTCAATGTAGATACCATCCCCCCTCTTGCTACATGCGAAACGCCATGGAGCAAGGTAGAGACTTGGTGAAACAGTTTGCGTGGTAGAATAGGCTTGTTTGCCTTACATTCGTAGAGCTTTAAGGTGTCACCTTTAAGATGTCATCAAGAATAGCTCCCTTTTTTATCCATTTGTAAATTTCAGCCTGTGGTGCAGCTTTTTGAGCCTCAACAAGAACATCATGTGATAGCTCTTCAGTCAGTGTCAGAACAGAATGAAATATGCTTCGTCTAGGTTGCAAGCCTTGTGCAACCGCCTTTGCAGTTTGAGCCGCAAAATGATTACCTTTAGAAACCGGATCATTACCATTTGTATGAGCAACACATTTGCATATGGCCAGTTGTAAAGGCAGTCTGACACTTTCAAGCAGCTCCAAAATGAGGTGTTTGCACTTTTTGTGCAAAGTGGTGAATAGTGTAGCTGCAGCGCGTCGTGCGCACTGCTGAGAAGGTGATCGGCTGCAAGCTCCCATCTCTCCAGGATCTGTACATCTCCAGGACCCGGAGGCGTGCTGGCCGGATCATAGCCGATCCCTCACACCCTGGTCACGTACTGTTTGCCCCCCTCCCCTCTGGTAGAAGACTTCGGTCCATCCAGACTAAAACCTCCCGTCACATGAACAGCTTCTTCCCCTCTGCCATTAGACTGCTGAACACTAAGTGACTCTCGTGCACCATGTACAGCAGCTCAACCAGACTCATGTCAATCATCACTGTTTTCTTCCTGCATTACCGACTGCACTATATAGTTCTCCACAGTATCTGCTGCTGGCTAATATATATTTTAACTGTTGACCAGTATCACTTAATCTTATCCTACACTTTATTACATGTATAGTTTATTTCTCTTATCTTATCATGTTTAATGTTGCAGCATTGTACCGAGACAAATTCCTAGTTTGTGTACTACATGAACAATGGCAATAAACCTGATTCTGATTCTGTAAAATGCATACTGGCTATCAATGTAAACTGCGAGTTTTTTGTTTTTTTTTTGTCCCAATTTGCATGCTTTAATTAGAGCGATCAACTCTGCTTCAGGTGTCCGATCAATCCTATCCACCTGTACCATTGTTTTTTATAAATGAGGTCAGACAATGGTTGCACTTCAAATGAATAATTTGCAATCCAGGAGCGACAATAGTTTAATGTCTCAAAGAATGACATCATGTCTCTTTTTGTGATTGGTTTAGGCGCTGCCAAAATAGCCTCTTTGCGAGCAGGATCAACATGTCTCCCTTCTGCTGACAAAATGTGGCCTAAGTATCTTACTTCTGGCTTCCACAACTGCAGCTTTGCTTTTTTTTTTCCGGTTCTGCCGGACCGGCGGCGCCACACAAGTTGGCTGCCTGTTGCAACTGCCTTTTTCTTATCTTCCTTCTTCTTTCTACACCTTTCACTCTATATATATATCACGGACACACAGATCGCCCCAAGGGTCTCCCGAGTCAGCGGACGGAGCCACTGTTTGCAGCGGGGGACGATACAGCAGGGAAGAGCTAGCTAGCTGGCTAGCTAGCTCCAACCGCCACCCGGTGCTAACGGAGAAGCTCGACATGCCGAGGAACTGTGGCGAAAACGACGCGGGTGCCGGGCTGGAGTTTAGGCGGCGTGCAAGAAATATAAGACAGAATAATAAAGAGCGATGGCAAGAACCAAGCAGACCGCCCATAAATCTACTGGAGGAAAAAGCCCCCCAGGAAGCAGCTAGCCACCAAGGCTGCTCGAAAAAAGCGCTCCGGCCACCGGCGGAGTGAAGAAGCCTCACCGTTACAGGCCCGGTACCGTGGCTGTGAGAGAGATCCGTCGCTACCAGAAATCCACGGAGCTGCTCATCCGTAGGCTGCCCTTCCAGCGCCTGGTGAGGGAGATCGCTCAGGACTTCAAGACCGACCTGCGCTTCCAGAGCTCCGCCGTCATGGCTCTGCAGGAGGCCAGCAAGGCCTACCTGGTGGGTCTCTTCGTGGACACCAATCTGTGCACCATCCACGCCAAGAGGGTCACCACCATCATGCCCAAAGACATCCAGCTGACCCGCCGCACCCGTGGAGGGAGAGAGAGCTTAGACTTTCTGCTGCACATTCACCAACCACAATGCTCCGCACTGTGTGTCTCTCTCTCTCTCTCTCTCTCTCTCTCTCTCTCTCTCTCTCTATATATATATATATATATATATATATATATATATATATATACAGTATATATATATATATATATATATATATATATATATTTATAGTAATATGTACATATGTATACTAGCTGTTCTTGTTTTTTTCTTGGCTTCTGATTGTTGCTCTGAGTGTTGCTATCCCTGTGCTGTTGCAATCCTGGAATTTCCCCATTGTGGGACTAATAAAGGCTTATCTTATCTTATCTTACCTTATCTTATCTTATCTTAACCTTGTGACCCTGCTCAACTAAAAATTTCAACAAGGCAATGGTGTCTTTTTTGCAAGTGATTTCATCAGGGGATGCCAGCAAAATGTCATCAACATACAGGAGTAATTGACTCCCATGAGGTGGAACAAACTGGGCCAAATTTGCTGACATTGCCTGCGAAAAAATGGTTGGTGATTCACAATAACCCTGTGGTAGCCTCGTGAATGTGTACCTCTTGCCTTCAAATGTGAATACAAACCAAAACTGATGATCTGGATGGATGGGAATGCTGAAAAAAGCATTACTGATGTCAATCTCTGTGAAAAATTTCATTTGTGATTGTAGATCATTTAACAAAGTGTATTGCACGGTATTTTTAGACCTAATACTATAACCCCTGCATCTATCAATCCCTGTATACCAGGTTTAATGCCTTCTTGAATTCAATTCAATTCTTTATTAATATAGCACTATATCTCAACAACAGTCATCTCATGGCTCCTGGGCATAAAAGATATTGTCTCTGATAAGGCCTAAAATGAGATTTTACGTTTATTATTACCAATTCTGTATTATCCATTAAGCCTACGTCCTTCCATTGCATGTGTTTAGGCTTGCTCAGTGCAATGTGTGGTGACTCCTAGTGTTTAAAGTGACCTTTATTTTTATCTGATAACCTCACAGATGCTTCTGCATAGCCCTTTGGTGACCAGTACAAATTTGCAATAATTGTTCTGGAGGATGAGTTTGCAAAAAATGTTTTCTCAAATTTGTCATCTAAGCCATTCAGATATTTGTCATACATGTTGCAATGATTTTGATTTGTGGCTTGCACGGTTGTAGGAACCTGTGTTTTGAAATATTGCATTATTTTGGCTTCCAAGCTCTCAGCCACTCCGGTTGGTCCGGCCGGTACCAAACGAAGCGACCATGAGTACTGCAAAATCTTGCAAAATATGAATTTCTGATGCATGTGGGAAATGTGATGCTCTCATACCACCTTCTGTCGGAATTAGGGCGATATTGAGAGTTGTGAGCAGATCCCTTCCTAATAAGTTAACTAGACACACTTGTGACAAAATGAATGAACCTTCTGCACTGTCCCCTGTAACATCTTTTACTGTTACAATTTCAGAAAGACATTTCTTTTTTTTTTTTTTTAGCTTCCCATTTGCTGATTTAATGATCACTGTGTGTTCTTATTTTGTGAGCCCCAGTATCATGAAGAAATTTCAAAGAAGTTCCCTGAACTTCTAGAGTAACCTCTGATAAACCCTTTAGTGTCATGATTAGGTCAAAGTCAGGTAAATGAAATAGTGTATGTCCAACGTCATTGTCAGTAGCTGTACTTTGCTTTGGTTCGGTCAGTCACATGTCGGGATGTGATGAGTCCGGTTGTCGTTGTTGCTGTCGTTGTTGTGGCTGCTGAGCAGGGCGTAGTCCCCTCCCCTCCCTCTGGCCTCCTGAACGTGATTTGCAGACCCAGCACCAAGGCCTCTCCTCCCCCTCCACGCTGGGGACCCTGGGAAAATACAGAAGTGGGGGAAGCAAACGCCTCCCCCTGAGGGTCAGCTCAGTTGTCCCGCATGTTTTGCATATATCAACACATCAGCAAATGAACATGTACGATATGTTACAAGGTGTTTGCGTACATGCTGTGCTAAATTTGGATGCATGTTCTGTAGGAATACACTTTTCAAATGTTGTCAGTAAGGTTCTGAACTTGTATCTGCGGTAGGATTTTCCAAACCTGAATGACTGTCCAAAAAACATCTTGCAACCTACACCTATAGGCTCCAACACTTTCTGTTTTATGTTAAGTGGCATTCTGAATAGCTGTCAAATCATGTTTTAATCTCCACTTGTTCCTAATATGTTCATTTAATTATTTCACCTGCTGAGCTAATGCTGCATCAGTTGGTGGTTAACTAGCACAGTGGGAATATTTTAAAGAATGTTTTGGCTATTGACTTCAGCACCTTCAGCCGCTGGACCAACATAAGCAGGGTTGTATAATTTAACCATAGGAAATTGTCCCAATTCTATTGCATGTTCCTCTTCCTTAATGTGTTTATCTAAGGATGAGGATGTGTGTGCTGTTGAAATGGCATAATGTGAAGGTGCATAATCACTTAACTTTTTTGTCAGATGAGAAAGCTGCACTCTAGGTTTGATGTCCGGCCTGCGTTGAAAGGAAGGAGGAGACGGGCGGGGAGGCGGGTGCCCAGCCTTGGAGGAGGGGCAAGCCAGGTCTGGATGCAGAGAGGGAGGGGTCAGGTTGTCTCCACACCACCTGCTCCGGCCATTATCTCTTTCGTCACCTCGGAATTTTGAGAAAAAATGTGCATTAGTCAAACCCTTCTTATTACAAACATCGGAGTCTTTTAAGGTCTGGTCTTTCCTATTCAGATCAGCTTGCCGTTACCTGACAATCTGAAGCCATTGTTCAGCCTCAAAAAGTCCATATTTTAACTCTTTTTGCCTCCTGCCATCTGCTGCTAATCTAATGGCAGAAATTAAAATCTCACAATCTTTAACCTCAAGTTCCCCACTGAAATTAAATTCCTTTCTCCATTTTGCCAGAAACCTTGTGTTATTTCTGTCCTTTTTGCCCATAAATTTACCTTCTCCTGCCAAAACATAAATTTCATTCTCATCTCGCTGTGTTCTGTAACCCTTATGGCAAAATGAGGCATTATTTCTTCCTGTCTTCCTTTGTGGCTGTTTTATCTTTTTGCTATAACAGCAACCCATGTTTGAAAGTTTTTTCCCTCTTCTTTTCTTTTTACCAAGTTTTCCACACACAAATCAGTGGCTACACAGCTTTTCTATTTTTTTTCCCAAGCTCTCTCTGTTTCTTTTTCCCCTTCTCTCAAGGACACACACACAGAATCTCAAACAGATACACATAGATTTTCAGACATTACACATAGACAGATATTACACATAGAGACAGACAGGGCCCAGACATGCTTTCTTTTTGTGTTATCTCTACAAGGTCATACAATTAAGACTTTTAGGTTCATGCCAAAGCCCAAAACAGCATGAGAATTACTTCAATTAATCTCCAGATCTGGCAACCTCAGCGGAAAAAATCAAATATGGCAATCCTCACACCTATACTTGCGGCGTGAAGCTCCTTTCTTTTACACTGCCATAAAGCACAACACCAGACCACTGTTTCTGCTCAAGGCTACTATTTTCAAATACCTATAATTTTAAACACTTCCCAAAAGATAATTAACTAACCAACCCTTTTATGCTCCACAAATATTAGGGAGAAAAAACCACAGACACCAATTTCACACCCTATTCCCTCCGCCTCCGTGGGAACTCTGCCTCTCTGTGTTTCACACCGGAGCAGATTTCATGTAACACAGACAAAACAAACTCAGAACACAGTAACTCCTTTTTTTTTTCTTCTTCTTCTTCTAGCGCTTCAACAAACTCACAAAATAAACTATTTCAACGGTCACGTCAGCCCCCCTGCTGTGTGCCTAAAGCCTAAAGTTAAACCTCCCTCTGCATCTTGCAATAGCTCACCGTAGCGGAGCCAATGGGCAATAAAGCAGACCTTGATAAGGGCAATGACATAGATAGAGCTAGACCGCTCATTGCCCGCTTAGAAGCGGCAAATAGGAGCTGACTTCCGGTAGTGGCAAGAAGTGGTGTCAGATTCGAACGTCAGCACGGAATGTGGCTTTGTGTTTCGTGATTTACCAAGGTTACAGTAAACTTCTGTGATGGAATCAAGTCACAATGCTTGAGATACGTTGAGAACACCACCAGGCCAGGAGGCCCTAGACCAGCACTGGCATTTTGAAGCCTTTGGACGCAGTGAAAATTAGTAATTTGTTCGCTTTGTGAAAATTATGTAGAAAAGTACACTTTTGGTGAGATTTTTAAAAAGCAATACATTTCATATCGTCAAAATGCTTTTCTTAAACAATTTTGGCACGCTATTTCTGGGAAAATAGGCTACTTCATAAGTTTCAAACATTTTGTTTTTGCCCTAAAGCTGGCATTTTATAGCAAATTGTTCATGAAATTTCATTGTGAAATATATATTTCCTACAGTACTCCTGTACTGTAGTACTGCTGGCAACAGTACCGAATTAATTAGACACCCAGACCTGGCATGGCAGTTGGGAAGATGGCTGTGCGGGGAATCGAACCCAGGTCGCTGGCGTAGCAGCCCAGCATGCAAACCACAGCCGAAACACCAAGTCTCTGTACTACACCACCAAGTCCCTTGAGGTGAATTTTCTATCCCTCTTTACACTAAAACATAATTTGGAATTTTTGATTACTGCATGTGCTGCTTTTTAAGTCCAACTGAACAATTTGAATTGGAGAAAAATTGTTTAAAAAACAAAATTTCTTATTTGGCATTGGTTCGAATATTTTCTAGAGCCCATGAAACAGGGTAAGTGAAACGCTAATGTTGCAGAAAGTATGAAATGTTTTTATTGACACAATCACTGCATCAGCATTCAGCAATCATTATGCATGTGTCATTGTGTGGTGGTCTCTGTTTGTTGTAGCCTCATGTAGGCAGAACGTGTGAAGAGGCTAAATATGAAGGATACTGGAGGCTCTGTGTTTGCTATTATATGAGTGTGATTGTCGTAGAAAGGTGCTTTGTTTTTATCTTTTTCAATCAGTTGGTGTGATGAAACAACACAAAGCGTGTCATCAAATACTGTTTGGAGACTTTGAAGTTAATGTGTTTTGAAAGGATCAAATAGCGCGCCGCAGCTTCTTGCCACTACAGTCAGCTTCTTGCCACTACAGTCAGTGCCAATTTGCCATGGCGACGCTGTTGTCCGCCAAACAGTGAGCGGTCTAGCTCTATCTATGTCATTGGATAAGGGCACGAATCTTCCGTGAAAATGAACCTTTTCCTTTTTCGGGGTTCACGTAGCCTTCCCACTAATGCTGAAAGTCCAAAACTGGAACATAAGCAGGAGCAGTCCCAAAAGGCCCGAATCTTACCCAGAAAAATTAACTTCTCTGGGATCATGTGACTCTTCCGGACAGGAATGAGACCACGAATCTTTCCTGTTTAAACCCCAGATCTGGCTTCTAGACCTCCACTGGAACCTACTCGAGAGTCAGAAAACAGCGAATTTCTAAGAATTACCACGGATTTTGAAATATCAATCATCACTTGGAAAGGAAAACTCCATCTTCCCAAGGGATTATTGCGATACCCGCACAGTGAGTAAAATAACTTATCAATTAGGCTGTAGGTCTCTTTCTTTCAGTCTTTCACCTAGTGTACAATCGGTCTAGGCAATCACTCACTGGCCATAACAACAATAACAAAAACTGGAATAAATTACTCACACCTGGAATCTGCCTCTGCGTTCCGGTAGACCCGTCAGAGCTCCACGTCACTCCCCGACGTCACCAGGGCCTTTGAAGAGGGAAATTCAGCATTTTTTCAGCGCTTCCCAGAAGTATGGGTCTCACCTCTCCTTTGACTGTGCACTTGTCCAAAGTCCAAACTCGTCGGAAAACGCCGTGGACCACTTTATATGGGTCCCACGTCGGGCGCCAATAATGTTAGATCAAAAATGAACTGACTGAGGCTGAATCAATAATCAACAGGTGGTTTTCCAAGTTCTGAGTCATTTATTCTCCTTCTGATCAGAAAGGAGGAAATCAGTAACAGCAAAACTTGCCTCAGAGCTTCACAGCACCAACTCCCTAACATGTGTTCAAGGATGTTGCTTTTTTATACCTTAGTCTCTTATCTAAGCTAGACTGGCTGGAGCCAACTCTCCAAGTGACTGCTTCTTTATCTGTGGTCAGCAATGAACATTCTGCTATGATCTTTACATGACCCGGTCATCCTAAGTCACTCTGACTTACAGTACAGTATAGCTTGGAATGATAAAACAATGAAACCTTCGTCATAATTTCTAATCTTGCTCAACCTAATCTTACACTGAAAACAGACAGTCTTTTCAAGCTCTGAGACAATGAAAAAACATCACAGTGACCCAGACATTGGCTCATTATATGCAGCAGATACAATTATAATATAAAATAGAATAATACAGCATTAAAATCATATAGAAAAATCAATGAAACCTGAAAATATCCTATCAACTCAAATTAAACATGAAGCCTCTAAATTGAATGATTTGGCTTCTCTTCCTCCTCATAATTTAAAAATTAAATGTGGTTTATTAAATATTAGGTCTCTAACTCCCAAGTCTCTGTTAGTTCATGATCTGTTAATTGATCATCAGATTGATTTAATATCCCTTACAGAGACTTGGTTAGGACAAGAGGATTATGTTGGTTTGAATGAATCAACTCCCTCTGGTTATTTAAACTGTAAAAATCCCAGAAGTTCTGGTTGTGGAGGAGGAGTAGCAACAATTTACCATTCCAAATTACTAGTTAATATAAAGCAAAAAACATGTTATAATTCCTTTGAGGGCCTGGTCCTCAGTATTGGGCACTTTAGAAATTTTAGGCTAAGCCCAATTTTATTTGCCATAGTTTATCGTCCTCCATCAGCCTACTCAGAATTTTTATCCGAATTTGCTGAATTCTTAGCTGATTTAGTGCTGAAATCAGATAGAATAATTATAGTGGGGGACTTTAATATACATGTAGATGTAGATAGTGACTGCCTTAATGTGGTATTTAATTCAATATTAGACTCGATGGGGTTTTCTCAGAAAGTAGGAAATTCAACTCATTATCTCCACCATACGTTGGACTTTGTTCTGACATATGGCATAGAAATAGAAAATCTGGTAGTGTCTCCTCATAACCCTGTACTGTCAGACCATTCATTGTCTGTGAACCTTTGATTTTACTTTTTCTGACTATTTGGCTCCTAAAGAAAAATATTACCACAGTAGATGCCTCTCAGATGATGTTGTTACCAAATTTATGCAGATTGTTTCCTCTATGCCATGTGTCAACACAACGGAAATAAGCTATAGACAGCTTGCTCCTTCTGTAATTGATAGCATGATGGATAGTGTTACAGCTTCTCTGCATCAGACTCTAGACTTGGTGGCCCCCTTAAAAAAGAAAAAGTCTAATCAGAGATTTCTAACTCCTTGGTTCAACACAGAAACTCGTAGCTTAAAACAGAAGACTCATCAATTAGAAAGAAAATGGTGCTCCACTAATTTAGATGACATCTATTTAGCTTGGAAAAATCATCTTTTAATTTATAAAAAATCTCTTAGAAAAGCTAGAATGCGTTATTATTCCACATTAATAGAAGAGAGCAAGAATAATCCCAGGATTCTTTTCAGTACTATAGTCAGGTTGACAAAGAGTCAGGACTCTGTCAATCCTAGCATTCCCTTAAAGCTTACTAGTCAGGACTTTATGAACTTTTTCAATAGTAAAATTTCATCTATCAGAGATAAAATCAATCACCGTTAACTTAAATACAGTAACTATTACAACTCCTTCAATTGATATCTGTCTTGATGAGTTTACTCCAATTGACCTTTTAGAGTTAGACAAAATAGTTTCCTCATCCAAACCTTCAACTTGTCTTTTAGACCCTATTCCTACCAGGTTATTTAAAGAAGTCTTCCCACTTATTGGTAGCTTTATTCTTCATATAATCAATTCTTCATTAACTTTAGGCCATGTACCGCAGGCTTTTAAAACGGCTGTAATTAAACCCTTACTCAACAAGCCAACGCTAGATCCAGGAGCTTTAGCTAACTATAGACCAATCTCTAATCTCCCTTTCATTTCAAAAATCTTAGAAAGAGTTGTTGCTACGCAATTATTTGACCACCTGTAGGGAAATGGTTTACTTGAAGAGTTTCAATCTGTTACGATCCGAGTGCTGACTCTGTCAGCGCTCGGGTGGTCCAGTATTTCTCCAGTTCTACCCCGTTCTGGGTCTGGTCTTATGGCCTCCTCTGAGGCTTTTATTTTGACAGCGTCTCGGCAGACTTCCGGCTGTCAAAGCCCAGCTGCTCCGGGACAGCTGTATGATATTGTCATTAATTACCTTTCCCCTTTTCCTGATTGGGTTCTGTTCCCCATTTAAGGAAGTAGCTGAGGATTACTCCTCGCTGCAACCTACACCCTATGACATCGTGCACCTCAGTGTACGTAGCTGGAGTTCCTACACCCAACTCCAGTTTCTTCTGTGACTCTGTTCCTCATCCTCCCATAAGTGCTAACTGCTCAGCGCAGGTTCCGTCCTCGCTGCCTTCCCTAGCCAATCTCCCGAGGTAGAGTTCTGTGTCAGAGTTTATGTGCGTGTTTTGCCCCTCGAGGCTTATTGTTTTGTCATCCTGTGTATTCATGTCTTATGTTAATAAAAACGCAAACTCATCGGTTGACTACAGCGTCTCCTTAATGGCTCGCGAGAGCCATTCATGACAGGAGGTCACAGCCAGACTGAGACGCCAGTCCCGGTGAGTTCTGCCTAATTGGACATTTGTTCTTCCCTGTCTGGGTAACTGCGTGTTGGGAGAATGCTGTCGCGGAGGGGCCACGCTTGGAGTCGGGACTACGAGCTGGAGGAGGCTTTGGAGTACGTTGATGAAATGCTCATCGCTGCCTCCCTCCTTGACTATCACAGCGACGTACGCTGGTACCTGGACTGCGCTGAGGATGTCCTGAATTGTTTCCCTCGCTACGCCGACCATCCTGAAGTCGACGCTAGAAGGGCCGGCATCGCCGCACAGTGCGAGATACTCCGTGGGCTGGAGGAAGACTACGGCAGGAAGCCGAAGAGGAGGCATCCTTGCTCCTCACGTCCGGATCCCATTCCTGTCTCTGTTCCGGTCCAGGAGTTCGCACCACCCAGGGGTGATCCCTGTTGGTGTGTGTCGTCATTCGGGAATCCCCCGGAGAAGCTACAATGAACAGCTGCTTCCATCCAGGACCGAGTGGCGGCAGCTCGTTCCACTGTTCACCCCACGGCGATAATTAAGCATGTGACGGTGGCAGTCAGGCTGGTGGAGAGGAACCTGGAGTTGAGTGACTTTCCTGAGTACGCCGATCTGCTCGCTTCTGTTTCCACACAGGAGCGGCGATTCCCGGAGCTCACCTTCGCCTCGCCATCGGTCAGTGAACGTCGTTGCCATGCTCCAAACAAGACTCAGTGAGAACCCCGTCCGGATCCAGTTCCGGGTCATTGCAAGGACTCCACCTCTCAGACAGCTGCCACTCCTGTGTCTTGTCTGGAGGGAACCCCCGCAGCCTCTCCCCCCCGGTCATCTCTCCCTGCTGTCCCATCAGCTCATCATGCCCGGTTCAGCTCGGCTGTCATCCCCTCCTCCTCGACGTCTTCCCCGGCTGCTGTGTGTGCTCAGAGTCCTGCTCCGGCAAGGCCCGTCCTTGATCCATCACGAGCGGTTCCTCCTCGTCTTCCCCGGGGGCCCTCTGTCACCATCCAGCAGGGGAAGGGAGGACTCAAGTCCACTGTGGCGGGTTCCATCAGCCCTCCGGGAATCAGGCAAGTGTCTATTCATTCTCTTCCTGTATATGGTGGATTGCCTAGTTTGATTCCTGAGGGTGGAGTTCAGGGTTCACAGCCCCCCGAGCTTCCTCCACCTGCTGCAGAAATTAATGGCGAACCTGCCACCTTTGTGTCTCCTTCCCCCAAACGTCCTGCGGCGCCAGGCCAATGCCACCAGACGAGGAGGGAACCTGCGGGCCTGGAGAGCCTGGTTCCAGACCCACAGCTGCGTCACGGGCAGAGGAGGAGGGCAGACTGCCGTTTGGAACCTGCGCCGACGATGAAGCGTCCCCGGGTCTCCATGATGGAGCGGTCCAACCCAGCAGGTCAAGGATCACCTGCCCCCACGCCGTGCGGGTCGTCGGCGTGGTCGTCAGTGCGGGAGGATCCTCAGGCTGTGGAGACCATCATGCCGGCTATGGGGCCTGCCGTCACCAAGTGGGAGCCAGCGGACGATCTTCTTCGTCCTGAGCCCAGATCACCAAAGTCCTGGATAGCGACAGAACCCGAAATCAGGGTCGCCAGTGATGAATCGGTCCTAGTCTCTGCTCTGGAGGACCTGGGTTCGGGGTTGAAGGCCGTTCCCGGTGCTGTTTCGACCCAGTCGGGGTCCATCGTGGGTGCAGCCGCGATCCAGTCTGGGTCCATCATGGGTGCAGCTTGGGCTCACGTGGGGTCCAATGGGAGGACTTTGCCTAATCTGGCGAAGTTCGGAGGTGGAGCTGCAGATCTTCCGCCGATCATAGCTGGACTGTCTCCCTGTTTTTCATCCATTCCTCGTTTCCATCCATCAGGGGCCGCTGGGACTTCCCGTCTTTGGTTCGGCCCTCCCTCACTTTTCCTCTCCATAGGGAGGCTGTCTCCGAGTGCTCTCCAGCGGTTCTGGTGGCGGAATGACTTGGGTCGGCCGCCTGGAACATTGCTTCGCCTATTTGGCATTCTGGGTAGGCCGCCCGAACTAATTCTCTTCCCCCCATTAGCGATCTGGACGCTAGACGCAGGCAGGCCACCTGAACTTGTGGGTTTTTTCTCTATCGCGTTCTGCCTGCTGTCATCCCTCTCCCAAGAGATCACACATAAGGAAGCCAATTTGGGCTAATTATTGATGTAAATGTTACTGACTAAGTGACTCTACACTTTTCAAGAGGTGTTTATATTTGTGTCTCAATCAGCCAGTTCTACATTGTATCTGAGGAAAATGTATGCGTCAGCTCCTTTGCTCCCGTTTATACCTTTTTCCCTCAGCTTTGTGTATACATGTTACTGGTAATTTGCAGGCAATATGCCAATGTTATTGCATTGCTTCTAAGGAAGTGAATGTTTTTTTGTTTTTTTGTTTTTTTATGTCTGGTGATATCCAATTCGGCTCACTGTGTTAAGTTGCAATCATTTGTTCTGCATGACAGATGATTGCTTTGTTCCTCTGTATGGCCCCATTTATGTAGCTTGTTCGATGGCTGTCTTCTGTATTTTGCCTCTGTACTGGTTGCCGTATTCTGGAGGTTTTTGTTTTTTTTTCTCTCTCCCTGACTTCATGTCTTGCTTCTTGCCCGCCTGGCCCTCCTCCTGCCTCCCTCACTGGGGTGGTCTGGTTGACCCTCTGGGTGGAGGTGGGGGGGGCTTTGATGTTACACGGTGCCTGGAATTTGCCTTGCAAACGGGGGGCTACTGTTACGATCCGAGTGCTGACTCTGTCCGCGCTCGGGTGGTCTGGTATTTCTCCAGTTCTACCCCGTTCTGGGTCTGGTCTTATGGTCTCCTCCAAGGCTTTTATTTTGACAGCGTCTCGGCAGACTTCCGGCTGTCAAAGCCCAGTTGCTCCGAGACAGCTGTATAATATTGTCATTAATTACCTTCCCCTTTTCCTGATTGGGTTCTGTTCTCCATTTAAGGAAGCAGCTGAGGATTACTCCTCGCTGCGACCTACACCCTATGACATCGTGCACCTCAGTGTATGTAGCTGGAGTTCCTACACCCAACTCCAGTTTCTTCTGTGACTCTGTTCCTCATCCTCCCGTAAGTGCTAACTGCTCAGCGTAGGTTCCGTCCTCGCTGCCTTCCCTAGCCAATCTCCCGAGGTAGAGTTCTGTGTCAGAGTTTATGTGCATGTTTTGCCCCTCGAGGCTTATTGTTTTGTCATCCTGTGTATTCATGTCCTATGTTGATAAAAACGCAAACTCATCGGTTGACTATAGCGTCTCCTTAATGGCTCGTGAGAGCCATTCATAACACAATCTGGGTTTAGAATCCATCATAGTACTGAAACAGCCTTAGCGAAGGTCACTAACGACCTCCTCATCGCATCTGATAATGGACTGGTTTCTGTACTTGGCCTTTTAGACCTTAGTGCAGCTTTTGATACTATCGATCATAATATTCTACTTGATAGATTAGAACACTATGTTGGACTTTATGGAACTTTGTTGCAGTGGTTTAGATCTTATTTATCTGATAGGTTCCAGTTTGTTCATGTAAATAATGAGTTTTCTTTCAACTCAAAGCTTAGTCATGGAGTTCCACAGGGATCTGTGCTAGGCCCTACTCTTATTAGTTTATATATGCTTCCGTTAGGCAACATTATTACAAATCACTGTATACATTTTCATTGTTATGCAGATGACACACAATTATACCTGTCAATGAAGCCAGATGATAGTAATCAATAAGCGAAGTTGGAAGCCTGTCTTAAGGAAGACAAAGTAGTAGTAGATTAGTTTATTTGACAGGGACAGTGCTTGGATGACTTGTAATTTTCTATTAAATTCAGATAAGACTGAAGTCATTCTTGTTGGTCAAAAAAACTTTAGAAATACCTTTCCAAATCACACTTTCAGTTTGGATGAGGTTACTCTTTCTCTTAATAGCTCTGTGAGGAACCTTGGAATTATTTTTGATCAAGATCTGTCTTTCAATTCACATATTAAATTTGTTTCTAAGACTGCCTTCTATCATTTGCGTAATATTGCCAAGATTAGGAGCATCTTGTCTCAGAGTGATGCTGAGAAACTGATCAACGCTTTTGTTAGCTCTAGATTAGATTACTGTAACTCTTTATTATCAGGTTGTCCTAAAACATCTTTAAAAAGTCTTCAGCTGATTCAAAATGCTGCAGCAAGAGTTTTAACAGGTACTAGAAAGAGAGATCATATCTCTCCGGTTCTGGCCTCCCTTCACTGGCTTCCCATAGAGTTTAGAATTGAGTTTAAAATCCTTCTTCTTACTTACAAAGCTCTAAACAATCAGGCCCCTTTTTATTTAAAAGATCTGATACTACCATATTATCCTAACAGAGCACTACGCTCCCAAAATGCAGGATTACTTGTAATACCTACAATCTCCAAAAGTACAATGGAGGCAGAGCCTTCAGTTATCAAGCTCGTCTCCTG
Source organism: Pholidichthys leucotaenia (assembly GCA_020510985.1). NCBI lineage: Eukaryota > Metazoa > Chordata > Actinopteri > Cichliformes > Pholidichthyidae > Pholidichthys > Pholidichthys leucotaenia. Next base: position 65,365,498 of record CM035841.1, read on the forward strand.
TGGAACCAGCTGCCAATCTGGATTCGGGAGTCAGACTCGATCTCTGTTTTTAAGAATAGGGTTAAAACCTTCCTTTTTGATATAGCCTACAATTAGGGAGGGATCATGTGTTTCTGAACCCTCCCTTAGTTATGCTGCTAATAGGTTTAGTCAGCCGGGAGACCTCCAATAATGCACTGGGCCTCACTCCTTTCTTCACTCTCAATGAATTTTTTTTTTTTTTTTGCTGGTCATTAACATCTGTTTGTTCTCTCCCATAGATTGAGTCCCCATCATGCTGTTTGCTCTCTACATGTCTGTTCTTTTCATCTTTTCTATCCCCTCACCCCCCAGCCAGTCGCAGCAGATGACTGCCCCTCCCTGAGCCTGGTTCTGCTGGAGGTTTCGTCCTGTTAAAAGGGAGTTTTTTTCAGAATCAGAATCAGAATCAGAATCAGATTTATTGCCATTGTTCATGTAGTACACAAACTAGGAATTTGTCTTGGTGCAATGCTGCAACATTAAACATGATAAAAATAGGATAGAAATAAAAACTATACATACAATAAAATGTAGAATATGAATGAGTATTACTAGTCAAGCAATTTTTAAATATATTAGCGAGCAGCAGATATTGTGGAGTACCACATAGTGCAGTCGGTAATGCAAAAAGAAAACAGTGATAATTGACATGAGTCTGGTTGAGCTGCTGTACATAGTGCACGAGAGTCTAATAAGTCACTTAGTGTTCAGCAGTCTGATGGCAGAGGGGAAGAAGCTGTTCATGTGACGGGAGGTTTTAGTCTGAACGGACCAAAGTCTTTTACCTGAGGGGAGGGGGGGGCAAACAGTGCGTGACCAGGGTGTGAGGGATCGGTTATGATCCGGCCTGCACGCCTCCGGGTCCTGGAGATGTACAGGTCCTGGAGGGATGGGAGCTTGCAGCCGATCACCTTCTCAGCAGTGCGCACGACGCGCTGCAGCCTTAGTCTGTCCCTGGCAGTGGCTCCTGTGTACCACACGGTTATGGAGGTGATGAGGATGGACTCGATGATGGCCGTGTAGAACTGCACCAACATCTTGGTGGGTAGTTTGAGCTTCCTCAGCTGCCGCAGGAAGAACATCCTCTGCTGGGCCTTTTTGATGAGGGAGCTGATGGTTGGCTCCCACTTGAGGTCCCGGGTGATGGTGGTGCCCAGGAAGCGGAAGGAATCTGCAGTGGTGATGGGAGAACCTGTGAGGGTAAGGGGGGGCAGAGGGGTTGTGACTTTCCTGAAGTCCACGATCATCTCCACTGTCTTCAGAGCGTTCAGCTGCAGGTTGTTGTGGCTGCACCAGGACGCCAGCTGGGCCACCTCACTCCTGTAGACGGACTCATCGCTGTTGGAGATGAGCCCGATGAGGGTGGTGTCGTCCGCAAACTTGATCAGCTTGACAGACTGGTGGCTGGAGGTGCAGGAGTTGGTATACAGGGAGAAGAGTAGGGAGGAAAGTACACAGCCCTGGGGTGATCCGGTGCTGATGCTAACAGAGTCTGAGACAGTCTTTCCCAGCCGCACATGCTGCCTCCGGTCCGTCAGGAAGTCGGTGATCCACCTGCAGAGGGAGTCAGGCACGTTGAGCAGGGACAGCTTGTCCTGGAGCAGAGCGGGGTGGATGGTGTTGAATGCAGAGCTGAAGTCCACAAACAGGATCCTGGCGTAGGTTCCCGGGGAGTCCAGGTGCTGCAGGATGGAGTGGAGGGCCAGGTTGACTGCGTCGTCCACAGACCTGTTGGTTCTGTAGGCAAACTGCAGCGGGTCCAGGAGGGGAGTGGTGATGGTCTTGAGGTGGGGCAGGACCAGGCGCTCAAAGGACTTCATGACTACAGAGGTGAGTGCTACAGGTCTGTAGTCGTTAAGTCCAGTGATCCGTGGCTTCTTGAGGACAGGGATGATGGTGGAGGTTTTGAGGCAGGTCGGCACATGGCATAACTTCAGGGAGGTGTTAAAAATGTCTGTGAAGACAGGAGTCAGCTCTTTTGCACAGTGTCTCAGGGTGGAGGGAGACACGCCGTCCGGACCGGGGGCCTTGCGCGGGTTCAGTCTGGAGAACTGTCTGTGCACATCCTGCTCACTGATGACAAGGGCAGGGGGGGAGGGGGGCCGCCTTTGATGAAGTGGGGACTGTGGAGGCAGTGGCGCTGGGGGGAGGGGGGAGATGGACACAGCTGACGAGGTGTCAAAACGGGCATAATGTTGGGACAGTCTTTGACAAAGGGCTTTATCATCCTGACCTTTAGAAGCCTGAGGCCGATAGTATGTGATTTGCCTCAGTCCTCTCCACACAGAAGCAGAGTCGTTAGCAGTGAACTGTTGCTGGAGTCTCTCAGAATACACAGATTTAGCTCTCTTCAGCTCTCTGCTAAACCGATATTTGACCTCCCTGTAGCAGTCCCTGTCTCCACTTTTCAACGCTGCTTCCTTCTCCTTCCTGATCTGTCTGAGCTTAGCAGTGAACCAGGGCTTGTCATTGGAGTACCTCACCCTGGTGCGCGATGGAAGAATGATCTCCTCACAAAAGTGGATATATGAGTTCACAGTGTCCGTGTACTCATCCAGATCATGCGTGGCTCCTTTAAACATGCCCCAGTCAGTTATTTCCATGCACGTGCTCAGCTTCTCCCCAGCTTCACTGGTCAATTTCCTCGTAGTGCTCATAACAGGTTTAGTGAGCTTCAGTCGCTGTCTGTATGTGGGAATCAGGTGGACCATCACGTGATCAGATAGTCCGAGCGCAGTGCGGGGAACAGCGCGATACGCGTCCTTCGCTGTAGTGTAACAGTGATCCAGCGTGTTCTTTCCTCTGGTGGGGCATTTAATAAACTGTTTATATCGGGGGAGATCGTGGCTCAGGTTGCTCTGGTTAAAGTCGCCAACCACAATAACCAGAGAGTCCGGGAAAGTTCGCTCCATATGTTGAATGTGATCCGCGAGCGCACGCTGAGCCTCGCGCCCGTCCGCGTCGGGCGGGACGTAAACAGCAGCCAGGATGAATGAAGCGAACTCACGCGGGGAATAAAAAGGCTTGCAGTTAATGAATAAATATTCCAGAGCGGGAGAGCAGTGTTGGGAGATCACCGTTACATCAGAGCACCAGCTGCTGTTGATGTAAAAGCAGACTCCTCCTCCTGTAGACTTACCGGAGAGCTCTGTGTCTCGATCAGCACGAAACAGCTGAAATCCCTCGAGGAGGAGCACGCTGTCCGGAGTCACTTCCTTAAGCCAGGTCTCAGTAAAGCAGAGGACAGACGAGGTAGAGAGGTCCTTAAATTGCATCAGCAGTCTCAGTTCATCTACCTTGTTAAAGAGAGAATTGACATTGGACAGAAATATGCCAGGCAAAGCCGTGCGCGTGCCTCTCATGCGAAGCCGCACGAGAGCACCCGTTCGCCTTCCTCTCTTTCGCCGTCTCACTTTTTGGGCTAAAAAGTGAACCAGATCGGAGGCAGGAGCCAAAAAAACTGGGAGTAGGTCCGTGGGAGTGAAAGTCCTGATGTTTAGTAGCTCTTCACTAGTGTAAGAGCAGGCAGACACACAACTGACGAACAAAAACATACAAAGAAAAGCACTGCGAAGCACCGTGGCAACCACTGTGGGCGCCATCTTGGATCTAAAACCATCTTGAAGTCATCTTGGAGTTTTATTCCTCTCTACCGTCACCAAGCGCTTGCTCACAGGGGATCACCTGATTGCTGGGGTCTTTCTGCAACTGTGGGGGTTCCCCCTACAGTTGAAAATGCTATGAGATGACTGTTGTTGTGAAATGGCGCTATATAAATAAAGCTGAATTGAACTGAATTGAAAGCAGGATGATCCTAACCGTTGTAGGAGCAGGGCACTGAACATTGTCAAGGACCGTTCTCACCCTCTGCATAAACACTTTGAACTTCTTCCATCTGGTAAACGATTCCGGAGCATCAGAGGCAGAACCACCAGACTGATCAACAGCTTCCTCCCACAAGCTGTCAGGATGCTGAACAGCTGACCCGGAATCTCACATACACACTACTGCACCTATGGACATTTTGTATATTATAGTTAGTTATTCTTTTTCCCCAAGTATGTCTCAGGGATGTGTGAATGGATGGGGGGGTGGGAGCTATGTGGGAGTGTGTCTTAATCATGCTGCTTCTTATATGGATGCCGAGAGAAACGCAATTTCATCTTGCCTGCACTACAGTTGTATGTACAGCAATATGACAATAAAGTTTGATTTGATTTGATTTGATTTGTTGGCAATATTCGGCACGTTTTCACTGAAAAAACTCAAGCGGTTTATCAGCGTGACTGGGGTGTAATGTCTTTAAGTGACGCCTTAATTTATTTGGCTTCATGCTATCCGCTGCCAACATTTTTAGACACAGTAAACACATCGAGTCTTTCCTCGTCTCCCACCGTAGTCACAGTGAAGCCAAGCGCTACATACACTTTATCATATTTCCTCGTCTTTGCTTTCGGGAGACTTTCATTTGTCTCATTATCTCCGTCTCTCTCCGCCTTTCTTTTCATCACTGTTAAATATTTTTCCATGGTGTCTCTTGAGGGTTTGTTCACTGCACTTCATATCTCTTGCTCTGTGCTGTGTGTGCGCATGCACGATGCAAAAAACCCTTCACCATAGAGCTAATACTCCCTGCGCACACTCTGACAATGAGACCGCCACTGCCACCTACTGTAGTGGATATGCAATTACACTTTATTCTAGTACAGCAAAAAAAGCACGTTCCCCGGGATCACACGTGCCCTCTATTTGAGAAGGACTGCCTTAATCTGTTATCAAGACTGATGGCCAGGCAGATTAACTCAGTGAGCCTATTTGGTTTCTCTAGGCAAGCCAACTTGTCCCGCAGGCTAGGGCTAAGAGTCTTAGTAAAAATGCTGCAGAGCGAGACGTCCTCCCACCCCACCTCTGTGGCCACCACCCGGAAGTCGACAGCATAGTCTGCCACTGACTGAGTTCCCTGTCTAAGATTAAGCAGCTGGAAAGTAAGCACACTATCACGGTCGGAGTGGTCAAACACCTCCTTGAATTCGCAGACAAATTGATTATAAGTCATGTTAGCATAGTTTGCCCTAGCCATGACGGCGTAGGCCCAAGCTAGCGCTCGTTCCTCTAACAGATTAATCATATAGCCAATCTGGCTGTGGTCTGTGGAGAAGTCCCCGGGCACCCGCTGAAACACTATCTCGCACTGCATAATAAATTGCCAAGCCTCTCCTAATTTACCACTGAAACAGGTGGGAGTGGGGACGGGAGTCAGCCGAGAAGAGGGTCCCTGGCCGGGTGGGGGGCTAGTGGGAGCCGAGGAGCTACTAGGAGCCGAAGAAGCTGGAGGAAACACCTGTGGGCCTGCCAAACGGTCCAATTGGTCCATTAAATGGGTTAATTGTGTTAAAATGATCTGTTGTTGATAAGCTACTGTAACTGATCTACCCGGGTCTCGAGGTTGTTAACCTTGCGCGTTAGCGTTCTGTCTGCTGGGTCATTTTGGCGGAGTTGTACTGACATGGTTGTAGACCCAGTGAACTTACTTGGACACCGAAATAGATACAATTATATTTATTAATAATGTGTGGATGTGAGTGTGTGGATGTGTGATCTTGCAGCAGCTGGGGGAGAGCAGAACGTCGCACGACCTGGCAACCCTATGGACAAACAGAGGCAGGACAGTTAGTGGCAATACAGGTGGACATGTGCAGTTTAATCTTGGGCTTACTGTTTGCAGAGATGTGGTGACGCTCAGGTTCAGCTCGACGGCTACGGCCAGGAGGACAGCGTCCACTGATCCGGCTGCTGCTTGTAGCGGGTGAATACGTGTCAAGTGGAATTGTGTGGCTCAGTCCGCCGCCAGGGAGGAAAGAGGTCCACCACCATGGAGCTCCGCCTGTACACAGGAGACTGAGGGTGGATTAGGGAGAATGAGCGATGGTGTGGAGTGTGTAATTGACGAGGCAGGTTTTTGTCTCAAGGCAGTTTATTACACGTCTCCAACATGAGCGAAGTAGAAAGAGAACATCTCAGAAAAAACTCGTCACTTATATACCCAGGACTCTCACAGCTCACAAGTCACATTGCATTCAAATCACAAGTCACAATGCATTTCCTCTTTAATCCCTTAGCCTCCCCCACACCGTCTTTGGCCCACAAAGGACCCTCCAAGCAGACTCTCGGTACACAAAGGATTACACTTTTCACAGCTTCCTGTTATCTCCAAGGAAGCTCTGTACTTTGTTCTTATCTAAGATGTGAGGCATTATGTAAGGCACATGTGTGGCTACACGACCCCCCCCCAAACATTTTAGATCGAACAAAAGAATAACAGCCTGCATGCCGTGATAGAATCATTACACATCAGTCCACATGCTGCTTGGGCTTCAGTCTTCTCCCGTATCTGCTGTAACCAGGATTCACCGCCTCCGCGGCGCTGTCATGCTGGGGAGCTGCTGTCTGGGGGTGAAAACCTTTTGTCAGTTCCCGTGGATGTTCTGGGGAAATATTACTCTGGGAAGCTCCTCGTGGGGGTCTTCCTCGCCGAGGAGCCCTCGCCAACAGCACTTGCTCGTCCGCCACCACAAAAGCGGGTTTGAGGCTGTTTATGCCAACCTTTTCCCTCCAACCCCCCAAATCTAGCAAAAAATGCTTGTCCCCTGTTTCCAACACTCTGAACGGTCCATCATAAGGCGGTCGCAGTGGGGGCCATGTGCATCGTGTCTGACAAAAACAAACTCCGCGTTCTTCAAAGTTTTAGGCACAAAAACGCGCGGAAAACTGTGGTGGGCAGGGCCGGGCAGCGTGGCCGTGTCAATGCTACGCTGCAACAGCTGAGACGGGGAGCTGCCTGGCGCCAGATTATCCGGGAGGAACTCCCCGGCGCAAAAACAAGTTCAGCTGGGGAAGCTTCTAAGTCTTCTTTAGGCGCAGAACGCAACCCTAATAAAACCCACGGTAGCTTGTCTACCCAATTTGCATCCGTCAGTGACGCTCTGAGAGCTGCTTTCAATGACCTGTGAAAACGTTCGCATAACCCATTAGCCTGTGGATTGTACGCGGTTGTACGGTGAATTGTGACACCTAGGCTGCGGGCCATTGTTGACCAAAGTTCGGAAACAAATTGAGGGCGTCTGTTGGATGTAATGTCCGACGGGACTCCAAAACGCGCCACCCATGCTGTTACAAACGCGCGCGCCACCTCTTTGGCTGTGGTTGACGCCAAAGGGACCACCTCCGGCCAGCGCGTGGTGCGGTCCACCATTGTTAGAAGGTGCGTGCACCCCTGTGATGGCGGGAGGGGACCCACGAGGTCTACGTGAACGTGGTCAAACCTCTTAGCCGGAATGAGAAATGGCTCCAAGGGAGCCCTCGTGTGTCTGTGTACTTTGGCCCGTTGGCACGCCATGCAGGCTGCCGCCCACTCTTTAACTTGTTTGCGGAGGCCCGGCCACACAAATTTTTCCGCTACCATTTTGATCGACGCGCACACCCCCGGGTGCGCCAAAGAATGAATCGAGTCGAAAACGTGGCGGCGCCACGCTGCCGGTACCACGAGACGCGGTCGCCCCGTGGAGACATCACAGATTAGAGGAGGCATACCGTCTTGCAGCACCCTGCTCTCCAGCCTTAACCCTGTTGGTCCAGACTGGAGCGCGCGCACATCCACGTCACTACCTTGCTCCGCGGCCATGGCTGTGTAATCTATCCCCACGCGGACGGGGGCAGCCATGGCGCGCGAGAGGCAGTCTGCCACTACATTCAGTTTACCCGACACGTGCTGAATATCGGTAGTAAACTCTGAGATCGCAGCTAGCTGCCTCTGCTGCCGGCCCGACCACGGCTCTGAAACTTTGGCCATCGCGAATGTTAGCGGCTTGTGGTCAACGAACACGGTGAAACAGCACCCTTCTAGCCAGAACTGGAAGTGGCAAATGGCCAAATGGAGAGCCAGCAACTCCCTGTCAAACGCGCTGTATTTACGCTCACTATCGCGCAAGGTCTTGCTGAAAAAGGCGAGAGGCTGCCAAGCCCCGGCTACATGCTGCTCCACGACCGCCCCTATGGCCACATCTGACGCATCAGTGGTAAGCGCTATGCGGGCCGTTGGGTCTGGATGTGCCAACAACGCAGCATTTACCAGGGCTGCATTGACTTCCGAGAACGCTCGCTTCCGCTCCGGGGACCACTCGATCTTATTCGCGGATTTCTGTTTTTTGAGCGCGGCATACAGCGGTTGCATGAGTTGCGCTGCACGGGGGAGGAAACGGTTATAAAAATTCACCATTCCCATAAACTCCTGTAACGCCCTGACCGTCTGCGGCCGGGGGAAATCTGCCACCGCGCGCACTTTGTCAGGTAGCGGAACTGTTCCTTCGGGGGAGACGCGGTGTCCTAAAAAATCGATCTGCGTCACCCCGAACTGACACTTCTCTGGGTTGATTATTAACCCATGCTCTCCCAACCTCCGGAAAACTGCCGCGAGGTGGTTTTCGTGTTCGTCTTCGGACGCGCTGGCTACCAAAATATCGTCCAAGTAGACGAACACGAAAGGGAGATCGCGCAGCACCGCGTCCACCATGCGTTGGAACGTCTGTGCAGCCCCTTTAAGCCTGAATGGCATGCACAAAAACTCGAATAGGCCAAATGGAGTTATCACCGCTGTTTTGGGTATGTCCTCAGCGCGCACTGGGACTTGGTGGTAACCGCAGACCAAGTCTATCTTAGAAAAAATGCGCACCCCTGCCAAATGAACGGAAAAATCTTGGATATGCGGGATCGGGTAGCGGTCATGCGCTGCGGCGTTGTTCAACCTGCGGAAATCCCCGCAAGGTCGCCACGAGCCGTCAGCTTTCGGGACCATATGTAGCGGGGAAACCCATGGGCTGTTCGAACGCCTGATGATGCCCAACCTCTCCAGGTTGGCAAACTCCTTGTGCGCTATGGCCAGTTTAGCTGCGTCCAAGCGCCGAGCTTTTGCAAAAACGGGTGGTCCTGTGGTGGTAATAAAATGTTCCACCCCATGTTTAGCGACGGCTGCCAAAAATGTGGGGACCGTGAGTGCTGGGAACTGAGTGAGCAGAGTGTGGAACTTACCACTTGCAGCTGTGACGTTGGCTTGTGCTGTTGGCCGGGCCGCTCGAGCTGTACAGGGAATAGAGTTAAAAGAAAGTGCATTAACCAGGCGCCTGTTAGCGACATCAACCAACAAACCATGTGAGCACAAAAAATCAGCCCCCAATATATTGAAATTCAATGCTGCTATGACAAAAGTCCACTCAAATGTACGGCCGTGTAGCGACAGAAGCAGAGTCCTCTCACCAAAGGTCTTAATCTCCGAGCCGTTCGCTGCTGCCATCCAGGGACCGCTGGAACCTGCCAGCCGGTCAGTGTAGAAAGGCATGATGAAACTCAACTGGGCGCCTGTGTCCACGAGGAAATGCCTCCCCGAGCATGCGTCCGTCAAGTAGAGCAGCTTGTTCTCCTCCCCGAGGGTCGTAGCTGCTACCGACCCCCGGTCTTGGCGTTTCCCGAGCGCTTGAACTGGCACGGTGGTATACATTTGTGTGCCTTCTCTGCAAAGTGGCAGTGGTAGAAACAAAGGGTGTCTCCTCCGCGTTTCTTGGCCCCCGCCGCCGCCGTCGGCGGCGGTTCTGCTACCGCTGTCCCTGGCTCCCTGCCATCTCCGGCCATCGCGCCGAGCTCCGTCGCTGCCGCCGTGGCTGCGCGCTGTCTGCTGGCGTTGACAATCCGATGCGCCACCCAGGCCAGCGCGTGGTAGTTCCGCTGGGCCAACAATGGCGAACTGGCCAGGGTCGCTCTCGTCTCTGACGGTAGGGTCCTGAGGAAGATGTGGGTAAAGATGAAGTGGTCATCGTCCGAGCCTTTCAACCTCAGCATCTTCTCCATCAGGTCAATGGGCGTGCCATCTCCCAACTCGGTCAGCGCCAGGAGTCTCTCTGCTCTCTCCTTAACCGAGAGAGTGTAGTGCTGGATGAGTGCAGCCTTCAACGCGTCGTATTTGTCACTGGCTGGTGGCTGCTCCAGAAGGCTCTCCACATGCTGAGCCATGTGGCTATCGAGCTTTGCGACCACATGGTAGAATTTCGTGTCATCTACCAATATCCCCCAGAGGGTGAACTGTGCCTCAACCAAGTGGAACCAGGAGCCTGGGTTGTTCTGCCAAAAGTCCGGTAGCTGGACCGTAACGGCATACGCTTGGCTGGGGGCTCCCGATGAGGCTGGCCCCGGGGAATTCTCTTCTTGCTGCATGCTATGTCTTGGGTCACCAGTGTGGAGTGTGTAATTGATGAGGCAGGTTTTTGTCTTAAGGCAGTTTATTACACGTCTCCAACATGAGCGAAGTAGAAAGAGAACATCTCAGAAAAAACTCGTCCCTTATATACCCAGGACTCTCACAGCTCACAAGTCACATTGCATTCAAATCACAAGTCACAATGCATTTCCTCTTTAATCCCTTAGCCTCCTCCACACCATGTTTGGCCCACAAAGGACCCTCCAAGCAGACTCTCGGCACACAAAGGATTACACTTTTCACAGCTTCCTGTTATCTCCAAGGAAGCTCTGCACTTTGTTCTTATCTAAGATGTGAGGCATTATGTAAGGCACATGTGTGGCTACAATGGCTTACTTGGGTAATGGAGGTTTCCTTCTTGATGCCGGCTGGCAGAGGGTTGGAAGCGAGGACGAAGGCAGGCTGAGGCTAGGAACTCTGAAACAACGAAGAAGGCGTGAGTGGGTCTCATGAAGGTTGACAGACAACTCTGCACAGATCCCAGGGCAGCGTGGTTTAAATAGTCCAGGCCATGATGAGGAACAGGTGTGTGCACAGCTGAGGGGAATGAGCAGCCAGAGCAGACCATTACATGCTCGACAATTTCTTTTACTCCACATTCTCTACATTTGTTACTTTCGCTTTTCCCCATGGTGAATAAAGTGCCGTTTAAACGTATGTGATCCAGTCTGAGTCTTGCCATAATGATGGCTTCTCTCCTATTTGTTGTTATGAAATTCTTTATTGCAATAGATTTTTGTATTTTGTAATACGATTGACCTTTATGATCTTCATCCCATCTTTTTTTTGCCATAGCTCAGTTCCTTTTTTCTTGATTACTGCTTTCCCTTCACCTTTTCCAAGAGACAATGGTATAGTTATCTCTTTTCCAAGAGCACTTTTTGCTAATTTGTCTGCACAGTCATTCCCTTTCAACCTTTCATGTGCAGGAACCCAACAAAACTGAACTTCTCCACCACACTTGTGTACCCTAAATAAACTGTGATATAGCTCAATCACCAAGTCTTCCCTTGTAGATTTTAGTGTCTGTATGGTTTTTAGTGCTGCAAGTGAGTCTGTGCACATCACCACCCGGTCCGGTCTGACCTCCTCCACCCACTGCAAAGCAATAATTATTGCCACCATCTCTGCTGTAAACACGGATGTATTGTTGGAGAGTCTTTTTGCGATGGTCACTTTTAAATTCTGGGATGTACGTATACTCCAGCTCCAACAGAACCCTCTTCTTTGAACCGTCAGTATAGAGCTGTAAGAAGTTATAGTAGTTGTTACTGAGGTAAATGCTTGTTTTAACACCAACTTCACTCATATGCCAGTCCTTTTTCCTCATTAGCAGAGTAGCATCTACTTCTATTCCCAGAAACAGCCAAGGGGGAACATTACTCACTTGACTGGTGTAAGCAATATCAATAGTGTGCAGGCCATACATTCTGGTCCTTCTTTCAATTGTCCATCCAAACCCATGTCCCTGGAAATTAGAGTATTCCCAGCAGTCTTGTAGTGTTGTTTTTGAAATATTTGCTCCGTCACTTCCTTTCAGCTTGACCCAGTATGATAATGCAAGTTTATCTCTACTCAAATCCATTGGCATTTCTCCTGCTTCTATTAAAACTGCATTGTTTGGTGTTGTTTTGACGGCTCCAATGCACAGGCGAAGCGATCTATGCTGCATTTTGTCTATTTTTTCCAGAGTCGTCTTTGCCGCTGCTCCATAAATCATGCATCCGTAGTCTATTGTCGATCGCATTAGTGCTCTGTAAATGTCAATTAATGCCTGTTTATCTGCACCCTATTGGTGTCCAGCTACATCTTTTATGAGATTAATGACTTTTTTGCATTTTGTCTCCAGATTTTCAACATGAACTCTCCATGTGTATGCACTATCAAACCACAATCCTAGATATTTTAACTCACTGACTTTCTTTATTGGTTGATTATATAATGTTAATGGTTCTGTACCAGTTCTGCATTTTATTTTTTTTTTTGTGAAAGTCATATAGCAGGTTTTACTGTTTGAAAAGTTGAATCCCCAATCATATTCAGGTTCAGGTTCAGGTTCAGGTTACTTTATTTGTATGGTGACATCCATATTTACAAGCCACAAATTACATTCAACATTGACACAAACACAGGCACACATGAAGCTGACTATAAACATGATAAAAATACTCAAGGCTCCATCAATCAGGGTATAAAAAGACAAAGAGATGGGAGAAAAACCAGAGGTAAGAGAGAAGGGTCATATTAAAAGTTAAAAACTAGTCAAAGAGATTAAAAACTCAAAGGTCTAAAACCCAATAAAATATTTAGAACCCAAATAACATCCTACTGACATGATTTCTGGCCCAGGAAACACGCACACAGTCTCGGGTGAGATTTAAGAGTTTATTCAACAGCAGGTGTATGGATGAATGAGTGGGAAATGTGAATGTAGTCTTAGGGACAGGAGAGCACCGAGGGCAGAACAGAGATGACTCAAGATGGCGCCCACAGCGGTCGACATGGTGCTTCGCTGCGCTCTTTGTTTGTTTTTGTTTGTCAATTGTGTGTCTGCTTGCACTTATACCCGTGAAGAACTTCTAAATATCAGGACTTTCACCCCCACGGACCTCCTCCCAGTTTTTCTAGCCCCTGCCGCCGATCTGGTTTATTGTTTGGCTCGGAAAGTGAGACGGCGGAAGAGAGGTAGACGAGCGGGCGCTCTCGTACGGCTTCGCAGGAGAGGCTCGCGAACGGCGCTGCCTGGCATATTTCTGTCCAATACCAACTCTCTCTCTAACAAGGTAGATAAACTGAGACTGCTGATGCGTTTTAAGGACCTCGCCTCCTCAGCTGTCCTCTGCTTTACTGAGACCTGGCTCCGGGAAAATATACCGGACAGTGCGCTGCGCCTCGACGGCTTTCAGCTCTTCCGTGCTGATCGTGACACAGAGCTTTCCGGCAAGACCACAGGAGGCGGAGTCTGCTTCTACATCAACTGCAGCTGGTGCTCTGATGTAACGGTAATTTCCAAACACTGTTCTCCTGCCTTGGAATTTCTTGTTATCAATTACAAGCCTTTCTATTCCCCGCGGGAGTTTGCTTCTTTCATAATGATCGCTGTGTACGCCCCTCCCGACGCGGACACGCACGAAGCTCAGCGCGTGCTCGCGGATCACATTCAACACACAGAGTGGAGTTTTCCAGACTCGCTGATTATTGTGGCTGGCGACTTTAATCAGTGCAATCTGAGCCACGATCTCCCCCGCTACAAACAGTTTATTAAATGCCCCACCAGAGGATTAAACACACTGGATCATTGTTACACCACAGTGAAAGACGCATATCGCGCTGTCCCTCGAGCTGCGCTGGGATTATCTGATCACGTGATGGTTCACCTCATTCCCACATACAGACAGAGATTGAAGCTCACTAAACCTGTTGTGAGCACTACGAAGATACGGACCAGTGATGCTGAGGAGAAGCTGGAAACGTGCATGGAAATATCTGACTGGGGCATGTTTAAAGGAGCCACGCATGATCTGGATGAGTACACGGACACTGTGAACTCATATATCCACTTTTGTGAAGAGAACATTCTTCCATCACGCACCAGGGTGAGTTACTCTAATGACAAACCCTGGTTCACAGCTAAGCTCAGACAGATCAGGAAGGAGAAGGAAGCAGCGCTGAAAAGTGGAGACAGGGACTGCTACAGGGAGGTTAAATACCGGTTTAACAGAGAGCTGAAGAGGGCTAAATCTCTATACTCAGAGAGACTCCAGCAGCAGTTCACTGCTAATGATTCGGCTTCCGTGTGGAGAGGACTGAGGCAAATCACCAACTATCGACCTAAGGCTCCTAAAGGTCAGGATGACAAAGCCCTTTGTCAAAGACTGTCCCAACACTATGCCCGTTTTGACACCTCGTCATCTGTGTCCAACTCCCCCCCTCCCTCCAGCTCCACAGCCTCCACATTCCCTACTTCATTTAAGGCACCCCCCCCTCCTCCCCCCCTCCCCTTATCATCAGTGAGCAGGATGTGCTCAAACAGTTCTCCAGACTGAACCCGCGCAAGGCCCCCGGCCCAGACGGCGTGTCTCCCTCCACCCTGAGACTCTGTGCGAAACAGCTGGCTCCTGTCTTCACAGACATTTTTAACACCTCCCTTAAGTTATGCCACGTGCCGTCCTGCCTCAAATCCTCCACCATCATCCCTGTCCCCAAGAAGCCTCGGATCACTGGACTTAATGACTACAGACCTGTAGCGCTCACCTCTGTAGTCATGAAGTCCTTTGAGCGCCTGGTCCTGTCCCACCTCAAGTCCATCACCACCCCTCTCCTGGACCCGCTGCAGTTTGCCTACCGAGCCAACAGGTCTGTAGACGACGCAGTCAACCTGGCCCTCCACTCCATCCTGCAGCACCTGGACTCCCCGGGAACCTACGCCAGGATCCTGTTTGTGGACTTCAGCTCCGCATTCAACACCATCCGCCCCGCTCTGCTCCGGGACAAGCTGTCCCTGCTCAACGTGCCTGACTCCCTCTGCAGGTGGATCATCGACTTCCTGACGGACCGGAGGCAGCATGTGCGGCTGGGAAAGACTGTCTCAGACTATACTAGCATCAGCACCGGATCACCCCAGGGCTGTGTACTTTCCCCCCTACTCTTCTCCCTTTACACCAACTCCTGCACCTCCAGCCACCAGTCTGTCAAGCTGATCAAGTTTGCGGATGACACCACCCTCATCGGGCTCATCTCCAACGGCGACGAGTCCGCCTACAGGAGAGAGGTGGCCCAGCTGGCGTCCTGGTGCAGCAATAACAACCTGCAGCTGAACGCGCTGAAGACAGTGGAGATGATTGTAGACTTCAGGAAAGTCTCTACTCCTCTGCCCCCCCTCACCCTCTCAGGCTCTCCCATCACCACTGCTGATTCCTTCCGCTTCCTAGGCACTACCATCACCAGGGACCTCAAATGGGAGCTGACCATCAGCTCACTCATCAAAAAAGCCCAGCAGAGGATGTTCTTCCTGCGGCAGCTGAGGAAGCTCAAGCTACCCACCAAGATGTTAGTGCAGTTCTACACAGCCATCATCGAGTCCATCCTCACCACCTCCATAACCGTGTGGTACGCAGGAGCCACTGCCAGGGACAGACTAAGGCTGCAGCGCGTCGTGCGCACTGCTGAGAAGGTGATCGGCTGCAAGCTCCCATCTCTCCTGGATCTGTACATCTCCAGGACCCGGAGGCGTGCTGGCCGGATCATAGCAGATCCCTCACACCCTGGTCACGTACTGTTTGCCCCCCTCCTCTCTGGTAGAAGACTTCGGTCCATCCAGACTAAAACCTCCCGTCACATGAACAGCTTCTTCCCCTCTGCCATCAGACTGCTGAACACTAAGTGACTTATTGACTCTCGTGCACCATGTACAGCAGCTCAACCAGACTCATGTCAATCATCACTGTTTTCTTCCTGCATTACCGACTGCACTATATAGTTCTCCACAGTATCTGCTGCTGGCTAATATATATTTTAACTGTTGACCAGTATCACTTAATCTTATCCTACACTTTATTACATGTATAGTTTATTTCTTATCTTATCATGTTTAATGTTGCAGCATTGTACCGAGACAAATTCCTAGTTTGTGTACTACATGAACAATGGCAATAAACCTGATTCTGATTCTGATTCTGATTCTGACACCGTATAGCCAGGCAACCCTGAGGACAGAACAGAGAGCAGGGGATAAGCAATTGTCACAGCAAGGCGGTGAAAGTAATAGTATGGCTTACTTGCAGATGAACTGGTGGTTGGCGTTGACAAGAGAAGCTCCCGCCTGGGAGACAGCGCCCAGCTGCGCTCGATGCAGTGAGGATGAGAGGAAAGGCGACGAAGGGAATTTCCACCACCAGGAGGGTCCACCTGTGCACAGGGGAATAACTGAGGAGAACAGGTAAGAATACCTTACTTGAGGGCGATGAGCAGCGGCGTTGGCCGAGAGGAGTAGGCGAATGCCGAGCTTGAGCGTGGAGAAGAGCTGACAGCTCCAGACCGAGGCTGTGGGCAGAGCAGGTTAAATAATGGCAGCCTGATGAAGCCCAGGTGTGCGCACCGCTGGAGCGGATGACAGGCGGGAGCGAGTTGTGACAGTACTCCCCCCCCCCCCCCCGAGCAGCACCTCCTGGCGCTGGCTTGTCAGGATGCGCCCGATGAAACACCTCAATGAGCTCAATGACCCAATCCTTCGTACAGCACAAAGGATGGGCGCACCCAGCATCGGTGCTCAGGACCATAACCCTCCCAGTCCACCAATTACTGCAACCCCCGGCCCCGGCGTCGGGAGTCCAAGATGGAAGTGACGCTCCATGCCGGGTGTCCATCGATCATCCTGGGGGGGGAGGGGGGGCGGCAGTCTGGGGGAGGGACAGAGAGGGTTAGAAACCACAGGTTTAACCTGAGAAGCATGAAATGTGGGATGAACACGGAGGGGAGGGGGGAGCGCCAAACGCACAGCCACCGGGTTAACCATCTTCGTGACAGGGTAAGGTCCAACGAAGCGCTGAGCCAACTTCTTCTTCTCTCCCTTCAGATTAATATTCTGAGCAGACAACCAAACTTGTTGACCCACCTGATAGCGTAGCGCAGGCCTCCTGTGGCGATTCGCAGACTTGGTGTTGCGCGATGCGGCACGAACCAGGGCCTGACACATCTTGGTCCACAGCCATCGACACCGTCTCACATGGGCCTGGATGGAGGGAACTGCCACTTCACCTTCTTCCTCAGGGAACAGCGGGGGGTCATAACCTAAAGACGCCCGAAAGGGGGGCATCCCAATGGCTGAAGACAAAGTGGAGTTATGGGCATACTCCACCCAGGGGAGATGAATGCTCCAGGAAATGGGGTTAGAGGAGGTGACGCAGCGCAGAGCAGTCTCAAGCTCCTGGTTGGTGCGTTCGCACTGCCCATTGGATTGGGGATGGTGTCCAGAAGACAGGCTAACTGTGGCCCCCAGAGCGGTGCAGAAGCTCCCCCAGACTTTAGACACAAATTGTGGCCCCGTATCAGAGACAATGTCAGCGGGGATGCCAGGCAGCCCGACCACATGCTGCACCAACAGATCGGCCGTCTCGCGTGCCGAAGGAAGCCCAGGGAGAGGTACGAAGTGGGCCGCCTTGGAGAACCGGTCTACAAAAGTCAAGATGGTGTTTAAAGAGTTGGAGACCAGCAGACCGGTGACGAAGTCCAAGGCAATATGTGACCAGGGCCTCCCGGGGACCGGCAAGGGATGGAGAAGACCCGCAGGAGGAGCATTGGATGACTTATTCATGGCACACTGCGGACAGGCGTGCACATAGTTGGAGACATCCTCCCGGAGTCCGGGCCACCAAAAGGACCGCTGGAGAAGATCAACAGACCGGGAGACACCAGGGTGGCAGGCAAACCTAGAAGTGTGAGCCCAGTGAATGACGTCACCTCAGACTGACGAGGGCACAAATAATCTTCCCGCTGGGCCGCCGCCAGGATCAGGTTCGGACTCCAGAGCCTTCAGGACTTTATCTCTGATGGCCCAGGAAACAGCCCCCACGACGCACGAAGCGGGAACGATGGTATGGACCTCATCTTCTGGGGCTTCAGGGGTGTACAGCTTGGACAGCGCATCAGACTTCTTATTTTTGGAAGCTGGGCGGTAAGTAATGGTGAATTTGAACCTGGCGAAGAACAGCGACTAACGCGCCTGGCGGGCATTCAGGCGCTTGGCCGTCCTGATGTATTCCAAGTTCTTATGATCGGTCCAGACCACGAAAGGCTGAGCCACCCCTTCCAACCAGTGACGCCACTCCTGCAGCGCGAGCTTCACGGCCAGGAGCTCTCTGTTGCCGATGTCATAATTGCGCTCGGCCGAGGAGAGATGCTTGGAGAAGAAAGCGCAGGGGCGCAGCGCCCCATCAGTCGGGGAGCGCTGAGACAAGACCGCCCCGACCTCAGTGTCAGACGAGTCCACCTCAACAAAACACTGGCGCTCAGGATCCACAAGAGACAGGACCCGGGAGGATGCGAATTCCTTCTTGAGGGTTTCAAAGGCTGTCTCCGCTTCCGTCGTCCACTGAAAGCGTACCTTTGGTGAGGTGAGGCGGGTCAAAGGGGGGGTGATGGCACTGTAACCAGGGACAAAACAGCGGTAAAAATTAGCGAACCCCAAAAATTGCTCCACCTGCTTCTTAGAGGAGGGGGTAGGCCACTCGACCACAGCTTTAACCTTGGCAGGGTCGAGGAGGAGCTGATTGTGCGAAACAATAAAACCCAGAAAAGAGGTGGTATTGGTAAAAAACTTGCACTTCTCGGCTTTGACGTAAAGTTTGTTCTCCAAAAGACGTTGCAGGACCCGCCTTACATGGACCAGATGCTCCTCCCCAGACCGGGAGAAGATCAATATGTCATCCAGGTAGACGAAAATGAAGACCCCCAGGAAGTCACGAAGCATGTCATTAATCAGGCGTTGGAAGACAGCAGGAGCGTTGGTGAGCCCAAATGGCATGACAAGGTATTCAAAGTGGCCGCTGGGTGTTTGGAAGGCCGTCGTCCACTCGTCACCCTCCCGGATCCGGACAAGATGATAAGCACTGCGGAGGTCTAATTTGGAGAACCAGGACGCCCCCTGGAGGGAATTGAAGGCTGAGTCCATAAGCAGCAGCGTATAACGATCCTTAACCGTGATGTCATTAAGGGCCCTGAAGTCAATGCAAGGCCTCAAAGAACCATCCTTTTTCGCCACAAAAAAGAACCCAGCACCCAGGGGGGATGAAGAGGGGCGGATAATTCCGGCACTGAGGGATTCCCGAATATAGGTGTCCATGGCCTCCTGTTCTGGGGCAGAAAGGCTATACAGGCGACCAGAAGGGAGGGGCGCCCCCTGCAGGCGATCAATGGCACAGTCATATGGGCGATGGGGTGGGAGGGATAACGCCTTCGACTTGCTGAAAACCCAGCCCAGGTCGTTAAACTCCGATGGCACAGCAGAAAGGTCCGGCGGGGCGGAGTCAAGGGCGGGTGCAGGCACGGATGGGGCACAGGCTGCAGACTGGAGATAGGTTCCCAAACAGAAGGTGCTCCATGATAAGATGCACCTGGTCTGCCAATCAAACACCGGGTTGTGGAGGCGTAGCCATGAGTAGCCAAGAATGATGGATGCCGCCGAGATGGGAAGGACATAGAAACTGAGGTCCTCACGATGGTTGCCAGAGATAATGACGGAGATGGGTTTGGTAATGTGAGTGACCTTTTCCAGGGGAGAACTGGTCAGGGCGACGAGATGAAGGGGAGTGGGCAAGGCTTGGCAATGGATGTCCAGGCGGGTTGCCAGGCTCTTAGAAATAAAACATTGTTCTGCCCCCGAGTCCACCAGTGCATGAGATGTATGACCAATGGAGTTGTGGCAGAGTCTAATTTGAACCTGACATTTGGAGAGGGGATTAGACTGGGAAGCGTCCGCGAGGCCCCCTACATTGACTCGCGGACCTCCCCCTTTTGGCTTCACCGGGCAGACTTCCACTGGATGTTGGTCATCTCCGCAATACATGCAGAGGCCCAACTCCCGGCGGCGCTGTTTCTCCGCTAAGGAAAGTCTAGCCCGCCCGATGATCATAGCATCGGGATCATCGGCAGCCTCCGGAGGAGGTAATGCCAGGGGGCGATACTGGGGAGCGCGGGAAAGAGCTCCGCGCGAGCGGCTGAATGGCTTCCGCTCGGCGGCCCACTCCCTCAGTCTGTTATCCAAACCGATGGCTAAAGAAATTAATTCTGGCAGCCGATCTGGCTGTTCCTGGCTGGCCAACTTATCCCGCAAATCAGAATTTAGACTACGGACAAATAGGCTGCAAAGGGCAGCATCACACCAACCAACCTCTACCGCCGCCACCCGGAAGTCGACAGCGTAGTTGGCCGCTAAGCGGCTACCCTGGCGAAGGCTAAGAAGCCGCTCGGCCAACACGCTATCGCGATCCGAATGATCAAAGACCTCGAGGAAGTCTTGCACGAACTGGGCATAGGTCAAGGTCGCGTAGCTGGCCTTTGCCATAACGGCGTAAGCCCAGGCTAACGCTTGCCCTTCCAGAAGATAGGAAACATACCCAATTCGGCTTTGGTCTGACGGAAAATCCTCGGGCATGCGCTGAAACACCATCTCACACTGTAGAATAAACCCACGCGCTTTGCCAAGTTTTCCGCTAAAGCGCGCGGGAGTGGTAATTGGGGTGAGACGGGTCGGCAGACCCGGGGCAGAGGAGCTGGTCTGAGGAGCGGGAGGAGCTGGCCCACCGAGCTGAGACGGAGGGAGCGCCTGCAGAGGATCCAGGCGATCCAACCGGCTATTAATGGAGGTAAGCTGATTAAGAATTACCTGCTGTTGGTGAACAATTAAGTCCACCCGAGCCTCGAGATTGGAGAGTCGGCATACGTACCCGCTGTTCGCTGGGCCGCTGTGCTGGAGCCGCACTGACATGATTTCTGGCCCAGGAAACACGCACACAGGCTCGGGTGAGATTTAAGAGTTTATTCAACAGCAGGTGTATGGATGAATGAGTGGGAAATGTGAATGTAGTCTTGGGGACAGGAGAGCACCGAGGGCAGAACAGACACCGTATAGCCAGGCAACCCTGAGGACAGAACAGAGAGCAGGGGATAAGCAATTGTCACAGCAAGGCGGTGAAAGTAATAGTATGGCTTACTTGCAGATGTACTGGTGGTTGGCGTTGACAAGAGAAGCTCCCGCCTGGGAGACAGCGCCCAGCTGCGCTCGATGCAGTGAGGATGAGAGGAAAGGCGACAAAGGGAATTTCCACCGCCAGGAGGGTCCACCTGTGCACAGGGGAATAACTGAGGAGAACAGGTAAGAATACCTTACTTGAGGGCGATGAGCAACGGCGTTGGCCGAGAGGAGTAGACGAACGCCGAGCTTGAGTGTGGAGAAGAGCTGACGGCTCCAGACCGAGGCTGTGGGCAGAGCAGGTTAAATAGTGGCAGCCTGATAAAGCCCAGGTGTGCGCATGGCTGGAGCGGATGACAGGCGGGAGCGAGTTGTGACACCTACAAAAATAAGTAAATATAAAATGGAGTTAATAAATAGGTACCTAAATTGTGTGCAATATATTGTTACAGCTTGTTCAACTCTTTGACAGCAGCAGGAACAAAGCTGTTTTTGTAGCGCTGGGTTCTACTTTTTGGGACAGCAAACCTCCGTCTTGAGGGAAGAAGCTGAAAGTTGCAGTGCAAAGGGTGGGAGTCATCATTTAAAATGGAGGTAGCCATCCTTTGTACTTGTCTGGTGTACAGGGATGTCAGGCTCAAATGTGGCTCACCAAGCTAACGACTGGACCATCTAACTACCTGATCCAAGGATTTCCTCTGTTTCAGTTTTATCTGACCAAACCATGACACTAAAGAAAAGGATAAAACAGATTCAATAAAAGCCCGATAAAACATTGTCATTATG
The DNA here is from genome assembly GCA_020510985.1 of Pholidichthys leucotaenia. Classification (NCBI taxonomy): domain Eukaryota; kingdom Metazoa; phylum Chordata; class Actinopteri; order Cichliformes; family Pholidichthyidae; genus Pholidichthys; species Pholidichthys leucotaenia. The sequence goes on from CM035841.1 coordinate 65,387,295, forward strand.
GTTCGGTCAATTTGGAAGCGTGCAAGTTTTCTCAAGCAATGCAAATGTTGCTGACCCTTTTTGCACACCCTTTCACAGTTCTCTTCAAAGTTTAAATTACTATTGTAGCACCTTGGGAGAACCAGATTGTCTAGCATCTCAGACAGGAGACAGTGGATAAGCTTGGGAGAACAAAGAGCAGGGGACTCCTGGTGAGATAGCAGGAAGGAGTCAAGGATGAGGGGGTTGAATGCAGTGTGATGCAATTGTCATGTTGTGTGTGATGTAAATGCCATTAAACTTAAGAGAGGAGTTTCTGCTGAAGTGTTCAGTCTGTTCTGTGCTTGTCAAGTGTGAGTGTGTAATAAATCACCTGAAATAAATCTGCCTCTTCATTTACACGCTCCACACTATCAATAATCGTCCCAAGATATTTGTAGGATTGTACACATTCTGTGGTCTGGCCTTTTAGTACAGTGACTTTGTGCCTGGGAGTTTTCCTCCTAAAGTCAATAATCATATCTTTAGTTTTTGTCGTATTCAGCTGCAGGTAGGAATCCTCACACCAGTGAACAAAATCATCAACTACTGGGCCGTGGCCACTCTTACCATCCTGGAGGAGACTGATAATAACTGAATCATCAGCATACTTTATAATGTGTCTGTTTTCATGTCTGCTCCGACACATGTTTGTGTACAGGATGAAGAGTAGTGGTGACAACACACACCCCTGAGGAGATATGACCACTTTTCCACTTTCTCCATTGCTTTCCTGATGTTTCTGAACACCAATTTCTCATTTCTTCCCTTCGTCCATATGGCTCCATCATCTGCATATAGTGCTGTTTTGATGGATCTCTCTTGATCCTCAAACATGTCATTAATCATTATATTGAATAAAACAGGGCTTATCACACTCCCCTGAGGAATATCATTTTCTATTTCAAAGCCATTAGAAACTTCTGATCCTACTTTAACCCTAATTGTCCTGTGTGTTAAAAATCCATTATCCAATTTTACATCCTACCACACACACACATGTAAACTGGTTGGGCAAACTCCCACGAACCCTCAAGAATTCTCGAGAGGGTAAAGAGCTGGTCCGATGTGCCATGGCCAGGACGAAAACCACATTGCTCCTCCTGAATCCGAGGTTCGACCAACGGCCAGACTCTCCTCTCCAGTACCTTGGCATAGACCTTCCCAGGGAGGCTGAGGAGTGTGATCCCTCTAAAGTTGGAGCACACCCTCCGGTCCCCTTTTTTGAAGAGAGGAACCACCACCCTGGTTTGCCATGCCAAAGGCACTGCCCCCGACCTCCACGCAATGTTGCAGAGGCGTGTCAACCATGACAGTCCAACAACATCCAGGCCTTGAGGTACTCGGGGCGAATCTCGTCCACCCCCGGGGCCCGGCCACCAAGGAGATTTTTAACCACCTTGGCGACCTCAGCCCCTGTGATAGGCGAGTCATCCTCCTCGTTCACAAACCCTGCTTCCTCTGTGGAAGGTGTATCAATGTGATTGAGGAGATCCTCGAAGTATTCCTTCCACCGCCCGACGATATCCCCAGTCGAAGTCAACAGTGTCCCATCCGCACCATACACAGTGTGGACAGGGAGCTGCTTTCCCCTCCTGAGGCGCCGGACAGTTTGCCAGAATCTCTTCGAGGCCAACCGAAAGTCCTGTTCCATAGCCTCACTGAACTCCTCCCATACCCGGGTTTTTGCTTCAGCAACCACCCAAGCTGCACTCTGCTTGGCCTGCAGGTACACCTCAGCTGCTTCAGGAGTCCCACAAGCCAACCAAGCTTGATAGGACTCCTTCTTCAGCTTAATGGCCCCCCTCACCACTGGTGTCCACCACTTGGTTCGGGGGTTGCCACCACGAGATGCACCGACCACCTTGTGGCCAAAGCTCTGGGCCGCCGCTTCAACAACAGAGGTGGAGAACATGGCCCATTCAGACTCCATGTCTCCAGACTCCCTCGGAATGTGGTTGAAGTGCTTCCAGAGGTAGGAGTTGAAGACCTCCCAGACAGGGGCCTCAGCCAGACGTTCCCAGCACACCCTCACTATACGTTTGGGTCTACCAGGACTGAATGGCTTCCTCCCCTGCCATCGGATCCAACTCACCACCAGGTGGTGATCAGTTGACAGCTCTGCACCTCTCTTTACCCGGGTGTCCAAAACATATGGTCGCAGGTCTGATGACACGATAACAAAATCGATCATCGACCTGCGACCTAGGGTGTCCTGGTGCCAAGTGCACATATGGACACCCTTATGCTGGAACATGGTGTTCGAGAATTCTTGAGGGTTCGTGGGAGTTTGCCCAACCAGTTTACATGTGTTTTGTGGACTTGGAGAAGGCATTTGATCGCGTCCCTCATGGTTTTTTGTGGGGGGTACTTTGGGAGTATGGGGTATTGGGCTTGTTGTTACGAGCTATTCGGTCTCTGTACGACCGTTGTGAGAGTTTGGTTCGTATTGCCAACACTCGGTCGGAGTCATTCCCAGTGAGAGTGGGACTCCGCCAGGGCTGGCCTTTGTCACCGATCCTGTTCATAATTTTTATGGACAGGATTTCTAGGTGCAGCCAGGGAATGGAGGGTGTCATGCTTGGTGACCACAGGATCTCATCTCTGTTGTTTGCAGATGATGTTGTCCTGTTGGCTTCATCCAGCAATGACTTAGAGCTCTTGCTGGGACAGTTTGCCGCTGAGTGTGAAGCGGCTGGGATGAGAATCAGCACCTCCAAGTCCGAGTCCATGGTCCTCAGCCGGAAAAAGGTGGATTGTCCTCTCTGGGTTGGGGATAGGCTCCTGCCCCAAGTGGAGGAGTTTAAGTATCTTGGGGTCTTGTTCACGAGTGAGGGGAAAATGGAGAGAGAGATTGACAGACGGATTGGAGCAGCATCTGCAGTGATGCGGACGTTGTACCGGTCTGTTGTGGTGAAGAGGGAGCTTAGTTCTAAGGTAAAGCTGTCGATTTACCAATCAATCTACGTTCCTACTCTCACCTATGGTCATGAGCTTTGGGTAATGACTGAAAGAACAAGATCACGGATACAAGCGGCTGAAATGAGCTTTCTCCGTAGGATTTCTGGACTCACCCTCAGAGATAGGGTGAGGAGCCCAGTCATCCGGGAGAGGCTCAGAGTAGAACCGCTGCTCCTCCACATTGAAAGGAGTCAGTTGAGGTGGTATGGGCATCTGATTAGGATGCCTCCTGGACGCCTCCCACTTGAGGTGTTTCAGGCATGTCCCACTGGGAGGAGACCCCGGGGCAGACCCAGGACTCGGTGGAGAGACTATGTCTCCCAGCTGGTCTGGGTACGCCTTGGTATCCTCTCTGAAGAGCTGGAGCAGGTGGCTGGGAGAGGGAAGTCTGGGCTTCTCTGCTTGAACTGCTGCCTCCGCGACCCGGACCTCCGGAAAAGCGGTAGAAGCTGGATGGATGGATGGACATCCTACCACCAATGTCCATTTTATTCAATTTCATAAGAAGACCGTCCCTCCACAGTGAGTCATAAGCCTTTTCAATATCCAGATAAACTATAACCATTACTTCTTTCATTCTGAGAGTGTTTTCACTATCATTACTTACGCTAACTAGAGCATCCGCTGTGGATCTTCCTCTTTTAAAACCATTCTGATAGTCGTTTATTAATCGTTTTTGCTCTAATACATGTGAGAGTCTGTAAGCTAACACCTTCCCCATCCGCTTCCCTAAATGTGACGTTAATGCTATTGGCCTGTAGTTGCCTGGATGAGCTGGATCTTTCCCTGGCTTATTAAATGGTAAAATTACAGCCTTTTTCCACCCACTTGGGATAACCGCCTTCTTCCATATTCTGTTAAACAATTTCAGCACCAGTTCCACTGATTGCATAGGCAACTGCTGGAACATAGCAAAGCTTAACTGATCATATCCTGGAACTGTGTATCCACTATCTTGCAAAGCTCTCTTAAGCTCTGACATTGTGAGCTCGAGGTCTAACACAGTCATGTCCTCTTTCACTTCATTTTTTAAGTTTGCATTTTCTTTGAGTTTATGCTGCCTTTGCTGTCTATGACTCTCACCAAGATGGTCTCCTCTATGCACTGATGCAAATGCTCTACCTAGGACTTCTGCCTTTTAAGATAAGATAAGCCTTTATTAGTCCCACAATGGGGAAATGCCAGGATTGCAACAGCACGGGGATAGCAACACTCAGAGCAACAATCAGAAGACAAGAAAAAACAAGAGCAGCGAGTATACATACAGTATGTACATGTAAATATATAAATATATAGACACACAGTGCAGAGCATTGTAGTTAGATGGAATAAATATATAAATATATAAATACACAGTGTGGAGCATTGTAGCTAGATGGAATAAATATATAAACACACACAGTGTGGAGCATTGTCGCTAGATGGAATAAATATATAAACACACACAGTGCGGAGCATTGTAGCTAGATGGAATGAAACAGCATAACCGTCTACTTAGTTATCCTACATAGAATAATTATGTACCCATACATATTGTCGCCCTCCGTAGCAACCGGTATTTTCCTAGTTGTATACCGGAGGGGACCATTGTGTAAGTCTATTGCGTCTTTTGCATTCAATACTATTAGGTTGTCACGTCTTTTTGCTATCTCTGCGAGCAGCCCAGCTTAGGTTGTACAGTCTGACAGCCGTAGGTAGGAAGGACCTATGAAACCTCTCAGTTGTGCACCTAGGATGATGTAGTCTGCTGCTAAATGAGCTCCTCAGTGCATTCACTATGTCCTGTATAGGGTGGAACTCGGACTCCAGCAGAGATGAAAAGATCTGATACTACCGTATTATCCTAACAGAGCACTACGCTCTCAAAATGCAGGATTACTTGTAATACCTAGAATCTCCAAAAGTACAATGGGAGGCAGAGCCTTCAGTTATCAAGCTCCTCTCCTGTGGAATCAGCTGCCAATCTGGATTCGGGAGTCAGACTCGATCTCTGTTTTTAAGAATAGGGCTAAAACCTACCTTTTTGATCTAGCCTACAATTAGGGAGGGATCATGTGTTTCTGAACCCTCCCTTAGTTATGCTGCTCATAAGTTTAGTCAGCCGGGGGACCTCCAGTAATGCACTGGGCCTCACTCCTTTCCTCACTCTCTATGAAATATTTTTTTTTTTTTTTTTGCTGGTCATTAACATTTGTTTGTTCTCTCCCATAGATTGAGTCCCCATCGTGCTGTTTGCTCTCTACATGTCTGTTCTTTTCTTCTTCTCTATCCCCTCACCCCCCAGCCAGTCGCAGCAGATGACTGCCCCTCCCTGAGCCTGGTTCTGCTGGAGGTTTCTTCCTGTTAAAAGGGAGTTTTTCCTCTCCACCGTCGCCATGTGCTTGCTCACAGGGGATCGCCTGATTGCTGGGGTCTTTCTGCAACTGTGGGGGTCCCCCCTACAGTTGATAGTGCTATGAGATGACTGTTGTTGTGAAATGGCGCTATATAAATAAAGTTGAATTGAATTGAATTGAATTGAATAGATGACAGTTTAGCCACCATCCTTCTCTCTCCCATCTCCTCCACTGGGTCAAGGTGTTTCCCCAGGACAGAGGTAGCTTTCTTGATCAGTTTGTTCAGTCTCTTCCTATCGGCTGCTGTAACGCCGCTGCCCCAGTAGACCACTCCAAAAGTGATGGCTGATGCCACCACCGTGTCGTAGAATGACTTCAGCAGCGCCCCTTGTACACCAAAAGACCTGAGTCTCCTCAGTAGGAACAGCCTGCGCTGTCCCTTCTTGTAGAGTGCATCAGTATTGTGTGACCAGTCTAGTTTATTGTTCAGATGAACACCCAGGTACTTGTAGGATGTCACCATCTCGATGTCAGTTCCCTGTATATTTACTGGTGCTGTGAGGGGTTGTCCTTGCCTGCGGCAGTCCACCACCAGCTCCTTAGTTTTCCTTGCGTTGATCTGGAGGCAGTTCCGATGGCACCAGTCCACAAAGTCCTGGATAAGCCCTCTGTACTCAGCTTCATCTCTGTTAGAAATGAGGCCAACGATCGCAGAGTCGTCAGAGAACTTCTGTAGATGGCAGTGTGTTGTGTTGTGTGAGAAGTCCGCAGTATAGAGGGTGAACAGGAAGGGAGCCAAAACCGTTCCCTGGGGGGCCCCCGTGCTACCGATGATCATACCAGACACACAGTCCCGGGTTCTCACAAACTGTGGCCGGTTTGTGAGGTAGTCCAGGATCCATGATGACAGGTGCTGGTCCATCCCTGCACACAGCAGCTTGTCCTTCAGGATCATCGGTTGGATGGTGTTGAAAGCACTGGAGAAGTCAAAGAACATGATCCTCACCGCATTCCCGGGCTTCTCCAGGTGGGACAGAGAACGGTGAAGGAGGAAGATCACCCCATCCTCCACCCCAATGCCATGCTGGTAGGCGAACTTTTCTTTGTCTGATACAGCCATCTTGTCTCCATCCACTAAAGCTTGAATTTTAACTGATACCCCTTTCCCACTCATTTTTTAAACATACCCCAGACATCACCTAGTTCTGTTTTGCTACCAAGGGCGGAACAAAATTCTCTCCATGTTGACCTTGTCCTGTTTTTAATAATCCTTTGAGCTACTGCCCTTTTCTTTTTAGACTGTATTAAGTTTTCACCAGTCATATTCTTCCTCAGCTGTCTGAATGCCTTGTTTCGTTCTTTTATTGCAATACTACATTCGTCATTTCACCAGGGTACAACCTTCTTCCTACCCTGTGTTTTTTTCTTAGGTATACTTGCTATTGCAGCATTCAGAATATGACTGGTTACCTGACTTGAACACGCTTCTATGCCACCTTCTAATGTTACCAAATGACACGACTGAACACAGTATTGCCTAATTTTTTCCCAATCTGCCTTGTCAAAACACTATCTTGTAAAACATCTTCCCTCTTGTATACATACTTCAGTTTTTATGACTGTAAGTATTGGGAAGTGATCACTTCCCATAGTTGTCCTGTTCATAACCGTCCATTCACAGGTGCTCACTAAAGAATCAGATACCAGAGTCAGGTCAGTACATGATAATGTGCCCCTATGCACATCCACCCTGATACCTTCACCACTGTTTAGACAAATTAACGATCTTTCATCTCTTCCACAACATTTCCATTGCTTTCTGTATGTGTGCTTCCCCACAAGCTATTGTGGGCAATAAAGTCTCCACACCAAACCTCTTTCATATGCCCTTCCCCTGCCATAGCACTGAAAATATCTGCTGTTAACTTCCTACATGGGTTGTAATAATTAATCAGCTTAATATTTCCTTGTTCATTTGGCCTACATATTTCAATAATATTACACTCTATATATGGTTCCAAGGTTGTCATAGCCAGGAGCGGCACTGGGGTTAAGCTCCCAGTGCTCATAAAATGCTCCTTTTGGCGTGCGTCTCGAAAAGCCTCTGACAACTAAGTCCAACTCCTAGCCTGCCCGTGTGGTTTAGTCTCTAAGCCCGGCGGAACTGCTTTTACTAATAGGAGAAAGGGCGAGGGCGGATCTCTGGCGCCTTAAAACCAGATGCTTCGGGTAGATGGTGGCTCGTCAACCTGGGAAGGTAGCCCATCTAGGGGAAGGTAAACCCTGATTTCAAACCTCCGCTGCCTTGCAGCACACCCGGTCACGGGAAAGGCTTCAGGAGTCAACCCTGAGGAAAAATCCAGAGTCGGAGCCCCTAAGGCAGTTCTCTGTTGTGATCAACATCATTCTGGCAGCTCCTGCGATGGCGCTGGTGCCAAACTGTAGCAGCCCTGCTGTTCCTTTGGATTCATCAGTGACATGGAGAGGGGGGACATGCTGCATGGGCAACATCTTATCCTCCATATCTTCCTGCCCAGGCTTGAATCCTACCAACGCCCAACGCTGAAAGGTAGAACACCGGATCACTGGAGAGGACACTCCAGCTTCGCCTTTGGCGTAGACAAAACACGGGGAATGACAGTTACCGGTTATAAGCCACAGCTCAACTGGCGTAGAGCGCGGCGCCAGGGGTTGTTCCCGACAGTGGGAGGGATCATCGGATCTCACTGGACAGCTACCGCCAGCCTCAAACTGGGCAGCCCCCAGCCAATATGGTGTTGTCCTGCCACAGCTTGCTTTCCTCATTGGGTGCATAGGGATGAGGAGAAGTCCGAACAGCAGGCTGAGAACCTTCGCACCAGGCAAGACAAAAAAACAAAAGAGACCAACTCTAAAACTGGGAACTTGGAACGTCTGCACTATGATGACAGGACTCACTGCTAACCTCAAGGACATCAACGACACCAGGAAGACTGCCATCATCAATAATGAGCTGAAGAGACTGGGAGTGGATATCGCCACTCTCGAGGAAACACGGTTGGCTGACGCAGGCACACTGAGAGAGAAGGACTACACGTTCTACTGGAAGGGAAAGGGCAGTGACGAATACAGGGAACACGGAGTGGGCTTCGCAGTGAAGAACACCTTGCTGAAGATGGTGGAACCAGGCAGCAATGGCTCTGCACGACTCCTCACCCTCTGCCTCAACACCACTCAAGGCCCAGTTACCCTCATCAGTGTGTATGCCTCAACACTGACAGTCACACCAGAAGCAAAAGACGAGTTCTACGAGAATCTCGCAACAACTGTCAGGATCATCCCCAACTCTGAGCAACTCATTCTCCTTGGAGACTTCAATGCCAGAGTGGGTGCTGACCACGACTCCTGGCCCTCCTGTCTTGGACCATTTGGCGTGGGCAGAATGAACGACAACGGACAGCGGCTGCTTGAGTTCTGCACATATCACGATCTGTGCATCACAAACTCGTTCTTCAAGACCAAGCCCCAACACAAGGTTTCCTGGCAACATCCGCGCTCAAAGCACTGGCACCAGCTGGACTTGATCCTGACCAGGCGTCACCTCACTGAAGAACGTGCTAATTACCCGTTCGTTCCAGAGTGCAGATTGCGACACAGGCCATTCATTGGTGTGTTGCAAGGTCAAGCTGCAGCTGAAGAAATTCCATCATGCTAGACAGCCTGGAAAGGCACGGATTGACACCAGCAAGATGGCGCAACCAGAACTTGTCTAGCAGTTTGCCTCCACCTTTGAGAAGGAACTTGGTGTACCACAAGAAGGAGAATCTGCAAAGCAGAAGTGGGAAGAGCTGCGAAACACCATCCACCGCACAGCCTTGGCTACCTTTGGGAGGAAGACCTCGAAGTCACAGGACTGGTTTGATGCCAAGTTGACCGAGATGACCCCCGTCATTGAAGCCAAGCGCTCAGCACTTGCTGAGTACAAGAAGTACCCAAATGAGAAGAACCTCCAGATTCTCAGGGCTGCGAGAAGCAAAGTTCAGCAGACTGCTCGGCGCTGTGCCAACGAGTACTGGACTCAGCTCAGCCAAGACATTCAAACCGCTGCCATAACAGGGAACATCCGTGGTATGTACGATGGCATCAAGAAAGCACTTGGTCTGGCTCAGAGCAAGACGGCCCCCCTCAAATCCTCCACTGGGGAGGTGATCGCAGAAAAGAACAAGCAGATGGAGAGATGGGTGGAACACTACTCCAACCTCTACTCCAGAGAGAACACCGTGACACCGTCAGCCCTTGATGCCATCGACTGCCTGCCATCCATGGACAAACTTGATGCCGAGCCAACCATCGACAAACTCAGCAAGGCCATTGATAGCTTGGCCGCTGGCAAGGCACCCGGCAACGACGGCATACCCCCCGACCTGATCAAGCACTGCAAGACCGCCCTACTGCTGCCATTGCATGACGTCCTCTGTCAGTGCTGGAAGGAAGGTGCCATACCACAAGACATGAGGGATGCCAAGATCATCACCCTCTACAAAAACAAAGGGGAGAGAAGCGACTGCAACAACTACAGGGGCATCTCCCTCCTCAGCGTTGTTGGCAAAGTCTACGCACGAGTTGTTCTCGTTCGTCTACAGAAGCTTGCCGAACGTGTCTACCCCGAGTCTCAGTGTGGCTTCCGCACTGAGCGATCGACGGTAGACATGATATTCTCCATCCGCCAACTCCAGGAGAAATGCAGAGAACAGAACATGCCCCTGTACGTCGCCTTCATCGACCTCACCAAAGCGTTCAATCTGGTCAGCAGGGAGGGCCTTTTCAAGATCCTGCCAAAGATAGGATGCCCACCAAAGTTGCAAAGCCTCATCGAATCGTTTCACACCAACATGCAGGGGATAGTGCAGCACGACGACAACGTCTCAGAGCCATTCAACATACGCAGCGGAGTGAAACAGGGCTGTGTACTTGCGCCAACCCTCTTTAGGATTTTCTTTGCTATGCTCCTGAGGCATGCCTTCAGCACAGCAACAGAGGGAATCTACCTGCACACAAGATCTGACGGCAGGCTTTTCAACCTCACCCGTCTGAAAGCCAGAACCAAAGTACGCGAGGCTCTAATCAGAGACATGCTGTTTGCAGACGACGCTGCAGTCGCAACCCACACACAGCAGGAGCTTCAGACCCTGATGGACCGCTTCTCCCAGGCACGCAAGGACTTCGGGCTTGCCATCAGCCTAAAGAAGACTAACGTCTTGGCGCAAGGCACGGAAGCACCAGTTCACGCATCAGTTCACGTACCTGGGGTCCACGATCAGCAACAACCTCTCCCTTGATACAGAGATCGACAAGAGGATTGGAAAATCAGCCTTCACACTCGCTCGCCTCACCACACGAGTGTGGGAGAATCCCAAACTCTCTGTCAAGACGAAGATGGCAGTCTACAACGCCTGCGTCATCAGCACACTGCTCTATGGGAGTGAGACATGGACAACATACGGCCAGCAGAAAAAGAGACTGAACTCCTTCCACTTGCGCTGCATTCGCCACATCCTGGACATATCCTGGCAGGACAAAGTGTCCAACACAGAAGTTCTGTCCCGCGCCAGCCTTCCCTCCATGTTCACTCTACTCAGGCAGCGCAGGCTCCGCTGGCTAGGCCACGTTCACCGTATGGAGGATGGCAGAATCCCCAAAGACGTCCTCTACGGAGAACTGGCGACTGGCAGGAGAGACGTTGGCTGCCCACAGCTGCGCTTTAGAGACGTCTGCAAGAGAGACATGAAGGCCCTGGAGATCAACACAGAGCGCTGGGAGGACCTTGCAACGGACCGCTCCAAATGGAGAGGCACCCTGACCAGACAGCTCAAGGCGGGTGAAGAGAGACTGACTGCTGCAGCAGATGAAAAAAGGACCCGCAGGAAGAACCGCCACAGACCCAGCAGCACGGAGACCACCCACAAGTGCGACCTGTGTGACAGGGACTGCCATTCGCGCATCGGCCTGTTCAGCCACAAGCGGTGCTGTTCAAGCAGAGTAGACGTTTAGGATTCTCTTCCATGTTCATCATAGACCAACGGAGGCCGACGACGACGACACTCTATATCCTCAGGGGAGGGAATCACCGTCTACGCCAGGCCATCTTTAATCAAAGTGGCACATCCTCCTCCATTTACAGTGTTAATTCTATCCTGTCTGATTGAACTGTATCCTGGAATAACAAAATCTAAGTGACGTTGAAGCCATGTTTCCTGTACACACACTACCTGTGGAACAACTAGTTCATAAGATACTTCTTGAGTTCTTTACCGTTTGCTATAAGACTCCTCGCATTCCACTGTAGTATGTGTAGTACCATAATTAAGGTCTTGTTTCAGCATGTGCAGTCTTCCCAGTTTCAGCTTTCAGTAAAGCATGAATCTGGTCAGCTGTGATATCTTTCATATCTAGGAAGCTTTCTGCTGCTTCCACAATGGTTTTGATTCTTTCACTTTTCTTCTGTAGCTGTGCAGCAACATTCATGGTGTGGCAGATAAAAGCTATAAAATTTGTCCTCTTAACTATCAATGTGTCATCCAATTTGCATTTGTGAACACAAACATTCCTTGCAGCTGCATAATCCTGTGCTTGCGTGGGACCCGTTGATTGCTGGGCTTCCATTTGAAATGCACTTCTTTGAGGAAGGCCTGCTGTGTTTCTGACTATTCCTGCCTCTCTATGTTATGACCCGAGCGCCGGTTCTGATCGCGCTCGGGCTAAGTTATGTTTCGCTGCCGGCCTTGACAGTTGCGGGCTGTATTCTGGCCTTACCAGGCTCTTATTGTGAAAGTGCTCGGTGGGGCTTCTGCCTGTCAACGGTCGGTCAGCTGTTTGTAATTACCGTCGTTAGTGCCCGGCACTGGCGGCGGTAAGACACAGCAGTGTCAGTCGTTCTCCGCCTGAGCTACGGATGCTTTGGACTATCACCTACCTCGTCTGCCTGTGGTTGACCGTCGCTTCCCGTGGACCAGTAAGTGAGCTGTTAAGCCTTACCCCTCCCGGTGTGAGTAGACCTCTGTGTGTCTCTGCCTCAGCAGTCTGTGTAGTCATTACTCCGTCAACCTTGCCTGTGCATGACCGTCTCCTCTATGGACCTGTAAGAGAGCTGTTTAGCCTTACGCCTCCGGATGTGTGTAGACTTATGTGTCATTGCCCCTGCATCTTGTGTTGTCACTTTTCACCGTAATAAAACTCACTGAAACTCACTGGTGACTCTGTGGCGTCTTATGGTGGCTCGCGAGGGCCACCGCATTACAGTACACTGCTGCCAAAACGGCGTTTATGGTGACGCCAACCCGAGACGCAATTCACCAGTGGGTTCGAGTTTTGGACGTTGCTTTTTCCTGTCTGGGTACTGTGTATGTGAGGAATGCCGTCGCTGAGGGGCCACGTTTGGAGTCCGAGCCACGAGCTGACAGGTGTTTTGGAAGTCGTGGATGAGCTGCTCATCTCCGCTTCCCTGCTGGATTATGACCACGGCATACACTGGTACCTGGACGCCGCCGAAGATGTTCTTTGTCATCTCTCTCCCCGGTACGCCGACCACCCGGAAGTCGATGCGAGGAGGGAAGACATCGCCGCGCAACGCGAAATATTCCTGATGATGGAGGAGGAACGCGGCATGAAGCAGGAGAAGAGGCACTCCTGCTCTTTGCCTATGGATCCCGATCCTGTCCTCGATCCGTTTCAGGAGTTCGCACCATCTGGGGGCCGGCGAAGGCATCGGCGCCACGGCCGGGCGCATCTTCACCAAGCTCCTGCTCTGGATCCAGTTCCGGGCCGCCGGGATGACCCCCTCAACCAGCCAGCTGCTGTGAGTGAACTGAGTCCTGTGCCTGTGGGCTCCGTCCATGGATCCTTTTCTACCACCCAGCGAGCAAGGGAAGGAGCAATGTCCGCTACAGCTGACACCATCCTCCCCCCGGGAGACAGGCAAGTTCAAGTTCACTTTCCTATTGATCATAGTGATCTGTCTTGTCTGGCTCCTGGGGGTGAGGCTCGGGGTTCGCAGCTCCCTGAGTTTCTTTCCTCAGCTGTAGCCATTTGTACTAAACCTGCTGCCTCTGTGTCTCCTCCTGTGGAGCGGTCCTCGGCGTCAGTCCCACGCCGTTGAACGAGAGGGAGGCCTGCGGTTCTGGGAAATATCCCGGCCCTGCAGCCTTGCTTTGGACAGAGGAGGAGAACGGACTGCAGTGAGGAGCCAGAGCCGACGAGAGAGCGTCTCCAGGGGTCCTCGGGGATGCAGCCCGAGTCAGCAGGTCGAGGGTCCTCTGCCCCCACGCCATACGGGTTATTGGCGTGGACGCCAGCGCGTGAGGATCCAGCTGCAGAGACCATCAGGCCGGCTGTGGAACCCGACGCAGCCGAGTGGGAGCCCGACGACGAGCATCTTCTTGAACCTGGATCGGCGAAGTCCTGGACGGCTCCAGAGCCCGAGTGCAGGCAAGTGCTCTTCCTTGTATATGTATCCTTGTATCCTAGAATATGAAGGCAGCTCATTTCAGTGTAAACAGCATTATATCATAAGTTCATTTTTTAAAATTATACTTAACACACTGATTTATCGAGGTAATTTTTATAACGTTTGTATACCACTGTTAATAGTCTCTCGGCGCCACACCAGTCGGCTGCCTTTTGCAACAGCGGCTCGATTCCGAGTTTTTTTTCCCCTTCCTCTCTCTTTTGATGCTCTGAGTGTTGCTATCCCTGTGCTGTTGCAATCCTGGAATTTCCCCGTTGTGGGACTAATAAAGGCTTATCTTATCTTATCTTGTTTTCTTGTATGGTGTGTTAGAGCATTTTTGCCTGCCTCATGGGGAGGCGAGTGAGGGGCAGCCGTCTGCTGCGCCCGAGCTCGTCTCGCTGGGCTCTGGCGCTGCCGGTGGAACTGATCCCGGTCCCCTTCTGTTTTCTGAGCCCCTCCACAGCGTTACTGGTCCGGAGCCAGTCAAGGTCACGGGACTGGGGGTTCCAGGTTCTGAGATGGAGGTCGTCGCCGGTGCCGTCCTGACCCAGTCGGGGTCCGACGTGTGGGCCGAGGTGACCCGGTCGGGGTCCGACACGTGGGCCGAGGTGACCCGGTCGGGGTCCGACGTGGGTGCAGCGATGACCCAATCGGGGTCTGACGTGGGTGCAGCGATGACCCAATCGGGGTCCGACGAGGTCCAGTGGGGGTCCAGTGCAGGTGCGGCTGTGACCCAATCAGGATTCGAGGGGGTCCAAGTTTTTGGTTGTCCCCCTCTCAGGAGCCACCAGCTGGGGGCCGTCAGAGGTTTGTGTTTGGCAGACTGGCGCTCTCCTGCCTTGTCGTCTTCAGGTGGGCGGCTGCGTGCAATTCCTCCACGGTCCTGGTGGTTCTGGGATGCGGGTCGGCCACCCGAGGAACTGCTTCGTGCGTTCGGCATCTTGGGTTGGCCACCCAATAAACTGTGTTTGCTACGGGGTGACCTGGTTCGGCCACCAGAGGACTTGTTTCTGGGGGCCTGGGACTGGGGCAGGCCACCTGATCATGTACTGTGTTTGTGGGACTATCCGTGGGCCCATACGGTGCCTAGTCATGTCAAGTACGTTTAGCAATTTCTTTTTGTTTCATGTAGTCATAGTCAAGTCAAAGCAATTTTAGATTGCCTCATGTTTTTTTTTTGAAGGCCACAGTCTGGTCAAAGTCAAGTCAAAGCAATTTTAGATTGCATCATGTTTCTTCTTTTTGAAGGCCACAGTCTAGTCATAGTCAAGTCAAAGCAATTTTAGATTGCCTCATGATTTTTTTTTGAAGGCCACAGTCTGGTCAAAGTTAAGTCAAAGCAATTTTAGATTGCCTCATGTTTCCTTTTTTTTTGGAAAGCCACAGTTTAGTCATAGTCAAGTTAAGTCAAGCAATTTTAGATTGCCTCATGTTTCTTTTTTTTGAAAGCCATAGTTTAGTCATAGTTAAGTCAAGTCAGAGCAATTTTAGATTGCTCCATGTTTCTTTTTTATTGTAAGCCACAGTCTATCTATAGCTAAGTTATGTCAGAGCAATTTTAGATTGCCTCATGTTTTTTTTTGAAAGCCACGGTCTAGTTATAGCCAAGTTGTGTCAAAGCAATTTTAGATTGCTCCATGTGTGTTTGCTTGTATTTCTTGTTTTGTTTGTGCTTAGGTTGCCTCATGTGTTTTTTGAAAGGCAGTCTAGTCGTAGTCACGTTATGCCAAGCAATTTTAGATTGCTCAATGTGTGTTTCCATGTATTTTTGTTCCATAGTTATTGTGCGTTTCCATGTATTTCTTGTTCCATAGTTATTGTGTGTTTCCAGGTATTTCTTGTTCCATAGTTATCATGTATTGAGGTTGTTTGGGAGTATGATTTTGGCATGTTAAGTTTGGGTTTTTGAAGAGATCCTTACTTTGGGTTCTTTACCACGTGGGATTATGTACTTTGGAGTTAGACGGGTTGTCTGTTGTCCCTGTGGGAAGACGTTCGGTGTCAGGTGCTTATGCTCTTTATGGTTTTGTATCCCTTGTATTTTTTAGTCATGTCTTGTTTTTTTCTGGTTTCGTCATGGTTCTGGGAGAAATTGATGTATTCTTTTTCCTTTTGGTTTAAGGTCTTGTTCATGGGTTGGTTCTCTCCCTCCACATCTGTCCCCCAACCTCCCACCCTGGGGGGGGGGGGGCAGGGTGGTTCCTTGGGGCATTTGGAGTCCACCCGTGGAGGGAGGGTACTGTTATGACCCGAGCGCCGGTTCTGATCGCGCTCGGGCTAAGTTATGTTTCGCTGCCGGCCTTGACAGTTGCGGGCTGTATTCTGGCCTCACCAGGCTCTTATTGTGAAAGTGCTCGGTGGGGCTTCCGCCTGTCAACGGTCGGTCAGCTGTTTGTAATTACCGTCGTTAGTGCCCGGCACTGGCGGCACTTAAGCCCGGCACTGGCGGCGGTAAGATGCAGCAGTGTCAGTCGTTCTCCGTCTGAGCTACGGATGCTTTGGACTATCACCTACCTCGTCTGCCTGTGGTTGACCGTCGCTTCCCGTGGACCAGTAAGTGAGCTGTTAAGCCTTACCCCTCCCGGTGTGAGTAGACCTCTGTGTGTCTCTGCCTCAGCAGCCTGTGTAGTCATTACTCCGTCAACCTTGCCTGTGTATGACCGTCTCCTCTATGGACCTGTAAGAGAGCTGTTTAGCCTTACGCCTCCGGATGTGTGTAGACTTATGTGTCATTGCCCCTGCATCTTGTGTTGTCACTTTTCACCATAATAAAACTCACTGAAACTCACTGGTGACTCTGTGGCGTCTTACGGTGGCTCGCGAGGGCCACCGCATGACACTCTAACTGTCTTTAGAGCTTCCGCATACGAGATTTTCTTAGTTATTCTGATTTCCTCGGCTTGTCTAGCTTCCCTCTGCGTAACACATCCTCCATACACAGCATTGTGCTCACCCCTGCAATTGCAACACTTTACTTTGGCGTACTTGTCACATTTACCATATTCATGCTCCCCTCCACATAAGATAAGATAAGATAAGATAAGCCTTTATTAGTCCCACAATGGGGAAATTCCAGGATTGCAACAGCACAGGGACAGCAACACTCAGAGCAACAATCAGAAGGCAAGAAAAAAAACAACATCTAGCAAACATATGTCCATATTACTATAAATGTATATATATAGACACACAGTGCAGAGCATTATGGCTGGTGGATGTGCAGCAGAAAGTCTAAGCTCTCTCTCCGCGGATGCAGCGGGCCAGCTGGAAGTCTTTGGGCATGATGGTGACCCCCTTAGCGAAGAAGAGACCACCAGGTGGGTCTCGCTGGTCTCCTGCAGAGCCATGACGGCGAAACTCAGGAAACGCAGGACGGTCTTGAAGTCCTGAGCGATCTCCCTCACCAGGCGCTGGACGGGCAGCTTACGGATGAGCAGCTCCGTGGATTTCTGGTAGCGACGGATCTCTCTCAGAGCCACGGACCTGTGACGGCGAGGCCTCTTCACTCTGCCGGTGGCCAGAGCGCCTCTCCGAGCAGCCCTGGTGGCTAGCTGTCTCCTGGGGGGCTTCTTCCTCCAGTAGATTTTACGGGCGGTCTGCTTGGTTCTTGCCATCGCTCTTTATTATTCTGTCTTATATTTCTTTCACGCCGCCTAAACTCCAGCCCGGCACCCGCTTCGTTTTCGCTACAGCTCCCGGTATGTCGAGTTTCCCATTAGCACCGGGCGGCGGCCAAGTGCTAGCTAGCACTAGCTCCTCCCCGCTGTAACGTCTCCCGCTGCAAACCGAGGCTCCATCCGCCGACCCGGGAGACCCCCGGGGCCATCCGTGCGTCCGTGATATATATACAGAGTGAAAGGTGTAGAAAGAAGAAGGAAGATAAAAAAAAAGGCTGTTGCAACAGGCAGCCGACTCGTGTGGCGCCGCCGGTCCGGCAGAGCCGGAACCGAAATCTAGCACATCTTAGTTTTCCCCTACATTGCTGAGCAGTGTGGCCCATCCTTTGACATTTGTAGCATCTGAGTGGCTTTGGGACGTATTCTCTGACGCTGAAATACATGTATCCTATTAGGACTGATTTAGGGAGTGTTTCCTCAAACTGAATCATGACAGACTGTGTGTCTCTAAGCAAGCCTTCTTTTTTTATTCTGGAGCCTTTTCACATCCTTAACCTTTCCTCCTTGGATCTCGTTTTTCACTTCTTCCATAGACATGCACAAAGGGACACCTGATATAACTCCCCTCAAGTTAGCTGTCACGCCAGGAACATGCACCTTCATTTGTTCTCCGTTTAGACATGTCATTGTCAGTATTTTCTGTTGCTGTTGTTTACTTGTGGCATGGATTAACAGCCGGTTATTCTTCAAGAACTTTGCAAACTTAACTCTCCCAATTTCTTTCTCAATTGCTTTTGTTAGCTTAACCAGGTGATAGTGCCCCGCCCCCCCACCCTGATTGAACTCAATGACAACCTTGCAGTCATTCCCTACATCCTCAAACTGCCATCCATTTTGGCCAGTTCGTGTTTTCTTCGCATTGTTACTTCCTCCGCATCACTGTCATCTGAGCCGCTTCTGAGTCTTGGTGTCCCCCCAGCTGCTCTTTTCCGGCCGCCAGGCCTGGATAAAGAATGGGCAAAATCTCATCAAAACAAGCATAAGTATTTCCAATGACAAAAGGAGTAATTGTATGTAACATCATGTGGTTTAGTAGACCTTTGATGTCTTTTGCTACTACAGACAAGCGCCTCTTCTACATGGGCCAAAGCAGGAGGTTTCTGGGCCTTGTTGTGCTGTCTGAGGAGGAGACGAGAGCTGTCCTGGTCCAACGTCACAATGATCCTGGTACAGGAAATCACAATGGTATTAGAACCTCAACTGACAGGGTTACTGTGGGATACAACTGGCCAACACAAGTTGAAGATCTCAAGGAATGGGCCAGTAACATCCCTTACACTTCTTTGTTTGAAAGGCCGGGCGAGCTCCAATAATAACAGAATATGAACATTGAACAAATACATAATAACCTCCCCCAACTGCAGAAAATCCAAAATACACACACACAATGAACCCACCCCAATTTTGAACCCGAATCATGTGCTAAACAAAAACAAACTAAAGTCACCAAAAGGGGGCTATGACATTCACACCAAAAGAACTATAATTAGGGGTGATGGGTAGACTGCCATCCTACCCCCCACACGGCGAGGCGGGTTATTATGCCGCCTATGCTATTAAAGTCCATTAAAGAAAAGTACTGCCATGTCTCCTATGCCAAATACCCTATGAAAATAATCAGAATCAGAATCAGAATCAGAATAAACTTTATTGCCAAGCATGTAAAAAACACACGAGGAACTTGACTTGACATTGGTGCGCATGCGCGCGACACAACGACACGGCAGCCATAATAGGCGCCTCATCAAACAGAGATAGATAAGAAAGGGAGGGGAAGGGAGGGAACG
Source organism: Pholidichthys leucotaenia (assembly GCA_020510985.1). Lineage (NCBI taxonomy): Eukaryota > Metazoa > Chordata > Actinopteri > Cichliformes > Pholidichthyidae > Pholidichthys > Pholidichthys leucotaenia. Next base: position 65,406,559 of record CM035841.1, read on the forward strand.
ACACAAGAGGGGAGGAGAAAAAAAACTTTGTTATCAGAATACAGCTTATTTTTTAAGCAGATTATGATTACAATGAAAAAAAATCTCTCAATAGCACAGAGCAACAACTCAGAATTTCACAAGACACAAGAGAGCAGTGTACAGTATATCTTTAATCAGTTCATGAATCAATGTGTGTGCGGTGTTGAGCAGTGTTGATGATAATAAGAGAGACCCAAGGACCCTTGGCAGAAGATGTTTTGTCTGTCTGGCGTCCAGTCTTATCTGGCGCTGCAGCTGGCTGTCCAAGGCTTTGTGCTCATGATTTTGAAAAAACACAGTCTGCAGACAGCCAGGAGGAATTTTCATGGGGAATAATAATGCCAAATAGGACTGATCACAGAGAGGACTTGTATTTCTTCTGTAGATTCAGTACATAAATCCTTCATTGCGCAGCTTTGAATTCGTCGTGGAAAGACCTGAGCAAACCCATGATGTAATCCACCTTACGAGACAGTTCTCCAGTAGTCGCTATCAGGGTCTTCTCCAGTTTCTCAATTTGTTGGATGCACCTCGCCTGGCCAGCATTTTGATAGGTTGAATCCATCTTCAGCAATTTGCGGTAAACCAAGACAATTCCCGTCCCAATCAGAATTATCCCAATCACCAAGATTACGAAGATAAACAAATCTTCAATATCTTCGATAGAGAGATTAGAGAGACACAGCATTTTCCAATTACCTGTGTCACATAGATAGCCCACTGGAGCCGTTCCAGCGGGGCAGACAGCTTCCCCCGGAGCACTTTTCCTTGTTGAAAAAAATAGTGTCAATTGTGTTCAAAGCCCAGCTTATTAACTCCATAATTTCTTTTCGGCGGTCGCAGTTAGACGCAGACAGACAACAGCAAGCTGGGATCCAGTAGTAGGAGGGGAGGAAAAAGAGCAGGAGAGAAGAAAAAAGCGTCTGCTCTCTTGGGAGGGCGGAAGTAGTAGTAGTAATCTCCAAAACTATTAACACAAAACAAAATTGAACACATGAAACATGCCCATGGCTTGGTGAGGATGACCCATGCCCCCCCCCCCCCGACACTTGACCATTAGTCTACCCCTGGCGGCAGTCCACTTTCCAGACAGCAGCTTTTCACCTCTTCCTCAGAGCGTCTTCTCCTCCACACCTCTGAGCGCTCCAACTGTCTAGGGTCCTGCCCACCCGTCTTCTTTGGGATACGCCGCAATTCATTGGGATGGCACCACGAGCCATCCAGCAGCAGAAGATATCAATCGTGCTGCTCACACATCACCTGCAGCCGACCCTGGTACTGTTCCATATCCCGCTTCTGTCTCACCCGCCTGGACCTCGCCTCCACCCAAGCCTGAACCCAGTCTGCGACTCCAAGTGGGGTCTGTGGTGTTTCCGCCTGGCACTTGCTCTTTCAGTGCCACTTGGTTCTGCGCCGACTGCTTGTAGCGCCGATGCTGACCCCGCCCCTGTGGTCCCGTGTTCACCAGTTTTCCACGGCCGAGGTCCAGGAACATCTGAGACCATCGTTTGGGCCCCACTTGTTGCTGCAGGTCCTCCCCTATGCCACCTGGCGCCCACATCCAGGGCAGTTCAGATACTGGCACCAGGGCCCTCTTGCGGCGATGATAAGCACGATGCAGCCTGTCCACTTTCCGGAGTGCCAAGCAATGGTTCATCCCACGCTGCATTGTCCTGGACCCTCGGAACCGGTCGGTCCCACAGTCCGCCACCTGACCACTCTTCCCCAGTGCCACTTCTGATGGAAAATCCAAAGCCATAAAATAAGTTGCAGCCCATGATGTTAGAGCCGTAGGCCGTCACGATGAACTCCACAGTGGCCATCATCACCGACTTGTACCGAGCCATCAACATGATGGTACCCACCGTGGCCATCTGTCCTCCTCCATAGCCACAAAGCAGCACTGAGAAACTTCCAGTCCTGTAGTGGGGAAAGCACTGACTGTAGCCCAATTCAGCACAGAACTCTCCGCTCCCGTGTCGACCAACATCGGTACCAGAAATCCATCCAAAATTACCATGCAGCGTGTGTGCCCATCGATACTTGGGGACACCGTGTGTACCACCGTTGGATCGGGAGAAGTTGAAGTCTTGCGCGGGCTCTCTTGTCCAGCTGACTAGCACATCCTCGCGAAATGATGGAGATGGCCGCAATTTCCACAGCGCTTTCCTCTTGCTGCACACTCTTTGGCCTTGTGGCAGTACTTCGTGGACCCACAACCCATACACCTGGGCTTCTCCCGGGCAGACCTCATCCGTACAGCGTTGGCCTCCTCCACATCATCCACGACGCTCCCATCGCTGTCTGGGTCCACTATCTGTGCATCCATGGGGGATCTTGAACCTCCCGGCGAAAGTCACTGGCTTAGCTCCCGAGTTAGCTTATCTGCTGCTTCCAGCTATAGCGCCAACTCGACAGCCCTAGTCAGCGTCAACTAGCCCGGGAACATGAGCAGCTTGGAGCAGACTGCAACACAGTTGGTGTGTTCCGCCAACTGGTCGAGTACCATTTCTTCTTCCAACGGCCCGAACCGGCACTCAACAGCCAACTGCTTTAAGTCCAACACGAACCGCTGGATCGGTTCGCCTACCTGTTGGTGGTGCTGTATGAACTTAATCCACCTAACGATGATGTTGTCTGGTGCCCTGAAGTGGCGGGCCATTAACTCAACCATTTCTTCATACGTGTCCGCGTCTCCAAGCGTGCCCAAAATTCTTTGTCCCTCCATTCCCAGGTTGTGTACTAATAATGCACGAGCTCACAGCTTCTCCATTCTTCTCAGGTCCAATGCTACCATGTATGTCTGGAAAGCCTCATACCAAAGAGGCCACGGCACAGACGGCTCCCCCGGGAGCTCTAGGAATGGACGAACTGATGTTCCACACACCTCCATGAGTTTACCTCTCATCGCCAAATGTTATGTCATAACTCGTAGACAAATGATGAGGCCAGTAGTGGAGCTGAACATCCATCCATCCATCCATCTTCTTCTGCTTAATTGTTTTTGGGTTACGGGGGGGCAGGAGCATATCCCAGCATCTTTGGGCGAGAGGCAGGGTACACGCCAGTCCATCGCAGGGCCAACACAGAGAGACAGACAACCACTGCTTTATTAAACAAGCTGAGCTCTGTACACCCGACTGCACATGCAGTCACTTGGCAGAGAAAAGCAGAAGAGACCACCCCTCTACCAGCAGCTCCTCTTATACCACCAGAGATGGCGGAACAGGAAACCGGGGCCACCATCCCGTACCACACAAATAAGGGCTCCAGTAATAACAGTATATGAACACTAAACAAATATATAATAGTAATGACTTATTTATTATCTTTCTTTTATTTCTTCTCAAGTAGAGGTTGAATAATTGCAGTATTTATAAGACCTTTAACATCACAGGGGGTGCACAAACCAGTGTTCTCCTAGTGCCGGTCCCAAGCCCGGGAAAATGTGGAGGGTTGTGTCAGGAATGGCATCTGATGTTAAACCTTTTGTCATGGGCAGCGGGACACGCCCCTCCCCTCTGGTCTCACCTTTGTCAACTCATCACTGCACCTGAGGCCGAAGACACACCTGCACCCGCTCATCAGCCAGCGTACTTAAGGAGGTCCCCTCCGCGCAGTCTATGCTGGCTCATCTGGGTATACTGCCCATGTTCAGACTTGCTTATACATTTCTATGATCGTTAACATGCAGTTAAAACCATCTTCTTCTCCTTCTCCCCAGGTTGCTGCTATCATGTAGGTGTGTCGCCGGGACTGTGCGCGCTCTCCTGCTCCACCTCACTATCCTTCAGCACCATCATGCCCCTGTCAGGCACCATCAGCTCCACTCCCCTCCTACCCTACCGGTTTGTCTATTTTCCCGCTGGGTCCTGCCGGTCATCCCTGGATTTCCCAAGTAAGTGGCAATCTGGCTCACCCATTTTCCCCCTTACTCTACTCCTCAGCTCACGACTCTCGTCTTCTCTCCACAGGTCATATTCCTCTGGCAAGTGACTGTTTCCATAGCTGTGCACTGTTATTTTGCCATTTAATAAAAGCTGTCAAACGTTTAGTTTAGTTTAGTTTATTTGAAAAGGGACAATGCAATTTCATAAAACACATGTTTACACATGGTTAAAAAAGCCAGAATTAGCCAAAAGGCTAGTTTTCATCTGTAGTCCCCTGGCCAAGATGTAAAAAAGCAGTAAAATGCATCTACAAGAAAAAAACATGGTTAGACATTTAAGAGGGCACTAATGTAACAAATAACATATACATAACAAACCGTACATTTAAACACAACATCAAATATCACAGCAGACTTATCTTTTAGTGTTGGCAGCTGTAGGTGTTTATAAACCACATTTTCAATTTTTTTGTGAAGGCCTTGAATGTTGTGAGCAGTTTAACCTCCTCAGGTACTGAGTTCCACTCACTAGCGCTCCTCACTGACCAGGCCAACTTACTGAAAGTGCTCCTGCGCAGAGGAATGAAACAGTCACCTCTGACAGAGCCTTGAGTGACACACTCAGAGCTGTTTCTTTGGCTGATGAACTCTGCCAGAGGATCTGGAGCCAAATCATGCAGTACTTTATAAATCAAATTTAAATTTGCAAATGTATGAAGACTATCCCAATTTAAAAGACTGTATTTTTTTTAAATTGCACAATGATGATAATGCCTAGTTTTTTTATCCCTAACTTTAACTGCTTGTTTGTACAAAACTTCCAGTGGTTTTTTTGCACTCAAACCCGCCTGGGACCAGCTAGTTAGGCAATAGTTGAAGTGACTCAGAATCATTGAATGCAAGTATATTTTTGTGGCTTCAGTTGACATTTCATTTCGAATTGCACGAAAATTTGCAAGATTTAACTTGATTTGTTTACACAATTTAGCAATATGGGCTTTAAAGGAAAGCTGTGAATCTATTATTAACCCAAAATATTTATATTGGCTAACAATTTGTATTTTTCCTCCATTAACATGTATGTCAGGGTCAGGTGACACTATTTATTTTAGTGAAATACATGCCTACAGTTTTAGAAACATTTAACTGTAGACAGCACTCCTGCAACCAAGTTGTGACACAGGACATTGTTTTACTAAGTTTAGCAGTAACAGTGTCTTTGGAGCGACCATGAACAAAAAAAAACCGTGTCGTCTGCATACATTAAAGTGTACCTGTGGTGGTCGTGCAAAAAAAGATATTATATTGAGCCCCTGGCTCACTTTCTAGTTCAATTTCAAGGTAAAATTCAAGTTTAAGGCAATTTGATATAAATCCATTGCTGATGTGCTTGTTCAGGTATGCCAGCAAAACATGTTCGCAGCCATATTTGCCTCTACATGGCCTTCCAGGACGCTTCCTGTGACGTGATTTTGTGGCTACCGCGATCTGGATCAGTATTGGCTGAGCCTGGAGTACCCGGATGTGCAGCGGCTTTGGGGATATTCTAATTCAAATTCAAACGTTTATTTCAAACTCAGGGTTCATATTAAATGCAGAACTGAAACGAGTAGAAAATAAATAAATAAATGCTTAAATTCGGCGGGTCCTATTATCTGATCTGAGGTCGTTAACAGCCGCAAAACGGCAGATTAATTCGGCTCTTCTGTCGCTGCTATAAATAGCGGCAGACAGTGCGTTGCGTTTTATGAGGACCAAAATTCACACGTTTATTTCAAACTCAGGGTTCATATTTGTGATATCCTACCGTGTAGCAATGATCACACTTGAGTTATTTCTTTGGCTAACTCTGCCGTTTATTCTGCAACACACATAATATGACTGAACATGGATTCTGCGCGGGGTTTTCACACTCTTGTTCTAATGTGTCCCCTTAGTAGTAATGCTAAACAATACAGGTAGTTCCCCCTAGAGGCATGTGCCAGTAATGTTTTAAATTAGACTTGCAGTCTACCACATCCCTCCCCTCTAGATTAAACTACTTTTAATTACACTAGCCAATTATGCTAGACATCCTGGAACTCCCATTTAATCCTAAACAATCACAGTTACTTTTAACTTCTTAAACACATGTGCCATACATATAATTTCTTTCTCTTTTCTTTTCTTTTTTTTTTTTTTTTCACATGTATAACACACATAACAGTCTAACTGGGGAATTGGTTTGACTACCGCATCCCAGTGAGGTTCCAGGACGCATTCTTGTCCTGTGGCTGGGGAACTCACTACTGACTAAGTATAGTCCTTCAAGTAGTCTGGAGCTTTCCTAGCTCGCTGAGATCTTCTCACGGCGGGTGAGCCAACTGCAGGTGAAGACTCAGACTGCTCCACTATTTCGGCTGCTGCAGTGCTGCCCGTAGAATCTGCAGAGACGGTTACCTCAGGTTTCACCTGAAGTGGTGGTTCGTTGATGCTCTCCTCAGAATGGTTGTTAGACAACACCTCTGGTGCCATCGGCAGGGGAATGGAGCTCCTACCATGAACTTGGTCGATGTGTCGCCTCACCACTTGTCCATGGCCTAATGTCACCTTGAATGACACAGGGCCTGTCTTTTCTGTTATTTCTCCTGGTACCCAGGCTGGTCCTGAGCCAAAATTGCGGGTGTAGACCACGTCTCCTTCTCTCAGTATTCTCTCTCTAGCATGCATGTCATGATAACCTTTTTGTTTCTCTTGTTTGTCATGCACTTTGTTTCTGAAGTCTGGATGTATTAAGTCAAATGTTGACCTCAACTTTCTTCCCATCCATGGACCTGCGTAGTCAATGTGAATTCTTCTCCATGGTTTATCTGGAACTTCCCAGGGATGTAGTGGGGCTGCTGGAGGACTGTTCCTGTTCTCCTGGCATGCCGCACATGACTTCACAAGCGCCTCCACCTCTGCATCCATGTTGGGCCACCACATGTAACTCCTCGCCAACGCTTTCATGCGAGTGATGCCAGGGTGTGCTTGGTGTAGTTGTTGCAGTAAGGCATTCCTACCAGGTGGTGGAACAACCACGCGTCCTCCCCACAGGATACAACCTTCCTGGGTGCTGAGCTCATCCTGTCGTCGGGCATAGGGAATGAACTCAGGACTGTTCATCTTCGGCCATCCTCGCAAGATGTATTCTCGCACTCTTGCTAGAACAGGGTCTTTGTCTGTCCACTTCTTTATTTGTTGTGCGTTCACCAGGGGCACGCCGATATCTTCAAACAATAGCACTCTCTCCTCCTCCTCAGGCGTGCTGTCTCTTCCTCCATCCAAGGGTAGCCTACTCATCGCGTCAGCATTCGTATGGTCCCGTCCGGCTTTGTAAACGATGGTGTACTCATACGCTGCTAATGTAACGGCCCATCTCTGAATTCTCTGAGATGTCATCTGGGGTATGGCTCTCATTTCACTGAACAGTGAAATTAGTGGCTTGTGGTCAGTCACTATAGCGAACTGTCTCCCGTACAGGTATTTGTGGAATTTTTTTACACCAAATACTACTGCAAGGCCCTCCTTGTCTAGCTGGGAGTAGTTTTTCTCAGCTGCACTAAGAGTTCTTGAGACGAACCCTATGGGTCTCTCTGAGCCATCCTCCATACGATGAGAGAGTACAGCACCCACACCGTAGGGTGATGCGTCACACGCCAGGATGAGTGGTTTGTTTGAATCATAGTGCACTAACACACTACAGGACTGAAGTAGCGCTTTGGACTCTTCAAACGCCTTCTGCTGCTTGACCCCCCATGACCATTTTTCTTCCTTCTTAAGTAAGGTATGTAGTGGTGCCAGCAGCGTGGAGAGCTTTGGGAGGAACCTATGGTAATAGTTCAACAAGCCCAGGTAGGCTTTTAACTCAGTAACATTTTGTGGCTCAGGCGCCTCCGCAATGGCTTCCACTTTGTCTGTTAGAGGGTGTAGACCACTGGCGTTGATCTTGTGGCCTAGGAACACCACCTCTTTTCCCATGAACTCACACTTGCTTCTTTTCAACCTCAGACCGCTTTTCTCCAACCGTTGAAGCACTTCCTTCAGCGTTTTCAGATGTTCTTGTTCATTTGGTCCTGTACAAAGGATGTCATCCAAATAAACGGCAACATTCGGAATTCCACCTAGGATGCCCTCCATAGTTCTCTGGAATATAGCAGGACTGGAAGCTACTCCAAATGGTAAGCGTGTGTAGGTATATAAGCCTTTGTGTGTATTGATGGTTACATACTTTCTTGATTCTTCTTCCAGGACTACTTGTTGGTAGGCGTGACTCATGTCTAATTTCGTGAAGTGTCGGCCGCCATTCAGCTGTGCGAAGAGGTCCTCCACTTTAGGAATTGGATACTGATCCACCCGTGATGCTCGATTGACAGTGAGTTTGTAATCTCCACATATTCTAATGGAGCCATCCGGCTTTCTCACTGGGACTATGGGCGCCGCCCATTCTGCAACCTGCACTGGCTCAATGATCTTGTCATCCAGCAGCCTCTGTAGCTCGCTTTCAACCAGTGGCTTGACTGCATAGGGTACCGGTCGGGGTTTGCAGAATCGTGGTTGGGCCTCCTTGTCCACATTAATCTTTGCAGTGACACCTTTTAGCTGTCCTAAGCCTTCTTTGAACACCTCAGCGTGTCTTTCGAGGATCTCCTCCAGCTGCAATTTGGGCTGAGATTCCACTTTATTCACCAACTGATCAATCATGGCCAGTTCTTGTAGCCAACTTCGCCCTAGTAGATTTGGTCCTTCGCTCCCAACTACTACTACAGGTAAGTCCTTTTCTTTGTTTTCGTGCTGCACCTTCACTTGTGCCATGCCTAGCACGTCTAGCTTCTCTCCTGTGTATGTTTTTAATTTTAATGAACAGGGATTTAATTCTGCTGTGTCTGTTTTCTTCCACAGTTGTGTATATTGCTGTTTACTTAATATGGTTACTCCACAGCCTGTATCAACTTCAAATGTTACTTTCATTCCATTAACATTCATGGTACGCGTGATGGGCGCTACCTTGGTCAGCTCCTCTGACGTGTTGTAAATTGTGTGAAAACCCATGTCTTCTGTATCACTTTCTCCCTCCCCTCTCAGTTGATTCGCTCGCTGTTCCTTTCCTGGGCCCTTGTTTTCATACTTTTGCCCATTAACTGTCGCTTTCAGCACCTGTGCGCTGTCCACCTTTATTCTACATGCTTTCTTAATGTGCCCTCGCTTGCCACAATTATGACACAGCTCAGTGGCAAATTTGCACTCGGCGGCATTGTGCTGGCCTTTGCAGCGATAACAACTGGGGAATTTGTGCCGAGTTTTGTCAGTCGACACTTTGTGGACACCTACTTGGGTCTTAGGCACACGAACATGCGTTGCTGTGTCCTCTGTTAGCTTCCCTTGCATCTCTCTCACATCTTTAGATGCTGTTTCCATCGCTTGGCATAATTCCAAAACCTTCGCAAAAGTGAGTTTTGTTTCAGATAAAAGTCGCCGTTGCATTCGGTCATCATTCACTCCACACACAAGTCTGTCTCTTAACATTTCTTCCAATGAGTCTTTGTAATCACAGTGCAGTGTTAATTTCTTCAATTCTGCCACATACTCTGCTATGGACTCAGTGTTCCTCCTTATGCGTGAATTAAATTTGAATCGTTGTACGATTTCACTCGGTTTGGGGCTGAAGTGCTTCTGAAGCTCAGCAGTAAGCTGGTCGTATGTTTTATCTTTCGGTAATGCAGGGCTTATTAAATTTCTCAACAAGCTGTAAGTAGTTGCACCAACTCCACTCAACAGTACAGCCTTCCTTTTGTCTGGCTCCTCAATATCATTAGCTTCGAAGAAAAAGTCCAACATTTCACTATATTCTTCCCATGACTGAGTCGAGTTATCAAAAGGGGTTACCGTTCCGATTACAGCCGCCATTGCTCGTCGTGGTGGGGAAACCTCGTTTTTCCTCCTCTGAACTTGCACTCGAACTACTGGAGTCACTTGAGTTCGCCACACTTGCAATGTTCTCTGTTTCTCGCCGCTGATTTTTTTCTTTTAATCCTCGTCGCCAATTGTGTGATATCCTACCGTGTAGCAATGATCACACTTGAGTTATTTCTTTGGCTAACTCTGCCGTTTATTCTGCAACACACATAATATGACTGAACATGGATTCTGCGCGGGGTTTTCACACTCTTGTTCTAATGTGTCCCCTTAGTAGTAATGCTAAACAATACAGGTAGTTCCCCCTAGAGGCATGTGCCAGTAATGTTTTAAATTAGACTTGCAGTCTACCACAATATTAAATGCAGAACTGAAACAAGTAGAAAATAAATAAATAAATGCTTAAATTCGGCGGGTCCTATTATCTGATCTGAGGTCGTTAACAGCCGCAAAACGGCAGATTAATTCGGCTCTTCTGACGCTGCTATAAATAGCGGCAGACTGCGCGTTGCGTTTTATGAGGACCAAAATTCAAACGTTTATTTCAAACTCAGGGTTCATATTAAATGCTGAACTGAAACGAGTAGAAAATAAATAAATGCTTAAATTCAGCTGCTTGTCTCATTTGATCTCGTAACTGCCGCAACACGGAAGCTGATTCTACAACTATATACAGAGCAGCAGCTTGTGTACCCAAACACAGCTCACCTTGTCAGAAGATCGGAGCGGAAACAGGGCACAGACGAAATTGCGTTGTGTGTGAGGACCACTTCGTCACTTTAACCCTCAGAAGACCTTTCTGGCTCAAACCTGTAGCCATGTTGGACAAATTCTTCCTCATAGTCCGACAATTTAGCCATAATAGAATAAAAACACTCACAACAGCACCCTAGTCTCTCATACAGGCGGAGCATTGACTGTTGAGTATCAACGAAGTGACGTCACATCCGCATGTGTCATGGCTGCGCCCACAGTTTTCATTGGCTGCCCATGGCCAAGGTCCTATTTGAATATATGTCTGGTGGTATATGGCTGGCAAAAATTATTTACCAAAATAAGAAATACTTTTTCATAATGTTTTCAAGTCAAATGCGTCTTCACGACCACCACAGGTACACTTTAAGCATTCAGCTTCAGAACAAACAGTGGGCAAATCATTAATATAAAGACTAAATAAAAGGGGGCCTAGTATTGATCCCTGAGGGACTCCAGAAGTTAGCCTAAGAGAATCAGATCTGCAATTGTTAACTGATACAGATTGTGTTCGATCATGCAGATATGATTCAATCCAGCTCACAGCATTGTGAGAAAAGTTAAATTTAAAGAGCTTGGTAAGAAGAACAGAGTGATTTACTGTATCGAATGCTTTCCTGAGGTCCAAAAACACCGCCCCTACAACTCCACCCTTATCAAGAAAAGATTTTATTTTCTCAATGAAGAGGCATGTAGCCATTTCAGTGGAATGCTTGGATCTGAAACCAAACTGCATGGCATGGAGAGAGGGGGAACTACTGTTTAAATAATGGACAATCTGTTCTGCCACCCATTTTTCTGCAATTTTGGAAATGGCCAGAAGAATGCTTATTGGTCGGTAGTTATTCAGAAGAGTTGAGTCAACGGATTTAGAAACAGGGGTAACAATAGCAGATTTCCAGGCCTTTGGAAAATGGCCAGATGAAATTGAAAGATTAATGATTGAGGCAATAGGAGTGGTGAGAGCTGAACCTAAATCTTTGAGCATGTTCGTGTCCATTCCAAAAACATCCTTTGCTTTAGATGGTTTGAGTGATTGAATTAAATCAATAACTTTGGTCTCAGTAATATTTGTAATAGTAAAAGACTGTGATGCAGACAATACATGGTATTCCTTCCTTTGTTTTACTATAAACTTATCAGAGATTTCTGACACAGATTCAATGAAGTAGTTGTTAAAAGCATCAGCCATCACTTGAGGTTCTGTCAAGATGTTTCCATTCAACTGAATTTGCATTAGTTTTGCAAACGTGCCCCTCAGTGTGGTTCTATCCTGTGAATGGTATCGTGCGCGTGAGCTGTCTAGAGTTTAACACGCCATGATACCTTTGCCAAATCAAACATGCGGATCACGACGAATGAGACTTTCATACCAGGTCGAGGCCTGGGTTAACAACAATCGCCACCTGCTCTATTCTATAGTCCATTAAAGAATGAATTCCCTAACATTTCAGTTGGTGGGAAAAAAAAAAAAAAACTTCTTGATGGCTCATGTATATAATCGTCACATTAGAAATATTATCACTGCAGATCGGAACTGTTCCCCAAATTCTGTAAAGTATAGATACTAGATAATATCGATACAAAAAATATTTGGACCAACCCAAACAAATTCCTGATCCCTAATAAAATCAAAGAAATGCAATTTAAAATTCTACACAGATTTTACCCCTGTAACAAATTCTTAAGCAAATTTACAGATGTCTCCCCTTTATGTTCTTTTTGCAATAATGAATCAGAATCTATTTCCCACTTATTTTTTAATTGCCACTTTTCACGAGAATTTTGGAATAATTGCCCTCCTAATCTTTCATTCATTTGGTAAACTGATCCCATTTTCGGTAGATGTGGGGTTTTTTTAAATTGTTATATGAACACTTCTTTTGTCAGTGAATGTATCAAATTTCTTTGCCTGACTGGAAAATATCATATTCATAAATCATAGTTTCTGCAATCCACTCCAAATATTGTGAATTTTAAAAATGATCTCCAATTTCTGTAAACTTGTGGAGCGAGGACTAATCAGGCAGATAGGTCCAGAGTAGAACAGGCTTTATTCATCTCTCTCTCACACATTCTCCAGAATCACAAGCATTAAAAGAATCACAGGTCACAGGCACCTCTCTTTTTATGTCATACCACTCGATCAACCTTCTGTGGTGCTGCATTAACATGAAAGCCTTTGCAATTCCCATTCTCTTTGTCACTGTTCGCATCAACACACCAACCCCCCATGACGATTCCCCTTGTCCTTCCGTCTGAGTGGAAACATACTGACATACTGAGTGCCCCCCCCCCGAAACTCAGATTGAGCCTTAACCCTCATGTCCTTTGGGCTTAAGCCTACGTTCATAGCGGCTGTAACGGGGGGGGGTCTGTGGCTCTGAGGCGCTGCTGTGCCGGTGGGGGACTCTTGGGGGTGTGTCCGTCTGTGGGGGAACATTGGGATGGGGGGGGGGGGAAACATCTTTAGCATGCCATTGTAACTGATCCGACAAGTCATTTACCTGGGGAGTTCTCGGTGGGGGTCGTCCGCGCCGAGGAGCTTGGGCCAACACCATCTGCTCGTCTGCTAAAATGAAAGTGGGCTTAAGCCTGTCTATACAGACTGTTTCCCTGCATCTCCCCAATTCAAACACAAAATGTTTCTCCCCGGGTTCCAGCACTCGTAGGTCATCGGTCATCGTAGGGCCATCGTAGGTTGGGCGCAAGGGGGACCGGCCGGCATCGTACCTGACAAATACGAATGCCGCGTCCTTCAAGGCCTTTGGCACAAAAATGCTTGGAAAACAGTGGTGGACCGGACCAGGTACCGTCCCTGCCACTGTGCTGTACAGTGAAAGCGGGGATGGATCGGTGTTTGGTGCGGGGCTGTCCGGCAAAAATTCCCCTGGGAGCCACAGCGGCTGGGAAAAAAACAGCTCTGCAGGGGAGGCTGCCAAATCCTCCTTTGGTGCTGAACGTAACCCTAATAGAACCCACGGCAACCAGTCCACCCAATTTGTATCCGTAAGCGAAGCCCTGAGTGCTGCTTTAAGCGACCTATGGAAATGCTTGCATAACCCATTGGCCTGGAGGTTGTACGCGGTTGTGCGATGAATTGTGATGCCCAGGCTCCGGGCCATGGTGGGCCAGAGGTCGGAAACAAACTGCGGGCCCCGATCGGATGTGATATCCAAAGGGGTGCCGAAATGTACCACCCATTTCGTCAAAAAAGCACATGCAACGTCTGCGGACGCGGTGAAAGCTAGCGGGACTGCTTCTGGCCAGCGCGTGGTGCGGTCCGCCACTGTCAGGAGGTGCATGAACCCCTGCAATGGTGGGAGGGGGCCCACAAGGTCCACATGAACGTGGTCAAACCTCTTACCCGGGATATGGAACGGCTCCAAAGGGGCCTTTGTGTTCCTGTGCACTTAAGCTCATTGGCACGCTACGCAGGCTGCAGCCCACTCTTTCACCTGTTTGCGCAGGCTTGGCCAGACGAACTTTGCTCCCACCATTTTGACTGACGCGCGCACTCCTGGGTGCGCCAGGGAGTGAACCGACTCAAAAATGCGGCGGCACCAAGCGCGTGGGGCCACCAGGCGCGGGCGGCCCGTGGAGACATCACAGATTGTGGGGGCCCGTCTTGCAGAACTCTGCTCTTCAGCCTTAACCTTGTTGGTCCAGACTGGAGCATGCAAACGTCCGCATCGCTGAGCTGCTCAGCGGCCATGGCCGTGTAATCTATCCCCACATAGACTGGGGCCACTAATGCGCGCAAGAGGCAGTCCGCCACCACGCTGAGTTTACCAGCCACATCAGAATCAGAATCAGAATCAGCTTTATTGGCCAAGTATGCACAACACATACAAGGAATTTGACTTTGGCTAAAAACTTGCTCTCGTTGTTCAGGTGGAGGATTTAAATAAGGATTCAATGACAACAGAGTATGTACAGTAAATTACAGTCTGTCCACGTTTCTATAAAAGGATGCAAATATATACAGGAATATATGCAGTTATTTACTCAGACTAACCACACTGCAGAAATATATGAAAAAAAAAATATACAGTCACACAGTATTTCAATGTGAACTCAGATTCAGTGATATAATGTGAATGAAGTAAAAAGCAGTGTGAGAGTTATCAGAATCAGAATCAGAATCAGAATCAGAATCAGCTTTATTGGCCAAGTATGCACAACACATACAAGGAATTTGACTTTGGCTAAAAACTTGCTCTCATTGTTCAGGTGGAGGATTTAAATAAGGATTCAATGACAACAGAGTATGTACAGTAAATTACAGTCTGTCCATGTTTCTATAAAAGGATGCAAATATATACAGGAATATATGCAGTTATTTACTCAGACTAACCACACTTTGCAGAAATATATGAAAAAATATACAGTCACACAGTATTTCAATGTGAACTCAGATTCAGTGATATAATGTGAATGAAGTAAAAAGCAGTGTGAGAGTTATGTGCAATGTAATAATGGATGAAAAGTCATGAGTACAGCAACAGGTAGGACTAGGTGAATGTTAGGAGTTCATCAGAGTGATGGCTTGAGGAAAGAAACTGGTCCTGTGACGGGTGGTTTTGACCTTCAGTGATCTGTAACGACGACCAGAAGATAGAAGTTCAAACAGTTTGTGGCCGGGGTGTGATGGGTCAGCACAGATGTTTCCCGCCCGTTTCCTGGTTATGGACCGATATAAGTTCTCAATGGAGGGTAGGTCAGTACCAATGATCCTCTCCACAGACTTAATGATCCGCTGCAGTCTGGTCTTGTCCTGTTTAGTGGCAGATCCAAACCAGACAGTGATGGAAAAGCAGAGGACAGATTGGATGATGGCGGTGTAGAAGACAACCAGCAGCTCCTGAGGCAAATCAAACTTCTTGAGCTGACGCAGAAAAAACAACCTCTGCTGGGCCTTTTTCCGGACAGTGTCTATATGGGAGGACCACTTCAGGTTCCGGGAGATTGTGGTACCCAGAAACTTGAAGGAGTCCACAGTGGACACTGTGCTGTTGAGGATGGTGAGTGGGGGAATGAAGGGGGGTGTCGCCTGAAATCCACAGTCATCTCCACCGTTTTGGCTGGGTTAAGTTCAAGATGGTTCTGGCTGCACCAGAGGATCAGCTGCTCCACCTCCCGCCTGTATGCAGACTCATCATCATCCCGGATCAAACCGATGACTGTGGTGTCGTCCGCAAACTTCAGGAGCTTCACCGAAGGGTCCTCTGAGGTGCAGTCATTGGAGTAGAGGGAGAAGAGCAGTGGGGAAAGGACACATCCTTGGGGGGGCGCCAGTACTAATTTTTCGGGAGCTGGATGTAAATCTCCCTAGCTTCACCTGTTGCCACCTGTCAGTCAGAAAGCTGGAGATCCACTGGCAGGTGGAGGGGGGCACCTTGAGCTGGAGGAGTTTCTGATGAAGAATGCCTGGGATGATGGTGTTGAACGCTGAGCTGAAGTCGACAAACAGGATCCTGGCGTACGTCCCTGGGGAGTCGAGGTGTTGCAGGATGTAATGTAGTCCCATTACACATTATTATGTGCAATGACATGCTGAATGTCAGTCGTAAACTCCGAGATTGCGGCCAGCTGTCTCTGCTGCCGGCCCGACCATGGTTCCGAAACCTTGGCCATAGCATATGTTAGCGGCTTGTGGTCCATGAATGCAGTGAAGGTGTGCCCTTCCAGCCAGAACTGGAAGTAGCGTAGGGCCAGGTGGAGAGCCAGTAACTCCCTGTCGAATGCGTTGTATTTACACTCACTGTCATGCAAAGACCTGCTAAAAAAAGCAAGCGGCTGCCAAGAACCTTTAACGTGTTGCTCCACGACGGCCCCTATGGCCACGTCCGACGCGTCGGTAGTGAGCGCTATCTAAGCTGCCGGGTCCTGGTGCGCCAGCAGTGCGGCGTTCACCAGGGCTGTTTTAACCTCGGAAAATGCCTGCTCTCACTCAGGAGTCCAGTCAACTCTGTCCGCGGGTTTCCGTTTCTTAAGCAGGGCGTGCAATGGCTGCATGAGCTGGGCTGCGCGGGGGAGGAAACGGTTGTAAAAGTTAACCATCCCCAAAAACTCCTGCAGTGCCCTGACCTTCTGAGGCCGGGGAAAATCTGCCACTGCGCACATTTTGTCCAGAAAGGGTATAGCGCCCTCCGCTGAGATGTGGTGGTTCAAAAAAATCGATTCCCATCACCCCGAACTGGCACTTCGCTGGGTTGGTTATTAATCCGTGCTCCTCCAACCTCTGGAAAACTATCCTGAGGTGGGCTATATGTTCGTCCTTGGACATGCTGGCCACCAGGATGTCGTCCAGGTAGACAAACACAAACGGCAGATCGCGTAAAACCGCATCCATCATGCATTGGAATGTCTACGCCCCACCTTTTAACCCGAAAAGGAATGCATAAAAACTCAAAAAGACCAAACGGGGTTATTACTGCCATCTTAGGTATGTCCTCAGCATGCACCGGGACCTGATGGTAACCACGAACCATGTCTATCTTGGAAAAAATGCATGCCCCAGTGAGGTGAACGGAAAAATCCTGAATATGGGGGATCGGGTAGCGGTCGTGCGCTGTGACATTGTTTAATCTGCAGAAATCTCCGCACGGTCACCATGATCCCTCGGCTTTAGGAAACATATGTAGCGGGGATGTCCATGGGCTGTTTGAGCATCTGATGATGCCCAGCTTTTCCAAGTTGGCAAACTCCTTGAGCGCAATGGCCAGTTTAGCTGCGTCCAAGCGCCGAGGTTGTGCGAAAACGGGTGGCCCCGTGGTAGTAATGAAGTGCTCCACCCCGTGTTTAGTGACGGTTGCCAAAAAAGTCGGGACCGTGAGTGCTGGGAACTGGGTGAGTAGTATGTGGAACTTACCCCCCTGGAGCTGTGACGTTGGCTAGCGTTGTGGGCCCGGTTCCTCTAGCTGTACAGGGGAGAGAATCAAAAGACATTGTGTTTATCAGGTGTCTGTTAGCCACATCGACTAGTAGACCATGTGCACACAAACAAATCAGCGCCCAAAATGGGAAGCTGCATGCCGCTATGACGAATGTCCATTGGTATGTTCGGCCATGCAAGGATACAGTCAGTGTCCTCTCAGCAAAAGTCTTAATGTCTGAGCGTTTGTGGCCGTCAGCTCGGGGCCGCTATTCCCCTCCAGCCGGTCTGCGTAGGACGGTAGGATGAAATTCTTTTGGGAGCCGGAGTCTACGAGGAACCGTCTCCCCGACCGTGAGTCTGTCACATAGAGCAGCTTGCTTGCTTCATCGACGGTCGCAGCTGCTACCGACTGCAGGCCCTGGCATTTCCCGAGTGCTTGAATTGGCATGGTGGCACACATCGGCATGCGTCCTCTCCAAAATGGCGGTGGTAGAATCAAAGTGTGTCTCTCCGGTGCATCTTGGCCTCTGCTGCAGCCACCGTTGTTGGCTCCTCGCCCCCCTGGCCGTCTCGCTGGGTTCCGACGCCGCTGCGTTCACTGCGAGGGCTCTGGTGGTGAGGATAATCCGATCTGCCTCTTACGCTAGCGCCCGGTAGTTGCGCGTGGCCAGCAGTGGTGAATTGGAAAGGACTGCCCTGGCCACCATCGGGAGGTTCCGGAGGAAAAGGTGGGCAAAGAGGAAATGCCCGTCATCTGTGCCCATCAACGCCAACATCTTCTCCATTAACTCAACCGCCAACCCGTCTCCCAACTCGAAGCGTGTCAGGAGCCTTTCCACTCTCTCGCAGTCTGAAAGCATATAGCGCTGGGTCAGCGCGGTTTTGAGAGCCTCGTATCTGTCGTGGGCTGGGGGCCATTGGAGCAGGCTTGCCACCTGCTGAGTTGTGCGTGCGTCCAGTGCTGCCTTTGCAATTCCCGTTCTCTTTGTCACTGTTTGCATCAACACACAAACCCCCATGACGATTCTCCTTGTCCTTCCATCTGAGTGGAAACATACTGACATACTGAGTGGGTTCCCACAAACTTCATATTCCAATATTATCTCCAACAAATAAGCGGCAAAGACTTTACGTATTGTAACATCGGGGCTGTGTTAAGGGGGTGGGGATTCTCCCGGCATGCTTGCGCCGCGGAGGATTCAAAGATTGTTATTATTCGTGTGTTCTAAGTGTTATTGCTGTGCCACAGCAGTGTTATAAGACCAATTAGCGTTGTGATCGATCATGTGTTTGTGTCACCATAAGTGAGACAGGGGTCTGTGTAAACGACCTCCTCTCCGTTTTGTGTTGTGAGAGTATGTATAAATACAGTCTGTTTCATCACAGTCATCACTCCTTCTTGTGTGAACCCTTACAACTTCACACTGGTGTCAGAAGTGGGATAATGGAGCAGATGGAACCCAGAATCAGAGCGGACATTCAGCAGCTGGAGTGGTTCATTGCTCAGCTGGATGGACGACAGAGCTGATACACCGACCCCCGGAGCTGCTCGCCGGGATGAATGGAGCAGCGGACCCGACAGGACCAGCATGCCCCGCCTTCTGCCTTTCTCAAGGCAGAGCGGGCTAAGCAGAGCAGATTGGCCCCGCTTCCCACCCTTATTAGGGCAGGACAGGCTGGTGATTCCACTGCAACCAGGGGCAATGATTGACCAAGAGGTGACCGTCCCACCAATCTGCCAGCGGGCCAAACATCCCCGCTTTAACAGCGAAACCCTGCTGGATGACTATCTGGTCCAGGTCGAGCTGGCTGCTGCGTTGAACGGCTGGCCACCCAACGAGACCGCTGTGCAGGTCGCGCTGGTCCTGGAGGAAGGGCTCTCCGCACGCTGTCAGATCTCCGGCCCGAGGAACATCGCAGCTGGCCAGTGCTGCAAGGAGTGCTCCGGAGGCGGTTTGGGAGAGCAGCCAATGCTGAGCACACCCGGGAACAGCTGGCCAACCGCCAGCGAGGCAGCCGAGAGATCCTGTGAGCCTACGCAGTGGACATTCGGCTGCTGACAAGGTGTGGCTACCCGGATTTTGAGCCGGGGGCATTGGAGAAGCTCGCTCTCCAGCACTTCATCCAGGGGCTCCACTCAGTCCAGCTCCAGAACCACATTCGGATTCATGCCGTGAGCAGCTGGAAAACGGCTGTGGCAGTAGCGGAGTGGGTGGGACCGCTAATGGATTGTGCAGCTGATGCGTCGGCACCGAGGGAGAGAGCCTTCCAGGCCACAGCTGAGAACGAGGAGGAGGAGGAGGAACTGCGCCGGACCACAGTGGTGTGGCCAGGGAGGAGACGGCAACGGTGGTGCGAGGAAGGGTTCTTCTGATGCGGAGAGCCAGGACACATCACGTGGTACTGTCTGGCACCTACCTCGTGACAAACTGGCCCCTCACCAACATTAAACTAGAACAAGGTGGTATGGACGGGGACCTGCCACCTCCCACAGACATTTTCCCCGATGAACTGTCACCATGTTTGGGCTGAATTGGACACTCGATGTGCCTACAGTGCAGGATGGCCAACACACCGATGGGCCCTGATCGACACTGGTTCTACCATCTCCGTGGCCCGAGCCGCAGTGCTGCCAGGTATGGACGAGGCAGATCCACAGGGGTGGGAACCCACCGGGTGCTGCGTCACCACAGCCACCGGTGAGCGTGCCAGACTGGGAGGGTCCAGAGTTCTTGTGGTGGGGGTGGCTGGCCAGAACACAAACCACCCATTTTGGCTGGCTGACATTCAAGATCCCTGCATTATTGGACTCGAGCTGCTCGCAGCATGGGGCACAAAAATTGACACCGCCAGATCGTCCCTCCTGCTGGGGGCTCAGACCATCACGCTCTGCGGCGGGACCCAGAGAAGGAACCCGGGGGCCTGTGTGATCGAGGGACCGCCAGGACGGACTGAACCGGGCAGGTTGCCACCAGAACTGAACACAGAGGCACCACCAGCACGAGCAGAGGGAGCACAATCACCGAAAGAGACAGCAAGGGTGAGGGCCACAGCGGAGCGGGTGAATGCGTCAGCAGAAACAAAGCAGGCGGTCGAGGAATTGTTCCAGCAGAGCTGCAGTGGACTAGAATCGTGACAGAGACGCCAGCAGCGGGAGCTGTTGGACTGCTACATTGACGTCTTCGCTGCCAAGGATAAGGATTGCACCCGAACCAGCTTGGTGCAGTATGGGATCGACACCGGTGGGACCAGCCCGATCCGGCTCCACCCCCACCATCTGCCTTTTTCAAGGCAGGCGGCAGCAGAACAAAAAATATGGGAAATGCTGGAGGCAGATGTCATTGAGCCCTCCAGCAGCCTCTGGGCGGTGCCGGTGGTTTTAGTTAAGAAGAAAGACAGTTTGTGACGGTTCTGTGTGGATTACCGGCACCTGAATGACACCACCCACAAGGATTCCTATCCTCTGCCCCGCATCGATGACGCGCTGGATTACATCACCGGCTCCAGCTGGTTCAGCTCGCTGGACCTCCGCAGCGGCTATTGGCAGGTAGAGCTGTCACCTCAGGCCCGCCAGAAAACAGCCTTCTCCATCAGGCAGGGACTGTATCAGTTCAAAGTGATGCTGTTTGGAATTTGCAACACCCCAGCCACCTTTGAATGCTGATGGAACGAGTGTTGGCTCATGTGCCCCGGAGCCGCTGCATTGTTTACCTGGATGACCTGCTGGTTCACGCAGGTGACTTTGATGGCACCCTGTCCAACCTCCGGGAGGTATTGGACGCCATCTGACAGGCCGGGCTGTGGCTACACCCGCGGAAATGCCACCTATTTCAGCGGGAGATCACCTTCCTGTGCCACATCGTCAGTGCAGCGGGAATCACCACCGATCCAGAGAAAGTGGCAGCGGCGAAACACTGGTCAGTGCTGCGGGATGTGGAAGAGCTACGGAGTTTTCTCAGACTGGCCTCCTATTATAGGAGATTTGTGAAAGACTTCGCCACCATCGCCAGCCCGCTGCATCAGCTGACACAGAAGGGCCGTGTGTCTCAGTGGAGTGAGAGCTGTGCTGCTGCTTTTTCCCAGCTTCGCTCAGTGCTCATTGGAGCCCCCATCCTGCAGTATCCTGACCTGAACCGCCCTTTCATCGTTGACACAGACACCAGCATCAAGGGCATCGGGGCAGTGTTATCCCAGGAGGGAGAACACGGAGAGCAGGCAGTTGCTTTTTTCAACCGCACTCTCAGCAGAGCCAAAAGGAATTATTGCGTTACTCGCAGAGAGCTGTGGGCTGTCATCCAGGGGCTTCGTCATTTTCATCTGGATGTGTGAGGTGGGAGGTTTCAGCTCAGGACGGATCACGCTTCCCTGACCTGGCTGCTGAGCTTTAAAGAGCTGGATGGACAGTTGGTGAGATGGCTGATGGCACTGCAGCATTATGATTTTCTGATTGTGCATCGGGCAGGCCGCCTCCATGCCAATGCTGACGCACTGTCTCGGCGTCCCTGTGCTGCGGAGGACTGTCAGCACTGCCAGCGGGCAGAGGATCGAGACCAAGCCGTCCCATGGCCTGCTGCTCTCCAGACCACTGTGAGCAGGAATAACACAGCAGTGCACAGCTCCCCCTCGGATAATCAGTCAGCTCTCCCCAGCGATGACATCACAGAGGTCCTCAGTGCGCAGCAGCTGCAGAGCGAGCAGGACAGAGATCCGGTCATCTCTCGGGTTTGGCAGTGGCTGGACTTGAGCCAACAGCCTGCATGGGAGACCATGTCCACGCTGGACCCAGAGAGCAATGCCCTACACTCCCAGTGGGCCAATCTCCGCTGTCACGAGGGTGTTGTGTATCAGCAGTGGCAGACTCCTGCTGGGCAGCGTCACATCTGGCAGCTGTTGGTTCCCCGGCGGCTCCAGTTGGTCCACGGGGTGGTGGGGGCGGGCCACTTCGGGGTGACGAAGACTCTGCAGCGTCTTCGGGCCCGGTTCTACTGGCCCGGATGTCGCTAAACGTAGAGCTCCATGTCCACCGCTGCGACGCATGCACGGCTCAGAAGGGACCAACTCAGCAATCTGAAGCCCCCTTGCAGCAGTACCTGGTGGGAGCACCGATGGAGCAAGTAGGAGTGGACATTCAGGGCCCTTTTCTGACCACGGACCGGGAGAACCGCTATGTGCTGGTCGCAATGGACTACTTCACCAAATGGCCAGAGGTGTACACGGTCCCTGATCAGAGTGCCGCCACCACAGCATCAAAACCGGTTTATGAGATGTTTTATCGGTTCAGTGCACCAGAGGAGCTGCACAGCGATCGGGGACCGAACTTTGAGGCAGAGGTCTTCGGGTAGGTCTGTAGTTGGTTGGGCATCTGGAAGCCCGGACCACCCCGCTGCACCCGCAGAGCGATGGCCTGGTCGAACGTTTCAACCGGACCCTCACCACCCAGCTCGCTGTCCTTGTGGACCAGTGACAGCGGGACTGGGACCTGCATCTGCCCTTTGTTCTGTGGGCGTACCAGACGGCAGCACAGGAATCCACCCGGTGCACTCCTGCAGCGCTGAGGTTTGGACATGAGCTGCGCACATTGGCGGATTTGGTGTGTCCCCCCACCCCCACCCCGGAGCCGGAGGTGGAGGGCAATCCGGATGTGGATTATTTGTTTTGCTTGAAAGAATGTCTCCACACGGTGCACGGACTGGCTTGGGAGGCCCTGGCAGTGGCGGGGAGCTGGCAGAAACGGGCATATGACTCCCGCTGCCAGGGGAGAGACTTTGCACCAGGAGATCGAGTCTGGGTTTTCTGCCCGGACTACAAAAGGGGACTGTTGCCAAAATTGGTGAGCCATTGGTCGGGATCATGCGTGGTCCTACAGAGACTGTCAGATGTAGTGTACAGGGTGAGGCTGCAGAAAAGGAACCAGGTTGTGGTGCTCCACTGTGACCGTCTCTCCCCGTACCAGCCATCTGCCCTGCGGGTGGTCGAGCCGGGGCCTTCATCCATACCAGATACTCCAGCCGAGGCACAAATGGACACTAACGGTCCTGTACGTGCTGGTCGCGACAACGGTGGCAGCCCCGACACCTGGACGGATTTGTGTTGGACTTTTGAGCTGGACCTTATTATTCTGGGGACGAGAAACCAGTCCAGGGGGACAGTGTAATGTCGGGGCTGTGTTAAGGGGTGGGGATTCTCCCAGCATGCTTGCGCTGCAGAGGATTCAAAGATTGTTATTATTCATGTGTTCTAAGTGTTATTGCTAATGACACAGCAGTGTCATAAGACCAATTAGTGTTGTGATCGATCATGTGTTTGTGTCACCATAAGTGAGACAGGGGTCTGTGTACATGACCTCCCCTCCATTCTGTGTTGTGAGAGTGTGTATAAATAAAGCCTGTTTCGTCACAGTCATCGCTCCTTCTTGTGTGAACCCTGACAACGTCACAGTATCGTTAAAACAATCTTTAAAAAAATGAATGGACTTTTCTACTAAAATGTGTAAATTTCAATTGTGATATCCCTTGTACACTGTGAATTTCTATGAATACCCAATTTTATTGTATTTTTTGATTGTTTTTTGTGTTTTCTTTTTTCTTTCCCCACCCTTATTCTCTCTCATGTTGTTTTAGAACGAGGGAAGGAAAAAGTTGTTTGTGGCGGCGCCTTGGATGGCAGCGGCCCCTCTGGTTCTCGCTGTGATTAACATTGTAGATCAGAGAAACGTCATTTTGTTCTACTGTACATGATTGGCTGGATGAACTGAAAAACAATACAGTTGGCTTTATGGGGTACCCCCCCACAGCAGCCACCGGACAAACACAGCGCTCGACTAGAGCAATTAACAGGACAGTGAGATGTGTGTGTTGAGATCAATAGGCAGCCTTCCTGTGCTTAGTTCAGGCACCAGCATCCTGTGGATATGTATGACGCAAATGCAAACATTCATGCTTCCTGCTCGCATTGTGGTACAAATGTCACATGTCTGAATGCATTTCCTTTGATGATAAAATGCCTTTGATGTATTGTCCGTTGCTGGGTATTTAAGTGGCTGAATTCATATGTTCACCCTCTGTTCTTCTTCTGACTGCTTCTGACTACAGCTCATGAGAGCCTGAGAGCGATCCCCAGCATGCTTATACAGCAGCTGGGGTGAGCTCCGTGATGGCGATGATTTGATCAATAAACTTCATTAAAACTCCAGACGCCGTGTCTTATTTTAACATCGCCACAGGCTTCTTCTTTTTCTCTGGTCTTGTTTGTTTTCTTCAATGTAAATAAAGTTGAGTTATTAAAAAAGGTAACTGCAGTAACATCCGGTCACGTGATCTAACGTTTACAAAAACTTATTAACAGCACGCTCTATTTTTCTGTGATAAGCTCATTTCGACCAAATAACGCAGTGTTAAATGACTCCAGAAAAACATGTAAAACAAAAGACAAGTTTTTTTTTTGTGGGTGGATGTACGTCACTAATGTGACGTCATTTTGACGTAGGTGTCCCTCCCATAGATATAAAACGCTAGATTGGCAGTAGGTCACTGGAGCGCGAGATTTCCGGCCGCCATATTGGTACAGGAATCACAACAAATCCACAGCTCAGCTTAACGCACAACACTCTGATTAAGTCTTCATTTCTGTCACCATGGGATGAGACGCCGGGTTTTCCGGCGCTCAGACCAGTCCCTTCTCATCGCTGTCTCTCATTGGGCAGCGTCTCTGCGGGCTCCCAGCTGTCAGTGTTACAGGACGGCTGAGGATAAAAAGGAGCAGCTTCGATCACTCGGGGCTGCGACTTAAGCACTGTTATTCTGGAACCCTTACGGTAAGTGTCGAGTATTTGTTTTTAAATAATTTAATGGCGTGTTGTCAAAAATAAAGGTAAAAACTCTGATTTTCATTTGGGAGGTCACTGATTTCTGTACATGCATGACTGCCATGAGTGTAATATATATTGTAATTCAGTATCGATAGTTATGGCAATATTTCTCATGTGATATTAGTATACAGTGTTACATTGTGTTCTTTGTTACTGGGTCAGTATTGGTAGCCAATATTATCAACAATGAACTTTGGGTTCTTGTAACTAGTTTGGTAGTTACTCAAATAGCGTGAGGATAGTTTTTCTTTTTCCTGTATACACTTGGCCTAATGAAAGATTTAGGTTTATCAAACCGTCTTTACACAATAATTACACATATATGTGTACAAACATCTACCTCCTGTATCAGACCAACATCATGAAGGTTTGCAGATAGTAATTTACAGATATGTTATTTGAAAATTGAAACTTTACAGATAGAATTTTACATTACCTATTTCACATTTGTCTATTACAGGGAGGGGCTACACGAAGATCTGGTGATGATTAATGCAGTCATATCTCATAGACATTACTATTTCTGTCTTATATTACATTTTGCCTGACATTACTATAAATATTTGCTATGATGGATAGGAGGGGACAGGGTGGATATTACCTGTGATGAAGATGATGGTGATGACGATGGGCTGGGCTCTGGGTTAAATTAATAAAGCCTACATCTACTGCTTTAAACTGTGTTTTGATTCAATTAACACTTCACCTCACTTTGCAATTGATTAATATGAGTTGCTGCTTTCATGTTGAGTGCATTATTCTATGCAATAAATTTAATAAATTTGTAATGAACATTGGTGTATTGTATAAATTTGTTATGTGGGCCTAAAATCAATAAGAATTTCAAATTGATTTTAAACAACTGCTATACAGATCCAGGTAGATGGGGGGGGGGGGGTGGAGTGTATAATGTCTGTCTAGTTAAATGAAGAAACTTGAATAATTGATTTGTAATTTTTTATTCTCTTTATTTATTTCAAAGTTTACATATCTAGGCCAATTTGTATAGCACAAGCTGAAATATTTCTTTGATAAACATTTTTGACAATTGGGGGGGGGGCAATAAGCTGGTTGCCTGGGGTGGCAAATATAACAAATACAGCCCAGGACAAAGTATGAATTAATCAAATTCGGCCATATATTTATGCATAAATGGCCACAGTGAAAAAGGTAGGCTTAATTATTAATCAGGGGGTACGGTAACTTCTTTTTCAGCTCATTTGACAGTTCTTGATTGAGACACTGCAAAATGCCATAATTTAACCACTTGCACTCCGTTGTTCCGCGGGCGGGCAAATCTCTGCGTCCTAGGGCGCACGAGGGCGCACGAGAGCGCACTCGTGCGCCCTCGTGCGCATGACGCATGATAAGGATATTGATGGTGGTGGTGTAGGTGGTGTGGCCTCCAAGCGCCACTGAAAAAAAAAATCTGTAAACACAGCCGCGAACAGATTAGTTCATCTGATTGACCTCTCATTCGACTAATAAGAGCCTTGAATTGGGTTTCTGAAATCTTGAAGAACCAATGAATGAAAACCTAGGAAGGAGGACCCGCCTCCCAACGCTTTGAATGCAGTGAGCCAATTGAAGCAGAGAAGTTCGTGAGCTGTTTTTTTTTAAGGCTGGGTGAAGACTGGCTGCTGCAGCGGATCAAAAAAGGACACAGGAAGAGCTCCACAGACCCAGCAGCATGGAGACCACCCACAAATGCAACCTGTGTGACAGGGAGTGCCATTCGTGGATCGGCATGTTCGGCCACAGGCGGTGCTTATTTTGTATTGGTTCCAGCAGAGTAGACGCTATGATTTCTTCCATGGTCATTATAGACCGACGGAGGCTGACGACGAAGGCTGAGTGACACACACGCCTTCGCCAGTCTTTTTTTAATTACTACTGTTATTTGTTTTGAAAAATCGTTCGCCAAAAACCGCAATCATGGAACAATGGAATTACAACAACAATGGAATTATGTTTTGATCGAGTCGCGAGACCAGAACCAGAGCGGATCAGCGTCGCGTTCATCTGACAATGAGGAAGACAAGTTCGCCAAGACTCCTCTGTGAAGAGGTAAGGTGTTATAAGCTAAATTATTCTCTATCCCTGAAAATTGTAATCCAAAATGACTTTTGACCGATCAGTAAATTACAGCTGTGCGGTTCACGAAGTCTGAAGTTCGTGCGCCGTGGTACAAGGGGTTGCTCGCAGTGTACAGGCTGTGAATGCCCCCACCCACCCCCGCTATTCTTCTGCAGCGAGGGGGGGGGGCCGCGGTGACTGCACTGCTGTCCTACATCACCACATAAGGCTAATCCATTCTGTAGCGATGGCTAAAGTCCATCCTCTGTAGCGAGCGGGGGGGGGGGACAACCCCCCCCCCCCCCCACACACACACACAGTAGCGAGTGGGGGGGAGCCGCTGTGACAGCGTTGCAGTGGAAACATGCAACGAGTGTAATCTGTCATGTAGCGAGGGCTGAACTCTGTCCTTGGTTGCGGGGGAGGGACGACCCCCCCCCACACACACACAGACACAGCCCTGAGTGTGACCTTTCCTTTGAGCCTAAAATGAAGCTTCTACATTGAATTATTCAAAAGTTACAGACGTTTTTCCAAACTGTGCCATTTGGCACAATTTGGCACAGTTCCAAAACGCCTGGCAACAGCCTGAGAACAAAGCTGTGTAAAATATTCATTTTTTGGGGTATTGTTACCAAATTTGGATCTCAGCTGGATAACACTTGGTTCTACATTTCTGTTGCATTTTCCAGCCGGATCGGACAGCTGTGTGTTATTTACAAGCATTTGTATAAAAAAAAACAGTGTCCAAATTTTTTTTCTTCAAGTTCAGTATGTTTAGATGACTGTAACTCAGTGGCCGGAGCACGTAGAGAGATTATGTTTTTTTTGCCAAAAAATTCAAAGTGTTTTCTTTTAAATGAGACCAACCCCATGAAGATGCTGCAAAGGGTTGAAGAACAGCTTTTGATTTACTTTGGGCACGTTATTTTTTGGCATTTTTAGGAAAATTGCCCGGAGTGCAAGTGGTTAATAATTATGAAGCTCTTAAACACCTAATATTTATGTAGATTATGCTGAAAGTAAACCACTATGCGCTGTGTTGTACTGTGTTGTAAACATGTTCACTGAAGCCTGTCAAACGTTTAACAAAGGAGAATGACCCAAGCAGGTGTCTGCACTGGACTACAGGGATAGGCTACAGATATCCTGTACCAAGATGGCGGACGCGCGTCACGCCACCGCGACCACGGACTGGCCAGCGCTGCCAATCTAGCCTTTTATATCTATGGTCCCTCCATTCTAGCTGGCGACGAGACCAGAGGAGCTTTGAGGTCTGAACCGAGACTTCCAGGTAAAACTGTTCAAAAGACTTTTGTTGGTCACCAACAAATGTGAGGAATATTTGTGAGACGACAGCTAAGCTGACCCGGAGAAGGTTCTGGTTCTGTTTTCAAACAGGATTTAAAAGAACGGTGAACCAAGCTAAAACCAGCTAGCTTAACTAGCTTAGCCGCTGTGGTTTTGAGGACTGTTTCAGCTGTCTAGTTGTTTTGTCTCTTAGCTCTGTGGTACAGCACATGATCAGGGGTGCGAGTTTGCGGTGAGCACGCGCATCTGTCTCAGTTCAGGTGGGGCAGCCTGGAAGACCGCGGCCCAGAAGGTCAGAACACTCACAGGTCAGGTAGGCTGCATCTAAAGCGGGGGTGTCCAGTCATGTGCCGTGGAGGGCCAAGACTCTGCAGGTTTTCTCTTCTACCCA
Organism: Pholidichthys leucotaenia; assembly: GCA_020510985.1. NCBI lineage: Eukaryota > Metazoa > Chordata > Actinopteri > Cichliformes > Pholidichthyidae > Pholidichthys > Pholidichthys leucotaenia. The sequence continues at coordinate 65,435,681 of CM035841.1, forward strand.
GTCTCTTCAGCGGGTCTTGGCCCTCCATGTCACATGGTTGAACACGCCTGATCTAAAGGCTGATTTATGGCTGCTTTGGTTGGGGTTTACCGTCAAGTCCCTCCATAACCAACTCCCCCCAGCCAGTTACAGCCTCCCCATAACAAGCTAGCTCCACGGCCAACTCGGCCACAAAAATCTCACCCCAAACTCGCCCCATCAAGTGACGGCCTGTGGTGCTGCACATTGAATGAGTCTGCTGCGTGTCCACCAAATGGGTTTTTTGTCTCCCGACTGGCCTGACAGGCTTTTTTTCAGTGCTTGTGCACTGCGCTCTGAAAAATAGTCTGTGCCCTGTATCCCAGCTACAGCTTGTCACTCACAGCTCAGCACTTCTTCTTTTCCTATGGTCAGACTTTCTATTTATTTTTTAATAGCACTCGCTAAACCTCAGTGGACAAGAAACGTATTCTAGCATTGGTAGCAGCTCTGGATGCAAAATATAATGAGACAGAAAACAGGAGTACAAACTGTACCGGTGTCGTATGTCCCGCCCTTCCTTATTCTGTTTGGCTGCTTGGAAAGGTCTGACATTGACGAGCTCAGCTGTTGTCTGAAAAGTTGATTATTTTTTTTTTCAACTCTGAGTGCTAGTGGTGTGCCATACTGCAACGTTTGGTATCAGTCCGATACCAAGTAAATACAGGGCCAGTACCAATACTATTTAATCATTAAGGTGGATGCATCATCAAATTACTAAATCTGAATGAATTTTCATAACCTTTGAGTGCTTTGTGATTTTTTCCTTTGGATTATTAATTAGTTAAAGCCCAGGACAGAATTTGGGCAAAGTTTAGGTTACGTAAATAGGTTATGTAAATACATAGAGTATCACTTTCACAACTAACACAAAAGGGTAATTATATTCAGTCAAATCTGAGCCATATTATATTCAGTATATTTGTTTCAATTCCAGTAAATGTTTTCATTTAAATAAACTGTTTCAATGCGATAAATGTATTATACCAAGGTCTCCGCATAATTTATACTTTTTGAGTTGGCTAAAGTAACAATTGACCAGTTGCACTTTGAACATTAATATGAACTAAAGCTGAAGATGACTAAAATATTCCTTCCACCACTAATATCTACCTGGATATTCTCTGCCACTCTGAAAGGCCTCTGCCAATGATCTCTGCCTCTGAGTCGGGGGTCTGGGTCTGTCGGGGCCAAGGGCTTTCTCTCCTCCTCTTTCTGTAGCTCGGCATTGTCTTTTGGATGATTTTTCATATGCTTGTATAAATCTGCAAATTTATATATAAATTTATCTAATAAGTATATTGTCGAGGAATAAGATAAGGCGAGATGAGATGAGCTGGAAAGTTGCAGAGTTTTATTTTCCTCCAACATAATGAGACGCACTTTGCAGCTCTGTACACTACTGTGCTGCTCAGGCATGTCACACAAGCTCTTTTGTACATTGATAGGGGAAGAGAGAATGCATGGCACATTAGCATATCAGTCAATACACATGATTAGCATGACCAACTGGCGCCCGGACGTCCTCTCCTTAATCCGGGGATGTATAAACAATAGTCCATTGTTCTGGGTGTCCCCCAGGGGTTCTCTGTCCATATTGGCCCTTTACCACTAGCCCCAGTTGGCCTTACTCGCCATTACTCATTTCGGCCTTGGTTGTGTTTCCATTACAGCAGGGTACGGCTGGGGTGGGTGGGATTTTTTTTTTTACAGCAAGGCGGCGCCATATTCCCGTGACGTAAAACACATGACCCAAGCAAAACATAACATGGCGGCTGTACAAGGCAACTCCTCGGTCTGTGGCTTTTGTCACTGTAAATGCCAAAAAGGACCACCAGACAAGGGTACAGGCAGCGAGACGAAACACTCTGGAATAGTACTGCAGCTTCTGGGAGAGCAGAAGACGTGAGGATACAAACTAGGTCATATATGACGGTAAGCTAATTGTTGCTAATGCTAGTTTGCTATAAGTATGTCGTACTACACTGTAATGTCTGCAAGTTATTGCTGTTAGGTATTAAAATATGTATGCTGTGTGTGTGTGTTTCAGATGGCTCTGTTGTGGGAAAATTACCGCTTCAAACGGTCGGTCTGGGTGTTCAACACAGCCTGTCACTGATGTCAACAAAGCCCGTCACTGATGTCACCCCAGCTTCACAAATGATCAGTGGTTATAGAGCTTAAGAATGTCTGTAGAAATGTTTATTTCCTGTGCAACAAATTGCTCAGATCTGTGTGAAAATCATGGAGAGACTGTTGAGACATCACGGATGTAGCTGCTCCAGCAGCACTGAGTCTGAGATGGTGTCATGGCAAAAAATGATCAGCTGACACAACTTGATCACCAGGTTAATAACTATATTAGCCACAAAATATATATTCAAAAAGTAAACAGTACTGAGTTAGGTATAATAAGATATATTTGACAATTATGATGCATTTTAGGCCAAAACAAACTTGATCTAGGATTAAAAGCAATTAAAATAATGCCGTCACAAGGTTACATGGAAAATACTTGATTTACTAGATACATGTACTGTAGAAATATATATTCTCTGCATCAACAATGTACTATACATGCATTCATGTAGTATTGCACTGGGAATTGCACTGACAATAAACCTTTGAAGTTTTTGCCGATGTCTCTTTTATATGTGAAGGTTACCACCATGTGGCACAAATTAAATACTGAAAGATTGGAAAAGCTGTCTAAGAACAATCCAGCAGTTTGAGAAATCACTTTTGGTTTGGTGTAAGTCTGTCAACAAAATTATGAACCATAAAGCAGTTTGTGTTAAAATCTTAAATCCCATTAAACCCTAACCCAGGGGTTTTCAATCATGTGTCATGGGGAGCTAAGACCCTGCAGGTTCTCTCTTCTACCCAGTCTCTTCGGCAGGTGTTCTCACTGATCAGCAGTCAGTGGAAGAAATTCAGTGGAATCTGCTGTTGAAGACACGGTTTGGAGGTAAAGCCTGCAGGGTCTTGGCCCTCCATGGCACATGATTGGACACCCCTGCCCAAACCCATTATGATGAAGAACAGATGCTAATATGGCCCAGAATTCCTCCATATACTGGTACTGTCACTAAAGTGTGCAGGGTCTTCTGCGGTGGCACATCCAACAATATAGTCTTCAGTTAAAATAATTGTTTTGGTTACTTTTTTCTTAAAAATGAGCCATTATTTTCAAAGTCAGTGATAAATGGTTTGTACTGTTGACTCTTTTCCCACCGGTGTCTTAACAGACAAAATAGAAAATCATGATGCAAACACATAAATCACTAAATTGTTTATTACAATCAGCAGCAAATTCCAGATTATTCAGAATGTGCAAAATTCAAACTGTAAAAAAAAAAAAAAAACCCAACTTAGAATGTGTCACATACGCCGGCCACACTGCCTCACTGAGAAGCAGCTGGGATGTGCCACTCAAGCTGGTCCCAGTTCAGCAGATCTTAGGCCTGCATCTCTGTAAATAGTGAGGCAAGGTCCAGTTTGGGTGGATCGTTTCCCTCTTGCCTAGACAAAAGACAGAAATGGGTGGTGGTTAATTAAAGCAAGTTTAAAACATATTTGGGAAATACACTTAAAGCCAGTGGTGGAATGTGAATGAATGAATGAATGAATCTTTATTTCGGATAGATTAAAAGTAAAGATTAAAAGAAAATAGAATAATATAACAAAGGGGGAAAAAATCTAACAAGGTCAAATTAAACAATAACTCCTCTGATTATATAGTTCAACATAGGTTATCTGAAATGGGTGATGGCTGAAGCCGCAGCTTATATTGCCCACCATATTCCAGCCAAGAATTCAAAAGAAAAACAAAACGGGAGCGATTACAATTTGAATGTGACAATAAAGTACTTCGTTGTTGTATTTAACCACAATTTTCATGTAGCTGCGCTTTAGTAAAGTAGATTTTACAAGGGCTAGGTTACATTTAAAAATAATCTGTTTTTACTGTGGCCTCAGCAATCAGAATGAATTAATACATTCACTTGAATGGAATATAGTACTTGAACTGAAGGTGTGCATCACCTAGAGTGGAGTCGCTCAGTCAAAATATGGAGTTTTTATCAATAAAAGTTTAGCCACCGCTTTGTCACCGCTGTATCTCTTCTTGCCCTGGCTTCAAGTGTGGGCGGTGTTTTGTACTTGTATTGCTAAAATATAAAAGGATGCACTACAGTGGGTCTCAAATAATTGTTATGTGTCCTGCTATTATAATACTGCATTAGTTTATTGATGATAGACTATAAACTACACGTATAAACTAAATCATATTGATGGCTGGACAACTCCCATTCCCCAAAAGTGCAACATACAGTTATGAACATAACTCACAAAGGATCACACAAGTGATCTGACAAAAAAATAAATACATTAACAAGCGGTTTAGTTTACAGTTGATGTGCCAGTCATTTTCAGTTATTCTGTAATTAATATTCACACAATCAAATAAATCTCAGTTCAGTCCCTTTTATATTAAGTGGAAATTGTGCTACTTTGGTTTTGGCACTTTACCTATAAAAGCAAAGGATTTCAGTACTTTCCACAGTGGCAAGGTCCGTTGTGGGGTGGCTGCTTTTCCTTTCCTCTTGCCTTGACGAAAGACAGAAATGGATGGTGGTTAGTAAAAGCAAGTTCAACATATATACAGGCACATCTCAAAAAATTAGAATATCATGAAAATTCAATATTTTTGTCACTCATTTCAGAAAGTGAAACAGATATATAGATTCATTACAGGGACAGTGATATATTGCTAGTGTTTATATTAATTTTGATGATTATGGCTACAGCCCATATTAACCAACACTTCAGCGGCCAACATTTCTATTTAAGAACCATTTTTTAAAATTAATTTTATGTAATATTCTAATTTTTTGCCGAATTGAATTTGGGGTTTTCACGGGCTGTAAGCCATAATCATCCAAATTAAAATAAACGCTTGAAATATATCACTGTCTTTGTAATGAATCTATATAATATACGGATTTCACTTTGTGAAATGAGTGACAAAAAATATTGAACTTTTTCATGACATTGTAATTTTTGGAGATGTACCTGTGTTAAGGAAATACATTTGTGAAAGTCAGTGGTGGGATGTGACAAAAATGCTTTGTTTCCCTGACAAGTGAGCACCGCAGGATCCACTCTGTACATGTACAAGTACATTATCAATCCAGGGATTTATGGTAGAACAGAAACAGCACGACAACACTGTTCCAACACTTTTTTTGGGGGGAAATCCACAGAATAGGTGTTTGGGTCTATTCTGATGCTTTAGAAAATTATATGAATCACTTTATAAATCACTAGTTTGAAAATGCACTTGAATATGTTGAGATTTTGGATCCTGGGTTCCACTTGACCTGTATCCACAATATAAACACCGAGGGAGGCTAACCCCTGGCATGTGGCAACAGATTCTAGGAAGAAATTATACACAACTTAATGCACAGCACCAAAGTGCAACACATACACAAACCAGGACTTTAACCAGGATTAGCATATTTCATCGTTTTGCTCTCACAAGCAAATACTTAGGACAAAACAAGCGCGAATCAGCAGAGTTGGCTACTAGCTAACTAGCTACTAGCTAACACTCGTTAGCCAGCACAGGACGGCGCTGTATCGCTCAAAAAAAAGTGAGCTTACCACAACAGGATAAATAAGCGAACAGATGCACATTACAAATCACTCACCATCGATGGTTCTCTCACGTTCGTCTTCAGCTTGTCCGTAGTCCGGTTCTATGCTGGGCTGCATCTGTAATGGGGCGGGTCGCTCCTCTCACTGTGGATCTGCCACCAAGCACAGAAAACGCCGCACCTCTTCGTTGGACCACGGTGTAGATTTCCGCAAAACCTACAACGCCATCTGTATTAATATCGTATTTACTCGGTGACCGAGTTAGTCCGTGAAATATTGCAAATGGCGGTCGTGTAGATTCCACAGAAGACGGACGCTTTCGTGATGTTACGCCCTGACTAATCAGTGGCTCGCAGTCTGTTGACGTCGCATCTTGGCTCGACTCAGCACGGTTGTACCCTGGCCTCGAATAGGTATGAAAATAGGACCTGTTAACTGGTGCTGGGTATAATGGAAAAGGCTACAAAAGCGGGCCGAGGCGTACCGTGTAGGGCCATGTGTGGCTAGTGGAAAAGAGGCTTATGTGAATGGTCCTGTTTCCTCCGGACCTGCTGAGTGTGAGGATTGAATGTCCATGTAGAATGTGGTGGGTCGCCACAATATAAATTGATCTGTATAAATCTGCGATGGACTGGCGATCTGTCCAGGGTGTACCCTGCCTCTCGCCCAAAGATGCTGGAATAGGCTCCAGCCCCCCGCGACCCGAAAAGGATTAAGCGGAAGATGGATGGATGCTTGTATAAATTAGTTGTTACCACTGTATTTCACAGCCTTTCTACAAATTGTACAGCTTGCTGTTGTCTCCTCTGTGCCATTCTTCTGCTCCATCTCTGTGCTGTGTGCGCGCTGCCTGCAGCTGGCGGCTGCTGCTTCTAGCTTGTTTACCTGGCACTGTTGAGTCACGTGATGGTACAAGACGGAGGAGGAGGGAGGAGGTAAAACCACAAGAAGAAGAAGAGCAAAGTGTGCCTGTTCTGCTGTGACAGGAGCGGCAACACAGACACAGAGTATTGACCTGGTTACACTGCTATTGATCAATATCACTACCAACGTTGGTGTTGATATTATCGACAGCTGGATCGATCCGCCCCCCCACTACTGAGCGCCACGACAAAAAGCGGCCCCTGCAGAGAGCGTTTCAGCGCTGTAGACGCTGGACTACATAGAGAATGAATATAAACTAGTCACCCACAGCTGAAAAACACGTTTGGTGGACACGCAGCCTCAGCAGCTTAATTTTCTGTTGTTTGTTGAAATCTCTGAATATCTGATTAACTAATTTTTTTTCTGCAAGGGAGGAGAGGTTTTTCAGTGTTACAGTTTAAAAAAAAAAAAAAAAAGCAACTTATCTATTTTAACCAAACTTTTAATTTCTTTGAACTTAAAACATGACTGGCGAACACCGGAGGAAGTGGATCAAATCAGCTGATCGCTGGAAGCCAGAGCTCAGCTGTTTTCCATAATCACACTTTGCTGTTGGCTGCACCTCCTGGCAAAACCACACTCCATGCTGTAGTGTTGTTCGTGGGACATGTTATGGTGTTACATGGGTGGTGATGTTGCCCAGGGTATCAGAGGGCTGTGTGGTAGAGGGGCAGTCCCTTGACCACCTCTCTGCCTAGCGGGAGTGTCTGTCTGGATACTGTGAGCATATAATAAAGTCCTTTGTAGTTCACCACTCACCTCATCAGTGGTCTACGTTTTACAGACATAACATTTGGCGACGAGGATTAAGTATGGATGCTGTCGTGTCTTCTTTTCGGCCATTTTTGGAGTCTCTGGGAGAGCCTCCGGTGCCTTGGGCAAGGTGGTCTGCCGCTTTTCAGAATTACTTGGTGGCACTGAACCTCGGCAAATTGAAGAAGGTACAAGCACGGGCGATTTTAGTCCACAATTTAGGTATGGAAGGACAGCGTATCCTTGCTACCTTGGGGGCTAGCGATAGCTTCGAGGACATGGTTGAGCTAATGGCGCAACATTTTTGCACGCCTGTAAATGCCATCGTCAGGAGGATTTACTTTCGGCAATGCCACCAGCGGATCGGTGAGTCAGTACAGCACTACGTTGCTGACCTGCGGCAGCTGGCTGGGGACTGCCAGTTTGTGGATTTAGTGGAAGAAATGGTCCTCGACCAGTTGGCGGAGCACACACTGTGCTCGTCAGCATGGCCGAGACTGTTAACACACTCCGGCAAATCGACTCTAGCCACGGCTGTGGAAATAGCTCAACACTGTGAAGCAGCGGACAAACTGTCACACGACCTTGAAGAAACGGCAACGCTACGCCGCTATGAGTCACAATCTATGGTGCAGGTTGTGGATCCAGACAACGAAGACGGCAAGCAAGAGGAATGCATTGCAGCTGTGAAGATAAGGTCCACCCCGAGATTGCCCAAGTGTTCGAGTTGTTGGTCCACTAAGCACCGGTATAAGGCTAGAGAGTGTCCGGCAAGAGGCAAACGCTGTGGCAAGAGTGGACTCCTGCATCACTTTGCCAGGGCCTGTAATAGGTTTGAGCAAGGGGAACGGCGACACAAAGCGGACACCCCTGCTCCAACTGGTAAAGGGATAGCGCCGTGCCGTGGTTGCTTCAGATGCCCTCAATTTTCCCTCTGGAGATCAATAAAGTATACAAAATAAAAAAAAAATCAAAAAAATCCACCGTTTTCCCAGACACTGACGGCTGTACGTATTGTACAGTGGAACTGGACGGAGTGGAGGTACCATTATTTGTTGACACGGGCGCAGTGAGGTCGGTGTTGAGTTGGCCTACCATGAGGAGTTTCTTCCCGTACCATTAGGTGAAAGGTCATTTGAAACTGTTATGCGGCTATGGAGGAAGGAGGCTGCCCATTGTGGGTTCAGTGTTGCTGACGGCACGATACAAATCAGCGGTGGTTGCTTACCTGAAGTTTATTGTGACTGGCAGTGGTGAGAATGTGATGGGCTGCAACCTCTTCTATGGACTGGGGTTTTCCATCAGCAGCGTTGGCGAGGAGTGGTTTGGCTGCGGTTTGTGGGACCAACCGGTACCGCAAGTAGTGGATGATGAAGTATGGGACAAACCTTGGCCTAGTAGTCTGGGAAGTGAGCAGGACCAACCCCATCCAGGGCCATCGTAGGAGAATTCCTGCACTGGAGCCCGAGTTTCCCTAACTGAGAGAACCGGGCGGCACCGTGGGACGCCCGTGACGGCAGATGGAGCCGAGTGGATGGCTGATCCTGCTTCCGGAGTCGGCTGGAAGGAACCGCGAAACGGGGGGTCATAACGCCTTTGCCAGCGTCTCAAATGAAAGCGAGCGGGGCAGGACCGGCTGGCACGATTAAATGACGTGCCACACAGGAACACTGGAAGCCAAGTAGGGCTCCTCTGGGGGTCGCTGATTTGGTCCGACCCAGAGAGAAGGCCCAGTCAAGAAGGGTTCACAGGAAGCAAAAACGACAGGAGGACCAGGGGTGGTTGCAGGTGGTGGCTGTTGGGAGGACAGTTATCTTCAGCTTTCTGATGGTACAGAGAGGCACCTTAATGAGCTGCGATGCATCTATGAAGAGAGAGAGGTGTCTCGGCATCAACGTAGATCATCTCCGGGTGCCAAGAAAAGGAGATGCTGTGGTCAGGACCTGCCTGATGGGTCTCCGGGGGGTGGGCTTTCTACGGTACCTGACTGATTATTCAGGGGCAATGTGTTTAATATATGTTATTGTTGATTGCTCAAGTTAGTTTGTTCTGCACGATGCTAATGTGGGTGATGTTTGACGTTATAACGGGGAATAATCTTTTGTATATGTGTTAAATAATAAGGGGGATTACTTTGATATGTTTATCTATTTTAGGAGCACATCACTTTTGCGCTTGAAAGACTTCTTAATAAAGACAGCAGAATAATCCCTCTGGCTGTGTGGGGGTGGGACGGCAGTCCACCTGTCCCCCCGAGCTTTAGTTGTTTTGTATGACTGTTACAGGGCTTTACGAATTTTCAGTTTGTTGTAGAGTGTGATTTGGGTTCCAAATTGGGGAGGGTTTTGATTGTGTGTGTTTTGGACCTTTTTTGAGAGGGGGGCAACAATGTAGTGTTGTTCGTGGGACATGTTATGGTGTTAGATGGGTGGTGACGTTGCCCAGGGTATAAGAGGGCTGTGTGGTAGAGGGGCGGTCTCTTGACCACCTCTCCGCCTAGCGGGAGCATCTGTCTGGATACTGTGAGCATATAATAAAGTCCTGTGTAGTTCACCACTCGCCTCATCATTGGTCTACGTTTTACAGACATAACACATGCATCATCTTGGTTTTTCACTTTACTGAAAAAAACCCAAAACTTTTTTATCACTATCAGCGTGCCTTTGAGCCAGGTCGTGTCCGGCTGCTGCTTCTCCCGGCATGTTCTGTGTTGGATACACTGGTGTTTGTCAGATGCCCAACCGGGGCGAGTTTGTTGTGGGGCGAGTTGGCCATGGAGCGAGCTGGTTATGGGGCGGCTGTAACTGGCTGGGGTGAGTTGGTTATGGTTGGACTCTCACTGGTGCCGTTTGCCTTGTTCCGTGCTTAAGTGTCATGGGGGTCAGCACAGACATACTTAGATTTAAGCAATAATACACAAGAGAAAGTTACGGTATCGTGATTATAGTAACTGCGGCTGTGATACGTCTAATGTCCTCCACGTAGCAGAAGTACCATGAAAGACCGGAGATCAAAACGTGGCCATTTCACCAGTAGCTTGTCGATTGCTTGTACTTAGCATGCTAGCAATTTTTCTGCACACTTCACTTACTTTTCTTGCCATTTTCAGATGAAACAAAGAGTCCATCACCACACAGATATTGTGGTTTTACTGTGTCATCCTCGTTTTTGCTTTTCTCCACATTGTCCAGGTCAGTTGATGAAATTCTTGCACACCGGGAGGTTTCCATGGAAACAGCCTGGCTTCTTCCTTTCTCCTTCTCCTCCTCTTCTGCTGACCATTAATAATTTAACTCAAATGTTTTATTCAGAGAAATGTCTATTGTTTTTCCGTATTCCATTAATGTTGCCTTAAAAGTGCCAACCAGGAGTCGACAGTAAATAATGGTTACTAATTAACAGTTACTAGAACACCTTTGAAGCGGAGTGATCCATATCCAGTGGAACTGGAGTGCAGTTATGTGGGATTATAATAACTCCTGGAATCCCTATTGTCCAATCAAATCGCTCGGTCAGAACTAACTGTTGTATCATATATTTTATTGATTGTGTTTTGTTTAACAAGGTTCTTCCTGTTCTTGTCACATGCAGGCAGTGTGTGTCACGCACGTGGGTGGAGCACAGACTTGAAGCTGCTACGTTTTCACTACAGGGTGTGGATGGTGGAAGCTCGGACTGTGGGACATGACCAAAGTTTCATATCACGATTTACAGTAAGTAATCTGATTTGATTTTATATATAGTTTTATGAGTTTGTTTTTTAAAGTAATTCTGTTGAACCACAATTCAAAAGCATTGTCTGATTTTCATTGGATAATTTTCATAGAATTTTTATTTATTACCACTTTTGTCAGATTCAAGTTATTTCTGTGACCATTGTGGGTTTTTCTTTCATTAACAGAGGGGTGCCAACAATTTTGTTTGTGTGTGTGTGTGTGTGTGTGTGTGTGTGTGTGTGTGTGTGTGTATACACACATACACACACACACACACACACACACACACATACAGTATATTACAATATACATTACCTGTCAATTCTATAATTCATATATCATGACCAATACAAAGGACCTTCTCTTTTTTATACATTTTAAATTACCTACAGAAAAAATTGTCGTACTTCATCTGTCAGTAATTTTATGCACCTTTTTTCCCTCTTAATTTTGCAGTGTTGTTATAAAATTGTTTTTAATGTGCATTTGAATTGACTTCTTCCAAACATATTTTTATTAAACTTTTTTTGGCAAAGCAAAAAAGAAGAGAGGAAAGAAACAAAAGAAAAAAACATAACACAAATGTAAAATAAAATAATGGGGGGAGAAAATGCATACATGCACATACTCACACAAGTGTGTATCCACATTATAGACAGTAGGGAAACAGATTCCATCACTGAAGAACCTAATTAGTGATGCACTTTACCACAGCCAGAGGTAATGAGTTTATGATGTTGGAGCCTCCCTCCAAGCCAGTTACTGTAATTCAGATCACATTTTCTGGGCTTTAGTAGCCCCAAGATATTTAAGAAAAGGGTCTCAAGTGCGATAAAACAGGAAGGGTTTTTCCATTAAAGTTGTAGAGAAGGCCTGGAGAGGGATGGTACTAATCACACTGTTCAACCACTGATGCAAAGTGGAGGCTTTGTCAGAAATGCACAATGTGAGAATACATTGTCGTGCATTGTACAGAGGAATATGCAAAAGCTTCATACTTAAAAAATTATCCGGTAGTTCATCCATTAGTCCCAACAAACAGGTTTGTGCCCCAATCTGTAGAGTACAATTAAAAATCCTGTTAAGCTGCTGAATAATGGTACCCCAGAACTGATGAAGAGAGGGACAGCTCCACATACAGTGGAAAAGAGAACCCACTGTTGACTGACATTTAGTGCAGAGATCTGAAACGCCCGAGTTGGCCCTATGTCTGATTTCAGGAGTAATGTACAGTCTGTGCAGTATTTTAAACTGTCTCTCCCAGGCGGAATTTGTGATAAGAATTTAAAAGGTTGGCCACATAAACTATCCCAAGTGTCTGGAGTTATAAAGGAACCCAAGTCAGATTCCCATTTCTTTGATTTTATTAGAATTGTCCTCTTTAAGATCACAAAAATTTGAAACGACTTACACTTAATTCATTATCGCCACAGGGTTTCCTCTGGTAACATTTTTCCGTGACGGCCCGCCAGAAATTGTACCACCACGCCAAGCCGACATGATTTTATTAAGAAAAATATATGAAGCAATGACTTTCCGCAAGCGCGCACATGAACAACACGCATGGCCGTCATCCGCGCAGAGTTTAGAAGTGCCTCGTCCACGCGAGTTCTCGACTCAGTCAGCAGGCAGTGTCTCGCTCAGCGTGACTGTCGACGAAAACATGAGTTTGTTCAAGTACTTTAAACACGGAAAAAATCAGAAGAGGTATGTGTGTAAGCACTGGAGGCGTTTATCATAGTTTTAACCCACTGTTCACGGGAGCAATAGTGGAAGAGTCGCTTAACTAAGAGATGTGGTTAGAATATGCAGCCGGCTTCATATGAAAGGAAAGGAAATGACGACTGATGAATTGGTGAGGATGTATTTCACCAGCCACTACAGTATTAAGTTATGTTCTGTAGGAATTGCAGGAATGAAGAGACTGGCAATTTTTCTCTTTTCTCCCACGAGCAGGTGTGCCGTTTTTATTCTCCAGCGGCAGTGACAAAAAGCAACAGCTAAAAACGCTAGCTGTCTTTTCCTTCTAAACTGAGGTCCTTCAGCGGCTGCCTAGAGAAGTGCCTGATGAGAAAGCCTGAGAGCACAACTATAACTGCCTAAACAGATCATTCTGTACATGAACACATGTTGTGGTGAATTATGTCTTTAGAGTCCACTACAGTTCCCTATTATGTACCTGGCAGGTTAAGATGACCGAAATTCACCAAGTCAATGACTTTAACCTGTCAGCAGCCTTCAGACAAACTAAACGTGCCAACATTTGATTTCAAAATAAGGCAGGTTTCTTCTGCTGTCTGGGTGGTGAGAAGATTTCTTATAATATTTCTTTATACTTATAGGGTTTTTTTTAACAGAAATAACGACATCCTTGGACATTTAAGTTGATTTATTTCATTAAATACAATTTTATTAATATTTTTTCTTTGTAATCAGAGTTAATTTATTGTTCTGTTCTGACTGCAAAATTATGGTCAAAAATGTAAATTGTTATAAGGAAAAAGTAAAAAAAAAAAAAAATACCACAGTCCGTTTCAAATTTATCTAAAAAACAACCCCTAATTTTATTTTAAAAAACAGACAAAAATTAGACACAAAATAACCCACAAATTTATAATAAAGTTTCAAATGTACAATTAAAGTCAATTTTACAAGAGGAAATTACAAATTTGAGGAACATGGTTTCAACTTTAGATTTACAGAGAAAAGTAGAAAACTATAAGAAAATTGTTATAATTTTTTGAGAAAAACCTTCAAGACTGAAGTCATTGCTCAAGTTTTTAAGTGGGTGCTCTTTGTACCCTTAACTCTACGAGAAATTTTTGGTTGTCTACTTTTAATTATTAATTTCAAAGCACTGCTTTTACATGAGTAGAATTTCTGGCTACTATACCCACCTGATCATATAATTTACGTAAGTATGCATGAGTAATTATTGTGGATACTGTAACTGGAATCAAGCAGCAGCCACAAAACAGCAGAATCAACAGAATCATTAACAGTATCATTCCTATCCTCATTAGTCATTCCCTCCAGCCTCCAGTGGTAAACCAGGACCATAAATCCCAACCACAGGATGGGGTTACATCTTGTTGCAGCTGTCGCGCAAGTGGGTCATTCAAATGTGCTACAACATGTGTCATATTGTCACTCTGATCAGGTATGTAAGTACAGCATTCCTGACCTCTTATATGACATACCCCACCCTGTGCTGCCAAGGTTATATCTAAAGCTAATCTGTTCTGAAGAACCACATAACGCATAGCTCTCATTTTGACTGACATCGCTGAAAACCCCATTTCTGTCAATGCTGTGAGATTTTCTAAATCAATGGCTAGTTTGTCAATGTTATGTGCATTATTTTAGTACCTGAATATGAGTGGTGGGCATGATTAGTCGTGAGATTAGTCATGATGCGCATGGTTGGAATCAGCTTTGCCATATAACATATACCACACCATCTCGGCGGTAAATACTGATAAACCTGTGACCCACACACCCAGACATGGGCTGTGAGGCTGCCATAGCCTCTCTCTCTCACTCACTTCAACTGCTGCTGTAGACACGCACTTTGTGTCTCTTCTCTGAGAGCCTGAGGATCCCGCTTCAGCCTGCACACACTTGGGCTGGAGTGGGGATCCTGTGATGGCGGTGTGATTTAATAAACTCTACTTAAAACCTTCAACAACGCCGCTTTATTTCATGCCGCCGCACTGGTGGCGGCTGCACGGTGGCGCAGTGGTTTAGCACTGTGGCAGCACAGTTTTACCCTCGGCCGGGGGATCGCGGGGATCATGAGATCGTGGGTTCGATTCCAGCCCCCGACCAACAGTGAGCTGTGTGGAGTTTGCATGTTCTCCCCGTGTTGCGTGGGTTTACTCCGGGATTTCTCCGGTTTCCTCCCGCATACCAAAAACATGTAGGTTTAGGGCGCTCGCGCACGCAGCGACCGGCAGCTGGTGGCTTGTCACCAGACTGCAAACCAAATCTACCTACGGGTACAAATAAGTAACAAAAAAAAAATAAATAAATAAAAAAAAAAATAGCCATCTGAACGAGGGAAAAACAATTGGGGGTTATCAGAGAATGAGGTTCTACTGGCACGTCTGCATGTGGCATGTGGTAAAGTGAGATTAGGTGTAGTAATGAATGGCACACCATATACATTTAAAGATGGGGTACCGCTATCTCCGAGACCACATGTGGCATTAAGAGTGACATTACATTACCGTGTAGTTCCCAGATAAGTGGACTTATTGTGATGACACCCAAGATGGAAGCATACCGAGGCAGTGAAAAGTGTAGGATGAGTAGTGAATACAGGCTTATGGGCCTTGTCATTCATAAAGGAAACATTATGTACTCTCTCTTGATGATAGGCAAAATCTGCCACCATGACACTGAACCTTTCAATGTAGCTGGTTGTATTTCCCACAGTTTCAACAGTGAATCCCTTACAACATTTAGTGTCATTGTGGTGCACCTCTTCAATTGCAGTCTGCACTAACAATGCTCCCATCGTTTCTGATCTGTTTAGAGGGTAGGGAATCAAAGGCACAGAATGAGTAACATGATGTGGCAAGTACATACAGACGTAACAAGACTCAAGCACATTAGCTTTTCTGACTGACAGATGCACCACCTGATACCATGAATTGTTTTCATAAGTGTCGCTTGAATAATTGTCAAAGTCATGCTCCAGGCAGCTTGCCTCACATCTTGTCCTGAAAGGAGTGATTATTGGGGTGGAAAAATGCATTAATAGATATATAATAACCCCAATTAAGAAAGTAATAAGAAAGCACACCCACACCGTGTCCGTTTTGGTCCAAAACTGACGGCACCGCTGGCGTTTTCGGTGGCATTCCTCTTCAGCAGCCCGATGCTGCTGTAAGTCTGAATTGTTTGTCATGTCAGTATCAGTGTAAATGTGCATGTGTGCTGTATGTTTCTGCTGAGCAGCTTTTTGCATGCACTCAGGGTGTTTGTGACGGCTGTCAGGTGCAGTGTTAGGCAATGTTCTGTCTTCACATGGCTCGGCTTCTTCTTTTCCTAGTCTACAACGTAGGATGGTGATTGTGGCTAATCACTTCTGCTTCTCGTCCCCGTCTGGTCTGGATTCTTCAGGCTTGACCGTTGGAACCTTTCTGCAGTTTGTTGTGTGGATCCACGTTGCCCTTTCTGCGATCTTCACAGCCGTGAATGTCATCAGCAGGACTTGGTAGGGGCCCAACCACTGTTTGCTGTGCCAGTTCTTTCTTTTGAAGCTTTTAATCATCACCCAATCGCCAGGCCTTATGTCGTGGAGAGTACCCTCAGCAGGTTAGGGCAGCGCAGCTTTCACTCGTTGAGAGATGTTTTGCAATTGGCAGGACAGAGCAGAGCAATAGGCTAACATAGCATTTTCAAAATGTGATGTGGTTAGTGGGGGTGCAGGTTTCTTTTCCATGGAGAAACCTAAAGTTGGGGGACGAGCAAACAAGATTTCAAATGGAGACATGTTATGCTTCTTTGTAACTCGCATGCACATGTACGTGAGTGCTAATGGGAGGCACTTAGTCCCGGGCAGGCCAGTTTCATCTTCAAGTTTTGCCAGTTTGTTCTTTAGAGTGCCATTTTCACGCTCAACAGCGCCACCTGACTGTGGGTGGTAAGCACAGTGTTTTTTCAGGTCAAAACCCAGTGTAAGGCTCAAATCAGTTACAACTTCATTTACAAAATATCTGCCTTTTATCACTGGAGATTTTCTCAGGTATTCCCCATCTGGGAATAATTTCTGACAACAATGCCCTAGCTACGACTGTGCTAGTGGCATGTTTGGCTAGAAAGGCTTCTACCCATTTGGACCACATGTCAACCATTACCAAACAGTACTTTTTACCCTCTGCTGGTGAGAGTTCAATGAAATCCATCCATCATCAGGTGCTGGAAAGGACCTGTGGGAGGTGGCTGAGTAGCTGGAATCTGTCTGGAGAGCCTGTGAGCATTGTTGGTGGCACAGATTAGACATTTTTTACAGAAATTTTCAGCATACAGTGAAACCAGTAGTAAACCAGTTAGCATGAAGTGGTTGTATCATCCCTTCTTTTGACACATGATCTCTTCCATGTGTCAACTTAGAGAAATAATGGAAGAAGTGAGCTGGGAGACGAGGGACACCAGCCTTGTCTTTGTAACATCCTTTCTTTGTCCACTTGTGGCGTTTCTGTGGGGAGGAAAAAAGACTGCATGGACAGAAGGGAATCAATGGGTGAAGGGAGGGGACACAGAGAGGGGGGAGAAGGTAAACAAACAGCAGTAAGCGACAGAGCTGCAGCTTTTGTGGCAACATCTGCACGAGCATTTTCTTTTGAGATCAGATCTGAGGATGTGAGCAGCACATTTGCATACTGCCACAGAGGAGGGAAGAAGAATAGCTTCAAGAAGCCTGGAGACATAAACAGAATTTTTTTTACAGGCGTACCTGCAGATGTGAGGAAGTTGCGCTCATGCCAGAGGGCGCCAAAGTTGTGGACAACACCAAAGGCATAGCGAGAGTCAGTGTAAATGGTGACAGATTTACCAGAGGCACACTTGCATGCCTCCACCAATGCAACAAGTTCAGCAGCCTGGGTGGAAAGATGTGGTGGCAATGAGCCAGACAGCAATATGCAGTGATCATCACAGACTTCCCAACCAACCTTATTATGGCCCACAGACGGATCAACAGAAGCGGAGCCATCAACATAGAGAACAAGGTCAGGATTAGTCAGGGGTGTGTCCAAAAGATCCAATCTTGGACTCGTAACTAGTTGAACCAGTGAAAGACAATCATGATCACAATCACCGTCCTCCTCACAGGAGGAGATGGAAAGATGTGAAGCCTGTTTCATTGACTGAGCACAGCATTTAACTGTGAGATTTGGTGACTCAAGGACAGTGGAGTGGTATCTGAGCCACCTGGCATGAGAGAGATGGGAGGACTTTTGCTCTATTAGGAGGACAGCGACTGCGTGATGAACGTACAGAGTAAGAGGAGAGTAAAGGACTATGTCACGTGATGCTTCCACGGCTCTTTCTGCCACAGCCACAGCACGGAGGCACAGTGGAAGACCTGTAGCAACAGAGTCAAGTTTGCATGAATAGTATGCAACAGGCCGAAGTTTGTCTCCATAAGGCTGCAGAAGAACAGAGATCATGCATCCGGACTTTTCATCAACTTACTGAACAAAAGGTTTCAAGGGGTCAGGGAGAGAGAGAGTGGGAGGAGATAAGAGAGCCTTCTTCATGTTAGCAAAGGAGTCATTAGCAACAGGCGTCCACTTAAGTGGAAAGTGTGAGGGACTTTTTGATGGAATGATGTCACGCATTGGCCTTTCAATGCATGAAAAATCAGGAATGAAAGAGCGGCAGTAGGAGGCCATGCCAAGGAAAGAAAGGAGCTCCTTTTTGGTTTGTCCATGTGGCAAATTGCATCCACACGTTTAGGAGAGAGAGATTTGCCTTTAGCAGAAATTTGGTGGCCCAAGAATGTGACCATTGGTTTACAGAATTGCAATTTGGGTTTGGAAGCTTTGTGGCCTTCTGCAGCTAGGTGACACAAAAGCTTCAGTGAGTCAGATTGGCATTGTAGTTTGTTTGGTGCACACAACAAGAGGTCATCAACATATTGAATCGAAATGGAACCTTCTGTCAGCTGAAGAGAACTCAGGGGATCTTTGAGGGCTGCATTGTAAATGGTTGGGCTTTCACAGTAGCCTTGGGCTAATCTGGTGAAAGTGTAGAGCGCCCCCTTGAGTTGGAAAATGAACCAAAACTGTGAGTCTTCATGGACTGGGACACTGAAAAATGCATTGGACAAGACCACTACTGTAAAACAGGTGGAATTTGGCTCAAAATAGTTTGTGGGTTAGGAACCACAGGCGTGCGCTGAACAATTGCAGCATTCACTTCCTGGAGATCCTGAACAAACCACCATTCAACAGGTTGACCCTTGTCTCTGATCTTTTTTACAGGAAAAATTGGGGTGCACACTGGTGAATTACGAGCTGGGACAACAATACCTTCTTTCAGGAGAGACTCAAAAACTGGGGTGATACCATCACGTGCTTCAGGTCTGAGTGGGTACTGCGGGCATTTGGGTCTGAAATCAGATTTGGGAGGGCAGTTTTTTATTAGCCCAACATCATACTTGTGTGCAGCCCACAGGGATGATGGAACACGTGAGAGTATGGAGTCAGGGTCCTCCCGACTGAATGGGTTGAGTGACAGGGCAAACCCATCTGTACTGTCTGTTCTCATCTAACGTCTGTATCAAGTGTTCACATAGGAGTGAGACTGTATTCTGCACGAAACATCTGCAGAGATGGTGAAAACGAGACGACATTCAGGTCTAAATGAGAGAGTGAGCTTGACGGTTCCCAATCATCAGCATGAAACGCGGCCAGAGCTCGTGGACCCATGTCACGCCATGCTGGGGATGGGGTTTTAGTGAGTGAGATCTGCGGGTGGCTGCCGGGAACTGAACACAAACTGTTCATAACAGGTGTGAGATTAATCAACAAGAAGCTGAAATCAGCATTCCAAATGATGTGGGAGCTTTGCAATGGAGTGGGTTTAGTTTGTAGCCACTTGCACTCATAATGTGTATCAGGGCCCTGTGAGAGATGTGATGTGCAGTGTGTTCTGTGCTAAGGCATGGAAACAGTGGAATTTGGAGATAAGGCCCTCCCTAATGCTACAAGGTCAAAGCTTTTGTTTTTCATCTAACAATGTCCATTCATGAATATACAGTGATAAGATAAGATAAGCCTTTATTAGTCCACAACGGGGAAATTCCAGGATTGCAACAGCACAGGGATAGCAACACTAAGAGCAACAATCAGAAGGCAAGAAAAAAAAAAAAAAGCAAGCAAGCAAGAGCAGCTAATATACATATGTACATATTACTATAAATATATATATATACACACAGACACACAGTGTAGAGCATTGTAGCTGGATGGGATAAATATGAGTATATAAACACACAGTACTGAGCATTGCAGCTAGATGGAATAAATATGTAAATATATAAACAGTGCGGAGCAATGTAGCTAGATGGAATAATATGTAGATATATAAACACACAGTGCGGAGCATTGCAGCTAGATGGAATGAATATATAGATATATAAATATAAACATAAACATAAACACACCCAGTGCAGAGCATTGTAGCTAGATGGAATAAATATGTAAATGTATAAACACACAGTGCAGAGCATTGTTGCTAGATGGGATGAAACAGCGCAACCGTCTACTTAGTTATCCTACATGGTATGATTATGTGGCCATACATATTCTCACCCTCCGTAGCTACCGGTATTTTCCTAGTTGTATGCCGGAGGGGACCATTGTGTAAGTCTATTGCATCTTTTGCATTAAAAAAAAAACCTATTAGGTTGTTACGTCTTTTTGCTATCTCTGCGAGCAGCCCTGCTTAGGTTGTACAGTCTGACAGCCGTAGGTAGGAAGGACCTGCGAAACCTCTCGGTTGTGCACCTGGGATGATGTAGTCTGCTGCTAAATGAGCTCCTCAGTGCATTCAGTATGTCCTGCATAGGGTGGAACTCTGACTCCAGCAAAGATGACAGTTTAGCCACCGTCCTTCTCTCTCCTATCTCCTCCACCGGATCAAGGCGCTGCCCCAGGACGGAGCTAGCTTTCTTGATCAGTTTGTTCAGTCTCTTCCTATCGGCTGCAGTAATGCCACTGCCCCAGCAGACCACTCCAAAAGTGATGGCTGATGCCACCACCGTGTCATAGAATGTCTTCAGCAGCGCCCCTTGTACACCAAAAGACCTGAGTCTCCTCAGTAGGAACAGCCTGCGCTGTCCCTTCTTGTAGAGTGCATCAGTATTGTGTGACCAGTCTAGTTTATTGTTCAGATGAACACCCAGGTACTTGTAGGATGTCACCATCTCAATGTCTGTTCCCTGTATATTTACTGGTGCTGTGAGGGGTTGTCCTTGCCTGCGGCAGTCCACCACCAGCTCCTTAGTTTTCCTCGCGTTGATCTGGAGGCAGTTCCGATGGCACCAGTCCACAAAGTCCTGGATAAGCCCTCTGTACTCAGCTTCATCTCCATTGGAGATGAGGCCAACGATCGCAGAGTCATCAGAGAACTTCTGTAGATGGCAGTGTGTTGTGTGAGAAGTCCGCAGTATAAAGAGTGAACAGGAAGGGAGCCAACACCGTTCCCTGGGGGGCCCCCGTGCTACTGATGATCGTGTCGGACACACAGTCCCGAGTTCTCACAAACTTGAGGCCGGTCGTGATGTTGGGGTTTTTGCAAAAGTCAAGTCAGGATTCGCTATCTTTGTCCCGTGCGGTGTGCAGGTAACTGAGAGAGATAAGCCGCACATTAAGTCTCTACCTAACAGATTAAAGGGGCATTGTGGTGAAAAAAGGAAGTTGTGAGTGAAATCATGTCCATCCACTACACATGACAGCGGCTCAGTGAAGAATTCGTGTGTGAAACCTCCACTTGTCATTTGTGATGTGAGTCAACAGCAGGTGAGAGGAGGCTTTAGGCCTGATGATGATGACAAAACTGAGTTAGTTGCCCCAGAACCTACCATAAAATCTATCAGCTTCCCTGAAATTTTTACTGGCAAAATAGGCAGATCCCTAAAGTCAGAGGTTAAATACTTGGCTAAGGTGGCATGAATATTAGTGTGGTGGTATGTGTGTGTATGTGTGGCTGCAGCGGGTTTTTTATTAGCAAGCTCATGCACGGCGTCTGCTGGGGGTGAAAATGAGGGGGACACGCATGTACCAGTCTTATCTGCCTGGCGTCACTGTTGCTGCTTTTGTATCTGCCCCTGGTCTTGTGCTTGTGGATGTGGCTGTGGTGTGGTGCGCTGCTGCCAGGCCCGGCATCCTCCACACTGAAAATTGCCTCTGCCCCTTCCTCTTCCGCGGAAGGTAGTCCTGTGCTTCACTGGGCAGTCCTTTGCCCAATGTCCACCTTGTTTACAGTATTTGCAGTTGGAGAACTGTGGGCATTCTTTCACCCAATGTCCCTCTTGGTTGCAATAGCGACACTGGTTTGGCCCAACAGGTGTCTGGAGAGCGAGGGTTGGGGTGTCTGGGACCCACTTTGCCATGGTGAGAAGTGCTTTCTCGAGATTGCCCTCACTTGTCGTCTTCTTTTTCTTGTTTGCCTGCACCATCTTTTGATGGTAGTGTTCAGCATGGTGCAGTATCTCCAAGGACATCTGGTTCTGCCATCCAATACATGTTTGTTTCATGTCCACGGCGAGTGACAGTAGCAGTCCTGCTATAAACCACATGTTCATGTGTGTCCCATAAGGCCGTCTGTCCTCCATGTAGTTGTCGGGCAGTTTGATTCCTCCTGCTCAGTTGAAGATTTTTCGGAGTCTGTGGAAATAGTCCCCTGGTGTCTCATCGTCCTTCTGCTTACATGCAGAGACTTTGCCCAAGTCACTTGTATGGACACACTCCTCGGTGATCTTCGTGATCAGTCCCCTGAGCTCATCCCTGTACTCCTTATTCACATTGCCGTTGTCGCCCTTCCAGTCTCGATTGTTGGGACGGCTGTCAAATTGTAGGCTTGGCATGAGTTTTGCCATGTTGGTAGGAGTACATTTTTGTGCCATTATTCGTCGGAGTTCTGGAAACGTTGGGTGGTATGTTTCACAAAAGGCCTCCAGTTGCTCACAGAAATACATCGGATCCACTTCAAGCTGTGGAAGAGTGGCGGCAAACTTTGGAATGTCCTTGGCCTGAACACCATCATTGGCCCCTCTGCCCCTGCCACTTCCACCATGGGCATGGCGGCATCACTTGTCTGTTCGGTTTTGGGTGGGTCCCTCCTGGTTGGCCCCGATGGGGTCCCATGAAAGGAGGGCTTCTGCAGTTGTTCAACTTATTTTTTCCCCTTGTGCTTCATGGCACTTGATAGGGTGGGGGCCTCTGATTCTTCCTCGTTTCGAGGCTCTTTCTTATACCCTTGGGGAGGACTGTCATCCTGTGACATGAAAGTATTGGGCCTGGACAAAGGCAGAGCTGGACACAATGCCGCCATAAAAGGGTTAGTAGGATGGGGGGTAGGGGGTACCAGTCGGTCGGTTGCGTTTGTAGGGAGAGGGAAAGGGGTCCCCAGCAGAGTGTAAACATTGCTGTTGTGCATGATAATCCCTGTCTTTCTTCGCCTGTTCATTTTTCTGTCTGCCTGTCTCCTGCTTATCTCTCCATTTCTTTACTTCCGTCAGCCATTTTTCTGCCGTGCCCTTCTCTAACTGTAACTGCGTCGTCTTTTCTCTGTCCTTCTTGCTTTGTTTGTTAGGTGTCTGAACTTTATGAATTTCAACATTAATCTTGTCTCTCAAAGCAGCAGTCACTTCAACAGAAAATGAGCCCCCCGAAGGAAATCCACTCTTGCAGATCCATTTTCCCAAAAACTCAACACTTTCAGGACCATAATTATCAGTCATATATGTCACCTTGGGACCCTCCAGATCTTTGGGAGTCAGCTTTGATTTAGTAGCCCCCATCACTGGTTTCAGATTTGACCACCAGGCATCCCCGCGTGCATCCAGACAAACCAAAATGTTATAATCCCAACCCCGCTATTCACGGGCGCTGGATATAACCAGAGAAATTAGTCCTGCTGCAAGAATTAACTTGCCAGACTGTACAAAGATGATCCTGCCACAGGAAATATTCTGCCGGACCGTACAGATATGGGTCATTGAAAGATGAAATGAATAGCTAATTTAACTAACAAAAAATTTTTCACAAAATAGTTATATATTTTCAAAATTCACTTACAGGGTTGAGGAGGCGAGTGGAGTGAGTTCTTAAGGATAATGTGTCACCTGCTTCACAGCCACTGTGTCCCCGTTGCCAGTGTCGGCGGAAAGGACCAAATTCTGTTTGGGGTGGTCAATCCACGTCGACGTTGAAGATTGGTGGTCAATTATCCCACTTCTGACACCAATTGTCGTGGAAAAAATTATTAGCCCTTTCTCCCTGGGTCCTGAATAAATTAACATCAGAGATCTGCAAATTTGGAGAGCCTTTACTTTCTCTGCATGCAGGAGAGGGAGAAAAGGCTGCTGATATGTGAGTCTTACAGCGGAGCACTCCTCTCTCTCTCAAGGTCACAAAAACAGACTCCTTTATACAGTTCTGCAAGGTGCTTACATCATTGCTTTATATGATAACATATCAAACAGTGCATAACTTTATCATGCAAAGACAGTATTTCAGCTGCTTAAAATCACACCCCAGTAGGCTGCAAAACATCATTTGGTAACACATCTGACATGTGGCATAGAAACCGAATAAAGCATCACACCAACAGTAATATTAGTACATTTCCACTTCAAACGTTCCAGCTTACTTACATGATAACAATAAATAAAACAAACTATTTTTTTGGATATCCCATTACCAGTGCTGCAGGAGCCATCAACAGGACTATATCCAGTATTTGGGCTGTCACGATAACCGCAGTGATGTAATACTGTGCTGTGGACAAGCCTACCACGGAGGCTAACGAGCAACTGCAACAACAGCTGTTCACTTTTTTGTGTATGGCTAAATCTTGTTGTTCACTTATTGAACATTAAATAAATTGAATTGAATTAAATGTTGTAGCGTGAGCTTGAGTTCCAATTTATAAAATTATTCTTTGCTGAACATTTTTTTTTTAACTCAAAAGTATGGATTTTAAGACTGCTTCTCTCACCCAAGAACTAGAGCTGTAACCCTATCCCTTTCTCCAAGACTCTTTGGCAAAGGAATGTTCTAATTGACAGATTTATGATCGACATAGTCAAGACTTTGGAAGCCAAGACTCTCCAGTAAACAACCTGTTTCACTGTGCCATCTGGTGGACAAATCAGGAATATTTAACTTTTTCCTTTGCAGTGGAATTTATGCCCTATGGTCTATGAACTAACTCATATTCTTTCTCTTAAGACAGTATCTGCTAACAAAGACCTGATTGAACTCTGGGACGGACAATGGGTTTCAAATGCTTTTATTGATATGATTAGATTTGATATGATTGTGATATGTTCTGCTATTTTCAGGAAGAAATTAATGTTTGCATGCTTATTATCACAAGTTAATTACAGTAGATGTAGGTGCATTTTATGCTCCTTTATTGAGTAGAATATCTTAGTCACTAAAGTTTAAGGAATTTATGCTTTTTTTTTCAGCAATGTGTATCTTAAAAGGGGGTCTCACTTCTCAGATCAAATGTCTCTTCCCCTCCTCATTCTTCAGCAGACCATAGCTGTACTTTAACTGACCAATAGAGTTCAAAGCTTCATTGCACTTCCCTTTTTAGGTCGAGTTTATGATCCTTGTTGGAAGAAGCTCAAATATAATTCGGCCACCTCAGGTCTCATGAAGTTTTGGGACCACCCTGCAACACTAGAGAAAAGTTAAGTTTTATTGCTCTTTGTTCAGAGTCTGCTCGGGTGTGGCTGGTCAAAGCTGTGAGCAGCTTTTTCTGCTTCTCCAATTTTTCTCCTATCTTTTTAAAAAGGGCCCAGAGCTTGTCATGCTCTGTGTAAATCCTGTTTCTTTTCTTTAAAATTCATTTTTCTTATTTTATTCTTCTTTTTCTTCAAATCATCGTGCAAGAAGATTTTTAAAAAAAAAAACAAACTTAAACCAGCTCATTTAAACCACCAACATCGGAAGAAACGACTTTGTGATATAATTTGACTTTCTGATGAGACTTTGCACCGTAAACAAATTCCTTCTTCAGTGCATCAGAGAAGACCTCACCCAGCCTGCTGGAGACCAGCCTTTGTGATCCTGGGAGGAGGCCATAACAGTGGTAAGGACCCATGCTGGTCCAGTGAAACAGAATCCAGTGGACCTGCCTGCTACCCATTGGGATGCAAAGTTTCTGCGGCTGGTGGTCTGTTATGTAATTTACACTTGTTTTCAGAATATTCCTGATATAAGTTCTTTGAATCTAATTTTATGCAAACACCCATCAGAATCTCAAAATGCATGTTGTCTTTGTGATGACAGAGTGTTGTCACTGCTATGGTTTTCTGTAATTGAGAATTATATTACAGTATATGTGTACAATTTGTAAATGTTAACATGGATGGTATTGATAAAGTGCACATATAATTGGAGATCTGTTTTGACTGATTTGAATTCCTTTTGTGAGATGAATGTTAAGGTTAATTATATTAATTGGGTGAGGCAATTGAATATTAAGACCACGTACCTTTGCCAGCATGCTTCCTGGTGGTATCCTGGCAAAAGACTCCTTCTTCTTCTTCTTCTGATATTTTATGGCAGTTGGCAAACAGCTTGTAGGTGCATTACCGCCACCTTCTGGAATGGAGTGTGATTCAAAATGGCTTTACCCTCCTATGTCCTTGAAATTAGTCCTGTTGCCCTAATGAACCTAAAAACCTAAAAACTGCCCTATAGACCGCATCCCTTGAACTTCTCTGCAAAATCTCTTTCATACGGAGTTGGGTTTTGTTCCTGTATAGACTGTCCACCATTGCTAACCGTGCAAATTCATACTCTGGGCAGTGCATAAGTGTATGTTCAACTGTTTCATCATTTCCACAATAATCACATTTCCCATTTGAGTGTTTTTTCATTATAGCTAATGTACTATTCAGCCCTGTGTGACCTAATCTTAACCTGGATATGATGTCCTTCTCCTTCCTACTCCTGTGAACTTCTCTAGCTCCCCCTACTTTCTTTTGTATGCCATACAGGTTCCGTCCCTTACTTCCTTTGTCCCACTCTTCCTGCCACTTCTTTTTAATTTGTGTTTTGATAATGCTCTTGACCTCTGCTTTGCTATATTTCACATTCCAACTAACCTGGCTCATCCTAGTTGCTCTTTTTGCACATTTGTCTGCTAGCTCGTTCCCCTCCACTCCAATGTGCGCCGGGATCCAAATGAACCTAATGTCCACACCTGCCTTTGAGATTCTCCCTACTGAGTGTACTATTTCCATCACCAAATCCTGTCTTGACTCTGAATGCATATACTCGATACTTTCCATTGCGCTGCTAGAATCAGACCCTATCAAAACCTTTCTGGGCTTTACTTCTTCCACCCAGCCCAATGCCAAACAGATTGCCAAAAGCTCCCCAGTATACACAGCCAAGTCATCACTAACCCTTTCCTTCTTCATGACATCTAATTCTGGAATGATGAATGCTATTCCCACAATGTTCTCCGTTGATTTAGATGCATCCGTGTAAATCTTTATAAAGTTAGGATAGCTACCATCTAAATAGTTGTTGATCTCCCTCTTGTTTATCCTCCCTCTTATGTCATTTGTCAAAAGTCTAAAATCCACCTTTACTTCTTCCAGACACCATGGTGGTTCTGCAGAAAGAGAGACTGTTGGACATACTGCTTTATCAGCAACCTGTAGCTCCCTGACTTTATTCTCTATTGTCCATCCAAAGCTTCTCATTTATCGCTTTTCCTTCTCTTGGCAAGGTTTCAGTACATTGTGTACTGGGTGACTGCCACTAAATCCTCTGATGTTGGCCCATTATGTAGCTGCTATTTGAGATCTTCTTAACTCCAGAGGCATCTCACCCATCTCCACCTGGAGTGCTGCTACTGGAGTAGTTTTTATGGCCTCACAACATAACCTCAGAGCTTGGTATTGAATTACATCCAATTTTTTCAATAATGTTTCTGACGCTGATCCATATATAACACACCCGTAGTCAAACACTGACCTAATTAACGCCGCATATAATGTTTTTAAAGCACCTCTACTTGCTCCCTGTTCTTTTCCCCTCAAACATCTCATAATATTTAAAACCTTCTTAGATTTTGCTACAATTTTCTCAACCTGAATCTTCCAAGAGCAACCCTTATCAAACCACACACCCAAATACTTGAAACACTCCACAGTTTCTATGTTTTGGTCATATATTTTAAGATCAGCTTGATTGTTTAATCTCTTCCTTGTGAAGACCACAGCCTTTGTTTTTCCCACCGAAAACCTAAATCCCCATTCCACTGCCCAAGCCTCAACTTCATCAATCGCCTGCTGCAACTTTTTAACAATAAATGATAGATTTTTCCCTCTTGTCCACATAGCACCATCATCTGCAAACAAAGGGACACCAACAGAACCCTTAACTCTAGAAAAAATGTCATTGATCATGACTGAAAACAAAATGGGACTAATAATACTGCCTTGCGGGGTTCCATTTTCTATCATTTGGCTTGAGCGATACTGCTTCCCTATCCTTACCGAAATTTTCCTGTCACTCAAAAAAATTTTAATCCATCTTTTCATTCTCCCTCTAATGCCTAGCTTATGTAGTTTGATAATCAGCCCCTCCTTCCACATCACGTCATACGCTTTCTCAACATCCAAAAACACCGCAACCACACTTTCCTTATTCACTTGGGTCTTCCTAACCTCATGTTCCAGACAGCAGGATCGGTAGCACTTCTCCCTTTTCTAAATCCGCTTTGGTAACTTTTTAGTGCCTCTCTAGACTCCAGATAATATGTTAACCTCTCATTAATCGTTTTTTCCATAGTTTTACCAACATGGGATATTAAAGCGATTGGTCTGTAACTCTCACCTAAACCTGGATTTTTACCTGGCTTGCATATTGGAACTACAACCGCTTCTTTCCATGAAGTAGGCAATATCCTTTCTTCCCAAACCTTGTTGTACAACTTTAATAATATCTTTTTACCAGCGTCACTCAGGTTTTTAATGATTTTATACGTCACTTGGTCTTTTCCTGGAGTTGTCTTACAGACTTTCCATAATGTATGATTTAATTCAGCCATTGAAAACTCCCGATTTAGCCCATTCTCAAATTTTGCCTCATCTTGCAACGCTTCCACATTATTTAATTTTGTCTACTCTCTTCCACTTTTTTCCCCAAAGCTCAAATTATCTGCACTACTTACAGTGGGGCAAAAAAGTATTTAGTCAGTCACCAATTGTGCAAGTTCTCACACTTAAAAGATGAGAGAGGTCTCCAATTTTCATAAGTATACCTCAACTATGAGAAACAAAATGAGAAAAAAAAATCCAGAAAATCACATTGAAGGATTTTTAATGAAGTAATTGGTAAATTCCTCAGTAAAATAAGTATTTTGTCACCTACAAACAAGCAAGATTTCTGGCTCTCACAGACCTGTAACTTCTTCTTTAAGAGGCTCCTCTGTCCTCCACTCGTTACCTGTATTAATGGCACCTGTTTGAACTTATCAGTATAAAAGACAACTGTCCACAACCTCAAACAGTCAGACTCCAAACTCCACTATGGCCAAGACCAAAGAGCTGTCAAAGGACTCCAGAAACAAAATTGTAGACCTGCACCAGGCTGGGAAGACTGAATCTGCAATAGGTAAACAGCTTGGTGTGAAGAAATCAACTGTGGGAGCAATTATTAAAAAATGGAAGACATACAAGACCACTGATAATCTCCCTCGATCTGGGGCTCCACGCAAGATCTCACCCCGTGGGGTCAAAATTATCACAAGAACAGTGAGCAAAAATCCCAGAACCACATGGGGGGACCTAGTGAATGACCTGCAGAGAGCTGGGACCAAAGTAACAAAGGCTACATCAGAAACACACTACGCCGCCAGGGACTCAAATCCTGCAGTGCCAGACGTGTCCCCCTGCTGAAGCCAGTACATGTCCAGGCCCGTCTGAAGTTTGCTAGAGAGCATTTGGATGATCCAGAAGAGGATTGGGAGAATGTCATATGGTCAGATGAAACCAAAATAGAACTTTTTGGTAAAAACTCAACTTGTCGTGCTTGGAGGAGAAAGAACACCATACCTACTGTGAAGCATGGGGGTGGAAACATCATACTTTGGAGCTGTTTTTCTGCAAAGGGACCAGGACGACTGATCCGTGTAAAGGAAAGAATGAATGGGGCCATGTATCGTGAGATTTTGAGTGAAAACCTCCTTCCATCAGCAAGGGCATTGAAGATGAAACGTGGCTGGGTCTTTCAGCATGACAATGATCCCAAACACACCGCCTGGGCAACGAAGGAGTGGCTTCTTTGGAGGGAGTTGAAAGTCTGTGTTGCCCAGCGACAGCCCCAAAACATCACTGCTCTAGAGGAGATCTGCATGGAGGAATGAGCCAAAATACCAACAACAGTGTGTGAAAACCTTGCGAAAACTTACAGAAAACGTTTGACCTCTGTCATTGCCAAAAAATGGTATATAACAAAGTATTGAGATGAACTTTTATTTACCAAATACTTATTTTACCGAGGAATTTACCAATTAATTCATTAAAAATCCTTTAATGTGATTTTCTGGATTTTTTTTTCTTATTTTGTCTCTCATAGTTGAGGTATACCTATGATGAAAATCTTCATTCCTACTCACATTCATATTTACACTAATATGTGTACTGTGGAGTGTGTGAATAAAGAGGCAGGTTTCTGGACAGACGGTTTATTACACACTTCACATCTCTCAAGCACAGACAAGACTGAATCATTTCAGCACAATCTCCCCTTTTTCTCCAACTCACTCTTCACACGTCTACATGGCATTTCTCATTACACAGCATGACATTTACATTACACTTCCTTCAACCCCCTATGTCCCTGACTCCTTCCTGCTATATCCCCAGGAACCCCCTGGGCATTGTTCTCCCATGTTTATTCACTGTCTCTGTCTGAGATGAGATGAGAGAAAGATGATGAGATTCAACTTTATTGTCATTACACATGTATGAATACAAGGTAACGAAACGCTAAATAACCTGAGGTCCCCCCCCCCCCAGCATCTTAGATAGAACATCAGTTCACACGCTCTTTTGGCGTCAGTCTCCTCCCATATCTGCTGTAACTGGGGTTTACTGCCTCCGTGGCGCTGCTGTGCCGGTGTGGGGCTGCTGGGAGTGTGTCTGACTGCGGGTGGGCCGTGGCGAGGAAGGGGGGGAACTTCGGTCTGTCCGTGTGGCTGCCCTGGTGAATCGTTTCCCTGGGGAGCTCTCCGTGGGGGTCTTCCACGCCGAGGGGCCCTAGCCAATAGCACTTGCTCGTCTGCCACTACAAAGGCGAGTTTGAGTCTGTCTATGCCAATTTTCTCCCGCCAACCCCCCAAGTCTAGCAAAAAATGCTTATCCCCTGTTTCCAGCACTCTGAACGGTCCATCGTAGGGTGGGCACAATGGAGGGCGGTGGGCGTTGTGTCTGACGAACACAAACTCCACGTTCTTCAAAGTTTTAGGCACGAAAGCATGCGGAAAACAGTGGTGGGCCGGGCCTGGCAGTGTGCCTGTGTTTGCGCTACGCTGCCAAAGCTGAGACGGGCAGCTGTCCGGCGCAGGATTATCTGGCAGAAATTCCCCGGACAGCCGTAGGGGCTGCACAAAAACGAGCTCTGCCGGGGAAGCTTCCAAATCCTCTTTCGGCACAGAGCACAGCCCCAATAAAACCCACGGCAACCTGTCTACCCAATTTGCATCCGTCAGTGAAGCCCTGAGTGCTGCTTTCAGTGATCTATGAAAACGCTCGCATAACCCATTGGCCTGTGGGTTGTACGCGGTTGTGCAATGAATTGCAACACCCAGACTGCGGGCCATCACGGACCAGAGGTCGGAAACAAATTGAGGGCCCCTGTCGGACGTAATGTCCGATGGGACTCCAAAACGCGCCACCCATGCTGTTAAAAAAGCGCGTGCCACGTCCGCAGACGTGGTTGCCGCCAGCGGGACTGCTTCTGGCCAGCGCGTGGTGCAGTCCACTACTGTCAGGAGGTGCATACACCCCTGTGATGGCGGAAGGGGGCCCACGAGGTCCACGTGAACATGGTTGAATCGAACCCCTTAGCCAGTACCCGAAACGGCTCCAAGGGAGCCTTCGTGTGTCTGTGTACCTTGGCTCTTTGGCACGCCACGTAGGCCCCAGCCCACTCTTTTACTTGTTTGCGTAGGCTCGGCCACACGAACTTCTCTCCCACCATTTTGACTGACGCACGCACTCCTGGGTGCGCCAGAGTGTGAACCGACTCAAACACGTGGTGGCGCCACGCGACCGGGACTACCGGACGCAGGCGTCCCGTGGAGACATCGCAGATTAGGGGGGGGCATGCCGTCTTGCAGCACCCTGCTCTCCAGCCTTAACCCTGTTGGTCCGGACTGGAGCACGCGCACGTCTGCATCGCTAATCTGCTCCGCGGCCATGGCTGCGTAATCTATCCCCACGTAGACTGGGGCCACCATGGCACGCGAGAGGCAGTCCGCCACCACATTCAGTTTACCCGACACATGCTGAATATCGGTCGTAAACTCTGAGATCGCGGCCAGCTGTCTCTGCTGCCGGCCTGACCACGGTTCCGAAACCTTGGCCATCACGAATGTTAGTGGCTTGTGGTCCACGAATGCGGTGAAGCTGCGCCCTTCCAGCCAGAACTGGAAGTGGCGTATGGCCAGGTGGAGAGCCAGCAACTCTGTCGAACGCGCTGTATTTACGTTCACTGTCGCGCAAAGTTCTGCTGAAAAAGGCGAGCGGCTGCCAAGCCCCAGCGACGCGCTGCTCCACGACAGCCCCTATGGCCACGTCTGAAGCTTCGGTGGTGAGTGCTATCCAGGCCGCCGGGTCTGGATGCGCCAGCAGTGCAGCATTTGCCAGGGCTGCTTTAACTTCCGAGAATGCCCGCTTTCGCTCCGGGGGTCCATTCGACCCCATCCGCGGGTTTCTGTCTCTTGAGCGCGGCGTACAATGGTTGCATGAGCCGCGCCGCGCGGGGAAGGAAATGGTTATAAAAGTTCACCATCCCCAAAAATTCTTGCAGCGCCCTGACCGTCTGAGGCCGGAGAAAATCCGCCACGGTGCGCACTTTGTTGGGCAACGGCATTTCTCCTTCCGGAGAGACGCGGTGCCCCAAAAAATCAGTGTCCGTCACGCCGAACTGGCATTTCGCCGGGTTGATTATTAACCCGTGCTCCTCCAACTTCCAGAAAACCGTCCTGAGGTGGGTTACGTGTTCGTCTTCGGACGCACTGGCTACCAGGATATCGTCCAGGTAGATGAACGCGAACGGGAGGTCGCGCAGCACTGCATCCATCATGTGCTAGAACGTCTGTGCCGCTCCTTTTAACCCGAATGGCATGCGCAGGAACTCGAATAAGCTGGAGTTATTACCGCTGTTTTGGGTACGTCCTCCGCGTGCACTGGGACCTGGTGGTAACCGCGGACCAGGTCTATTTTGGAAAAAATGCGTGCTCCGGCGAGGTGAACGGAAAAATCCTGTATTTGGGGAATCAGGTAGCAGTCGTGTGCTGTGGCGTTGTTCAACCTGCGGAAATCACCGCACGGCCGCCACGACCCCTCAGCCTTAGGGACCATGTGTAGCAGGGATGCCCATGGGCTGTTCGATCGCCTGATGATGCCCGACCTTTCCAGGTTGGCAAACTCCTCGCGCGCTATGGCCAGATTAGCTGTGTCCAAGCGCCGAGGTCTTGCGAAAACGGGCGGCCCGTGGTGGTGATAAAGTGCTCCACCCCGTGTTTAGCAACGGCCGCCGAAAACATGGGGACTGTGAGTGCTGGGAACTGAGTGAGCAGTGTGTGGAACTTACCGCCTGGAGCTGTGACGTTGGCTTGTGCTGTTGGCCGGGTCCCTCGAGCTATACAGGGGAGAGAATCAAAGGACAGTGCATTAACCAGGCGCCTGTTAGCAACATCCACAAGTAAACCATGCGCACACAGAAAATCAGCTCCCAGGATCGGGCAACACAGTGCTGCTATGATAAAAGTCCACTCGTACGAGCGGCCATGTAGAGATAAGGCCAGTGTTCTCTCACCGAACGTTTTAATCTCCGAGCCCCACAAGTCCGGGGCCGCTAGGTCCTGCCAGCCGATCAGCGTAGGACAGCAGGATGACGCTCTTCTGGGCTCCGGTGTCGACGAGGAAGCATCTCCTTGAGCGCGAGTCCGTCACGTAGAGCAGCTTGTTCTCTTCACTGGCGGTCGCAGCTGCTACCGACTGCCAGCCTTGGCGTTTCCCAAGCACTTGAACTGGCACGGTGGTGCACATCTGCGCGCGTTCTCTCCGAAGCGGCGGTGGTAGAAGCAGAGCGTGTCTCTCTGGCACTCCTTGGCCCCCGCTGCCGCTACCGTCGGTGGCTCCTCGCCTCCTCTGGTCGTCTCGCTGGGCTCTGCCGCTGCCGCGTTGACTGTGATCGCCCTGGTGGTGAGGATAATCCGGTCTGCCTCCTGGGCTAGCGCACGGTAGTCACACGCGGCCAGCAACGGCGAATTGGCCAGAACCACTCTCGCCTCTGTTGGAAGGTTCCAGAGGAAAAGGTGGGCAAACAGAAAGTGCCCGTTGTCCATGCCAATTAACGCCGGCATCTTCTCCATCAACAACCCCTCACAGCACCAGTAAATATACAGGGAACAGACATCGAGATGGTGACATCCTACAAGTACCTGGGTGTTCATCTGAACAATAAACTAGACTGGTCACACAATACTGACACACTCTACAAGAAGGGACAGCACAGGCTGTTCCTACTGAGGAGACTCAGGTCTTTTGGTGTACAAGGGGCGCTGCTGAAGACATTCTTTGACACGGTGGTGGCATCAGCCATCACTTTTGGAGTGGTCTGCTGGGGCAGTGGCATTACAGCAGCCGATAGGAAGAGACTGAACAAACTGATCAAGAAAGCTAGCTCTGTCCTGGGGCAGCGCCTTGACCCGTTGGAGGAGATAGGAGAGAGAAGGATGGTGGCTAAACTGTCATCTCTGCTGGAGTCCGAGTTCCACCCTATGCAGGACATAGTGAATGCACTGAGGAGCTCTTTTAGCAGCAGACTACATCATCCCAGGTGCACAACCGAGAGGTTTCGCAGGTCCTTCCTACCAACGGCTGTCAGACTGTACAACCTAAGCAGGGCTGCTCGCAGAGATAGCAAAAAGACGTAACAACCTAATAGTTTTGAATGCAAAAGATGCAATAGACTTACACAATGGTCCCCTCCGGCATACAACTAGGAAAATACCGGTCGCTATGGAGGGTGAGAATATGTATGAGCACATAATCATACCATGTAGGATAACTAAGTAGACGGTTGTGCTGTTTCATCCCATCTAGCAACAATGCTCTGCACTGTGTGTGTTTATATATTTACATATTTATTCCATCTAGCTACAATGCTCCGCACTGGGTATGTTTATATTTATATATCTATATATTTATTCCATCTAGCTACAATGCTCCACACTGTGTTTATATATCTACATATTATTCCATCTAGCTACAATGCGCCGCACTGTGTGTGTTTATATATTTACATATTTATTCCACCTAGGTGCAATGCTCCGTACTGTGGGTGTTTATATATCTACATATTTATTCCATCTAGCTACAATGCTCCGCACTGTGTGTTTATATACTCATATATTTATTCCATCCAGCTACAATGCTCTGCACTGTGTCTGTGTATATATATATATATATATATATATATATATATATATAGTAATATGTACATATGTATATTAGCTGCTCTTGCTTTTTTTTTGTTTTTTTCTTGCCTTCTGATTGTTGCTCTGAGTGTTGCTATCCCTGTGCTGTTGCAATCATGGAATTTCCCCATTGTGGGACTAATAAAGGCTTCTCTTATCTAATCAGGTCGACGGCCAAAATATCTCCTAACTCGGTCTGCCTCAGGAGCCTCTCCGCTCTCTCACATTCCGAGAGCGTTTAGCACCGAGTCAGCACAGCCTTGAGCGCCTCGTATTTGTTGTGGGCTGGAGGCTGATTGAACAGGCTCGCTACCTGCTGGGCTGTGCGAGCATCCAGCGCTGCTACCACATGGTAGAACTTGGTGTCGTCTGCCGTTACTCCCCAGAGGGCGAACTGGGCCTCGGTGTGGTGGAACCAAGAGTGCGGGTTGTGTTGCCAAAAGTCCGGTAGCTTGACTGAAACCGCGCACGCGTTGCTGGGGGTTGCAGTCCGGCCTGTCTGTCGGATGGCTGCTGCGTCGCTGGGGCTTCCCGACTGGGCCGACTCCGGGGTTCTTGCCTCGTGTTCCATAATTCATCTGGGGTCACCAGTGGGGAGTGTGTGAACAAAGAGGCAGGTTTCTGGACAGACGGTTTATTACACACTTCACATCTCTCAAGCACAGACAAGACTGAATCATTTCAGCACGATCTCCCCTTTTTCCCCAACTCACTCTTCACACGTCTACATGGCATTTCTCATCACACAGCATGACATTTACATTACACTTCCTTCAACCCCCTATGTCCCTGACTCCTTCCTGCTATATCCCCAGGAACCCCCTGGGCATTGTTCTCCCATGTTTATTCACTGTCTCTGTCTGAGATGCTAAATAATCTGAGGTCCCACAGTACCAACATTAAATTACCTATAAAACCCTTTAATTTTTCTACAATGTTACGTGTGTTTTTATTGACAGCAGCATGTTTGCAGGACATAAAGTGTGTTATTTGTCCTACTTTTGGTGAGATCAGGTCAGATTGCTTGTGGCAGATGTGTGGGGGGGATATCCCAAATTTGATAAAGTAATGGCTGGATGGGTCTCTTCTGAGTCTAAATGATCCTGACGATTAAGCTCTGCTACTGCATAGTTCATTGCTTGTTTGCTGTGTGAACGTGATTTTTCGGACAGCGACATTAGACACGGAGACAAGAGCCACAGAGGGTCCTGCACAGAGTCCTTTTTAAATAAGCTGAATGTAGCAGCTGTCTCCAACCAATCCACACACCCTGCAGTCGAAATGTTAGAGTTACCGCCACTGCTTTATGAAAATGATCAAGTTTTGTTTTGTTTTTTTCAACAGTATCAGCAGTTCATGACTGTAGGAAGAGCTCCGTCACAAACGCATAAATTGAGAGCGGAGCTGCAGCGATTCTCAACATAGCTTCCATCATTTGCCACATAAGTTATGAACCCTGTCTAAATTAGGAGACCACTGGGTCCTAAAAACATTTGCAATGATACCGCATACCATGCTGTTGAGCTATCCATCGCCACCGCAGGGGAAATTCCTCCACCGTGACAGCCCTATCCAGTACCAATTTGGTACCTAAATTTGCCATCAAAATGTAGGCTTTGAGCACTCTAGTCTATTATATTTCTGTAGGTGGAGCTGGACAGGAACGGTCCACCACAGCAGCCAGACTCCATCCAGAGGCTAATGCTAACTATGAAAAACCTGGAGAAAACTGCGCTCCAGGGATGTGCAGAGGCATTTTGAGGCACTGTTACTCTGATCTGAAGTGAGGGAACCCACACGCACACGATCTGTCTCCTGTTACTTCTGCTTGAGTAATTAACAGCCTACTGTAAAGGCACTTTTCCATTAGCCCAGCACACTTCGGCACATCTCGATTCACTTTGACACGATTCGGCATGCTTTTGTCTCCATTACAACCGTGTTGAGCTGGGGTGGGTGGGACTTCTATAACAGCGAGGCGGCGCCACACTCTTGTGACGTAGAACACGCAACCCAAGCAAAACATAACACATACAGCTGTACAAGGCCACTCCTCGGTCTGTGGCTTTTTTCACCATAAACGCCAAAAAGGACCGCCAGACAAGGGTACAGGCAGCGAGATGAAACACTCTGGAAATAGTTCTGCAGCTTCTGGGAGAGCCAAAGGCATGAGGATACAAACTAGGTCATATATGACGGTAAGCTAATATTGCTAATGTTGCTAATGCTATTTTGCTATAAGTACGTCGTACTACACTTTAATGTCTGCAAGTTATCGCTGTTAGGTACTAAAATATGTACGCTGTGTGTGTTTCAGATGGCTCTGTTGTGGGGAAATTACTGCTTCATTCGCTCTGGGCGTTCAACACAGCCTGTCACGGATTTCGTCAGCCTGTCACTGATGTCAGCACAGCTTCACAAACGATCAGTGGTTATAGAGCTTAAGAATGTCTGTAGAAACGTTTATTTCCTGTGCAACAAATTGCTCTGATCTGCTTGAAAATCATGGAGAGACTGTTGAGAGACAGTTTGAGACATCATGCACGTACCTGCTTCTGCACTGAGTCTGAGATGTGTCATAGAAAAAAATGATCAGCTGACACAACTTGATCGCCATGTTAATAACTATATTAGCCACAAAATATATATTCAAAAAGTAAACTTTACTGAGTTAGGTATAATAAGATATATTTGGCAGTTATCATGCATTTTAGGCCAAAACAAACTTGATCTAGGATTAAAAGCAATTAAAATAATGCAGTCACAAGGTTACATGGAAAATACTTGATTTACTAGATACATGTACTGTAGAAATATATATTCTCTGCATCAACAATGTACTAGACATGCATTCATGTAGTATTGCACTGGGAATTGCACTGACAATAAACCTCTGAAGTTTTTGCAGATGTCTCTTTTTTTTATATGTGAAGGTTACCACCATGTGGCATAAATTAAATACTGAAAGATTGGAAAAGCTAAGAATAATCCAGCAGTTTGAGAAATCACTTTTGGTTTGGTGTAAGTTTGTCAACAGAATTATGAACCATAAAGCAGTTTGTGTTAAAATGTTAAATCCCATTAAACCTAATCCGGGGGCTTCCAATCATGTGTCATGCGGGGCCAAGACCCTGCAGGTTCTCTCTTCTACCCAGTCTCTTCAGCAGGTGATCTCACTGATCAGTCAGTGGAAGAAGTTCAGTGGAATCTGCTGATGAAGACACTGGTTGGAGGTAAAGCCTGCAGGGTCTTGGCCCTCCATGGCACATGATTAGACACCCCTGCCCAAACCCATTATGATGAAGAACAGATGCTAATATGACCCAGAATTCCTCCATATACTGGTACTGTCACTAAAGTATGCAGTGTCTTCTGTACAGTCTTCTAACAATATAGTCTTCAGTTAATAAAATAATTGGTTACTTTTTTCTTAAAAATGAGCCATTATTTTCAAGGTCACCGATTAATCCTTTGTACAGTTGACTCTTTTCCCACCGGTGTCTTAACAGACAAAATAGAAAATCAAGATAGAAAATCATGATGCAAACACATAAGTCACTAAATTGTTTATTACAATCAGCAGCAAATTCCAGATTATTCAGAATGTGCAAAATTCAAACTGTAAAAAAAAAAACTGGAATGGTCACACGCTGCCTCACTGAGAAGCAACTGGATCGGTCCGTACTGGTCCTGGTTCGACAGATCGACAGCCTGCATCTCTGTAAATAGTGAGGCAAGGTCCAGTTGGGGTGACAGTTTCCCTCTTGCCTAGACAAAAGACAAATGGGTGGTGGTTAATTAAAGCAAGTTTAAAACTTATTTGGGAAATACACTTGTTGCTAAAAGCCAGTGGTGGAATGTGAATTAATGAATGAATCTTTATTTCGGATTGATTAAAAGTAAAGATTAAAAGAAAATCGAATAATATAACAAAGGGGGAAAAAAATCTAACGAGGTCAAATTAAACAATAACTCCTCTGATTATACAGTTCAACATAGGTTATCTGAAATGGGTGATGGCTGAAGCTGCAGCTTATATTGCCCACCCATATTTCATCCACGAAGTCAAAAGAAAAACAAAAGAGGAGGGATTACAATTTGAATGTGACAATAAAGTACTTTGTTGTTGTATTTAACCACAATTTTCATGTAGCTGCACTTCAGTAGATTTTACAAGGGCTGCGTTACATTTAAAATCATCTCTTTTTACTGTGGCCTCAGCAATCAGAATGAATTAATACATTTACTTGAATGGAATCTAGTACATTAACTGAAGTTGTGCATCACCGAGTATGGAGTCGGTCAGTCAAAATATGAAGTTTTTATTAATAAAAGTTTGTCTTGTCTGTAAAAGTGTAAAAGTGTCTCTTCTTGCCCTGGCTTCATGTGTGGGCGGTGTTTTGTACTAGCATTGCTAAAATATAAAAGGAAGCACTACAATTGGTCTCAAATATTTGTAATGTGTCCTGTTACTGCATGAGTTTATTGATGATAGACTATAAACTACACATATAAAGTAAATTATATTGATAACTGAACATCTCACATTTGCCAAAACATACAGTTATGAACATAACTCACAAGGGATCACACAAGTGATCTGACAAAAAAATAAATACATTAACAAGCGGTTTATTTTACAGTTGATGTGCCATATTCACACAATCAAATAAATCTCAGTTCAGTCCCTTTTATATTAAGTGGAAATTGTGCTACTATGGTTTTGACAATTTACCTATAAAAGCAAAGGATTTCAGTACTTTCCACAGTGGCGAGGTCCGTTGTGGGGCGGCTGCTTTCCTCCTGCCTAGATGAACGACAGAAATGGATGATGGTTAGTTTCAAGCAAGTTCAACACATATACAGGCACATCTCAAAAATTAGAATACCATGAAAAAATTCAATATTTTTTTCACTCATTTCAGAAAGTGAAACCCATATATAGATTCATTACAGGGACAGTGATATATTGCAAGTGTTTATTTTAATATTGATGATTACGGCTACAGCCCATATTAACCCAACACCTCAGCGGCCAACATTTATATTTAAAAACTATTTTTTTAAAGTTAATTTTATGTAATATTCTAATTTTTTGCCAAATTGAATTTGGGGTTTTCAGGGGCTGTAAGCCATAGTCATCAAAATTAAAATAAACGCTTGAAATATATAACTCTGTGTAATGAATCTATATAATATACAGATTTCACTTTCTGAAATGAGTGACAAAAAATATTGAAGTTTTTCATGACATCCTAATTTTTGGAGATGTAACTGTATTCGGGAAATACACCTGTGAAATTCAGTGGTGGGATGTGACAAAAATGCTTCGTTTCCCTGACAAGCACTGCAGGATCCACAGAATAGGTGTGTGTGTCTATTCTGACGCTTTAGAAAATTATATGAATGACTTTATAAATTACTGGTTTGAAAAAGCAATTTTAATATGACGAGATTTCGGCTCGTGTTGTCCATTTCACCAGTATCCACAACAGGGAGGCTAACCCCTGGTATGTGGAAACATTCTAGCATTAAATTGGTGCTGCGCATTAAATTGTGTGCAAAGTGCAATACAAAACAAAAACCAGGACTTTAACCAGGATTAACATATTTCATCATTTTGCTCTCACAAGCGAATATTTAGGAGAAAACAAGAGTGAATCAGCAGTTGGTACTAGCTAGCTACTAGCTAACACTCGTTAGCTAAAACGAGTTAGCCAGCACAGAACGGCGCTGTATGGCTCAAAAAAGTGAACTTACCACCAACAGGATAAATAAGCAAACAGATGCACATTATTACAAATCACTCACCATCGTTGGTTCTCTCACGATCGTCTTCAGCTTGCCCATAGTCCAGTTTCTATGCTGGCCAGCCATCTGTATTATGGGTCCGGGTCACTCCTCACTGTGGAGCTGCCACCAAGCAGAGAAAACTCTGCACCTCTTCATTGGACCACGGTGTACAGTTCCGCAAAACCTACAACGCTGTCTGTATTAATATCGTATTTACTCCGTGACCGAGTTAGTCCGTGAAATATTGCATATGGCGGTTGTTATCAGAAGACGGCGAAGACGGTCGCTTTTGTGATGTTAAGACCTGACCAATCAGCGGCGACCAGTCTTTTAATGTCACAACACGGTACAGCTCAGCACGACTGGACCCTGCCCTTGAGCGAGGCTGAGAATCACTGCTGTTAAACCGTGTTGGGGCTAGTGGAAAGACTTACGAAGCGTGATGAGCTGTACCATGACGTGCTAAGCCGTGCTAGTGGAAATGAGGCTCAAGGCTGCTTGTCCACCAAACGCGTTTTTTCCGCTGTGGGCGACTAGCTCTGTCCTGGGGCAGCGCCTTGATCCGGTGGAGGAGATAGGAGAGAGAAGGACGGTGGCTAAACTGTCATCTCTGCTGGAGTCCGAGTTCCACCCTATGCAGGACGTACTGAATGCACTGAGGAGCTCATTTAGCAGCAGACTACATCATCCCAGGTGCACAACCGCGAGGTTTCGTAGGTCCTTCCTACCAACGGCTGTCAGACTGTACAACCTAAGCAGGGCTGCTCGCAGAGATAGCAAAAAGACGTAACAAACTAATAGTTTTTAAATGCAAAAGATGCAATAGACTTACACAATGGTCCCCTCCGGCATACAACTAGGAAAATACCGGTCGCTATGGAGGATGAGAATATGTATGGGCACATAATCATACCATGTAGGATAACTAAGTAGAGGGCTATGCTTTTTCATCCCATCTAGCAACAATGCTCTGCACTGTGTGTGTTTATATATTTACATATTTATTCCATCTAGCTACAATGCTCAGCACTGGGTGTGTTCATATTTATATATCTATATATTTATTCCATCTAGCTACAATGCTCCGCACTGTGTTTTTATATATCTATATATTTATTCCATCTAGCTACAATGCTCCGCACTGTGTGTGTTTATATACTTACATATTTATTTCACCTAGCTGCAATGCTCCGTACTGTGGGTGTTTATATATTTACATATTTATTCCATCTAGCTACAATGCTCTGCACTGTGTGTTTATACTGTATAT
The DNA here is from genome assembly GCA_020510985.1 of Pholidichthys leucotaenia. NCBI lineage: Eukaryota > Metazoa > Chordata > Actinopteri > Cichliformes > Pholidichthyidae > Pholidichthys > Pholidichthys leucotaenia. The sequence goes on from CM035841.1 coordinate 65,478,299, forward strand.
TCATATATTTATTCCATCCAGCTACAATGCTCTGCACTGTGTGTCTGTGTGTGTGTGTGTATATATATATTTTATAGTAATATGTACATATGTATATTAGCTGCTCTTGCTTGCTTGTTTTTTTTTCTTGCCTTCTGATTGTTGCTCTGAGTGTTGCTATCCCTGTGCTGTTGCAATCCTGGAATTTCCCCGTTGTGGGACTAATAAAGGCTTATCTTATCTTATCTTATGTAGTCCAGTGTTCTTAATCAAGAGTTAATTCACCTTATCGATCAATAAACAATTGATGCACACGTGGACAAAATTGTTGGTACCCCTCTGTTTATGAAAGAAAAACCCACAATGGTCACAGAAATAACTTGAATCTGACAAAAGTGGTAATAAATAAAAATTCTATGAAAATTAACTAATGAAAATCAGACAATGCTTTTGAATTGTGGTTCAACAGAACTCATGAAACAGGCCTGGACAAAAATGATGGTACCCCTAGAAAAGATTGAAAGTAATGTGACCATAGGGACATGTTCAACCAAGATGTGTCCTCTAACATCACAGGTGTCTACAAACTTGTAATCAGTCAGTCGGCCTATTTAAAGGGTGACAAGTAGTCACTGTGCCGTTTGTTGACATGGTGTGTACCACACTAAACATGGACCAGAGGAAGCAAAGGAGAGAGGTGTCTCAGGAGATTAAAAAGAAAGTTATAGACAAGCATGTTAAAGGTAAAGGCTATAAGACCATCTCCAAGCAGCTTGATGTTCCTGTGACTACAGTTGCACATATTATTCAGAAATTTAAGATCCACGGGACTGTAGCCAACCTCCCTGGACGTGGCCGCAGGAGGAAACTTGATGAAAAATGGAATAAATGGGTAATATGAATGGTAACAAAAGAGCCCAGAACAACCTCTAAACACATTCATGGTGAACTCCAAGGTCAAGGTACATTCAATTCAACTTTATTTATATAGCGCCATTTCAAAACAACAGTCATCTCATAGCACTGTCAGCTGTAGGGGGAACCCCCACAGTTGCAGAAAGACCCCAGCAATCAGGCGATCCCCTGTGAGCAAGCACTTGGCGACGGTGGAGAGGAAAAACTCCCTTTTAACAGGAAGAAACCTCCAGCAGGCTCAGGGAGGGGCAGTCATCTGCTGCGACTGGCTGGGGGGTGAGGGGACAGAAAAGATGAAAAGAACAGACATGTAGAGAGCAAACAGCACGATGGGTACTCAATCTATGGGAGAGAACAAACAGATGTTGGTGACCAGCAGAAAAAAATATTTCATTGAGAGTGAAGAAAGGAGTGAGGCCCAGTGCATTATTGGAGGCCCCCCGGCTGACTAAACGTATTAGCAGCATAACTAAGGGAGGGTTCAGAAACACATGATCCCTCCCTAATTGTAGGCTACAGTGATCCCTCGCTACTTTGCGCCTCACCTTTCGCGCCCTCAGTGCATCGCGGATTTTTCAAAAATATTCATCAAAATTGAGAAAAAATGGCGCGAAAGTTGCCCGGGCGCTAGCAGAAGGCAGGGAGACTACATTAGAACATCAGGTATCAACACGGAGAGCCCGCACAACTCAAAATCCACCTCTCTGATTCGCTGGCCAGCATCCCCCCCCAAGACATCGCTCCCGACTCTAGATTTTGTTCTCATGTTGGCTCGGCTCGGGAATCTCGCAAGCTGATTGGCCGAGACGTTTTACCCAGCTTCTCTCCCTGCCGAGCGCCCATACCCAGCGAAGGAAGACCGCATTCATTGTTCTTTATCGCTCGTGTTGCTTAGTCTCGCCGTGTGGAACTTTTCGCTGTTCTCTTGTGCCTTTTTGTGCGAAATACGTAGTGCTTGTGACGCCCTTGAAAATGGCTCCTAAACGTCCTCCACCCTCTAAATCCTCTAGTGAACCCAAGAGGAAGAGAAAAATGATGACGGTGGACGAGAAAGTTAAATTATTGGACATGCTTAAGGCAGGCCGTAGCTATGCGTCTGTCACACGCCATTACGGACTGAACGAATCGACGGTTTGCTACATAAATAAAGATGAAGTGAAAATCCGTAAAACTGCCTCGGAAGCTGCCCTCGACGATCCAGCGCCTCTAGCACCTGACGATGAGGCGTCACCTGAGGAGCAGTAAAGCTCTCATTAACCTGTGCAGTAAATCATCTTCATCTTCTTCACCTCCATCGTACTGCACAGGTGTTTCATCGTCATTTATCAAGATCATCGTCAGTCAAGCGGAGAGGAGCTATTGTCAGAGGTGAGTTACGTATCTTGTTATAAGAATAAAAGAGTTCTAAAAACATATTTATGTACACTTTATTTACATCTACGTATGTATGTACACTTACACACACACACACACACACACACACACACACACACACACACACACACGTATCATATGAGAGAGAGTGAGAGAATGAATGTACGTATTATTTATATTATACACAAAAAAAAATGTATGTAAAAAATGGGGGGGGGGGTGACGCTACTTCGCGGTTTTTCACTTTTCGCGGTCGGTTCTGGACCCCATTAACCGCGATAAGTGAGGGATCACTGTATGTCAAAAAGGTAGGTTTTAGCCCTATTCTTAAAAACAGAGATCGAGTCTGACTCCTGAATCCAGATTGGAAGCTGGTTCCACAGGAGAGGAGCTTGATAACTGAAGGCTCTGCCTCCCATTGTACTTTTGGAGATTCTAGGTATTACAAGCAATCCTGCATTTTGGGAGCGTAGTGCTCTGTTAGGATAATACGGTAGTATCAGATCTTTTAAATAAAAATGAGCCTAATTGTTTAGAGCTTTGTAAGTAGGAAGAAGGATTTTAAACTTAATTCTAAACTCTATGGGAAACCAATGAAGGGAGGCCAGAACCGGAGAGATATGATCTCTCTTTCTAGTACCTGTTCAAACTCTTGCTGCAGCATTTTGGATCAGCTGAAGACGTTTTAAAGATGTTTTAGGACAGCCTGATAATAAAGAATTACAATAATCTAATCTTGAGCTAACAAAAGCGTGGATCAGTTTCTCAGCATCACTCTGAGACAAGATGGTCCTAATCTTGGCAATATTACGCAAATGATAGAAGGCAGTCTTAGAAACAAATTTAATATGTGAACTGAAGGACAGATCTTGATCAAAAATAATTCCAAGGTTCCTCACAGAGCTATTAAGAGAAAGAGTAACCGCATCCAAACTGAAAGTTTGATTTGGAAAGGTATTTCTAAGGTTTTTTGGACCAACAAGAATGACTTCAGTCTTATCTGAATTTAATAGCAGGAAATTACAAGCCATCCAGCCAAATTACATCAGTGTCAGATCGCACTATCCGTGGTTGTTTGAGCCAAAGTGGACTTCATGGGAGATTACCAAGGAGGACACCACTGTTGAAAACAAATCATAAAAAAGCCAGACTGGAATTTGCCAAACTGCATGTTGACAAGCCACAAAGCTTCTGGGAGAATGTCCTATGGACAGATGAGACAAAACTGGAACTTTTTGGCAAGGGACATCAGCTCTATGTTCACAGATGCAAAAATGAAGCATACCAAGAAAAGAACACTGTCCCTACTGTGAAACACGGAGGAGGTTCTGTTATGTTCTGGGGCTGCTTTGCTGCATCTGGCACAGGGTGTCTTGAATCTGTGCAGGGTACAATGAAATCTGAAGACTATCAAAGTATTCTAGAGAGAAATGTGCTGCCTAGTGTCAGACAGCTTGGTCTCAGTCGCAGGTCATGGGTCTTGCAACAGGATAATGACCCAAAACACACAGCTAAAAACACCCAAGAATGGCTAAGAGCGAAACATTGGACTATTCTAAAGTGGCCTTCTATGAGCCCTGATCTAAATCCTATTGAACATCTGTGGAAGGAGCTGAAACCTGCCGTCTGGATAAGGCACCCTTCAAACCTGAGACAACTGGAGCAGTTTGCTCATGAGGAGTGGGCCAAAATACCTGCTGAGAGGTGCAGAAGTGTCATTGACAGTTACAGAAATCGTTTGATTGCAGTGATTGCTTCAAAAGGTTGTGCAATAAAATATTAAGTTAAGGGTACCATCATTTTTGTCCAGGCCTGTTTCATGAGTTTGTTTTTTAAAATAATCTTTTGAACCACAATTCAAAAGCATTGTCTGACTTTCATTGGTTAATTTTCATAGAATTTTTATTTATTACCACTTTCGTCAGATTCAAATTATTTCTGTGACCATTGTGGGTTTTTCTTTAACAAATACCAACAATTTTGTCCACGTGTGTAAGCAGCAGTTTTCCTGAGAATCTGAATTTTCTTGGCACAATACGGTCTTTGTCTGTAACGTAAACAGCTAAATGCTGTTTTTGATGTCCTGAATAAAACATGAACATCACATTTGTCAATGATTTACTGTTAGATTTGCAGATTTTTTTTTTAGTGTGTACTATGTGCTGGTGCATCTCGATAAATTAAAATGTCATGATTTTAACTTCTGCAGGTACCCATGTACAACATTCATTCATTCATTCATCTTCTTCCACTTAATCGTTCTCGGGTCGCGGGGGGGCTGGAGCCTATCCCAGCATCTTTGGGCGAGAGGCAGGGTACACACTGGACAGATCGCCAGTCCATCACAGGGCCAACACAGAGAGACAGACAACCATTCACTCTCACATTCATACCCAAGGACAATTTATCTACAACAATGGCAAATTATTTGCTTTTTTTGAGAGAGAACTTATCTGTTGCTAGGAAGTATGATTTCATCTGTGTGTGTTTAACCCTCAGAATGACCCCAGAACAACATGAGTCTCAACTCAAAATCAGGGTAGATTTTTATGGAATTGGTCCTGAATTCTAAAACAAAGGGAAAAATTGTGGTAACTGGTTGGACTGTCGTAAGACTGTTTAACAGAATTAATTGACAGTTTATACTCTATGCTTTAAACCAAACCAGGCGGGTCATTTTGGACCCCAGAGGACAAAGGTGTTTGACAATCAGGAGACATTATGAGGGTTAAAAACTGGTGTGCCTCTCTGTCAGGAGAGCTCCTCTCCATGACTTTGTGTTATGTGAGATTCTGTGGACTGCTTGAATAAAGAGACACTGACGTCAAGAACCTCATCATTTTGAACACGTGGTTTGTTTTCCACTCACATGATTATAGAAAATTAGAAAGTTTTAATTTTTTAAAATTGGATTATATTCATAGTATTCCAAAGAATCAGGAAGCATAAAGGAGATTGTCTCTTATCCCTGCCAGATGGATCATAGTGAAGAATGCATCTGTTTTCTGATTGTTGCAGGAACTGGTTGGTGAGAACGTTTAGCTGGTCGGTGTTGGTGGTTCTGCTCCTGTTCTGCTCCTCATGGATAAATAGCTGATGTAGCTCTGTGGAGACCTGCCATTGATGGTCTGTGCTGAGTGCTGGAGAATAAAGAACCACGTAGAAGTCCACATTCTGAGTCTGAGGACTTTCATTGGGCCTTCAGGCTAACTGAAGTAGCCTCATCCTGCTAGCTCTGACCATCAGCAGCCACATCACAACATCTGGAGGAATCTAAACAAACCGTTAAGATGTTTTCAGGTCGGCGTCTGAGAGAGTTGGTGAGAGAGCGACTAGCTGCTGCTGCTGAAGAAATAGTAACAGAGTTTGAACAAATCACCAACCAGTACGAGGAAGAGATCGATCGTCAGCACAGACTACTGAATATGCGCTGGTGTTCCCAGATAAAAATCCACAGAATAGGTATGTGGGACTATAATGGGAATGAGGCTTTAGGAAACTCGATCTGTTTTCAATCACGGTTGTGTCTTAAATGTGCAATCTCTTGTTTTTAAGTCCTAAATTTGACACATTTTTTTTCTTTTTCATTTGTAAAATGAAACTTTTTTTTCTTTTTTTCTTTTTTTAACTTTTTTGTCTTTGTTCCTCCAGATTTCTCACAGCAACCTGAATGTAAAGCTGAGGAAGTTCTGACTGAGCAGAAGCTCTGGAACCAGGAGAGGAACTCTGTCCTAGACCAGGAGGAACCAGAAGCTCCACAGGTGAAAGAGGAACAGGAGGAACTCTGCATCAGTCAGGAGAGAGAACAGCTGGTAGTGAAGCTGGAGGCCGATACCTTCATGGGGACTCTTGTTTCTGAGGAAAAGCAGCAGAGTGAAGCAGAACCAAACAGTGAGCAGCTCCTCTCTCACAACTCTGCTGGAATTGAGATCCAGGCTGAGGAAGGAAGCTGGCATGTAGACTCAGGATCCACTGAAGAAGAAGAACCCAAACCAAAGAAGAGACGACTGAAAATAGGAAGTCACAGTAACAGTGATGACGACTCTCTGACCTCAGAGACTCTGTCTCTCTGTGAGAATGAAACAGGTAAAAAGTTAGAAAATGTTCAGGTTGAGTCTTTGAGAAACTGTCCTAAAATAATTATATTAAATTAATATTTTCAATAACTACATGAATCTGACGTACTTGTACTGGTCTCGGTTTGTGTTTGACTGATCTAACCCAGTGGAAAAATAATTTAAACTCTTACACTATACAGTTTTACAGTGCATCTGGAAATATTCACAGCCCGTCACTTTTTCCACATTTTGTAATGTCACAGCCTTATTCCAAAATGGATTAAATTCATTTTTTCCTCAAAATTCTACACACAATACATGACAATGTGGAAAAAAAGTTGTTTTTTTTTTTTTTACATTTTTCCAAATTTATTTAAAAAAAACAACTAAGAAATCACATTTACATAAGTATTCACAGCCTTTGCCATGAAGTTCATAATTGAGCTCAGGTGCATCCTGTTTCTACAACTTAATTGGAGTCCACCTGTGGTAAATTCAGTTGATTGGACATGATTTGGAAAGGCACACACCTGTCTAAGTTTCCGCAGTTGACAGTGCGTGTCAGAGCACAAACCAAGCATGAAGTCAAAGGAATTGTCCATAGACCTCAGAGACAGGATTGTCGCGAGGCACAAATCTGAGGAAGGGTATAGAAAAATTTCTGCTGCTTTGAAGGTCTGAATGAGCACAGTTGCCTCCATCATCCATAAGTGGAAGAAGTTCAGAACCACCAAGACTCTTCATATACCTTTCCCCATGTCTAAACTGAGCCATTGGGGGAGAAGGGCCTTAGTCAGGGAGGCGACCAAGAACCTGATGGTCACTCTGTCAGAGCTCCAACGTTCTTCTGTGGAGAGAGAAGAACCTTCCAGTAGGACAACCATCTCTGCCGCAATCCACCAATCAGGCTTGTATGGTACAGTGGCCAGACGGAAGCCACTTGTTAGTAAAAGGCTCATGGCAGTCCATCTGGGGTTTGCCAAAAGGCACCTGACGGACTCTCAGACCATGAGAAACAAAATTCTCTTGTCTGATGAGACAAAGATTGAACTTTTTGGCGTGAATGCCAGGCATCATATTTGGAGGAATCCAGGCACCACTCATCACCAGGCCAATACCATCCCTACAGTGAAGCATGGTGGTGGCAGCATCATGCTTTGGGGTTGTTTTTCAGCAGCAGGAACTGGGAGACTAGTCAGGATAAAGGGAAAGATAAATGCAGCAACATACAGAGACATCCTGGATGAAAACCTGCTCCAGAGTGCTCTTGACCTCAGACTGGGGTGATGGTTCATCTTTCAGCAGGACAATGACCCTAAGCACACCGCCAAGATATCAAAGGAGTGGCTTCGGGACAACTCTGTGAATGTCCTTGAGTCTTCCAGCCAGAGCCCAGACTTGAATCCAATTGAACATCTCTGGAGAGATCTTAAAATGTCTGTGCACCGACGCTTCCCATCCAACCTGATGGAGCTTGAGAGGTGCTGCAAAGAGGAATGGGCGAAACTGTCCAAAGATTGGTTTGCGAAGCTTATGGCATCATACTCAAAAAGACTTGAGGCTGTAATTGCTGCCAAAGGTGCATCAAGAAAGTACTGAACAAAGGCTGTAAATACTTATGTATATGTGATTTCTTAGTTTTTTTTATTTAAAAATCTCAAAAAAACTTTTTCATGTTGTCATTAATATGGTATTGTGTGTAGAATTTTGAGGGAAAAATTAATATCTATTTTGGAATAAGGCTGTAACATAAAATGTGGAAAAAGTGAAGCGCTGTGAATACTTTGCAGATGCACTGTAGTTTGCTCTTCAAATGAGTTTTTCTTTTGCTTCAGTGTACCAGGTGGAATAATTGTCTGCTCTAGCCAGTTTGCCATTAGCCCCTGCTGGCAACTCCAACAAGAATCAATGCAGTATGTGGTTATTTGTGTATAAAAACACCATAGTGACATGTTCAGAAATAGAAGTTGGACCGACTAGAAGAGACGTATAAAACAGACATATAAAAGAGAATTACTAATAAATAGTACATTTTATACTACTGTTGATGTGCTGGGAACAGGCTCACCATCACGTCACAACTGGTGACATATCAGAAATGTTCGGGAGATCACGCGAGTGAGATCATAGTGGACCCTAACACAGCAACAGGGTTGTTTTTTTTGGAATATTTTTATTGATCGCCACTCCAGATAGAAAAATTAATGTGTAAAAATACTTAAAAATTTAAAGTTTTCATCCTGTGTCCCCTTTTAGACATCATGGAACCATGTTAGCATGTGGAAAAATAATTCTGTCCCCTTTAAATTACTTGTTGAATCTGAAACAGATTCATCACTTCTGTAATTATCACATGCAACTATAAGAACTATTGGTTACCAGGTGGTGACTTTTTTTTGCCAGTCAGTGTTTTTATCCTTTCTGGTTTTTCTACTACGAGCATTTTTTGTGTCTCTTTGTCCCTCCAGATGCTCCACAGCTACATGACTGTAAGGAGGAGGAGGTTCTCACTGTCCAGCAGCTCTGTAACCAGGAGAGGAACTCCAGTCTGGACCAGGAGGAACAAGATGCTGCACATGTTAAAGAGGAAGAACTACTCTGTAGCAGTCAGGAGGAAGAAGACTTTGGATTGAAACAAGAGACTGATACTTTCATGGTGACTCCTACTGATGAGGCCAATGACAAGAGTGAAACTGAAGCAAACATTGAGCAGCTCCTCTCTCACCACTCTGCTGACACTAAGAGCCAAGACCAGGGAGCGGGTAAGAATGTAAAGCCAGGATCAAGTAAACATGAAGAGCCAAAGAAGAGGAAGAGATTTCACAGAAACAGAAGTGACCTTAACAATGTAGACAAGTCCTCCATGTCAGAGAATCAGTGTGATACTGACACAGGTGAAAAGTCTGTAAAATGTTGTGATAATGACAAAGACTGTAAAAATGAGTCCCAGAAGAAGAAAAATCACACTAAGTCACATGTTTGCAACACATGTGGGAAAAGATTCAGGCAGAAGCACCATTTATCATGTCATGAGAGAATTCACACAGGTGAGAAGCCATTTTCTTGTGACACATGTGGGCAGAGATTTAATGTACGTAGTACTTTTAAAATTCACATGAGAATTCACACAGGTGAGAAGCCCTTTTCTTGTAAAACATGTGGGCAGAGTTTTATTCGACTTGATAATTTGAAAACTCACATGAGAATTCACACTGGTGAGAAGCCATTTTCTTGTGAAACATGTGGGCAAAGATTTATTGTACGTAGTACTTTGAAAAGACACATGAGAATTCACACAGGTGAGAAGCTATTTTCTTGTAAAACATGTGGGCAGAGTTTTAATGTACAGAGTAATTTGAAAACTCACATGAGAATTCACACTGGTGAGAAGCCATTTTCTTGTGACACATGTGGGCAGAGTTTTAATGTACAGAGTAATTTGAAAATTCACATGAGAATTCACACAGGTGAGAAGCCATTTTCTTGTAAAACATGTGGGCAGAAATTTATTACATATAGTCATTTGAAATGTCACATGAGAATTCACACAGGTGAGAAACCATTTTCTTGTGAAACATGTGGGCAGAGATTTAGTGTACATAGTACTTTGAAAATTCATATGAGAATGCACACAGGTGAGAAACCATTTTCCTGTGAAACATGTGGGCAAAGATTTATTGTACGTAGTACTTTGAAAAGACACATGAGAATTCACACAGGTGAGAAGCCATTTTCTTGTAAAACATGTGGGCAGAGTTTTATTCGACTTGATCATTTGAAAACTCACATGAGAATTCACACAGGTGAGAAGCCATTTTCCTGTGACACATGTGGGCAGAGATTTAATGTACGTAGTAATTTGAACATTCACATGAGAATTCACACAGGTGAGAAGCCATTTACTTGTAAAACATGTGGGGAGAAATTTATTACACATAGTCATTTGAAATATCACATGAGCATGCACACAGGTGAGAAACCATTTTTTTGTGAAACATGTGGGCAAAGGTTTAATGAACGTGGTACTTTGAAAAGACACATGAGAATTCACACAGGTGAGAAGCCATTTTCTTGTAAAACATGTGGGCAGAGTTTTATTCGACTTGATAATTTGAAAACTCACATGAGAAGTCACACAGGTGAGAAGCCATTTTCTTGTGAAACATGTGGGCAGAAATTTATTACACAAAGTCATTTGAAATATCACATGAGAATGCACACAGGTGAGGTGAGACCAGGATCCAATAAGGAAACAGATCAACCCCCAAATAGAAATGAGCCAAGATCAACTAGAAATGGAAGAGGAACTTGCCAACAAAATAGAGGAAACAAAAAAAATGACAATGAAAGAACGTCCTAAATTAATTAAGCTTAAAGAGAATAAAGAATTCAAATTACTACTGCAAAACGTCAACAGAGACCTATGTGAACTTGTACCTCAGGGGGTCAGTCTGACAGAGCTTAACTGCATAAACTTTGGTGCAGCGTGGTATGTGCAGAGTAAGCTAGCTCCACAGCATAAAGAAAAAATGAACGTCGAACCAAAACAAAAATCTCCACACCCATTTGGAAAAACAAACTTCAAGGAAAAATGAATCGATTTAGGGCAGAAATTTATCAAATGACTTATTACATACAGAACCAAAATTGCACTACTAAATTACTGAGAGTAATCAACAGAATACAAGAAAAATATAACATTAGGAAAGAGCAAATAATAGGAAAAATAGCAGAGCACCAGGCGCAAGTCAAGGCCCTAGCAGCCCAAATCAGAAACAGGCAACAGAGAGAGAACTCAAAACTGATCAATAAATTATTTACAGAGAACCCAAAACAAGTCTACAGGAGGTTTATAGATGAAACTATTGAAGTAGAGGTACCTCCTGAAAAAAACGAACTGGAAACGTTCTGGAGAAATCTGTTTGAGGACCCAGTGCAACATAAAAATAATAATTGGATTCAAACCATTGCTGAGAAAAATAAAGGAAAACAACAGATGCCCTCATTAAAAATCACAGAAGCAACAGCTCAAGAAAAAATCAGGAAATACCTTAACTTCAAATCCCCTGGAATAGATAAAATACCAAACTTCTGGCTCAAAAAGATAACAGCACTGCACAAACACTACGCAGAGGCATTTAACCGACTTGTTAGGGGAAAGGAAGAAGCACCAGAGTGGCTCACATATGGAAACACCATACTCCTGCCCAAGAGTCCTGAAACCCAACAAGTCAATAAATACAGACCCATCTGTTGCCTCCCGACCACATACAAATGGCTGACAGGAATCATTACTGAGGCCATTTATGAACATCTGGACGCAGAAAACTACTTGCAACCACAGCAAAAAGGCTGTATAAGAAATAAGCTGGGAGCCAAAGAACAACTGCTCATTAATAAAACCATCCTGCAAGACTGCAAGAGGCGTGGGAGAAATTTAAGCATGGCGTGGATCGACTACAAAAAGGCATTCGACAGCGTCCCCCACTCCTGGATAATACACTGTCTGGAGCTGTATAACATCAGCCCAGAGATTAAAACTTTTCTGGAGGTCCAGATGGCTAAGTGGAAAACCACAATTACGCTTAACCACAAAGAAGGACAAATAATAATCCCAGACATCAGGATCCAGCGAGGAGTATTCCAGGGGGACAGCCTCTCGCCACTGCTCTTCTGTCTGTGTATCGACCCCTTAAGCAAAATCTTATCAGACCTTGACATCGGGTATGATTTAAGCAAAGGCAGAACAAGAAAAGGGAGCAAGAGAGTGAATCATCTGCTCTACATGGACGACCTCAAGCTCTACGCAGAATCTGAACAGAAACTAAATCAACTTGTCAGTACCGTTCACATGTTTTCAAAAGACATCTGCATGGAATTTGGACTTGACAAGTGTGCAAAATGTACAATAAAAAAAGGAAAGAAAACAGCATCAGAGAACATCCAAGTAGAAGACAATAAGCACATCAAAGACCTGGCAGGGGAATCGGCGTATAAATATCTGGGCATAGAAGAAAACACAACTATTGAACACAGAAAAATGAGGGAAATGGTCAAAAAAGAATACCAACATCGCCTAAAGAAAATCTGTAAATCAAATTTTAACACCTAAAAATAAAATCACTGCAATAAACCAGTTGGCAGTACCAGTTGCCACATATGGATTTGGGGTGATAGACTGGCCACAGGGGGAACTGGACAAGTTGGATGTTCGGACCAGGAAGACCCTAACCCTTCATAAGGTAACATACAGAAACCAATGCCTAGATAGGATATATATGCCACGTAAAGAAGGAAGGCTGGGCCAAATTGAAATAAACCAGGCCTACAGGGCAACAATAATAAGCATTGGGCAATATCTAAAAAGCGCCAATGATTTTATTTAGCGAATGCAAAGTCCTTAAGCCAAGCAGTTGCCTCCTGGTTTGCTGTATGGAGGGTGTGTAATCCTCCTTCCAGTCTTTGGAGCGGGCAAGCCTCTATGATGTGTTCCATAGTTTGCTCCTCTCCACATGCGCACAGTGGGCTAGGGCTACTGCCCCATCTGTGAAGGCTGGCCAAGCAGGGGCCATGTCCAGTCCTGAAGCGATTGAGTGTAGACCACTGTCTCCTTGGGAGGTTGGTGCCCGGGACCTGTTGGTTGGGGTTTATCACCAGCTGTTTGTTTGGGACCTCCTTGGTCTCCCATTCCTCTTGCCAAGCTGTCTGGATGGTAAAGTCAGCTGGGGGAGGGTTTTTCCAAATCGGCCGTCTGGATGAAAGTCGGGCAGTGGGTGGGGTGTAGATATCTGCATGGATTGGTAAGTGAGGAAAATCTTTAACTTTTTGGAGCATCCTTTGAGTTAATGCTGCTCGCCGGATGTGTGGAGGGGCTATGTTTGACAGTACAGAGAGCCAGGGGAGTGGTGTTGAGCGGATTGTTCCAGTTATAGTTCTCATGGTTGAGTTGAGCTGGGTGTCTACATGGTGTGTGTAAGATGACCTGGACCAGACAGGGGCACAATATTCTGCTACAGAGTATGAAAGGGCCAGTGCTGAGGTGCGCAGGGTGGAGACTGCCGCCCCCCATTTTGCACCAGCGAGCTTGCAGAGCAGGTTGTTTCGTACTTTCACCTTAGCAGCCGTCCCCTTTAGATGTTCCTTGAAGGATAAGGTCCTATCAAGGGTCACTCCAAGATAAGTTGGATTTGGGGCATGCTTAAGCTGGAGTCCGCTCAGGTGGATGTTTAGTTCTCTGGCAGCTTTTGCATTGTGGAGATGAAATACACTGGAGACGGTTTTTGCTGGGCTTGGTTTTAGGCGCCAGATTTTGCAGAACTGGTCCACTTTAGCAAGATCTTCCGTGAGCACCCGTTCCAGTGGTTCAAAGTCTGGTGCTTGGAATGCCAAACAGATGTCGTCTGCATAGATGAATTTGCGGGAATTTGTAGTAGGCAGGTTGTTTATGTAGAGGTTGAACAGAGTTGGAGCTAGAACTGAGCCTTGTGGGAGTCCGTTTTTCTGCATTCTCCATGCACTTGTGTTCTGACTGAGGTGGACTCTGAACCTTCGGTTGGTCAGCAGGGTTTTTATAATTGCTGTTGCCCAAGCAGGGATCGCCTTTATAAGTTTCAGGAGGAGGCCTTTGTGCCAGACCGTATCATAGGCGGCTGTAAGATTGAGAAACACAGCCCCCGTCTTCAGTCTGCTGTCGAAGCCATTTTCAATGAAGGTGGTTAGGGCCAGTACTTGTTCTCCTGTACTGCGGTCCTTGCAGAAACCTGCTTGATCCACACTTAGAATATCCTCTATTTCTGGGGAAATGCGTTGCAGTATTAGGCGCTCCATGATTTTGTAAGGAACGCTGAGTAGGGAGATTGGGCGGTAGCTTGCTGGTAGTTTGTGGTCTTTGCCAGGTTTTGGGATGGCAATAACCTTTGCTGTCCGCCATTTCTTTGGGATCGAGTTTGTTTGTGTGATCCTTGTGTAGAATTGTGTCAACCAGGTTAGGGCTCGGGGGCCAAGATTTTTCATGAATTCTGGGAAGATGTTATCGTATCCTGCTGCCTTTCCACATTTCAGGCCCTGTAGGACTTTCTCCAGTTCAGCAGCCTCGAAGGGTTCAGGGTTCGTTTCCTCTACAGGCATTTTTTGGTGTTTTTTTAGCTCAGTTGTAACTGCTCTTCTGGTGTCTTTGTCTTGGGGTGCTTTGGCGATAGTCAGTAGGTGGGATGCAACTTGGTTGGGTGTGACGGATGCTCGGCTTTGGCTAGGGGGCTTCTGTGCAGCTCCTAGGCGACGGATGAGGCTCCAACATTTCCTGCTAGAGTGGGTAAAGCTCCGGTCAGCAACTGTCTCCTCCCATTTCTTTCGCCGGGCTGTATTTAGCGATTCAATGAGATGGTCTGCTATCTCTGGGTCCCCTGATGTTTGATAGGATTGTAGGAGGGCAGCACTTTCTCCGTCCAAACATGGGACATAGAGGGGTCGGTAGCCTCGTGGGATTGCAGTATGGGCAGCCTTGAAGATTGCGCTGCAGAAGCGGTTGTATGCTTCATCTACAGTGATGGTGTGGAGTGGGATGGTAACAATGCTCCGGTCCAGAGTTTCACTGAATTTCTTCCAGTTGGCTTTGCGGAAGTTCCAGCGCATCTTCCTTGGGCTGTATATGACTGGAAGTTGTAGGCCAATGTGTACAAGCAGGGGCCGGTGTTGGCTGTGTGGAAAATCATCAAGAATGAGGATCTGTGTAGGATATGGCTCCCCATTCAAAGAGCTGACCCAACACAGGTCAGGAGAATAGTCCTTCTTCCACCTAGCAGAGTGGAAGGTTCCTCTTTGTTTGGGGTCGTATATCAAAGCGAGGTCATTTCTGGATGCCCAGTCTGAAAGTGCCTCCCCATCACTGTCCACTGCTGGGTACCCCCAGTCAGGGTGATGGCTGTTAAAGTCCCCCACATAGATGGCAGGGTGGGGTAGGGTGGGTAAGACCTGCAGATCCCAGTTGGCATTAGGGGGCTTGTACACATTGACAATATGGAAGCCACCAATGATTATGGTGTCTGAGAAATGTGTTGTTATCAGGTGATTTGCTTCAACTATGTCAGAACGCACATAGGTGGCACGTCCATGTTTAGCATGTAGAACATAGCACAGGAGGTCAAAGCCTTTGATGGTGAAGCGGCCAGCTTCCTCTGTGCCAATATGAGTCTCTTGGAGGCAGATTACATCAATCGAATGTTGGAAGGCGAGGACTTCGATAAGGCTTCGCTTGGCTGCAGATAGGCCTTCAACGTTTAGTTGTAATATGCGAAGGGCAGATCCTACCACAAAGTGCTCTTGGGGCTGTTTGCTTTCGGCTTTAGGACTGTGACTAGGATTCTTCTTTGACTTGGCACAGAGGCGTCGTCTCTTTGAATTTAGTCTGCTGGTAGGATCATTAGCTTCCCCAGGCGAGCCCGGGTACTGGCGGAGGGCGCGACGAGAACGCTGATCCATTGCCCCCCAATGATGCCAATGATGAGACGGTGGAAAAGGTCACCCAACATCATGAAACCCTCAGTATTAACACATCCGTAACTAAACAAGCCGAGACCTTTGCAGAAGATTTATTAGATAACATGAAAGCCAGTCAACAAAACCCAGCAACAAAAATAGCTAGAAAGACGAGGGAGAAATACAGCAAAAGGACACAGGAGGAAAGAAAAGAAAGATGGAAACAACATAAGCGAGCAGGACGTTTCCAGGAGGAACTCAACAGGGAGTACATCGATAGGGAAGAGACATTGCGCTGGATCAGGAATGGAGATCTGGGGTACGACGAGGAGAGACTAGTGGTTGGAGCACAAGACCAGGGACTTTTAACCAGTGGCTTTAAAAAAAATGGCAGGATTGTCACAGAGTGACAAATGTCGATTCTGTCATGTAGCGGTGGAGAGTGCAAGCCACCTACTCTCCGGTTGCCAGGTCCTTATGGCTGATGGACACTACACTGCTCGCCACAACAAGATTTGCCGTTACATACACTGGAAAATATGCAAAGAGTTAAAAATAGAAGTAAAAGGACCAGTATGGGAACACGATCCAGAGCCAGTCAGTACCAACGGAGATACCACCATCCATTATGACAAGGAAATCCCAACTGGAAAACACATTGAAGGTGGAGCAATAAAACCGAACATAGTTATCTTGAACAAAAAGGACAAAACTGCCAAAATAATAGATGTAACCATACCGAACGACTACGGCCTCAACAGAGCAGAAAGAGAAAAAATAACAAAATATCAAGACCTCAAAAATGACCTAAGGAGCACCTGGAATCTGCAGGAAGCAGACATAATACCTGTGGTGGTGGGAGCAACTGGGATGGTGAAGAAAAACCTAAAAAAATATCTACAGGCGATACCCGGCTGCCCTAGCATCTGTGAAATACAGATCTCAGCATTAAGAGGAACAGTCTCTATCTTGAAGAGAGCCCTCGGATATAAAGCTTTGTGATTTAAAGTGCAACCATAGACCCCTGGTTGGGGCCCATTGCACCTGTAATGAAGTGAGATATAAATAAATAAAACAGTGAAGTGTTAAGCTGGTGGCCTTTTCCCTCAGGCTAGCCAGCGCATTCCCCGGGTCGCGGATGGAGGCACCCCCTCGCTATGAGTAATCATGGCAAGGGTAGCTTTGAATAACCAATAAGATGCCGTGGACGATGAGGAACCCAATATGAAAAATGAATAAAACATGTAAAAGATGCTGGAAAGGTGCTGACCAGGATAAAATGGTCCCCTCAGCTCGTTCTTGCACCAGGCGGGCTTTTGAGAGCGATGGTGCAGCTTCATCTTCGAGTGTCACAAACACTCAGCCGGGATCCCCATCAGACCAGCACAGATCTGGATTTGGGCCCCAGCAAGATCAAAAAAAGGACTAAATGGTATACAAGAAAAGAAGGAACTGTAAAATGGTCCCTTGAGGAGAAGAAAATTATCCTGTCATGCTTCGCCTACTCAAGGTATGAGAAGTGGGACAGAAGATAAAAGCAAATATTTGAGGAGAAGATCAGAGACTCCAAGCTACCACCAGAAAAGAAAGCAGCCACCTCCACTTCCCTGTGGTGGTGGGAGCAACTGGGATAGTAAAGAAGAACCTGAAAAAATATCTACAGACAACCCCCGGCTGCTCTAGTATCTGGGAAATATAGATCTCAGCAATCAGAGGAACAGTCTTCATCTTGAAGAGAGCCCTCGGATACAAAGCTTTTTGATTTAAAGTGTAACCATAGACCCCTGGTTAGGGCCCATTACACTTGTAATGAAATGAGATGCAAATAAATAAAACAATGAGAAGCCATTTTCTTGTGAAACGTGGGCAGAAATTTAATCGTGCTAATTTGAACAGTCACATGAGAATTCACAAAGTGAGAAGCATAGTGTGGATAGACTACAAAAAGGCATTCCACAGTGTCCCCTTTTCCTGGATAACACACTGTCTGGAGCTGTATAACATCAACCCAGAAGTTAAAACTTTTCTGGAGGTCCAGATGGCTAAGTGGAAAACCACAATTACACTTAACCATAAAGAAGGGCAAGTAACAATCCCAGACATCAGGATCCAACGAGGAATATTCCAGGGGGACAGCCTCTCGTCATTGCTCTTCTGTTTGTGTAAGCAAAATCCTATCAGATCTTGATATCGGGTATGATTTAAGCAAAGGTAGAACAAGAAAAGGGAACAAGAGAATGAATCATTTGCTCTTCTTGGATGACCTCAAGCTTTATGCAGAATCTGAACAGAAACTAAATCAATTTGTCAATACTGTCCACATGTCCTCAAAGGACATCTGCATGGAATTTGGACTTGACAAATGCGGATTAGAGGTCTTCCACATTGAAAGGAGCCAGTTGAGGTGGTATGGGCATCTGATCAGGATGCCTCCTGGATGCCTCCCTCTTGAGGTGTTTCAAGCACGTCTCTCTTGGAGGAGACCCCGGGGCAGACCCAGGACTCGCTGAAAAGACCACGTCTCCCTGTGGTGATCTGAGCGCTGAACCCGTCCGCACTCGGGATACTCAGTATTTCCCCTTTTCCACCATAGCATTTCGGAGTTTGTTATTAGGACCTCTGAAGGGCTCTTATTGTGACAGCGTCATGGCCGCACTTCCGGCTGTCAGAGCCGAGCCGGTGTCGTGACAGCTGTTTGTCATTTTCGTTAAGTACATTCTCCTTTTCTGTTTGGTTTTGTTCTGTACTTAAGGGAGCAGCTGAGGCTCACTCCTCGCTGTGACCTACAACCTCAAACACCTCCGTGTGGTGGATTGGAGTTCCTATTCCTGACTCCAGTCTTCCTCCCGTGTCTTGGATTCTTCGCTGCTCGTCCTTGTAAGTGTTTTTACATAGCGTTGGTTCCGTCCTCCCTGCACCTCCTTGTTTGTCTTCGGTGTTATTATTTTGTGCTTAGTGTATGTATGTGTTTTGCTGCACATGGCCATTTACTTTGTCATTTTGTCTTTTTGTAAATAAACAAGCAAACTTACTGTTTGGCGTCTGGCGTGTCACTAATGCCCTGCAAGGGGCATTCATAACAGTAGGTCGCAGCCAAACGAGACGCCAGCCACAGTAAGTTTGTTTTGGGCTTAAGTTTTTCTCTTTTTTGAGTACCAGTGTACTTCAGGAGATGGCGCCATCTAGGACTGGTTATTCCTTGGACGTGGGTTACTAGCTGATCGTGGCTCTCATGGAAGGTGATGGCCTCCTCTCCAACGCTCACATGCTCGCCACTCCTGAAAACGCACACTGGTACCTGGACCTCGCAGAAGTGGCAATTAAGCGCAATCCTCGCCTTGCGAATCACATTGAAGGCAGGGAGAGAATGGCCGAAATTATGGCACTTCGGCGGAGGATCCATGGGCCGGAGAAGAGACCCAGAAGGAAGCTGACGGTGAGGCATCTCTGCTACTTGCCTCGGGATCAGGTTCCTGCCACCCTTCCAGCCCTAAGTTCTGCGTCACCGAAGGGCCGTCTCCATAAGCCGCAGAGGAAGAAGACAGCTGGGACCCCCTGTGAAGAGACAGTGGGCAGCCGAGCTTATCAGGGGTCGTGTGGCTGAAGCATGCTGTTCCTCTCATCCCAGCAGGATACTGAAGAACGTAGTGGCGGCAGTTAGACTGGTAGAGGCTAATTCCGAACTGAACAACTATCCTGAGTATGCCGAGCTGCTGGCCTTCGTCTCTGTGCAGCAACGGCGCTTTCCGGATTTGAATCTTGCCTTGCCCTCTGCCGGAGGACGTCGCCGCCCTGCCTGCGATCCACCTCTGCGAGATCCCCGTCCAGATCCTGTCCCGGGCCACCACAAGAACTCGGCCTCCCAGCCAGCTGTGTCCCCCGTGCCACGTCAGAGGGTTAAGCCAGCAGCCCCAGACTCTGGGTCGCCTCTCTCTGCTCTTCCGTCAGCTCCTCGTACCCGGACTGCCTCAGCTGCTCCTCCCTCCTCCTCGGTGCCCTCCCCAGCTGCTGTGAGTTCAGCGAGTCCTGCTCTGGCTCCACCCATCACTGATCCTGTGAGAGCGTCTCCTCCTCATCTCCCCGGGGGGACCTCAGTCACCGCCCTTAGGGGAAAGGGGAGAACCAAGCCCGATGCAGCAGTCACCATCGTTTCCCGGGAGAACAGGCAAGTGTTGTTTCATTCTCCCTCTCTGTACAATGAATTGCCTTGTCTGACTCCTGGGGGTGGAGCTAGGGGTTTACAGTCATCCGAGCTCCCACCACTTGCTGCAGCTATGAACATTGAACCTACTACCTCTGTCTCCCCTTCCTTTCACTCTGAGCGTCCCCCGGTGCCTGGAGTAGACCGTCGGACGAGGGAGGAGCCTGCGGCCCTGGAGAGCTTGCTTCCAGCCCTGCAGCCGCGTTGTGGGCAGAGGAGGAGACCTGACTGTCACTTGGAGCCTGAGCCGACGAGTAAGCATCTCCGGGTCTCCGTGGAGGAGCAGTCAGGCCCAGCAGGTCACAGATCCCCTGCCACCACGCCGTGCGGGCCTTTGGCGTGGGTTTCAGCGCTTGGGGGTTCCCAGGCTGTGATGACCATCATGCGGAGCCCGCCGCAGTCGAGCCGAAACCAGGAATGGACCTCCGGATCATTGAACCTGGATCGTCAGAGTCCTGGATGGTGGTGGAGCCCGAGATCAGACAAGTGCTCTATTTTGTCGTCTTACTTTCCGTCCTGTAGCATTCTTGCCTGTCTCTTGGGGAGAGGAGCTGGGCGCAGCCGACTGCTGCATCCAAGCTCGTCTCGCCAGGCTCTGCCGCTGCCGGTGATCCTGATCCCGGTTCTCTTGTGCTTTCTGAGCCTTCTCCCAGGGTCACCGGAGACGAGTCAGCTCTGGTTGTCATCATCAAGGCTCCAGGGTTGTGTTCGGAGGCTGCCCCGGGTGCTGCACTGGCCCAATCGAGGTCCGTCGTGGGTGTGGCGCTGGCCCAGTCGGGGTCCGTCGTGGGTGCTGCGCTGGCCCAATCGGGGTCCGCTGTGGGTGCTGCGCTGGGCAATTGGGGTCCGTCGTGGGCGCGGCGCTGGCCCGGTCGGGGTCCATCGTGGGCGCTACGCTGACCCAACTGGAGTCTATCATGGGTGCTGCGCTGGCCCAATCGGGGCCCATCGAGGATGCAGCGCCGGTTCGGTTCGAGGTCGTGGGGGAGCTGCAGATTCCCTTCCGCCTGACGCCAAACTACTTCCTCATCTTCTCCCCCATTTTCCTCCCCCAGGTGCCGCTGGGGTCTCCCTTATTCGGGTTGGCATCCCCCTGCTGCCCCTCTTGGTAGAGAGGCCGCCTCTGAGCTTCCCCCTCCAGTCCTGGTGGTCTAAGGACGCAGGTGGCTGCCCGAGAGAGTGTTTCGCCGGGTCTGCGTTCTGGGTCGGCCGCCCGAAGGACTGCCTTGTTGGTTCAGTGATCTGGTCCGGCCACATGAGGTACTGTTTCCCCAGGTCTGTGACTTTGGTAGACCGCCCAAACTGTTCTTTTCCCCTTTTGTTAAGTGGAATCGGGAGGCGGGTAAACCGCCTGAACTGTTTTTTCCTGTTCTCCGCTCTCTGCCTGCCGGCGTCCTGTGTCTGTGTCTTTTTTTTGTGTCATGTATATTGAAGGATTCTCTGTTCTTTGCCCGGTTTACCGTGTGCACCATTGACTCGGTTTTTCTTCTGATACTGGAATGTGTGCTGGTAGAAGATTAACTTCCATTTCATCTGGAGTTGCTCAGTTTGTTCTTTTACCAGACAGCCTCTCTCAGGAAAGTTGGGAATTGGAGACACTGGCAGAGAGTAACTCAGGGGTTGACCGGTCCGCTCTGGCTGAAGTGGACATCCTGGATTTGGAGGACGAGTGTGCAGAAGTGGAGGACGAATACAGCTGGTCACCATCCTCAGCAGTTGCAGTTTTGAAGGCAGATACTTTTTTTTTTTTCTTCTTCTTCTTCTTGCTTATTCTGTAGTGCTGGAGGGCTTTTTTTGTCTAGCTGGAGTGTTATTGGGTACTTGAGTTTTTTGAAATGTACCTATATTTGGGTTTCCTCTCGTTTGTTGTATCGGTCTGTTTTTTCATTCTACTGCACGTTTTTTTAACTTTTTTTCACCAAACTGAGTATTTTTGATTGCAGGATACATTTACTGATTTATTTACGTTTGAGTTCATTTATATGAAATTGGGATTGGTGTTTTTCATTGTTCTATTCAGGCTCAGTTGAAAAAAAAATAGAAGAAAAATAAAAAAAAGAAACATATTGTAAATGTGAGGAAAAGTGCTGATTCACATCAAAGTCAGTTAAAAATGACTACAAGTCTGTGACAAAGAGTAATACATTTAAAAGAAAGAATGGCATTTAGGTGAATATGCTCTTGAATGTGAAAGTAATATTTCTAAGTGAAAAGAATTTGCAAATTATGAGAGAAGCTGTCATGACTCACGATTCAAGTAACCTTTTTAGTAAATTCATTGACTCAATTTTCTTTTTTTTGTCTACTGTTAAATGAGTAATTTTAAGGTACACTTTCTAGCTCCTCTTTCCACCTCTGCAGAACATTTGTTCATCAAAGATGTGTAAGTCATCAGTGTGCTTATTTTCTCTAGTTAGTATGTTACTTGGTACTCATGTATGTTGGAAGGGTACCTGTATTTTGTTTTTTCTTTTCTTTTTTTTTTTTTGTCGTTCTGTTGCACTTGATTTGGTTCTGGTCATTTCTGTGTTTAATCCACGTCATTCCTTGTTATCCATATTATTGTCCATTCCTTAAGGGTTTTTTTTTCCTCCTGAGTGTCGCTGTAGTCCTTTTTTGATTCTCTCCCTCCTGGCTTGTTTCCCCCTCCGCCCTCCCCAGGTTGGTCCTGGAAGCCTTCTGGTTGGGGAGGGGGGGGGGGGGGCTTGGATGCTTTGTTTGACGCCTGGAATGCGCCTTTTGAACGGGGGGGGGTACTGTGGTGATCTGAGCGCTGATCCCGTCCGGGCTCAGGCTACTCAGTATTTCCCCTTTCCCCCATAGCATTTCGGGGTTTGTTATTAGGACCTCTGAAGGACTCTTGTGACAGCGTCACGGCTGCACTTCCAGCTGCCAAAGCCGAGCTGACATCGTGACAGCTGTTTGTCATTCTCGTGAATTACATTCCCCTTTTCTGTTTGGTTTTGTTCTGTACTTAAGGGAGCAGCTGAGGCTCACTCCTCGCTGCAACCCACAACCTCAAACACCACCGTGTGGATGGATTGGAGTTCCTCTTCCTGACTCCAGTCTTCCTCCCGTGTCTTGGATTCTTCACTGCTCATCCTTGTAAGTGTTTTTGCATAGCGTTGGCTCCGTCTTCGCTACACCTTCTCGTTTGTCTTCAGTGTTATTATTTTGTGCTTAGTGTATGTACGTGTTTTGCCCCACGTGGCCATTTACTTTGTCATTTTGTCTTTTTGTAAATAAACAAGCAAACTTACTGTTCGGCATCTGACGTGTCACTAATGCCCTGCAAGGGGCATTCATAACACTCCCAGCTGGCCTGGGAACGCCTTGGTATCCTCTCTGAAGAGCTGGAGCATGTGGCTGGGGAGAGGGAAGTCTGGGCCTCTCTGCTTGAACTGCTGCCTCCGCGACCTGGACCTCCAGAAAAGCGGTTGAAGATGGATGGCAATCCATAGCACTATTTGGATTAGTGCAAGGGAGAGCCTTTGTCTATTTAGTAAATATGTCAATAATTACTAAAAAACATTTTTGCCTTCACACTTATTTAACTCAATGAGATCCATGCAAAACGTTTGAAAGGAATAAGTTTATGCAGGGAAGGTCAAATTATTTTTGCTTTGAGCTCCCTAAAGCATTGTTTTCTTCTTACATTATTGAGTAAGAATTTGTTTTGTCTTTCTAGTAGATTCTAAATTGAGTCTCCCAGTAAGCTCCATCAGCATAAATTGGATCTTCCTTAGACATTTGGAACTTTTCCCATAAATTTGTATGGTTTTCTGTTTCCTTATCTTTTTACTTTATTTCTTATAAACATGATATATACAGTATTTTTACAATAATCTGCAAATATTTTTCAGCACATAAATTTCTTAAATGCCTGCAAATCTATTAATGTAAATTTAACTTTTCCTTTAGAATGTTGTTTCCATTACCAAGCGGTTTCATCTACATTTTTCTTTCTTACATTATTGATCATTTATTGATAATTTTTATTATCTATTTTTCTGAGAATTTTTGCTAATTAATTTTTATGGTACCACCCCCCCCTCCCCCGATGCATGGAGATGCTCATGCATCAAAGTTGCGGCGTACTTGAACAGCGTGATAGGTTGTCCCCTGTTTTATTGGAAGATGGAAATCTTTTCCTAAAAGATACAATATGTGCCAGTAGTATGTGTAGCGCATGGTTAATTTAGGTGAAACTCTGTGAGTAGTATAACACCCCCAAAATGAGGTTTCTGTAATCATGCCTCTTTTTCTGAGTGTCCTCCCTAGACCTAGTTTACAAATGTCAGTTAAGACAAAATCCAGCTGTCTGTGCAGATTTAATGTGATTTAGCATGTATTGTATCCAATTCTGAATTAGTCATTAACCTCTTGCACTTCGGTGTACCGCGGGCGGACACGTCTCTGCGTCCTAGGGCACACGAGGGCGTCCTAGGACGCGAGGCACTGAAAAAAAAAAAAGGCTGCATTTCCGTTCTTCCGCTACAGACACAGCCGCGAACAGAAAGCCAAAGGAGTGCTTTGATTGGTTTAGATGTGATTGACCTCTCATTCGACTAATAAGAGCCTTGAATTGGGTTTCTGAAACCTTGAAGAACCAATGACTGAAAACCTAGCAAGAAGGACCCGCCTACCAACGGCTGCGAATACAGTGAGCCAATTGAAGCACAGTAGTTCGAAAGTGTGCCTCCCTTGCAAAATCTGTTTTGTTTTAGCCGCTGGGTGACACACACGCGTTCGCCAGTCTTTTTTTCTTACTACTGTTCTTATTTGTTTTGAAAAATCGTTCGCCAAAACCGCAATCATGGAAGCGCAAAACCACAATAATGGAATTATGGTTTGACCAGGTCGTGTGACCAGAGCCACGAGTCCGTAACAAGCGGACCAGCGTCATGTTTGTCTGACAATGAGGAAGAGAAGTTCGCCAGCGACACTGCTGTTGTGGACAGGTAAGTGTTATAAGCTAAATTATTCTTTATCCCTGAAAATTGTAATCAAAAATGACTTTTGACCGATCGGTAAATTACAACTGTGCGTAGTAGACCGCGGTGCACGAACCGTGTTCAGTCCGTGTGCCGCGGTACACGGTTCGTGCGCCGCATCCGGACCGTGACCCTCCCCCCCTCCGCTACTCTGCAGATATTATTGCAGATATTTTAGTACAACTGTGCGTAGTAGACCGCGGCGCACCATGACCGCGGCGCACTGGGCGATGTCCGTCCTCTGTAGCGGCGGGGGGGGGGGGGGAGTTGTTATCTTCTACATTACAGATATTTTAGTATAATTTTTAGTGCACTGTAGGTTATTTTTTCTTGTAAAAAAGCCACACATTTTTTACGTGGCATGCTTCTTTGTGTGTGGGGGCTTGTTTGTTCAATCATTCATTCATGAATGAATAAACAACCCCCCCCCCCACACACACACACACAGCCCTGAGTGTCACCTTTCATTAGAGCCCAACATCAAGCTTCTATATTGAATCATTCAAAAGTTAGACGTTTTTCCAAACTGTGCCATTTGGCACAATTTGGCACAGTTCAAAAACGCCTGGGAACAACCTGTGAAGAAAGCTGTGTAATATATTCATTTTTTGTGGTATTGTTACAAAATTTTGACCTCAGCTGGATAACACTTGGTTCTACATTTCTGTTGCATTTTCCAGCCCGGATCTGACAGCTGTGTGTTATTTGCAAGCATTTGTATCCAAAAAAACACCCAGGCGAAATTTATTTTCTTCAAGTTCAGTATGTTTAGATGACTGTTACTCAGTGGCCGGAGCACTTAGAGAGATTATGACTGTTTTGCCAAAAAATTCAAAGTGTTTTCTTTTAAATGAGACCAACCCCATGAAGATGCTGCAAAGAGTTGAAGAACAGCTTTTGATTTACTTTGGGTACATTATTTTTTTGGCGTTTTTAGGGAAATTGACCAGAGTGCAAGGGGTTAAGTTCACATCTGTCTGTCCTGTTGAACACAGACATCTTGAATTTGTGTTAGTGCATCTTTGTAAAAGGTTTATGTCCCACTCCTTCTGTTAATGGAAAGGTGGACGTATTGCTTAATTAGAATCTTGCTTCATTTTGCACAAGGAATGCTTCATTTCCCATGTTTCTTCCTAAATTTTGGTGTGGTCTGTAGTCCCAAGGCCAAGTACCGGGAGCACAGCCCAGCTCTTTAGCACATCAAAATCATACAGCACAATTATTCCTTATCCCTGTCACATTTCTGAAATGTGATACTATCATACCATTATCTGGCGAGAGGCATCATTGCAATGTGTAGACCTGCAATGTCATTTCATGTAAACACTGCATTTTCAAAGTCCAAGTCAGTTAAATTGATATGCATTATGTCATTGTCAATGTCATTTGTTTTACTTAGCTTCGGGCCTGCTTGTCACGTGCCGTTGTTATTGTCCTCTGTGAGGTCCTCCTCCTCTCACGCTGCTACTGGCCCCAGCCAATAGGCCTGATGTCCAGGTTGATGACAAACATCATGTTCCCCTTGCCACAGCCATCCTGCCCCACACCACTGTCCATCCTCCCATCCACCATGAATGTCCAATGATGGGGGTCATCCTGGAAAAAAAAATTGGGGGGAAGCCATAGGCTTCCACCCTGTCCTTGCATCAGAAATCACACAAACAGGAGTGCAAATTTTGTCTTTTCATAAATTGTTTTTGTAAGTATTACTGTTATAGTCATTCAACTTTTATCCTTTTAAGTTTTACAGTGCTTATCCCACTGATGATGATAATTTTTAATGTTAAGAAACACAGGTGAATTGTTTTGTGTATTTTGGTCACCAAGGATTTTTTAGAATTAAAGCTAATGGTGATTGTTTGATTATTAGTTTTCACCTTTTGACTTCAATTTTAAATCCTGGTGAAAGATAAATAGTTGGTTAATGCTTTCCTTTTCCTGTTAAAAAAAAAACATGAACATGAGCCCAAAATAACAATGAATTTAAATAACACCTAAAGCATCTATCAATTGAATAATGTGATTTTGTAATTACAAAACAACTTTTCGCTAGAATATTCAGTGTGCGCACTTTCCACAGCACTTCCCCTTTGCAGTCCATCGGACCGCCCTCCAGGACATCCAGTGGTTCCACCACACCACACATGATGAGGTCTACAGGAGGGCTGGCTGCCCTATCTCCATCTCTACCGTCATCAGAAGAGGGAGGCTGCGTCTCCTCGGTCACGTGACCAGGCTGGAAGATGGGACACCAGCCATGAAGGCCCTCTCTGCTAGCGCTCATCCACCCCCCAAGGCTGGCATCACCCCCGAGGTCAGCCCAGACTGTCCTGGATGACCAAGATTGCAATGGTAAGACATCTGGCTGAACTCATGGCCCTAGCCCAAGATCGCTCTGTGTAGCATTACCAGCTGGTTTGAAATAAGAAAAAGATTCATCCATTTTTTGGAGAAGACCCCCTTTCTAACCTTTCACCTAAAGATCACAACTTTGAAGCCACATTCCATTGGTAAATTGACCATCAAACCTCCCCTCGATGCCAGGATTGTTTGAAACCCCCTATTGTAAATTTGACGGAGTACATTCCCATGAGACAGTTTGATGTTTTAATAGCCGTCTGAAATTTTCCAGATCTACAGTCCCTTTTCTCTCTAAACTCAAGAGTCCAACATTGCCCTCCAAAGGATAACACAAGAATATTTCTCTCTGAAGTTAAACTATTAATTGTGAACAATGAAATAACTCATCCCCCCCCAACACACACACACAGCATCTGCTTTTGAAGATAATGGCGGGACCCTGTGATGGACAATTATGCGGTCAAGTGCAGTCTGTTCCACCGCTTCGCCAGGGCCTGCAAAAATTTTGAGCAAGGGGGCCGAAGACCGGAGGGGGGCTCTTCCACAAAGGAACCTACAGTGGTCCACACGGTCTCACCAAGCATGGTTGGACGAATTTATTGTAATATTGAATTGGACAGGGTCGGGATACCGCTGTTGCTGTATACAGGATCAGCGATCTCCATCCTTAATTGGCCCACGGTGAAGAACTTATTCCCACATTACAAGGTGAGCAAGTTGGAGGCGACCTGCTATGACTACGGAGGCAACCCATTTGACATCGTGGGCTCACTGATGCTGTCGGCGAAATACACGTCAGCAGCAATGTGTGGTGTTGAGTTCATGGTGTCTGCCAAGGGGCCGAATCTAATGGGCTGTGACCTGTTCTATGGGCTGGGGTTCTCAATAGCCTGCAGCGTCGGGGAAGAGTTGTCCTGCTGCGGGCTATGGGACCGACCCTTCTTACTGGGAGATGACAGCAAAGTGTGGGATTTGGATTGGCCCGGGACAAGTGAAGATGGGCTGGACCAGCGCTATGGAGTGCCATCGCAGGGAAGTTATGGTGCCAGAGTTCGTGTTACCCTGGACAAGGGAACCAAATGGCATGGACGGACACCTGCGGTGACAAGTTGAGCCAGCGTGCAGGCACCTTTTGGTTCCAGAGTTCGGCCGAGTACTACTGAGGAACAGGGCGCTGCTGTGGCTGATTCAGCGCAGGAAATGAAAGAGAGCGGGGCGAGACCGAGTGGTACGATTCCCAGACATGCCTACGAGCAGGATCCAAGGTGGCTCTCGGACCGCGTCGGCAGGACTCTCCGACACCAAAAAGAAGCCCGGTCATGACGTGGTGGACCAAGAAAGCCAGTGAGAGCTCCCCTACGTATTGGTGATGAGGTCCACCCTAGGGTTGAGTCTCGGCTTGGAGGAGTCCGCAGAACACGGGATTGACAGGATGACCAGGGGCAGTTGCGGGTGGTGACGACCCATGAGGAAGGTTATCTAAAACTGTCTGATGGATCCAGGAGGCACCTGAACGAGCTGCGGTGTGTGGGGGAGAAGAAACGCTAGCGCAGACCGTCTCCAGAGAGAAAGCGGCGGAGACGCTCTGGGAGAGAGCCGCCTGACGGACATCCCAGGGGTGGGCCTGCAGGGGGTCCTTAGTGTGATTTTACAGGGGAGGGGGTTAGCGGTATGTTATGTTAATATTGATGCTGTTTTAGTCTTTGAAGCCACATAGCCTGTGTGATTTTGATTTGATTTTGATATGTGATTTCACGGAGATTTTGGCGTCTGCAACTCGATTCAAGGTCCTCCATTTTAGCCATTAGCAGTTTGTTGCATTTCTCCAGCGTTTCACTCCTGGCTTCAAGCACCATAATCCTGTCGTCACACTCCTGCAGAGAAGTTTCGACCTCGGTCAGACTTGTCCCAAACGAGTCCATAGAAGTCTGCAGTGTGCCTAATGAGTCCCGCGTTTCAGCTCGGAAACTTTCAATTAACCTTACTAGGCCCAAAAGTGATGGTTCTTCTGCGTCCTCATCAACGCCATGTACAGGAGACAGGTAGTTGGCTTTCTCGCTAGCTTGACGGTTAAGGGCTTGGGTAGAGCGTTCCTGATGGGAAGGGTTCTTCCCAGACATGTCAGCGGGTTTCTCAAGTGGTCCCAATAATGATGAGGAGAAATATAACGAGACACAGTGACGTTTATAATAACATTCATGAAAAGGTATATCGGAGCTGGTAAGGGCGCGTCTACTCCATATCCATGCTCTGCCCCGGAATAAATAATTTTGACATGCGCACGTTGACATTTCGACATTCCGAAAATAGTAGAAGAAGAAGCAACTTCCGGTGTTGGCAAGCCCTGATTTGTGTCGAAATTGACCTGTATTGATTCAGACTGTACTTTTGTTTCTGCTGGTCTCCGTAATGAAGCTACAAGTACATACTTCTGCATATGACAAACAGAGGGAGACAGCAGGACAATACAGACCAGTTTTGTTTTACTCCCGGTATGTTTTCCGCTAGCTGCTGCTAAGGCAGAAATACATCATGTCGACGTGCGGCTGGTGTACAGACCTGTGCAATAAACATATTTTCTACCCTACATTCGGAATAAGTGTTTTCATGCGCACCATTCAGATAAACAATCGGCATATCCCACCCGTCTCAATCGGAATGAAATTTTGATCCGAATGAGCGTGATTGAATTAGAATATTCAGATTGGCGTGTTTACATGAAGCATTTTTATTGCGATCAGGCTTTTAATCCGGTTACTTGTGTCCATGTAATAATAATAATAAATAATAATACATCAGTCTTATATAGCGCTTTTCTAAATACTCAAAGACGCTTTACAAAGCAGCATAGGGACAAACATACAGAGAACGGGTAAACAGACAAGGTAGGTACACATAGGTAGAAGAGGCAGTCAGTTTTTATAGGTAGATTTGAAAAGATGGGTTTTGAGTTGACTTTTAAAAGAAGCAAGTGTGTTGGCAGACCGGATGTGAAGGGGCAAGGAATTCCAGAGGGTTGGTGCGGCGATGGCGAATGATCTATCACCCAGGGTGCGGAATTTTGTCTTGGTGATGGGGTTAAGAAGGTGAGCGTCAGCAGAGCGGAGGAGACGAGTGGGAGAATGACGAGACAGAAGGTCCGTTAGGTATGAGGGGGCGAGGTTATGAAGAGCTTTATAGGTGATGAGGAGGATCTTGAAGTTGATGCGCTGTTGAATGGGGAGCCAGTGGAGCTGACGGAGGAGAGGAGTGATGTGGTCTCTGGAGCGGGAGTGAGTAAGTAGGCGGGCGGCTGAGTTTTGGACATATTGTAGTTTTTGGAGGATGGTGGAAGGAAGTCCATACAGAATGCTGTTACAGTAATCAAGTCTGGAAGTGATGAAGGCGTGGATGAGTATTTCAGCAGCAGATGGTGAGAGGGTTGGACGGAGGCGTGCAATATTACGACGATGAAAAAATGATGTTTTGGTGATATGGCTGATGTGAGATTTGAAGGAGAGGTTGGGGTCCATGATAATGCCGAGGTTTCTGGCCAGGGGGGAGGGGGTGACTGAGTGACCATCGATTTGGAATGAAAAGTTCTGGGAAGAGGGTAAAAGAGATTTTGGTACAAAAATGATGATTTCTGTTTTATTGCTGTTTAGCTTGAGAAAGTTGTTAGTCATCCAGGTTTTTATGTCTGTAAGGCAGTTGGTGATGGTGGAGAGAATGGCGGGGGTGATGGATTTAGAGATGTACAGCTGGGTGTCGTCGGCATAGCAGTGAAAGTGAAGACCATGTTGACGGATGATGTGACCAAGCGGAAGCATGTAGAGTGTGAAAAGGGTTGGACCGAGCACAGAGCTATGTAAACATACAGTAGCTAGTGTGGTGATCTGCTCTGTTTGCCCTTTCCCCTAATTGTCTCCACAGCTGCGGTCACACCTGCTCCTCCAATTAGATAAGATGAGATAAGATAAGCCTTTATTAGTCCCACAACGGGGAAATTCCAGGATTGCAACAGCACAGGGATAGCAACACTCAGAGCAACAATCAGAAGGCAAGAAAAAAACAAGCAAGCAAGAACAGCTAATATACATATGTACATATTACTATAAAATATATATACACACACACAGACACACAGTGCAGAACATTGTAGCTGGATGGAATAAATATGTAAATATATAAACACCCACAGTACGGAGCATTGCAGCTAGGTGGAATAAATATGCAAGTATATAAACACACACAGTGCGGAGCAATGTAGCTAGATGGAATAAATATATAGATATATAAATATAAACACACCCAGTGCTGAGCATTGTAGCTAGATGGAATAAATATGTAGATATATAAACACACACAGTGCAGAGCATTGTTGCTAGATGGGATGAAACAGCATAACCGTCTACTTAGTTATCCTACATGGTATGATTATGTGCCCATACATATTCTCACCCTCCATAGTGACCGGTATTTTCCTAGTTGTATGCCGGAGGGGACCATTGTGTAAGTCTGTTGCATCTTTTGCATTCAAAAAACTATTAGTTTGTTACGTCTTTTTGCTATCTCTGCGAGCAGCCCTGCTTAGGTTGTACAGTCTGACAGCCGTTGGTAGGAAGGACCTACGAAACCTCTCGGTTGTGCACCTGGGATGATGTAGTCTGCTGCTAAATGAGCTCCTCAGTGCATTCAGTATGTCCTGCATAGGGTGGAACTCGGACTCCAGCAGAGATGACAGTTTAGCCACCGTCCTTCTCTCTCCTATTTCCTCCACCGGATCAAGGCGCTGCCCCAGGACAGAACTAGCTTTCTTGATCAGTTTGTTCAGTCTCTTCCTATCAGCTGCTGTAATGCCACTGCCCCAGCAGACCACTCCAAAAGTGATGGCTGATGCCACCACCGTGTCATAGAATGTCTTCAGCAGCGCCCCTTGTACACCAAAAGACCTGAGTCTCCTCAGCAGGAACAGCCTGCGCTGTCCCTTCTTGTAGAGTGCGTCAGTATTGTGTGACCAGTCTAGTTTATTGTTCAGATGAACACCCAGGTACTTATAGGATGTCACCATCTCGATGTCTGTTCCCTGTATATTTACTGGTGCTGTGAGGGGCTGCCCATGCCTGCGGCAGTCCACCACCAGCTCCTTAGTTTTCCTCGCGTTGATCTGGAGGCAGTTCCGATGGCACCAGTCCACGAAGTCCTGGATAAGCCCTCTGTACTCAGCTTCATCTCCATTGGAGATGAGGCCAACGATCGCAGAGTCATCAGAGAACTTCTGTAGATGGCAGTGTGTTGTGTTGTGTGAGAAGTCCGCAGTATAAAGAGTGAACAGGAAGGGAGCCAGCACCGTTCCCTGGGGGGCCCCCGTGCTACTGATGATCGTGTCGGACACACAGTCCCGGGTTCTCACAAACTGAGGCCGGTTCGTGAGGTAGTCCAGGATCCATGATGACAGGTGCTGGTCCACCCCTGCGCGCAGCAGCTTGTCCTTCAGGATCATCGGTTGGATGGTGTTGAAAGCACTGGAGAAGTCAAAGAACATGATCCTCACCATATTCCCGGGCTTCTCCAGGTGGGACAGAGAATGGTGAAGGAGGAAGATCACCGCATCCTCCACCCCAATGCCATGCTGGTAGGCGAATTGGAGTGGATCCATCGCTGGTTCCACCAGGGGGCGGAGGTGAGCAAGGAGCAGTCTCTCCAGGGTCTTCATCAAGTGGGACGTCAAGGCCACCGGTCTGTAGCTGTTCAGGTCTTTGGGGTGGGAAGTTTTTGGTACAGGTACCACACAAGATGTTTTCCACAGCTGTGGTACCCTCCCCAGTTTCAGGCTCATGTTGAAGATATACGTCACAATCCCACACAGCTGGTCTGCACAGGACTTGAGGAGCTTTGCGCTGATGCCGTCCGGTCCCGGCGCCTTCCTCGCTTTGATCTTCCTCAGCTCCGTCCTCACCTGGGTCCTGGTCAGGGTCAGGATGGGGGGCTGTGTGTTGGGAGTGGGGGGGGTGTTGGTGGAGTGGGGAGTGGGCAGCAGGACTTGATTTCTTTAGAGGCAGCAGTGGTTGTTGTGCAGACAGGAGGGAGGGCGGTTGGTCAAACCTATTGAAAAACAGATTCAGGTTGTTCGCCCACTCCCTGCCCCCCGTGGCCTGGGGGGAGGTATTCTGGAGCCCAGAGATGGTTTTGAGGTTTCTCCAGACCCCGCTGATGTCGCTCTGTTGCAGCTTGTCCTCCATCTTCTTCCTGAAGCTGTCCTTGCCTACTCTGATCTTTCTCCTCAGCTCCCTCTGTACGGACTTCAGCATCTCCCTATTCCCCGACCTGAAGATTCTCTTCTTCTCTCTCAGAAGTGTTTTTATCTCAGGGTTGATCCAGGGTTTGTTGTTTGAGTGACGCCGTATGGTCTTGGTGGGAACGGATTTGTCCACACAGAAGCTGAGGTAGCCCGTGAAGGTGTGAGTGAGGCCATCGATGTCCTCACCATGTGGATCGCAGAGCTGCTTCCAGGCGGTGGCTTCAAAACAGTCCTTTAGAGTGTCCATTGTCTCCTCAGACCATAACTCCACAGTGTGCATGGCCGGAGGTTGTCTGTGCACTAGGGGTTTGTACACCGGCCGGAGATGAACCAAGTTGTGATCCGATCTCCCGAGTGGGGGGAGTTGTGATGAGGTGTACGCCTCCTTAGTGTTTGCGTAGAATAAATCCAGTGTTTTATTGTCTCTAGTGTGGCATGTGACATACTGGGTGAACGTGGGTAGAATGGGAGATAGTGAAACATGGTTGAAATCGCCTGAGATGAGGAGAAGAGCATCTGGGTGTTCTGTCTGCAGCCTGCTGGTTACTGAATGGATGATGTCACGCGCTGTCCCAGCGTTCGCCGTCGGATTTGCATAAACAACAATGCAGATCACGTGTGAGTGTTCTCTCGGGAGATATGTAGGCCTCATGCTAACAGCTAGCAACTCAATGTCATTGCTGCAGTGTCGTTGTTTAACAGTGATATGTCCCGGTCTGCACCAGTTGTTGTTAACATACATTATCACTCCACCGCCCCTTGCTTTGCCACTGTCTGGTGTTCGGTCAGCTCGTATCATGTGAAAACCCTCCAGCTCAATGTTAGCATCTGCTGCTAGTTCAGTTAGCCACGTCTCAGTAAACAAAAGGAGAGAGCACTCCCGGTATGTGCTATCATAACGGGAGATAGCCGCTAGCTCATCTACCTTTCCCAGTATCGACCGTACATTTCCCATGACAACAGATGGAAGGGAGGGTCTGTACCTTATATTTTTTGTCCTCCGCCTTACTCCAGCCCGGCAGCCGCGGCGTTTTCGCCTCAGTTCTCTAGGCAGCCTTTTTAAGAAGTGCTGCCCTGCTATCTGCATGGAGACGTCAACGCTCCTCCTGGGTGAAAGTACTCTGTGTTGGAGTCTACGCCAACCTTTTGTAAGGGAGTCTCGCCTCATCTCTTCTACGACGTTTCATCGTCTGGGAGTTTCGTCTCCCCAATGCAACGTAAGCTACCTTTTGGACTTTAATCCTCTCTGCACCTTCCTCCTATCTTCCCTGTGCACAGGTGGATTTCCTCCTGGCGGTGGACCGGATTTTCATCTATCTGCTGTGAGTTCCACTCCTCATCTCTACTTTGACGCTGCTTTCATTAACTGGACTTTTCCCCTCTGTGTCATCTACACCGGCTATTCCTGCCAGGGATGTGATTTTTCCGCTAATTCGCGGAATTTCGCTTTTTTTATCTTCCAAAATAAAAAAAAATATTATATGAGTATACTAAAAGTCGAAATCCGGTATAATTCCCTAACCGTAATGAAGCGACGCGCCTGATTGGCTGATCGTTCTTGCAGTGACCAATGAACGCGGCTGTTGCAGTGATGTTGGGGATTGAACGTAAAGATGCTCCGAGAATTAAAGAAATTGACAAGATCGTGAAAAATAAATTTTGCTGGGATTGGCTAGAAAAGGAGATTGCAACAGATGTTGGGAAGAAAACTGTGACAAATTTGTTTAGCGATTTTATATGGAAAATCGACCGTGCCGGGAAGGCGCAGAAAACATGTACAAGAAGGAGCAAAAAACATGTACAAGAGGTCAAATCGAGGTCCACTAATTATTCAATTGCTGGAACTTTCGGTGTTCAGAAAAAACCATCGAAACTATACGGCCTCCACCCTTTGTTAACGACACGATCGGACACGGAAATCGAAAGGAATGATCCACCCCAACAACCAGTGCCAGTTGCGGATAGAGTAGTGATTTTTGAGGTATGTGAAGATATATTTTTGTATACATGTCATCTAGTTAATATTTTCTTCATCTTGCCTGCTGAAGATGTTTTGGACTTTATTTAAAAAAATATTTTTAACGCCACACATACTTAGAATTATGTTTATGTTTGTGCTTTTCTGTCTTCCCTAATTAAGTCAATATTATACAGTAATAAGTGGCATTCAGCTGTTTGTTTTATGTCATTTAAGCACAGTTCTGGTACTTAAAAATCATAAAAACCCAGGAGCTTTGGGGGGCTTTGCCCCCCTTGCCCCCCCACCGGGGCTCTGCACCGGACCCCGCTGGGGGACTGTGTCCCCCAGACCCCCTGCTAAATTTTCAGATAATTTCCCCAACCCCAAATCACATCCCTGATTCCTGCATGAGCTCACGACTGTCTGAGGGCCTGGCTACAGGCGTTGTTCAGATGCTCTTCGGCGCCTCCACTATTCACCTGCGGCGTAAGATTGATTCAATAACTTGTTTATTCAATCAGTGTTCAGAGAGCTCATACTCCTGTCTCTCTTCTCTTCCGGGGTTGCCAGACTCGTCATCGCTCTGCTCGACTTCCTCCATTCATTCACACATTCACTCACACACACACTTCCACACTCATTTAATAAAGATTATTGTGTTTATTCTGGGCCTGTGTCTGTGCTTGGGTTTTGTCTGAATCATGACAGTCAGTTTTAAATTTTTTACAAAATAAAAATGTAGTCTTTCGTTTTAGCAGATCTCTGATACCCCTAACATTAGCTGAACAAACAGGTAATGACACTTTGTTGCTGTAAGTGGAACAAAATAAAACAAGATTTCCAGCACCTGAGAATATTAGAACTGTATAAACAAATAACTGACCATAGTAAGCAGTTCAAAATCCTTTGCTTAGAGTTTTCTGAAAGTCACTTTCACTGGGTCATGCTGGCATTTGCCATCTTTAGGATTGCTGCTCTTTTCAATCGATGATTGCTCTGGTCCCAGTGAAGAATGCTCTTTTGCCCCCTTTATACGCTGCCCCAGGTGGAGGCAGCGCCTTACCTTTTGCCGTCAGGTCTTCTTTGAAGATTATCTTCCTTGATTTCAGGTATTCCGATCCCTTGGCATTTTTCCAAACCAACTCTTTGGCTGATCTTGATGTAAATCGGATGATCACTGGGCGATTTTTCCTACCAACACAGTGGCAGACATCAATATGGAAACGCAGATCATTTCCGACCTCTGGAATGATGGCACTGCAGATATCTCTCATCCTCTGTTTGACATCTTCTCCCTCCTGTTCCTGTAGCCCATAGAACCTCAGGTTCCACCTCCTCTGGTACCGCTCGTCCTCATTCACCTTGTCTTCCAGCTCAGAGATCCTTTTCTGGTGGTCCACAGTTATCTTCCTCATGGTTGTAATCTCTTTTCTCATATCTTGAATTTCTTTAAAAAGAAAATCTGAGTTTTCTTTCAAGGCATTGATGCTTTCTGCATTTGGTCTTAACTTTTCCAGGTCACCGGCCTTTCTTTTAATGACATCAGCCCTTCTTTCAATGCTGTCAGCTCTCTCGTTTGTTTTATTCAGTTCTAAAACTAAACCGGAAGTTGCTACCATAATTCACGCAATTATTTCACACAAGGCATCATTATTTTGGTAGTCAACTAATGTGATTATTTCTGTCACGTCTGTCATCTCTGCTTCGTGTTTGGGGCTCCAGTGCATGTTTAACCTCACCTGTTTAAGTCAGCACACCTGAGAATATCACCTGGTTCTCAGTCTATGCCTTAATAGCTCAACCTCCACACCACAAAACAGCCATCCACGCTCTCCAAGATCATGGAACCACCATCTATAGCACCTTAATGCTTTGTGCA
Organism: Pholidichthys leucotaenia; assembly: GCA_020510985.1. Classification (NCBI taxonomy): domain Eukaryota; kingdom Metazoa; phylum Chordata; class Actinopteri; order Cichliformes; family Pholidichthyidae; genus Pholidichthys; species Pholidichthys leucotaenia. Next base: position 65,515,774 of record CM035841.1, read on the forward strand.
GAATGTTTGGTTGTCCTTTCTTTGCATCATGGTTCAGAGAGAAATGTTCTCAGTTTTGTCATGTTTGCTTAATTGACAATAAAGTGAATTGGAGTTGACTTTGACAGATTCTGTGTCATTACCAGGTGAAACATTATGGATATTAATACAAAGAGTGTTGTAGCTTTAAAGTGTCTAATTACAGATGACAAGAGCCTTTGGCATGAATTGCTGCAGACCTTTGCAGCAGACACATAAGAACACATGTGATCAGTCTCCAGTGCCTCTGTTCTTTGACCCCAGAACAACAGGAGGGTCAACTCACACACACGTTCTACCTTGATGGAAACAAGGTTCGTTTGCCCAAAGTTCCACAACAAAGGGGAAAAAATGGTGGTAACAGCTTGGACTGAGCTAAGACTAAAGGTGCAACACAGAATGGATTAACAATTTATCCTCTCTGCTTTAAATAACAGTCAAAGCAGGTGGGTCATTTTTGACTCCCGAGGACAAAAGGTGTCGGCATTTAGGAGGACATGAGGGATCTAAAACCACTCATCAGCCTGCTGATGGCACATTAGAAGCAGAAGTGGCCTGCAGATAAAATTGATGTTTTTATTCTACTGTAGGTCCAAACATCTTTACAAAGTAGCACTGTTTTAAAAAGAGAGGAGAAACTTGACTCACAACAACAGTAATAAAATGCACAATACTAAGGAAGTGGATTTACACAGGGTGGAAATAATGGAATAACGGGACCATAGCAGGATTTCTTGGCATTAATTGTGAAGCATTAAATGATAAATCTACTCAAGAGCGTTAAGATTTGTCGCTGACTTCAGGTGGTGTTGGAGTAAACAGCTGATCTAAAGGGACAAAAGCAGCTCCATGGATGGTGACGTGTATTAATAAGCTGAATGTTAATGGTGGAGACATCACAAGGTCAATGAGAGCCTTTGATTCTCTGACAACCACACACACACACAGAAAGCCTAGAGCCGTTGAAATGACACATCTGGTGACCTTTGACCTTGAGCACAACATGGACGCAGACCCCTGAGGATCATGGGAAAGACAGAGGAGCACTTTCTCCAGCAGACTGCTATAGCTTCACTGTCCAACGGTTTGGTACAGGAAATCTTTCCTGCTCCACGCCATTTCACTGTACAATAACTCACTCTGATGTTGGATTCTGGTCAGAACTATGCTGCCATGCTGCACCTTGCAGTCTGGTACCTCACATCTCACTTTGCTCCTGATAGTCCTGCATTGTACAGCAGGTAGGATTCATGTGTTTATACGGGTCACCATCTGTTCATCTATGATGGAGATCGGCTTTATAGTAGTTTTAGTTTTACTTTCCATGGGCAGTCCCTTTGTCTGTTATGCTGTGTGTGTTTCTGTCATTTGGTTGTCTGCTGTCATGCTGCTGTTAAACTGAAATTTCCAAAATTGGGGTCAATAAAGTACATCTATCTCCAAAGAATATTAAAAATTTTTGTGGACTAACAAGTCAGACGTTTATTCATGAAAACTCACAACTCAATCCATACTTGCTGCACGGTGGCGCAGTGGTTTAGCACTGCGGCAGCACAGTTTACCCTCGGCCGGGGGATCGCGGGGATCATGAGATCGTGGGTTCGATCCCGGCCCCCGACCAACAGTGAGATGTGTGGAGTTTGCATGTTCTCCCCGTGTTGCGTGGGTTTACTCCGGGATTTCTCCGGTTTCCTCCCGCATACCAAAAACATGTAGGTTTAGGGCGCTCGCGCACGCAGCAACCGGCAGCCGGTGGCTTGTCACCAGACTGCAAACCAAATCTACCTACGGGTACAAATAAGTAACAAAAAAAAAAAAAAATACTTCTCTACACCCCACATCCTTCCAACCTCCAACCATAAAGTGACTGTAACCTTTTGGAGTTCTGGACATCAGTCGATCCCCAGGCCAAATAGTCAGACATCACATCAATTCAATTCAACTTTATTTATATGGTGCCATTTCACAACAATAGTCATCTCATAGCACTTTCAAATGTAGGGGAAACCCCACAGTTGCAGAAAGACCCCAGCAATCAGGCGATCCCCTGTGAGCAAGCACTTGGTGATGGTGGAGAGGAAAAACTCCCTTTTAACAGGAAGAAACCTCTAGCAGAACCAGTGTCAGGGAGGGGCAGTCATCTGCTGCGACTGGCTGGGGGGGTGAGGGGATAGAAAAAAAGAATCAAGATAAAAAATATACACAATAACCACATACATCAATGCAGAAAAATTATAAATACACAATTATAAATATTATAAATACACAAATATAACAGCCTGACTCACATTTAACATAAATATTATAAATACACAAATATAACAGCCTGACTCACATTTAACACATATAACATAACTCACATTTGCCTATTTCAGGCCTTCCTCCCTCCGTCACTCACTATAAACAAACACATTTATTCCTTCCCTTCATTCACTCTCACTTTGCAGACAATTAATTCATACATGAGTACATTCTTGTTTATTTTTCAGCCAGTTTTTAACATTTTTAGTGAATGTTTTAAAGTCCGTTATTATTTTAATTTCATTTGGCATTGTGTTCCAGATGTGACTGCCCTTTATAGAGAAAGCTGTTTGTCCAAATGTGGTTCTGCGGTGGAATATTTTACAGTTATTGTTAACAGAACTCCTGGTGGCTCTGCTGCTGTCCTGTCTTTGGACGAAACCAGCAAGTGGCTCGGGTGCTGATTTATGGAAACATTTGAACGTTAATTTCAGAAGACAGAGGTCAATGAAGCTCTCAAAACTCAATAGGTTGTATTTTTTTAAAACATTACAGTGACGCCACCTAATGGGCTTTTTGTCCAAGATTTTTAGGGTTTGATTATATAATGAACCTATATGTCTTATTGTGGAAGGGGCTGCTTGAGCCCAGACTGTCAAACAGTATGATATATGAGAAAAAACCATAGAATGCATATACAGTGCAGCTGCTTCGTAAGGTATGTAATATCTAATTAATTTAAAGCAGTTCAGATTTTTTTTTACTGTTTTTGAAATTTTCTTTATATGAAGATTAAATTTGAGTTGAGGATCTAGTACAATGCCAAGGTATTTGAATTCTGTAGCTAAACTGATGTCATGATCATGTATATTAACTTTAAAATGTTGCAGGTTACATTTTTTGATTGAAAAGCACATTGAGACTGTTTTCTGAAGGTTCAGCAATAGATGGTTCTTGAGGAGCCACTCTTGGACATCAACCATACTTGTAGACAGTACATCTGCAGCCTGTGCTGGAGTCTTGGCAGCTGTGTAAATAACTGCATCATCTGCATAAAGTTGGCATGTTGCAGCTGAGCAGTGTAACGGCAAGTCATTAATAAAAATGCTGAAAAGTAAAGGACCAAGAATGGACCCTTGTGGGATACCCATGCGGTTGTTTAAAAATGAGGATTTATCCTGGTGAACTTTTACACACTGTTCTCTATTCTGGAGATAAGATGCAAACCATTCTAATGTATTTGGGGAGAAGTTAAAAGATACCATTTTGGATAAAAGCAAACTGTGGTTTACAGTATCGAAAGCCTTTTTGAGATCTAGAAAAACAGCTCCTACCACATTACCCCTGTCCAAGGACTGTTTGACGTTTTCAATAAGGCAACAATTTGCTGTTTCTGTTGAGTATCCTGGTCTAAAACCAAATTGATGTGGATGAAGAAGTTGACTGTCTTGTAAGTAGTCTATCAGCTGTGTAGCTACAACTTTTTCAAGAACCTTAGATAGGACTGGTAAAATAGAGATTGGGCGGTAATTGCATATATCGTCTTTACTGCCTGATTTATGAACTGGTATGACGACAGCTTTTTTCCAGCCAGATGGAAATGTACTAGACCTAATGGAGAGATTAATGAGATGAGTCAGTGGTTTGATTAATATTTTGCTGTGCATTTTGAGAAAGGAGGTGCTCATATTGTAGATATCATTAGTTTTTGAGTTTGACAGTGTTTTAACAATACCAGCAATTAACTTCTCATTTACCTCATCGATGTGAAAAGTATCTGTTGGAAGTATGGAATTTGTGTTGTTGAGCACATTTGGCAGCACAAAATTTTTTGTTAAGTCTTCCACAGAGCCCACAAAGTGTGAATTAAATTCATTTGCCAAAGTAGCCTTGTCACTGACGGTCTTGCCATTGATTCTAAGTTCCTTTACCCCCTTCTGATCGTTTTTTTTATTAGTTAAGTTATTTAAATGCCTCCATAGGGAACTGTTGTTACCCTTTGCATGATCTATCAGTTTATTGTAATAAGATATTTTTGATTTTCGCAGCTCATGTACCACTTTATTTCTTAAACTTTTGTACACAAGGTGATCATTTTGTAGTTTGGAGGTTAGAGATGTTTTCAGTGCATAGTCTCGCCTCTTCATAAGTTTTCTTATTTCATTATTTAACCATGGTAGGCTAATCTTCTGTTGTCTACTTTTAATTTGCTTTGAAAATTTTTCTATAGACTTTGTGATTGTTGCAGTTATAAAATTACAACAATCATCTACTTCACATGTTGACATGAGCTGCTCCCAATTTTGATTCTCTAAGTAATGTTCAAACTCCTCATTTTTTGATTTGGGGATAATAAAATTTGATTTGTCAATATCGACTCCCCCAAAATACTGTAGTCGCTTTTTAGTAAGTTTTCTGACAGCAAGAACCATGTTGTGACCTGAGAGACCAGTTACAAGATTATAGGTTCTGGTTATTCGTTCTGGTTTATTAGTAAATACCATGTCAATAAGTGTTCTGGATTGTTTGGTTATTCTGGTGGGTCCTTTGATGATTTGCTGGTAATTAAATTTAGTCATGAGGCTTTTCAGTTTTTGTTTGTCTTTTTTATCAGACCAGTTGATATTAAAGTCACCATGAATTATCGTTTCTCTGTTCTTCTCAAGTTGTTTAACCAGATCACTTAATTCATTATAAAAGGAAGAGTTGTGTGACGGTGGGTTGTACACTACTGCAATGTTGAAATTCATTACCGGAGAGAGACATACATTAACAGCTAAACATTCAAGTGAAGTATTCAAATCAACCAGTTGACATTTATATTTCTCTTTGATGTAAATTAAAACACCTCCTCCCCTCCCTACCTGCCTGTCTTTTCTAAAACACTGGTAGCCCACAATATCGATCATATTAGTGTCTATGTTCCTGTGTAGCCAGCTTTCTGAGAGACAAAGGTAGTCCAGATTTGAGTCCAACAGCAACACCGAAATCTCATCTCTTTTGGGGATTATGCTCCGTATGTTTAAATGACCGCCGAGGATCCCCTTTGGTTTAGCCTTGGTGTCCCAAAGAACTCGTGCATGATTAACAGTTTGGAAAAATAAATGTTGTTTTTGCTTTTGTACAGCTCGGTTTTGTGCTAACCCAGTGGTCTGCTGTTTAATAGTGGCAGGTCCAGGGTTAAGGTGAATGTCTCCTGCCAGAAGTAGCAGAACTAACAGAACTTTAATTGTATATCCTCTGCCATATTGAGATTTTTGCTTAACAGCCATGTATGCCTTAATTTGGAAGTTTTTGCTCAGGGCTTTTAAAGACCACATAGAGTGTAGGGTGAGATGTCCAAGCCCAAATCCATACAGATAAAACTTTTTAACTTCACCTTTGGTTGAGTTTGTCGGAAAATCCTTCTTGTTGCAGGTCCAGACACACAAAGACAAAACGAAGAGGAAGTAGAGAAGGCTTATTAGTGGTGCCCATCAGCCCACTTTTTAATCCGGTGGCAGCCATCTTCAGTCTTTCTTGGAAAGAAGGAAAAAGAAAATCTGTGGATAGTAAAATAAATTCTGCTTATATCGCCAGAATCTGATCCGATCGTCCTCGAATCCAGCTGGGCCTCAGCTAGCCAACTAGCCCCTTCCGTTGCTGGTCTCGTTGCTCATAGTCGCCGTAACTGGTCTCCCGTCCCGCTCCTCCAACCGAGTCTCGTCACACACCGCCGCTGCCACCGAGCTCCGCTGAGGTCACGGTAAGTCCTCCGCTAGGCACCGCCACCTACCGTCGTCTGCCTGGGTGAAATCTCTGCTGAGCCCCGTCAACAAATAGCCGCTTGCCTGGTAGTATCTCCGCTGGGCCTCACAGCTGGGCTTCGATTCAGGCTGGTGTAAGGTGGAATGACTGGCGCCAGCATTAAGCTAACTAGCGTTAGCTTAGCAATCGCTTCGGGTAGTCTCGTCGCACACCGCCGCTGCAGTCACGGTAAGTCCTCCGCTGGGCACCGCCGCCTACCGCCGTCTGCCTGGGTGAAATCTCTGCTGAGCCCCGTCAACAAATAGCCGCCTGCCTGGTAGTATCTCCGCTGGGCCTCGCAGCTGGGCTTTGATTCAGGCTGGTGTTAGGTGGAATGGCTGGCGCCAGCATTAAGCTAACTAGCGTTAGCTTAGCAATCGCTTCAGGTAGGGCACATCAGTGAATCACAAGGAAGCGCTGGAATCGCTGGTCAGTTTACTCACAGTGGCCGGATAAAAGCGATCAAAGGGGTAATCCACCGGAGGTATATCCGATCGCTGTAGGTTAGTTATTTAGAGACTGGCGCCAGCATCAAGCTAACTAGTGTTAGCTTAGCAATCGCTTCAGGTAGCATTAAGCTAACTAGTGTTAGCTTATCAATCGCTTCAGGAAGGCGCAGGAAGTCGCTGGAGAAAGGCGATTAAAGGGCAATCCAGCGGAGGTGGCAATTCAGCCCGTGCGTGTTCGCCACGAGCGCCGATCGCTGCAGGCCAGCCACTTTTAATGGCAAAATCAGTGACTTTGTCTCAGCACTGAAAAAGTGTGACCATCCCGGTCGCCAGCAGAAAATGCTCAGGAAATGCTCAGAGAAGATGAAAAGAATAGACATGTAGAGAGCAAACATTAAAGGAGAGAAGCCAAGTACCTTATTGGAGGTCCCATCCATCCATCTTCTTCCGCTTAATCCTTTTCGGGTCACAGGGAGGCTGGAGCCTATCCCAGCATCTTTGGGCGAGAGGTAGGGTACACCCTGGACAGATCGCCAGTCCATCACAGGGCCAACACAGAGAGACAGACAACCATTCACTCTCACAGTCATACAGTACCTAAGGACAATTTAGAATCCCCAATTTGAGGCCAATTAACCTAACTTGCATGTTTTTGGCATGTGGGAGGAAACCGGAGAAATCCTGGAGTAAACCCACGCAGACACGGGGAGAACATGCAAACTCCACACAGATCACTGTTGGTCGGAGGCTGGGATTGAACCCAGGATCCCCCAGCCAAGGGTGAGTTGCTGTGCTGCCCATTATTGGAGGTCCCCCGGCAGTCCAAATATATTAACAGCAAAACAAAGGGAGGGTTCAGAGACACATGATCCCACCCTAATTATAGGCTATATTGAAAGGAAGGTTTTTACCCTATTCTTAAAAACAGAGATCGAGTCTGGCTCCCGAATCCAGATTGGCAGCTGGTTCCGCAGGAAAGGAGCTTGATAGCTGAAGGCTCTGCCTCCCATTGTACTTTTGGAGATTCTAGGTATTACAAGTAAGCCAGCATTTTGGGAGCGTAATTGTGACGACGGAGTGTCGCCACTGTATGGTCTGGTAATTGAATGTTGTATTATATGTGTAAAAGGATTTGTATTTGCAGATGTTGGCGTGTATTGCATTGTAAAAATGCACATATAATTGTAGAATGTGTTTTGACTGAATTGAATCCTTTTGTGAGATAATTGTTAATATTATGTTAATTGGATGAGGCAATTGATTATTCTTAAAACCATGTACCTTTGCCAGCATGCTTCCTGGTGGTATCCCGGCAAAAGACTCCTCAGGGGTTTGAGGGCCTTTAGAGGATACCAGCAGGAGGTAGTATAGGATGGTGGAGTAAAGGTGGAGTTTAATATGTAAATAGGGGTTTGAATTATTTATTGTATTATTCATGGTGTATTTATGGTGTTATTTATTCTGTAAATATTGTGGGGAAATTATTTATGTATTTATGTCCTTTTTAGATATTATTGGGTATTTGTGGGAAGATGGAATGTTCATTGTCTTACCTGGGATTATGGTATGTGCCAATTAGGTTAATTATTTCACTGTGTATATTAACAGGTGTTTTCATTTGGTTTGTGTGGGGTGTCGGTGTCATGCCTCGCCGCTCATCAGCGGCGCCAGCTGCACGCACACCTGCGCCTCGTCAGCGGCAAGGGATTTAAGCCGCCTCGCCCTGGGCTTCGGCCTGAAGCCGTCTGATCTCATCGGCTACTCTTGCTGCAAGGAATTCCCTTCAACCAAGCAAGATCACAAGTAAGCATCTTTACCTTCCTCTTCCAGTTCTCCTCCCCTGTGCACAGGTGGATTCCCTGGCGGCGGACAACACCCTCCAGCCGTCATCTCCTCGCTGTTGCATCAGGCGCTCCAAGTCGCTGTCTACCGGGCTACGCCCTTGCTACGCCAGCCACCTGCCCAAACCAAGTAAGCCAGCTGTCATTGCTACTATCTCCTGTATTGGTGTGGTGCCCGTTACCCTTCTCCCTCTGCTTCTCCCATAGGGTTGTCCGGCTGAACGGCTTCCTGCCCCCGTGCCTGACGCAGACGCCACCACCAATACATCCACATATCACAGACACGCAACCACACACACACTTGTTGTTCAATAAACTGTTAAACCTATTCTGAGCCTGCTTGTGTGTCTCCTGAGCCGTGCATTATGTCAGTCGGAGGTGCGCTGGAGTTATTGCCTGTGAAGATTGTTGGAATAAACAGAAATTGCTGGCTGCAAATTTTGGAAGCCTCCACTCTTTCTCTGGTGCCTTGACTGCTCGGCAGTCGCTCGTGACATTTTGGTGTCAGAAGTGGGATTTGAACCCACGCCTCCATTTGGAGACCAGAAATGGTTCGTTCCTGCTAATTTGTGACAGAAGTGGTCCGGTTTCACGTCTGTGGTGAAGAGGAAAGCGCAGCCGGATGAGTGGTGTCAGAAATTTTCTACTCCCACCGCGGCTACGAAGAAAGACAGTGGAACGCATGACAATGATGTCAAATTAAGCGGACTGTGTGACGTTTGGTCAAAAAAAAAAAAAAAGTGTTGTCAAAAGTAAGGAGTGATAACACGGGACAAGAGGAGTGATGGCCAAAAGGAACGTGAAGAAACAACAGGAGCAATTAGACGACTTGGAAACTAGCATGGCAATGGAGGAGCAGGGGACCAGTGGACTAGACAAGCTGGGAGAATTGACGGGCTTTGTGAAGTCCCTGGTGTGTTCACTGACAGTCAGAGACCATCAGAGGGAGGAAGAAGCCTCTCTGCAAGAACAAAGGTGGCAAACTGTGCAGCATCAATTTCGCCAGATGCAGTCACAAGTGACGGAGCTGAGAGAGGACTATGGGAGCCGGGCTGAACGCAGCGGTGATGACAGCGCTTCAGGGGAAGACCCCAGGGTGACCGCCGGTTGGGTCGGCCTGCAGGAGGAGGAGCTATCGCTGCAGGTGCAGTCGAGGACAATGCAGATGCACCGCTAGCCCAGGCTGAATCCGTTCTCTCCCGATGACGACATCGAGCATTATCTGGCAATGTTTGAGAGGATTGCTATGGTCTACCACTGGCGTAAGGAGGAGTGGTCTATTCAGTTGATTCCTCTGTTCACAGGTAAAGCACGTAGTGCGTATGTGCTCATGGACATCGTTGACACAGAGAACTATGATAAAGGAAGCAATTTTAACTAAGTATGAAATAACGCCCGACACCTATAGGAGAAGGTTTCGCACCCTGGACATTCATCAGGACGAAACCCCCCGTGAACTGTATGTACGTTTGAAAGACTGTTTAACAAATGGATTAAACTGGAGACCTCAACGGTGAAAGACATCATGGAACTGTTGATCTTGGAGCAGTTTCTGCAGATGGTGGACCCAGAACTGGGAGTCTGGATATGAGAGCGGGACCCGAACACTGCGGAGGATGCGGCTCGTCTGGCGGAAGTCTTTCTGTCAGCCAGGTCTGGGAGCAGGAGACCTACTCTCAGCCGTGACGACTCTTTCCCCACACGGAGTAAGTTTGATGAGGGCGAAAGGGGTGGTCAAGCGCAAAATAGACTGTATTCCAGCTCCAGTCAGGTCACTATTAGCAAACATAATGGTAGTAGAAAGTCACGTTTTGTTTCGAGTCAAGATATACGCTGTTACCAGTGTAATAAAATTGGTCACACACAGTATTCATGTCCTGCCACAAGAAATAGTAAATCGTCATTATTATGCTCAATTCCTAGACCCACTCTTTCAGCACCAGGGCACAGTGAAATGTACAAAACGACGGTGTTGCTTAATGGTCAGTATGAAGAGGCCCTTTTAGACTCAAGTTGTTTTCAAACTGTTGTGCTGCCTAGTTTGGTCCCTAGGGATTTGTGGAATGAGTCTGGAATAAATATCAGTTGTGTCCATGGGAATAAAAGGCTGCACCCAACCGCTGAGGTCTATTTAACAGTGGGGGGTCAGACTTATCTCCTTTCTGTAGCTCTTGTGCCTGATTTGCCATACTCGGGGATTCTTGGCAATGATGTTCCAACTTTGTTGGATATCATACAACAGGTTAGGGATGAACACCAAACTGAGGAGAGACAGGCAGGTAGTGCTGTTGAGCAGAGGGTAAAGGCACCTGTGGTGAAAAATTGCAATATGGTTACAACTAGAGCTCAGAGGGCTGCCAATGTTCTTCAGGAGCTGCCGTTTTATGATTCTGGGATAGAGGCAGGCCCAATTAAGCAAACCAAAAAGGAGAAGAGACAAGGTTTTAGCTACAGTTAAGAACTTGGGGGAGGAAACATCACAGCTAAGCCAGTCAGTAGATTTTAACATTCCTTCTGACATAGCAGTGCTGCAGAAAGCTGACCCATTGCTAAAACCTTGGTTTGAAAAGGTCTCTGAGATTGACAGTGTGAAACAGGGCAGAGTGGACTGTTTGGCTGAGGCCGAGTATGTCATTAGAGATGGAATTCTGTACCAACAGCAAGATGAAGTTAGGGCCATAGCTTTGCCACAAGGCCTCACACAAAAAGTGATGGAACTGGGACATGTTATCCCTTGGGCAGGTCAGCTAGCGTTCCGGAAAACATTCCAGAGAATTGCTAGAAGGTTTGTGTGGCCAGGAATGTACACCCAGGTTAAGGAGTTTTGTGCAACATGTGAGATATGTCAAATTACATCATCTAGGGGAGTAGCCCAGGCCCATCTTCATCCATTACCAATCATTGGAACACTGTTTGATAGGATAGGGATGGATATACAGTAGTTGGCCTCCTAGAAAGAAGCTCCTCAGGTAATAAATACATTCTTGTAATATGTGACTATGCTACTCGGTACCCAGAAGTCTTCCCATTGAAATCTATTAAGGCTAGGCAGGTTGCTAACTGCCTTATTCAGTTATTTTCTAGGGTAGGCGTACCCAAAGAGGTCCTGACAGACTGTGAGACAAATTTTCTATCAAAACTTTTGCAGCAGGTTTATAAACTGTTGGGTATCAAGGGAATTAAGACCACCCCATATCACCCTCAGACTGATGGACTGGTGGAACGGTTTAACTAGACTTTAAAGAACGTGCTGGGGAAATTTGTTTCTAGTAAGGGCTCGGATTGGGACCAGTGGGTACCGTATTTGTTGTTTGCTTATCGGGAGGTGCCCCAGGCTTCAACAGGGTTCTCACCTTTTGAACTACTTTATGGCTATCAGGTAAGGGGCCCACTGGATTTATTAAAGGAGCACTGGGAGAGGCCTCCAAGTGATCAGGACAATGTGGTCTCATACATCATTAAAATGAGACAAAAACTGGATCAGATGACTGCTTTGGCTCAGGAGCACATGAGGATGGCGCAAAATAAACAAAAGACATGGTATGACAAGAAGGCCAGGAAGAGGGTTTTTCTCCCAGGTCAGCAGGTGTTGTTCCTGCTGCCCTCTTGTGATAGTAAGCTGTTGGCTCGATGGCAGGGGCCTTACGAAATTTCTAGGAAGTTGAGCGCAGTGACATATGAACTGTATATGCCTGATAGAAAGACAAAACTGTGGCAGCATAGTTTTACCCTTGGCCGGGGGATCGCGGGGATCATGAGATCGTGGGTTCGATCCCAGCCCCCGACCAACAGTGAGCTGTGTGGAGTTTGTATGTTCTCCCTGTGTTGCGTGGGTTTACTCCGGGATTTCTCCGGTTTCCTCCCGCATACCAAAAACATGTAGGTTTAGGGCGCTTGCGCACGCAGCGACCGGCAGCCGGTGGCTTGTCACCAGACTGCAAACCAAATCTACCTACGGGTACAAATAAGTAACAAAAAAAAAACAAAAAAAAAAAAACACCAGTGCTTTTATATCAACTTGTTGAAGGAGTTTCAGCAGCCTGTGCATCAGCAGCAGCAGCCTGGTCATCAGCAGATGCGTCATCAGCTCCTGATTTGTGCAACGGAAGTGGATAAGGAGAGAGAACAATCCTTTCCCACAGACGTGAGAGAGTTTTGTTCTTTTCATGCGTCTCATTTGCAGGATGATCAGCAGAGAAAGTTAGAGGCACTAATAGATCCAGATTTGTTTCAAGAGAGACCTGGTTTCACCACTTTAGTAGACCATGGAATGCATTTAAAGAAAGAGGCTATTCCCCATCAGAAGTCCTATAGGATTCCTGAACGGTTGGTCCCAAACTGAGGCAGGAGATTGATTTGATGTTGCAGCTGGGAGTGATTGAGGAGTCGGTCAGCGAATGGTGCAGCCCAATTGTGTTGGTCCCCAAAAAAGATGGTTCTTTGATGTTCTGCATTGACTTTAGGTACTTGAATGCAGTCTCTAAGTTCGAGTCATACACCATGCCCCGAATTGACGAGTTGTTAGAGAAAGTGGGCAGGGCTAGGTTTATTTCTACATTAGACCTAAGCAAGGGGTATTGGCAGGTGGCCTTGGCACCTGAGATGAAGGAATTGACAGCCTTTAAAACACCTTATGGCACTTTCCAGTTCAAGGTCATGCCATTTGGCCTCCAGGGGGTACCTGCAACTTTCCAGTGACTCATGGACCAGGTATTAGGTGGAGTGTCAGACTTTGCAGCTGCCTATCTGGATGACATAATCATCTATAGTCAGACCTGGAAGGATCATGTGTTACATCTTTGGCAGGTCCTGCATTTAATTAAGGAGGCAGGGCTGACTATTAATACATGCAAGTGCGCATTTGGATGGCAGCAGGTGGAGTACCTGGGACATGTGGTTGCTCAGGGGGTCATTAGACCATGAGTGGGAAAAGTAGACGCTATTCAGGCCTATGCTGTCCCCACAACCAAAAAGAAGGTACGGTCGTTTTTGGGTCTGGTAGGGTGGTACAGTAAATTCATCCCCCATTTTGCTGAAAGGGCAGCAATCCTGACTGACCTCACAAAGGCTTCAGCACCAAATAGGGTGAAATGGACAGAGGAGTGTGGGAGAGCCTTTGAGGATTTGAAGGGTGCGATTTCTGGGGAGAAGGTTCTCTACAGTCTGGATTTCGCCCGTCCATTTATTCTGCAAACAGATGCTTCAGGAGTTGGCATCCAAGCAGTACTTCTCCAGGAGGTGAGGGGAGAGAGACACCCAGTACTGTTTTTGAGCCATAAATTGTTGGACCAAGAGACGAGATACTCTACGCTGGAAAAAGAATGTCTGGCCATGAAATGGGCAATAGGGTCTCTTAGGTATTATTTACTCAGACGTGATTTCACGAATAGAATGAAGGACACTAACAATTGTCTTACAGGGTGGTATCTGTCCCTACAGCCCAAAAACGTCACGATTCAGTATATGGCAGGGAAGACCAACCTTGTGGCAGACAGCCTCTCCAGAGTACATGACTCATACAGTACTGTACTCTTGGGAGAGGGGGGGTGGAGGAAATGTGACGACAGAGTGTCACCACTGTATGGTCTGGTAATTGAATGTTGTATTACATGTGTAAAAGGATTTGTATTTGCAGATGTTGGCATGTATTGGATTGTAAAAATGCACATATAATTGTAGAATGTGTTTTGACTGAATTGAATCCTTTTGTGAGATAATTGTTAATATTAATTATGTTAATTGGATGAGGCAATTGATTAATCTTGAAACCATGTACCTTTGCTGGCATGCTTCCTGGTGGTATCCCGGCAAAAGACTCCTCAGGGGTTTGAGGGCCTTTAAAGAATACCAGCAGGAGGTAGTATAGGATGGTGGAGTAAAGGGGGAGTTTAATATGTAAATAGGGGTTTGAATTATTTATTGTATTATTTATGGTGTATTTATGGTGTTATTTATTCTGTAAATATTGTGGGGAAATTATGTCCTTTTTAGATATTAATGGGTATATGTGGGAAGATGGAATGTTCATTGTCTTACCTGGGATTATGGTATGTGCCAATTAGGTTAATTATCTCACTGCGTATATTAACAGGTGTTTTCATTGGTTTGTGTGGGGTGTCGGATGTGCGTTGGAATTATTGCCTGTGAAGATTGTTGGAATAAACAGAAATTGCTGGTTGCAAGTTTTGAAAGCTTCCACTCTTTCTCTGGTGCCTTGACTGCTCGGCAATCGCTCGTGACAGTAATGCTCTGTTAGGATGATAGGGTAGTATTAGATCTTTTAAATAAAAAGGGGCCTGATTGTTAAGAGCTTTGTAAGTGAGAAGAAGGATTTTAAACTTAATTCTAAACTCCATGGGAAGCCAATGAAGGGAGGCCAGAACCGGAGAGATTTGATCTCTCTTTCTAGTACCTGTTAAAACTCTTGCAGCAGCATTTTGGATCAACTGAAGACTTTTTAAAGATATTTTAGGACAACCTGATAATAAAGAGTTAGAATAATCTAATCTAGAGCTAACAAAAGCATGGATCAGTTTCTCAGCATCACTCTGAGACAAGATGCTCCTAATCTTGGCAATATTGCGCAAATGATAGAAGGCAGTCTTAGAAACAAATTTAATATGTGAATTGAAAAACAGATCTTGATCAAAAATAACTCCAAGGTTCCTCACAGAACTATTCAGAGAAAGAGTAACCGCATCCAAACTAAGAGTTTGATTTGGAAAAGTATTTCTAAGGTTTTTTGGACCAACAAGTATGACTTCAGGCATGTCTGAATTTAATAGCAGGAAATTACAAGTCATCCAAGCTTTGATTTCCTTAAGACAGGCGTCTAACTTGGCTAATTGATTACTATCATCTGGCTTCATTGACAAGTATAATTGTGTGTCATCTACATAACAATGAAAATATGTACAGTCTTTTCTAATGATGTTGCCTACCAGAAGCATATATAAACTAAAAAGAGTAGGGCCTAGCATAGATCCCAGTGGAACTCCATGACTGAGCTTAGAGTTGGAAGAAAACTCATTATTGACATGAACAAACTGAAGCCTATCAGACAAATAAGATCTAAACCACTGCAACAAAGTTCCATTAAGTCCAACATAGTGTTCTAATCTATCAAGTAGAATATCATGGTCGATAGTATCAAAGGCTGCACTAAGGTCTAAAAGGACAAGAACAGAAACAAGTCCATTATCAGATTCGATCAGGAGGTTATTAGTGACCTTCACTAAGGTTGTTTCAGTACTATGATGGATTCTGAACCCAGATTGAAACTCTTCAAATAAACCATTTCCCTGTAAGTGGTCAAATAATTGTGTAGCAACAACTCTTTCTAAGATTTTTAAAATGAAAGGCAGATTAGAGTGGATCCAGCGTTGGCTTTTTGAGTAAGGGTTTAATTACAGCCATTTTAAAAGCCTGCGGTACATGGTCTAATGTTAAAGAAGAATTGATTATTTGAAGAATACGGCTACCAATAAATGGGAAGACTTTTTTAAATAATCTGCTAGGCATAGGGTCTAAAAGACAAGATGAAGGCTTGGATGAGGAAATTATTTTATCTAACTCTAAAAGGTCAATAGAAGTAAACTTATCCAAACAGATATCAATTGAAGGAGTTGTAGTAATTACTGTATTTAAGTTTACGGTGGGAAGAAGCTGACTGATTTTATTTCTAATAGATGAAATTTTATGATTGAAAAAGTTCATAAAGTCCTTACTAGTAAGCTCTAGGGGGATGCGAGGATTGACAGAATCCTGACTCTTTGTCAGCCTGGCTACAGTGCTGAAAAGAAACCTGCGATTATTCTTGTTCTCTTCTATTAATGCAGAGTAATAACTTGTTCTAGCTTTTCTAAGAAATTTTTTTTATAAATTAAAAGATGATTTCTCCAAGCTGAATAGATTTCATCTAAATTAGTGGAACACCATTTTCTTTCTAATTGATGAGTCTTCTGTTTTAAGCTACGAGTTTCTGTGTTAAACCAAGGGGTTGGAAATCTCTGATTGGACTTTTTCTTTTTTAAAGGGGCCACCAAGTCTAGAGTCTGATGCAGAGAAGCTGTAATACTATCTACCATGCTATCAATTACGGAAGGAGTAAGCTCTCCATCGCTTATTTCCATTGTGTTGGCACATGGCATAGAGGAGACAATCTGCATAAATTTGGTAACAACATCATCTGAAAGACATCTGCTGTAGTAATATTTTTCATTAGGAATCAAATAGTCAAGAATAGTGAAATCAAAGGTTAACAGACAATGGTCTGACAGTACAGGGTTATGAGGAGATACGACCAGATTTTCTATTTCTATGCCATATGTAAGAACTGTAATTGCCTGACCGCCGATTCCATCCGCGCTCAGGTTGTTCAGTATTTTCAGTCATCTCATAGTACTTTCAACTGTAGGGGAACCCCCACAATTGCAGAAAGACCCCAGCAATCAGGCGATCCCCTGTGAGCAAGCGCTTGGCGATGGTGGAAAGGAAAAAAACTCCCTTTTAACAGGACGAAACCTCCAGCAGAACCAGGCTCAGGGAGGGGCAGTCATCTGCTGCGACTGGCTGGGGGGTGAGGGGACAGAGAAGATGAAAAGAACAGACATGTAGAGAGCAAACAGCACGATGAGGACTCAATCTATGGGAGAGAACAAACAGATGTTAATGACCAGCAAAAAAAAAATATTTCATTGAGAGTGAAGAAAGGAGTGAGGCCCAGTCCATTATTGGAGGCCCAGTGCATTATTGGAGGTCGTACTTAAGGGAGCAGCTGAGGCTCAATCCTCATTACGACCTACATTCCCGTGCACCGCCATGACTGGAGTCCCAATCCCCGACTCCAGTCTCCTCTGAGATTCTTCCTTGTTCAAAGTTCTTGTAAGTGTTTATTGTACAGCGTTGGTCCCCTCCTCGCCGTTTCTCCTCTTAGCCTGCAGTGTCTATTATTTTTGGTGTTTAGTGCATGTTCGTGTTTTGCCCCACGTGGCTGTTTATTTTGTCCTCCTTTTCTGTTAATAAATAATAATACAACTTACTGGTTGGTCTCTGCCGTCTCATTGATGCCATGCAAGGGGCATCCATAACAGTAGGTCACAGCCAAATGAGACACCGGCCACTGTGAGTTTGTTTTTGGCTTGAGTTTTTCCCTTCTATGGGTGCCAGCATTTTTTGGGGTGAAAGATGTCAGCATTTGAGCGTGGGTTTTGTCCCAAGTGGTTGTGGGAAGTGGATGATCACCTGTCCAACACCTGTCTGCTTATGCCCACCCACTCTGCATATTGGAACCTTGACCTCGGGCAGAGGACGCTACTACGCTATCACCTGACCTCCTTTCCCAAGGGTAAGGAGAGAGTGATGGTGATAGTGGCGCTACGGGAACAAATAGAGAGGGTGGCCGAGAAGCCTCCATTTCTTCTCCGGGACACGGTCGTCCCAACGAGGGGGAAATCTCCTGTGTGGGCCGCTCTTCCATGAGGTTCCCATCCGCAGCGGAGGAAGAGTACAGCCAGGACTCACCGTGAAAAGACACAGTGGGTAGCTGAGCTCATCAGGGGCCACTTGGCTGAAGCTTGCACTTCCTCTCATCCCAGTGACATCCTAAAGAATGTGGTGGCATAATCAATTCTTCATTAACTTTAGGCCATGTACCGCAGGCTTTTAAAACAGCTGTAATTAAACCCTTACTCAAAAAGCCAACGCTAGATCCAGGAGTTTTAGCTAACTATAGACCAATCTCTAATCTCCCTTTCCTTTCAAAAATCTTAGAAAGAGTTGTTGCTACGCAATTATTAGACCACCTGCAGGGAAATGGTTTACTTGAAGAGTTTCAATCTGGGTTTAGAATCCATCATAGCACTGAAACAGCCTTAGCGAAGGTCACTAACAACCTCCTCATCGCATCTGATAATGGACTGGTTTCTGTACTTGTCCTTTTAGACCTTAGTGCAGCTTTTGATACTATCGATCATAATATTCTACTTGATAGATTAGAACACTATGTTGGACTTAATGGAACTTCGTTGCAGTGGTTTAGATCTTATTTATCTGATAGGTTCCAGTTTGTTCATGTAAATAATGAGTTTTCTTTCAACTCAAAGCTTAGTCATGGAGTTCCACAGGGATCTGTGCTAGGCCCTACTCTTTTTAGCTTATATATGCTTCCGTTAGGCAACATTATTAGAAAGCACTGTATACATTTTCATTGTTATGCAGATGACACACAATTATACCTGTCAATGAAGCCAGATGATAGTAATCAATTAGCCAAGTTAGAAGCCTGTCTTAAGGAAATCAAAGCTTGGATGACTTGTAATTTCCTGCTATTAAATTCAAATAAGGCTGAAGTCATTCTTGTTGGTCCAAAAAACCTTAGAAATACCTTTCCAAATCAAACTTTCAGTTTGGATGCTGTTAGATTAGATTAGATTATTTGTTTATTTGACAGGGACAGTGCAATAAACATAGACAATTAATCAAATGACAATCAATCTGATGTGTTGCACAAAGAGTGTATAGCTATTAGCTAATTTGCAACGCTTGTCCCTGGATGGGCTTTAGAAAGGAGAAACAAGTAAAAAGAAAAAAGGATAAGGAAAAGAAAAAAATGAAAACAGAATAAACAATAACCACATACATCAATGCAAAAAAGATTATAAATACACAATATAAAAACCTGATTCACATTTGCCTATTTCAGGCCTCCCTCCCTTCGTCACTCACTATAAACAAACACATTCCTTCCTTCTCTTCATTCACTCTCACCCTGCAGACAATCATTTCATACATGGGTACATTCTTGTTTATTTTTCAGACAGTTTTTAACCTTTGTAGTGAATGTTTTCAAGTCCGTTATTATTTTAATTTCATTTGGCATTGTGTTCCAGATGTGACTGCCCTTTATAGAGAAAGCTGTTTGTCCAAATGTGGTTCTGCGGTGGAATATTTTACAGTTATTGTTAACAGAACTCCTGGTGGCTCTGCTGCTGTCCTGTCTTTGGATGAAACCAGCAAGTGGCTCAGGCGCTGATTTATGGAAACATTTGAAAATTAATTTCAGAAAACAGAGGTCAATGAAACTCTCAAAACTCAATAGATTGTATTTTTTTTTTTAAATATAACAGTGATGCCACCTAATGGGCTTTTTGTCCAAGATTTTTAGAGTTTGATTATATTATGAACCTATATGTCTTATTGTGGAAGGGGCTGCTTGAGCCCAGACTGTCAAACAGTATGATATATGAGAAAAAACCATAGAATGCATATACAGTACAGCTGCTTCGTATGGTATGTAATATCTAATTAATTTAAAGCAGTTCAGATTTTTTTTTTACTGTTTTAGAAATTTTCTTTATATGAAGATTAAATCAGAGAGTGGTTCCTCTCTTCAAAAAAGGGGACCGGAGGGTGTGCTCCAACTTTAGAGGGATCACACTCCTCAGCCTCCCTGGGAAGGTCTATGCCAAGGTACTGGAGAGGAGAGTCCAGCCGTTGGTCGAACCTCGGATTCAGGAGGAGCAATGTGGTTTTCGTCCTGGCCGTGGCACATCGGACCAGCTCTTTACCCTCTCGAGAATTCTTGAGGGTTCGTGGGAGTTTGCCCAACCAGTTTACATGTGTTTTGTGGACTTGGAGAAGGCATTTGACCGCGTCCCTCGTGGATTTTTGTGGGGGGTGCTTCGGGAGTATGGGGTATCGGGCTTGTTGTTACGAGCTATTCGGTCTCTGTACGACCGTTGTGAGAGTTTAGTTCGTATTGCCAACACTCGGTCGGAGTCATTCCCAGTGAGAGTTGGACTCCGCCAGGGCTGCCCTTTGTCACCGGTCCTGTTCATAATTTTTATGGACAGGATTTCTAGGCGCAGCCAGGGAATGGAGGGTGCCATGCTTGGTGACCACAGGATCTCATCTCTGTTGTTTGCAGATGATGTTGTCCTGTTGGCTTCATCCAGCAATGACCTACAGCTCTTGCTGGGACGGTTTGCCGCTGAGTGTGAAGCGGCTGGGATGAGAATCAGCACCTCCAAGTCCGAGTCCATGGTCCTCAGCCGGAAAAAGGTGGATTGTCCTCTCCGGGTTGGGGACAGGCTCCTGCCCCAAGTGGAGGAGTTTAAGTATCTTGGGGTCTTGTTCACGAGTGAGGGGAAAATGGACCGAGAGATCGACAGACGGATTGGAGCAGCATCTGCAGTGATGCGGACGTTGTACCGGTCTGTTGTGGTGAAGAGGGAGCTTAGTTCTAAGGCAAAGCTGTCGATTTACCAGTCAATCTACGTTCCTACTCTCACCTATGGTCACGAGCTTTGGGTAATGACCGAAAGAACGAGATCGCGGATACAAGCGGCTGAAATGAGCTTTCTCCGTAGGATTGCTGGACTCACCCTCAGAGATAGGGTGAGGAGCTCAGTCATCCGGGAGAGGCTCAGAGTAGAACCGCTGCTCCTCCACATTGAAAGGAGTCAGTTGAGGTGGTATGGGCATCTGATTAGGATGCCTCCTGGACGTCTCCCACTTGAGGTGTTTCAGGCACGTCCCACTGGGAGGAGACCCCGGGGCAGACCCAGGACTCGGTGGAGAGACTATGTCTCCCAGCTAGTCTGGGAACGCCTTGGTATCCCCTCTGAAGAGCTGGAGCAGGTGGCTGGGGAGAGGGAAGTCTGGGCTTCTCTGCTTGAACTGCTGCCTCCGCGACCCGGACCTCCGGAAAAGCGGTAGAAGATGGATGGATGGATGGATGAAGATTAAATTTGAATTGAGGATCTAGTACAATGCCAAGGTATTTGAATTCTGTAACTAAACTGATGTCTTGATCATGTATATTAACTTTAAAACATTGCAGGTTACATTTTTTGATTGAAAAACACATTGAAACTGTTTTCTGAAGGTTCAGCAATAGATGGTTCTGGAAGAGCCACTCTTGGACATCAACCATACTTGTGGACAGTACATCTGCAGCCTGTGCTGGAGTCTTGGCAGCTGTGTAAATAACTGCATCATCTGCATAAAGTTGACATGTTGCAGCTGAGCAGTGTAGGGGCAAGTCATTAATAAAAATGCTGAAAAGTAAAGGACCAAGAATGGACCCTTGTGGGATACCCATACGGTTGTTTAAAAATGAGGATTTACCCTGGTGAACTTTTACACACTGTTCTCTATTCTGGAGATAAGATGCAAACCATTCTAATGTATCTGGAGAGAAGTTAAAAGATACCATTTTGGATAAAAGCAAACTGTGGTTTACAGTATCGAAAGCCTTTTTGAGATCAAGAAAAACAGCCCCTACCACATTACCCCTGTCCAAGGACTGTTTGACATTTTCAATAAGGCAACAATTTGCTGTTTCTGTTGAGTATCCTGGTCTAAAACCAAATTGATGTGAATGAAGAAGTTAACTGTCTTGTAAATAGTCTATTAGCTGTGTAGCTACAACTATTTCAAGAACCTTAGACAGGACTGGTAAAATAGAGATTGGGCGGTAATTGCATATATTGTGGCCGTCACACATTGTGGGCTCACGCTGCCACAGAGACAGGACTGAATGTGTATTGTGGGGTGTCACGTCTGCAAGGACTAAGGACTCGAATCTACAGGAGGTAACAAGGAAGTGTGAGATTTGTCTCTTTGTCCCACAGAAGACGCCCCGGAGGGTATTCCGGTTCATCAGGATATGAGAGACAATGGTGAAGCTTCAAGGGGATGCTTTGTAACTGTATGTTGACTGAAGACACCATGTGACTTGAATTCTGATGCTGGAAATGTATAAAAGGGTGTTGAAATATGATTCTTTCTCTTTCCTGCTTTGAGAATGCTAGAAGCTGCGTTCTGTCAAATAAAGCTGGTTTTATGACTGAAACTCAGCCTCGTTATTTGAGCATGCTTCTACACTGGTGACCTACGACGGAAAATGAGCAGACAGAATTCTCCCGAGCGGGGCTCGGTGGAAGCCAGCCTGATGGCCGCCTCCACGATCCGGCTGCCCGATTTCTGGCAGCACAGCCCGCACCCATGGTTTAGCGCAATCGAGGCGCAGTTCAACCTCCGGAGAATCTTCAACGACGACACAAGATTCTACCACGTGGTAGCGAAGCTGGACAGCGACACGGTCCAGAGAGTGGAAGATCTGGTTGATCATCCACCAGACAGCGACAAGTACAGCGCATTGAAGGACGCGCTGATCAGCCATTTCACCCCCTCAGTCCAACAACGAGCAGAGGGGCTCCTGGCACTGTCGGAGGCAGAAAACGATAGACCTGTGGACCTGATGGTGAAGATGCTGCAGCTCAAAGCCTCTGAGGATGGCGAATTCATTTTCGCCCACCTTTTCCTCCGAACCCTACCACCAGCAGTGAGAGTGGCCCTGGCAGAGTCACCCCGATTGGCCAAGCGAGACTACCGTGGGTTGAGCAAGGAGGCGCAGAAGTTGGTCGACGCCCACAAGCGGAGCGCGGTTTCGGCCGCGGCGGCCAGTCCGGGAACGGCGTCCGGAGACAGCGCGGGTCCAGCGGCCGCGGCGCCTGACGCACCAACAACGGCGGCGACAGGAGCCAGACGACGCAGAGCGGAGGACGGCTCGTGCTTCTACCACCGCCGTTTTGCAGAGAGAGCGCACAGGTGCGTCCCACCGTGCAATTTAGCAGCTGCGACCCTCGGCAACGAGAACAGGCTGCTTTACCTGACGGATGCACGCTCGGGGAAACAGTTCCTCGTGGACACGGGCTCTCAGCTGAGCTTCGTCACACCCACCTACGCGGAACGGCTGTCGCCTTCTAAAGCCCCCTGGGTGTCAGTGTCAGCAGCGAACGGCTCCACGATTAAAACGTTTGGTGAGAGGACCATGCTTCTGTCCTTACAGGGCCGTTCATTTGAGTGGACATTTATTGTAGCAGCAGTCAGTTTCAACATGTTAGGGGCTGATTTTTTGTGCTCACATGGTTTATTGGTTGACCTTGCTAATAGACGTCTGATTAATGCACTGTCCTTTCATTCTATTCCCTGCACAGCTCGGATGGCCCCGCCAACTGCACATGCCAGCGTCTCAGCTGCGGGTGGTAAGTTTCACACTCTGCTTGCTCAGTTTCCAGCACTCACAGTCCCCACGTTTTCAGCAACGGTGGCCAAACATGGGGTAGAACATTTCATAACAACCACAGGCCCTCCCGTGTTTGCAAAGGCTCGGCGCTTGGACCCAGCTAAATTGGCCATCGCGCGCGAGGAGTTCACTAATCTGGAAAAACTAGGCATTGTTAGACGCTCCAAGAGCGCTTGGGCTTCGCCATTACACATGGTCCCAAAGGCTGACGGCTCGTGGCGACCTTGCGGCGATTTCCGCAGGTTGAACAATGTTTCAGCTCACGACCGCTACCCGATTCCGCACATCCAGGATTTTTCTGTTCATTTGGCGGGGGCGCGCATTTTTTCTAAAATAGACTTGGTGCGCGGCTATCACCAGGTTCCAGTGCGCGCGCAGGATGTACCCAAAACAGCGGTCATAACGCCTTTCGGCCTTTTTGAGTTCTTGCGCATGCCTTTTGGCCTCAAGGGGGCCGCGCAGACTTTCCAACGCATGATGGATGCAGTTTTACGTGACCTGCCTTTCGTGTTCGTTTATTTGGATGATATTTTGGTAGCCAGCACGTCCGAAGGCGAACATGAAAAACACCTCACAGCAGTTTCCCAGAGGTTGGCAGAGCACGGGTTGATAGTTAACCCAGCGAAGTGCCAGTTTGGGGTGGTGCAGATTGATTTTTTGGGACATCGCGTTTCGGCAGAGGGAGCAGTTCCCCTTCCAAATAAAGTGCGTGCCATAACGGATTTTCCGCAACCTCAAACTGTCAAGGCGCTTCAGGAGTTTCTAGGGATGGTTAATTTTTACAACCGTTTCCTCCCAAGCGAAGCACGACTCATGCAGCCATTGTACACCGCGTTAAAAAAACAAAAGCCCGCAAATAAAGTTGAATGGTCTCCGGAGAGGGAGCGCGCTTTTGCCCAGGTCAAATCAGCCCTGGCAAACGCAGTTTTGTTAGCGCACCCAGTTCCAACGGCCCGCATGGCGCTCACCACTGGCGCTTCCGATGTAGCGGTGGGGGCGGTAGTTGAACAGTTTGTGGCAGGTACCTGGCAACCCCTCGCGTTTTTCAGCAGGACCTTGCGCGATAGTGAACGGAAATACAGTGCGTTTGACAAGGAGCTTTTGGCCCTACACTTGGCCATCCGTCATTTTCAGTTCTGGTTAGAGGGGCGACGTTTCACCGCTTTTGTGGATCATAAACCACTAACGTTTGCGATGGCCAAAATTTCAGAACCCTGGTCAGGCCGGCAACAAAGGCAACTAGCCGCAATATCGGAGTTTACTACTGATATTCAGCATGTCGCGGGTAAACACAATGTTGTAGCAGACTGCCTCTCGCGTGCAGTAGCACCGCCAAGCCCCATAGGGGCAGACTCTGTAGCCATGGCCGCGGGCCCGGGCAGCGACGCGGGAGCGCGCGCAGCCCCGGTCTGTGTTGGGTTAGATTATGCAGCCATGGCTGCGGAGCAGGTTAACGACGCGGACGTGCGCGCGCTCCAGTCTGGACCAACAGGGTTAAGGCTGGAGCACAGGGTGCAACAAAACGGTATGCCCCCGCTAATCTGCGATGTCTCCACGGGACGGCCCCGCCCTGTGGTGCCAACCGCGTGGCGTCGCCGTGTTTTTGACTTGGTCCACTCTCTCGCGCACCCGGGGGTGCGCGCATCGATCAAATTGGTGGGGGAGAAATTTGTTTGGCCCGGGTTGCGCAAACAGGTCAAGGAATGGGCAGCAGCCTGCGTAGCGTGTCAGCGAGCTAAAATACACAGACACACTAAGGCCCCGTTAGAACCTTTCCACATCCCCGCTAAGCGTTTTGATCATGTGCATATTGACCTGGTCGGCCCGCTTCCGTTATCACACGGGCACACACATCTTTTGACGATGGTAGACCGCACCACGCACTGGCCAGAGGCGATTCCTCTGACATCAACCACAGCGGAAGAAGTTGCGCGAGCATTTTTAGCAGCATGGGTTGCGCGTTTTGGTGTACTGTCGGACATAACGTCCGACAGGGGTCCCCAATTTATTTCCGAGCTGTGGTCATCGACGGCCCGCAGCTTGGGGGTGAAGATTCATCGCACCACCGCATATAACCCCCAGGCTAATGGTTTATGTGAACGCTTTCACAGGTCATTGAAAGCAGCCCTCAGAGCGTCGCTAACGGATACAAATTGGGTAGACAAACTTCCATGGGTCTTATTAGGGTTGCGTTCTGCACCTAAGGAAGATTTGCACACTTCCCCGGCTGAATTAGTTTTCGCTCAACCGCTTCGTTTGCCCGGGGAATTTCTTCCTGATAATCCCGCACCTAGTGGCCCCCCCGCTCAGTCGTGGCAGAGCGGCTCAGGAGCAAACACGCTTCCTGGCCCAGTCCATCACAGTTTCCCACACGTTTTTGTGCCCAAGGCTTTAAAAAATGCAGAGTTTGTTTTTGTTAAACATGACGCCCAGCGTCCAAGTTTGCGGCCGTTTTACGACGGACCGTTTCGAGTGCTGGAGACCGGGCAGAAGCATTTTCTGCTAGATTTAGGGGGCAGACGGGAGCTGATTTGCATTAACAGACTCAAACCCGCTTTTGTTCTGGCTGACGAGGGGGTGCAGCTCGCGAGGCCCCCCCGCCGGGGCAGGCCGCCGAGGAGACATTCTCCAAAGCCTTCACAGAGAGGTGCTAACGGCTTTAATCCACAGGTGCAGAGAGACGTTGCAGGTGCAGCCAAGCCAAGTTGCAGCAGATTCGGCAGAAGATTAAAACCTAGGCAGTTGGTGGATTGATTAGCCATGTATGGAGTGCTTTGTGTTTTTCTTTTTGTATGCCATTTAGATTTTGCCTTACTAGACGTTTGGGGGGGGTAGTGTGGCCGTCACACATTGTGGGCTCACGCTGCCACAGAGACAGGACTGAATGTGTATTGTGGGGTGTCACGTCTGCAAGGACTAAGGACTCAAATCTACAGGAGGTAACAAGGAAGTGTGAGATTTGTCTCTTTGTCCCACAGAAGACGCCCCGGAGGGTATTCCGGTTCATCAGGATATGAGAGACAATGGTGAAGCTTCAAGGGGATGCTTTGTAACTGTATGTTGACTGAAGACACCATGTGACTTGAATTCTGATGCTGGAAATGTATAAAAGGGTGTTGAAATATGATTCTTTCTCTTTCCTGCTTTGAGAATGCTAGAAGCTGCGTTCTGTCAAATAAAGCTGGTTTTATGACTGAAACTCAGCCTCGTTATTTGAGCATGCTTCTACAATATCGTCTTTACAAAGAAAAAAAAAATAGGCGCCTAGTATGGCTGCCGTGTCATTGTGATATGCTTACATAGCGTGCCAATGTCAAGTCAAATTCCTCGTGTGTTTTTTACATGCTTGGCAATAAAGCTTTTCTGATTCTGATTCTGATTTACTACCTGATATATGAACTGGTATGACGACAGCTTTTTTCCAACCAGATGGAAATGTACTAGACCTAATGGAGAGATTAATGAGATGAGTCAGTGGTTTGATTAATATTTTGCTGTGCATTTTGAGAAAGGAAGTGCTCATATTGTAGATATCATTAGTTTTTGAGTTTGACAGTGTTTAAACAATACCAGCAATTAACTCCTCATTTACCTCATCGATGTGAAAAGAATCTGTTGAAAGTATTGATTTTGTGTTGTTGAGCACATTTGGCAGCACAAAGTTTTTTGTTAAGTCTTCCACAGAGTCCACAAAATATGAATTAAATTCATTTGCCAATGTAGCCTTGTCACTGATGGTCTTGCCATTGATTCTGAGTTCCTTTACCCCCTTCTGAACATTTTTTTTTATTAGTTATTTAAATGCCTCCATAGGGAACTGTTGTTACCCTTTGCGTGATCTATCAGTTTATTGTAATAAGATACTTTTGATTTTCGCAGCTCTTGTACCACTTTATTTCTTAAACTTTTGTACACAAGGTGATCATTTTGTAGTTTAGAGGTTAATGATGTTTTCAATGCAGAGTCTCGCCTCTTCCTAAGTTTTCTTATTTCATTATTTAACCATGGTAGGTTAATCTTCTGTTGTCTACTTTTAATTTGCTTTGTAAATTTTTCTATAGACTTTGTAATTGTTGCAGTTATAAAATTACAACAATCATCTACTTCATATATTGACATGAGCTGCTCCCAATTTTGATTCTCTAAGTAATGTTCAAACTCCGCATTTTTTGATTTGGGAATAATAAAATTTAATTTGTCAATATCGACTCCCCCAAAATACTGTAGTCGCTTTTTAGTAAGTTTTCTGACAGCAAGAACCATGTTGTGACCTGAGAGACCAGTTACAAGATTATAGGTTCTGGTTATTCGTTCTGGTTACTCTTTCTCTTAATAGCTCTGTGAGGAACCTTGGAATTATTTTTGATCAAGATCTGTTCTTCAATTCACACATTAAATTTGTTTCTGACGGGACTTCCGGGAAGATGGCAGAGAGACATAACGCTTAAACAGAGAGCTCTCCCTAGTCGGATTTAAAATCTTTGATAAATGGCCAACTTGACATAAATGGAACAATAAACCAAGGAATGAAAACACGAAGAAGCCGGGCACACGGACAAAAGCAGGGTAAAACTAAAGAATCCCTCTTCAACAACGCAGGAGAAATCGCTGAACACGAGGCCCAAAAAAACGAGGTGACTACAGCAGAGAAAATGGAGGACGCCAAACTCGATATTATGAACACTGGCTTCGCCAATATAAGTAAAGACAAAAGATTTCAAGCGACAACTCCAACAGGATTTAACGGCTCTTAAGGAAGATCTGAAAAAAGAGATGAAGGAAATTATGGGCCTCCGAAAAGAAATGGAACGCAAGCTAGCTGAAAACATGGAGGAACTGCGCACTCAACGGGCGTGTTTGGCAGAAGCACAGGCTCGAATATCAGAGTTGGAAGACTGGAGGACCAAGGCAAGCGAGCGGCTGCAGATCCTGACGGCACAAACACAGAGGATGCAGGAAAAAATAACCGACCTGGTGAGCAGGTCCAGACGGAGCAATATACGCATCTTCGGGATTCCGGAGGGCATTGAAGGCAACTCGATGACGAAATTCATGGATCAATTCTTAAAAAAAGAGCTTGAGCTGCCCGATGAAACGGACCTGCAGATCCAACAAGCGCACAGAGCCTTGGCACAGAACCCAAATCCAAACTCTACACCCAGGTCAATTGTGGTAAACTTTCTAAAATACGACGTAAAGGAAAGAATCCTGACACAAGCGTGGAAAAAAAAGATACGAGTCGGCGACAGACAGATATTCTTTGACCATGACTACCCGAGAGAAATTGTGCAGCAGCGAAAGAAATATGCCAACATTAAAAAAACACTGAAAGAGAAAAAAATTAGATTCCAAACGCCGCTAACAAAGATGAGAATTCATTGGGAGGACGGCGTGAAAACCTACAACACGGCCAGAGAGGCAGCGCGGGACATGACGGAGCGAGGCTTTGTGGTGAGCATACCGGAGGAAGCGGCTGGAGCAGCGGCGGCACGGAACGTATCGCGACAGCCGGAGTGGAGGCGAGTGAGCGGCAGAAGGCGGGAGACGGACGTGGCGCACCGAGCCCAAGAAAAACTGCAAGGCTTTCAACGGAAAGCCTAGATTATAACAAAGATTAAGAGGGACACAGAAGAAATGAAGGCCAAGAAGATCAGGTAAAAGAGAAACAAATGGCTAGGAGAGGTTTAAGTGATTTTTGTTGGACATTTCTAGACTAATGACTATTACTTGGATAGTAACTAGAGGTCTAGGGAGGGCCCCTCACTCGGTGAGGACATTCCCTCCACCCTCCAACAGGGACCAGTGGGCTGAAGAAAGGCCCAAAGTACGGAGGTCGAGATTCGTTAATATGTTTTTGTACAAATATGTGTTAGTTTTGTTGTTAAAGGGGTTAGGAGCACAAGTTAAAAAAATGGAAAAACATGAATATGGTTAAAAATCTTAAGATAATGACATTAAACGTGAATGGTCTGAACTCACCTGTTAAAAGGGAAAGAATAATAAGGAAATTCAAGAAGGAAAAAGCCGAAATTATATTTATACAAGAGACACATTTGAACAGGACAGAACATGAGAAACTAAAGAGATTTGGCTATAAGAACTCCTACTACAGTTCATTTAAGGGAGGAACTAAAAGGGGGGTTATGATACTAATTTCAAATAAAATACAATTTGAATGTGAACAAGAAATCCAGGATAAAGAAGGCAGATATGTAATAATAAAGGGAAGAATAGATGGTATGCAGATCACATTAGTGAACATCTATGCCCCACCAGAAAGTGACAAGGGTTTTTTTCAACAACTGTTTGACCTCATAGCAACACACAGTGAAGGAGTCCTAATTTGCGGAGGAGACTTAAATGCCGTCATGGATCATGAAGTTGACACAACAAGTGTTAAGAAGACAAAAAAACATGTAACAAAATTCATAAGAACCTCACTGGCAGAAATGGGTATGGTAGACATATGGAGGGACCTGCACCCACTCGAAAAAGACTATACACATTATTCAGCAGTCCATAAAGTACACTCTAGAATAGATTACTTCCTTATGAATGAAGGTGACAGACACAGGGTGAGAAATTGTCAGATTGGAGGGGCAGAAATATCAGATCATAATCCTATATACATGGAAATATATTTAAACAATAGAAAATGACAAACAACATGGAAACTTAATGTAGGACTATTAAATGATGAAAAAATGAAAGAAAGAATAAAGGTAAACATAAATGAGTATATCGAGGAGAATGATAATGGAGAAGTGGACCCAACAATACTATGGGACACACTAAAAGCCGTGTTAAGAGGTAAATTAATTGTTGAATCAGGAAAAGCAAAAAAGTCTAAACTGGAATCATATGAACAAAGATGTGAGAGACTGAGGGAATTAGAACGTAAACATCAAAGCACAAATGACCCAAAAATATATCAAGAAATTAAGGAAGAAAAAATAAAGATAAAAGAAATACAAATAGATGAAATCGAAAGGAAAAATAGATATTTAAAACAAAAATATTATGAAACGGGACCAAAGGCCACAAAACTGCTGGCAAAATGGTTAAGAAAACAACAAACAGTGAATAATGTATATAAGATTAAGGACCCCATCACAAATAAAACCACAGTTACCCCAGAAAACATCTAAGAAATATTCCATAAATTCTATCAAGAACTATACTCGCAACCTGAAGAGACAAATGTTAAGGATATTAAAAAATTTCTATGCACATTGGACTTACCATCAATAGGAAACCAACAAAATGAAAAGCTAACAGCAGAAATAACAACACAAGAGATTAAAGATGTGATTAAGTCACTTAAAAACGGTAAATCACCAGGTAGTGATGGATACCCCTCTGAGTTTTATAAACTATAGAAGAACTCACGCCACCACTCCTAAAGTCATTTAATTGGGCATTAAACAACAACAAAATACCTCCATCATGGAACGAAGCCATTATTTCAGTTATTTTAAAGCCAGGGAAAGATAGGGAACAATGCAGAAACTATAGGCCAATCTCTTTATTAAATGTGGATTATAAAATATATACAACAATTATCTGTAAACAAATAAAGACATTCTTGACGGAATTGATAGAGGATGATCAAACTGGTTTCATAGAGTGACACCAAACACATGACAATATCAGGAGAACATTACACATAATTAATCAAATACATAAAGAAAAGAAAAGCGCAGTAATAATGAGTTTAGACGCAGAAAAAGCATTTGATAGGGTTAATTGGATGTTCCTATATAATGTGCTGGAACGCTTTGGATTTAATGAAAAGTCAGTGCAATGCATAAAGACACTGTATCAAAAACCTGTGGCAAGAATCAAGATAAACGGTAGCTTAACAGACAAAGTAAATATACAAAGATCAACTAGGCAGGGATGCTGCCTATCGCCCACCTTGTTTGCTCTGTTCATAGAGCCACTGGCTCAAGCGATGCGACAAAATAAGAAATTAAAAGGTGTAACAATAAAGGGAGCGGAACACAAGATTGGGCTATTTGCAAACGATATTATAGTTTACCTTGAACAACCAGATGAATCAATAATGGAAATGATGGACTTGATAGAAAATTTTGGAAAATTATCAGGATACAAGATAAACATAACAAAAACACAAATACTGACATTCCACTATAACCCTTTAAACCAGATAACTGATAAGATCAAACTAAACTGGAAACAAAAAGAAATAAAATACCTTGGAGTGAACATACCTAAAGATTTAAGCAAAATCTATAAAGCAAACTATGATAGGTTAGAACAAGAAATAAAAAAGATATTGATAGATGGTCAATCTTAAATATGGATCTGAATTCAAAAATTAAGACAGTCAAAATCAGCATACAACCTAGATTACTTTACCTCTTCCAGGCTCTACCAACAGAGATTCCTGGTGCCCAGTTCTCAAAGTGGGACAGGATGATATCGAGATTTGTTTGGGGAGGTAAAAAGCCAAGAGTGAAATATAAAACTCCAATTACCAAAAGAGAAAGGAGGCATGGGCCTACCGAGTCTAAAAGAATATTACTACTCAGCACAAATAAGATATATCATATGTTGGTGCGACGGAGGATATGAGGCAAAATGGAAAGAAATGGAAAAGGAAATTGAGGGACTCCCAGTACAAAGCATAATAGGAGATAAGGATGCATATAAGCAAATCAAACAAATAGACCCAATTACTAAATTTACTTTGGAACTGTGGTATAAAATAGTACAAAAGTATAATATAAAGGAGGACATAAAACTATTGAAATGGGTAGCATTTGACAGTCAGTTTGAACCAGCAAAGCAAGATAGGGGATACAAAAATCTGGTGAACAAGGGAATCACAGCATGGGGCAATATCGGAAAAAAAGATTTTGGGAGTTTTGTAAACATGAGAAGAAAATTTAAACTAGAAAAATCTGAATTCTTCAGATATCTGCAGATGAGAGATTATTATATGAGGAAGATTAGGCATAACCTCCACACAGATGTGAGCGAGATTATACAATTCATTTTAAGCTCGTATGCAGGAAATAAAATAAGAATTATTTCAAAGCTATATCAGAAACTTACGGCAAACAAACATTCAAGTAACTATATAAAGGAGAAATGGGAGAAAGAGCTAAATTTAAACAGAAGAAAACTGGCAAGAAATATGGAAAACACAACACACATCAACAAGTTCAAGGACATGGAGGGAATTTGGATGGAAAAACCTGATTCGCTATTTCATTACACCACAGATTCAAAGAAAATATACAAATACCCAATCTATATACTGGAGGGGCTGTGGGGCTCAAAATGCAGACCACTCACATATGTTTTGGAAATGCTGCAAAATCTCATCATTCTGGAAATCTATACATGTGACAATACAGAGGATATTAGGATATAATATACCAATGAACTGTAACTTGATGTATTTATGTGATCTTAAAAGAGACAATGTAATACAGGCTGAGGACAGATATCTAGTTAAAATATTGCTGATTGCATGGAAAAAAACAATCACAAGAAAATGGCGATCAGAAGTTCTTCCTGACCAAGAGCAATGGACTGGCATTGTTGAGGATATACGTTTAATGGAAAAACTAACATATCGACAAAGAATGCAAGAAGGTCAATATGAAAAAAAATGCTGGAAATGGACACACTACAAAGTGCAACAACGAGACAGAAATTGAAAGAATAACCAAAGACACTGAAAAACCAGAAGAATTAAGAGATGGAAACTAAAAACTTGATGCTCCAACATGTGCCCCCCCTTTTTTTTTCTTCCTCTAGCTCCTTTTTTTTAAATATAGAGACTGTGATCTGAATGTAATATGTATGATGAAAAATGAATAAAAATCAAAGTTACAAAAAAAGAAATTGTTTCTAAGACTGCCTTCTATCATTTGCGTAATATTGCCAAGATTAGGAGCATCTTGTCTCAGAGTGATGCTGAGAAACTGATCCACGCTTTTGTTAGCTCGAGATTAGATTATTGTAATTCTTTATTATCAAGCTGTCCTAAAACATCTTTAAAAAGTCTTCAGCTGATCCAAAATGCTGCAGCAAGAGTTTTAACAGGTACTAGAAAGAGAGATCATATCTCTCCGGTTCTGGCCTCCCTTCATTGGCTTCCCATAGAGTTTAGAATTAAGTTTAAAATCCTTCTTCTTACTTACAAAGCTCTAAACAATCAGGCTCCTTTTTATTTAAAAGATCTGATACTACCATATTATCCTAACAGAGCACTACACTCCCAAAATGCAGGATTACTTGTAATACCTAGAATCTCCAAAAGTACAATGGGAGGCAGAGCCTTCAGTTATCAAGCTCCTCTCCTGTGGAACCAGCTGCCAATCTGGATTCGGGAGTCAGACTCGATCTCTGTTTTTAAGAATAGGGCTAAAACCTACCTTTTTGATATAGCCTACAATTAGGGAGGGATCATATGTTTCTGAACCCTCCCTTAGTTATGCTGCTAATAGGTTTAGTCAGCCGGGGGACCTCCAATAATGCACTGGGCCTCACTCCTTTCTTCACTCTCAATGAAATATTTTTTTTTTGCTGGTCATTAACATCTGTTTGTTCTCTCCTATAGATTGAGTCCCCATCGTGCTGTTTGCTCTCTACATGTCTGTTCTTTTCATCTTCTCTGTCCCCTCACCCCCCAGCCAGTCGCAGCAGATGACTGCCCCTCCCTGAGCCTGGTTCTGCTGGAGGTTTCTTCCTGTTAAAAGGGAGTTTTTCCTCTCCACCGTCGCCAAGTGCTTGCTCACAGGGGATCGCCTGATTGCTGGGGTCTCTCTGCAACTGTGGGGGTTCCCCCTACAGTTGATAGTGCTATGAGATGACTGTTGTTGTGAAACGGCGCAATATAAATAAAGTTGAATTGAATTGAATTGAATTGAATTGAAATGAAAGTTAGACTGGTGAAGCTCAATCCTGAGCTTTATTATTATCCTGAGTACGCTGAGCTGCTAGCCTCTGTTTCCACGCAGCAGCGGTGCTTTCCGGACTTGAACCTTGCCTTGCCCTCTGCCGAAAGATGTCGCCACCCTGCCTGCAATCAACCTCTGCGAGATCCCCATCCGGCTCCTGTTCCGAGCCGCCGTGAGAACTCTACCTCCCATCCAGCTGCTACCCCTGTGTCACAATGGAAGGGACAGACAGCAGCCTCAGCCTCCGGGTCATCCATCCCGCTGTTCCGTCAGCCTCTCGTCCTCGGACTGCCTCGGCTGCTCCTCCCTCCTCGTTGGCACTCTCTCCAGCTGCTGTGAGCTCAACGAGTCCTGCTCTGGCTCCGCCCATCTCTGGTCCTGCGAGAGTGGCTCCTCTTCGTCTTCCCTCTGTCACCATCCATAGGGGAGAGGGGAGAACCAAGCCTGCTACAGCAGTTACCATCGGTCCTCAGGAGAACGGGCAAGTGCTGTTTCATTCTCACACTCCATATAATGAATTGCCTTATCTGACTCCTGGGGGTGGAGTTCGGGGTTCACAGTCCCCCGAGCTCCCTCCACCTGCTGTAGCCATTAATATTGAACCCGCATCCTCTGTGTCTCCTTCCGCTCTCTGCAAGTGTCCCCCGGTGGCAGGAAAAAACTGTCGGACGAAGGGGAAGCCTGCGGCCCTGGAGAGCCTGGTGCCAGTGCCACAGCCGCGTCATGGATGGAGAAGGAGGGTGGACTGCCTTTTGGAGCCTGTGCTGATGATCAAGTGTCCCCGGGTCTCCGTGGAGGAGCAATCAGACCCAGCAGGTCACAGATCCCCTGCCACCACACTGTGTGGGCCTTTGGCATAGATTTCAGTGCCGGGGGGGTTCCCAGACTGTGACGACCATCATGCCGGCTGCGGAGGCCACCGCAGTCGAGTCGGAACCAGGAATGGACCTCCAGATCATCGAGCCTGGATCGTCGGAGTCCTGGACGGCAATAGAGCCCGAGATCAGGCAAGTGCTCTATCTTGTCTTCTTATTCTCTGTTCTTGAGCATTCTTGCCTGTCTCTCGGGGAAATGAGCCGGGTGCAGCCGACCGCTGCATCCGAGCTTGTTTTGCTGGGCTCTGCTGCTGCCGGTGATCCTGATCCCGGTTCGTTTTGTTTGTCTGAGCCTTCTCCCAGAGTCACCAGAGATGAATCAGTTCTGGTCGTCGTCATGGAGGCTCCAGGTTCGTGCTCAGAGGTCATCCCTGGTGCTTTGCTGGCCCAATCGGGGTCCGTTGTGGGTGCTGCGCTGGCCCGATCGGGGTCCACCAAGGGTGCAGCGCCGGTTTGGTTTGAGGTCGGTGAAGGAGTTGCAGATCCTCTGCCGTCTGACGCTGGACTGGTCCCCCATCTTTCCCCCATCTTCCTCCTCCGGGTGTCGCTGGGGTTCCCCGTATTTGGCTTGACTTCCCCTCGCTGTCCCTCTCAGTAGGGAGGCCGCCTCCGAGCTTTCCCCTCTGGTCCCGGTGACCTAAGGACACAGATCGGCCGCCCGGGAGACTGCTTCGCCGGTTCGGCATTCTGGGTCGGCCGCCCGAAGGACTTCCTTGTTGGTTCGGTGAACTGGTCCGGCCGCCTGAGGTACTGTTTTCCCAGATCTGGGACTTAGGTAGGCCACCCGAACTGCTTTTTTTCCTCTCAGTTGGGTGGAACCCGGATGCAGGTAGACTGCCTGAACTGCCTTTTTTTTTTCTCCTCTCCGCGCTCTACCTGCTAGCGTCCCCTGAAGTTTTTTTTTTTTTTTTCATGTGGGTTTGAAGGGATGCTCTTTTTTTCCCCCCTTTGCCTGGTTGATAGTGTTGGACTATATCTATAGTTTTGTTTGCTTACTCTGTAGTTATTGAGTTTTTTTCCCCCGTAGTGTTTATATGGTACCTGTGTATTTTTGTTTTCCTTAGTGAGTATTTTCTATGGTGAAGTGTACCTGTATTTTTATTTTCCTTATTGAGCATTTTCGATGGTGAAATGTACCTGTATTTTTGTTTTCCTTATTCTCTTGTCTGAGTATTTTCTAAGGGGAGGTGTACCTGTACTTTTGTTTCCCCTGTTCGGTGTACAGAGCGATACTATACATACAGTATATTGTTATTGCTATTCTGTAGCCCCGAATTTTCTTCTGTTTGAAGTGTTTTTGACACTTTTGTTATCACTTTTTCTTTTAGTTGGGTCTTTTCTGTATTGTAGCCCCATTATTTTTTTGTGTGTGTGTCTTGTGAGGTTACCCGTTCCTTGTGGTTTTTTGGTTCTCTCCCTCCTGGCCTGTTTCCCCCTCCGCCCTCCCTGGGTCGGTCCTGGTAGGCCTCTGGTTGGGGGGCCGTGGATGGTTTGCCTACGCCTGGAATGCGCCTTTTGAACGGGGGGTACTGTAATGGCCTGAGCACCGATTCCATCCGCACTCGGGTTGTTCAGTATTTTCCCTGTTCTCCCATTTTATTTCGGGACTGGCGATGTGGACTCCTCCAGGGTTCTTATTGTGACAGCGTCACGGTGGGACTTTCGGCTGTCAAAGCCAAGCTGCGCTATGACAGCTGTGTGTCATCTCATTAATTACTTTCCTGATTGGGTTTGGTTTCGTACTTAAGGGAGCAGCTGAGGCTCACTTTTTGCTGCAACCTACATTCCTGTGCACCGCTGTGTACGTGACTGGAGTCCCAATCCCCGACTCCAGTCTCCTCTGAGATTCTTCCTCGTTCAAAGTTCTTGTAAGTGTTTATTGTACAGCGTTGGTCCCGTCCTCGCTGTTTCTCCTCTTAGCCTGCAGTGTCTATTATTTTTGGTGTTTAGTGCATGTTCGTGTTTTGCCCCACGTAGCTGTTTATTTTGTCCTCCTTGTTTTCTGTTAATAAAAAATAGCAAACTTACTGGTTGGTCTCTGCCATCTCATTGATGCCCTGCAAGGGGCATCCATAACAAGAACAGGGTCCAATGTGTGGTGGAGATAATGGATAGAATTTTCTACTTTCTGGGAAAACCCTATCAAGTCTAATGTTGAATTAAATGCCTTATTAAGACAGTCACTATCTACATCTACATGTATATTAAAATCTCCTACTATAATTATCTGATTTCAGCACTAAATCAGCTAAGAATTTGGCAAATTCGGATAAAAACTCTGAGTAGGCTGGGGGAGGACGATAAACTATGGCAAAGAAAATTGGGTTTAAGCTAAGATTGCTACCATGCCCAATACTGAGGACCAGGTCCTCAAAGGAATAAAAACATGTTTTTTGCTTTACATTAACTAGTAATTTAGAATGGTAAATTGCTGCTACTCCTCCTCCACGACCAGAACTTCTGGGATTTTGATAGTTTAGATCAGTGATTTTCAACCTATGTGCCGTGAGAGATCGTTAGGTGTGCTGTGGGAAATTATCCAATATAACTTAATTACTCGAGTGAGTGGCTATGTTTACATGGACACAAGTAACCGGATTAAAAGCCTGATCGGAATAAAAATGCTTCATGTAAACATGGCAATCTGAATATTCTAACCCGATCACGCTCATTCGGATCAAAATTTCATTCCAATTGAGAGGGGTGGGTTATGCCTATTGTTAATCCGAATGGTGCGCATGAAAACACTTATTCCGAACACAGGGCAGAAAATATGTTTACTGCACATGTTTGTACACCAGCCGCACGTCGACGTGACGTATTTCCGCCTTAGCAGCAGCTAGCGGAAAACATAGCGGGAGTAAAACAAAACTGGTCTGTATCGTCCTGCTGTCTCCCCCTTTTCGTCATATGCAGAAGTATATACTTGTAGCTTCATTACGGAGACTAGCAGTAGCAAAAGTACAGTCTGAATAACACAATACAGGTCAATTTCGACACGAAGCGGGGCTCGCTATCACCGGAAGTTGCTTCTTCTTCTACTATTTTTTGAATGTCGAAATGTGATTGGCACACATATGATTGGCACACATTTGAAAACTCTTGAGGAGAAGTTGTCATTTTATTTCTCTTCAGACTTCACACAATGCCTTGACTGGGTTAGGAACCCATACAGCTCAGCATCAGTTGTTGGAAATGACATGACTTTACAGGAGCAAGAGGAACTCATTGAACTGAAACAAGATCATGGTTTAAAGCTAAACTTTGCTGATCTTCCTTTGGACAGTTTTTGGTTGACTGCTGCCAAGGAGTCCCCATTCTGGCCAACAAAGCTATTTCAACATTGCTCCCATTTTCCACAACATATCTGTGTGATCTGAGCTTTTCAAGCTTGACTGTGATAAAAACTAAAAACAGAGAGAGACTGAGAGCTGTTGAGGAAGAGCTCTGTGTGTGTCTTTCTTCCATTCCTGCCAGGATATCAGCTTTGTGTTCATCTAAACAGGCCCAGGGTTCACACTGAGTGAGTATAAATACATTTAGAAACTGTATTGCTAACTATATTTTATTGTTTTACTGTGTTAGCCTATAGAGTGTCATTTTGTGTCATTTTGGTTGGTGGTGTGCCCCAGGATTTTGTCAATGTAAAAAATGTGCCGTGGCTTAAAAAAGGTTGAAAAACACTGGTTTAGATAACCAGAGGGAGTTGATTCATTTAAACCAACATAATCATCTTGCCCTAACCAAGTCTCTGTAAGGGATATTAAATCAATCTGATGATCAATTAACAGATCATGGACTAACAGAGACTTGCTACATCATCGTGTCCTTCAGCTGGCTCTTCTGGGCTGTTCATTTTGGACCTGTTAATTAACACTAATTTTGGACCTGTGAACAGGCCTGACTCGCAAGGGCCAGTTGTGAATAGCTGTAACAGAGTGACAGCCAATCAAAAAGCAGGTTGCTGTCCCAGGTGCTGATCAACACTGCTCAGTGTTGGAGCAGCTCTCCAGGGTGCTGATAGCTATTTGTTAAAGAAAGCTTTATTCTCATGAAATTTTTGAGTTTGACTGTTAATTTTGTACTTTTTTACAACTATATTTACATTAACTCACCTTGATAGTTTTTGTTGATAAACAATTTATTGCAAGACTTAACGTGAACAATAGTGTCTAATTTTCTGTCAGTTCAATTCTTACAAGTCAGTATAAAACTGAAACACTCATCACACAACCAGTTGTTCTAGTCAGAATCTGAAAAAAGCAAATGTTCAGAAATTACTTGAAAGTGGCAAAGGTAGATTTTGAATAACCTTTAATTATTACCTCCGCCAGGCCGAAGGCCAGGAGGAGGTTATGTTTTTGCCAGCGTTTGTCTGTTTGTCTGTCTGTTTGTCTGTTTGTCTGTCTGTTTGTCTGTTGGTTAGCAAGATAACTCAAAAACTTTTGGACGGATTTCCATGAAACTTTCAGGCATTGTTGGAAATGGTACAAGGAAGAACTGATTAAATTTTGGGGATGATCCGGATCACTGTCTGGATACAGGAATTTTTTAAAGGATTCTTTAACATTGTGAGATACGGCCATTTTCAACATGTGTGCAGGGGCAATAGAGGGCGCTGCTTGTCGTGTCTGACGAACACAAACTCCGCATTCTTCAAAGTTTTAGGCACAAAAGCACGTGGAAAACAGAGGTGGGCAGGGCCCGCCAGAGTGCCTGTGTTTGCGCTACGCTGCAAAAGCTGAGACGGGCAGCTGTCCGGCGCGGGATTATTTGGCAGAAATTCACCAGGCAGCCATAGAGGCTGCGCAAAAACCAGCTCTCTGCCGGGGAAGCTTCCAAATCCTCTTTTTTTCCGCGGAGCTCAAACCCAATATAAAACCCACGGCAACCATTATCCCACCTTCTTTTGTCCTGCGGCTCCGGAACAGAGAGGAATCCCGGCGCCAGTAATGCTGCGCCTGATATGTGTGACTCTAATGCTAAAAGTGACTGCATCAGGGATTTTCGACCTGAAGTCGCACTTTGCTACACAGGGCCACAAAAACTGTGTAGCCAAATTCGATCGATGGATGAACATTTTCAGACAGTGAGAGAACCGACACCTTCCAAATCCAATGCATCACTAGCAGAAGTGATGTTTTGTCATTTTGTGCCAGAGCACAATCTACCCCCATTGGTGGCAGATCACTTCTGTGATTTGGTGACTACATTGTTTCCTGACAGCAAGAGCGCTCAATTTTTTTTGTGCTACTTGGCTTATTATTTTCACATTACCAAAAAGTTATGGCTCAAGATTGTGTCCATATAAGTGTACATTTGAATAAATATGTTTGAAGGAGATGGACAAAACAGCAACACTTCAGTTTATTACCTCCGCCAAGGAGGTAATGCTTTTACTACTGAAACACTAATCCTATCATTGTGAATCCAATTCCTAGTCACATGTTTTCATGGTCAAGGAATCTCAAAACGTACACACAAACACTGTATGGGGGGGAACTGTGGCGCTTGGCGGAGGTCTGCGCTCTCCGAGTGCTTTTCTAGTTAACTTATTTTCTCTGACAACAAAGTCAAAATTGCTGATGTCAAGCAGTTCTAAACAAGGACAACAAAACCAGGAAAACACAAACTTTTACCAAAGGGGGAATCTGATTAAACTGTCCAGTGTATCTTTTTTAAATTCCAAGGAAGGCAGGAAAGTCCTGTGGACATCCTGGATGTCAAGGCCTATCAACGCCAATGCAGAAGACGCCAAAAAAAATGACTGAAGTAGGAGCATAAAAAGAAAGTTACTTGAGGACAAAGTCATAACTTTACTCTCCCCATAAAGTTTTTATCCTGAAAAATGGCAACATTTTTTTCTTTTGAATTGATGAAATTTTGTCAAATGTATGTTGCTGGGGTTTTTTTTACAATTTTTTTTTCTTAAATTTGTGCACATTTAAAACTTTTTACTCAAAATTTTTAACTCCTTTCTTGAAAATTTCAAATTTTACAATTTGTGTGAATTTTCTGTACATGTGTTGGACAAAGCAAAATCTAAAGCAAACAAACTAGAAACAGGTTCCATGTAATAGGATCCAAATCATATCCTGGAGCAGCAGCTGTAAAGTCATTGATTTCAAATGGAGACTGACACTCATCTCAAATCAGTGAAGTCAAAAATTCCTCAAAGAGTTCAACCAAACAGATGAGTTAGTGTGTAGAAGCCAGTTAAGCCCAATCGTATAAACAGGAACCAGTCACTGTCCGGGCAGTGCTCTACCCGGAAGGAAAAAACAGTTTTTGACCACTGAGACAGCAAGACGTATTTGTGTCTTCAGGAACCTTTTATCGTAAGGAACTTTATTGTTGTTATGGTTTTTAATGGTAATTTGGAATAAAGTTAGTGTTTTTAACGTACTGGATGTCGTGGACACTGATTTTATCACGTCAAGTTTAATCAGCGTGTCAGGCAAATCATCCGGGTCACAGCATCTCAGGGGCTTCGAGCACTGGGCTTAGCCTCTATATTAAAGTCAACAATTGCATCCATCAAGAGGACTGGTATAAGAACTTTGTCTAAATGTTAAACCATTAAGGACAAGGACAACCTGGCACAGTGATGACTGATGAGCCTCTGCAGCTGCATTTCATCAGCATCAGCTCACCTGGAGAGCAGACCGGGAGGGCGCAAGAAGATGGCCGAAGTCGCGGACAGGATCACGGCTTGCTAATGGCATCTGTTTGGCTGGTGAGAGCTGTGGAGGTGGAAGGGGGACGCAGACAGCTAACGGCTTCTGCTTATCTGTGCGGGGCGCCGGAGAGGAGCAGCGTGGAGGTAGTGATGTTAAAACCGAGGCCTCGTGAAGCAATGAGCAACTTTGACACAACTGCTTCATGAGCAACACAGTGTTATGACACATCTAATAAAACTGCCATTTGGTGGCTGACTGTCAGAACTGCATTTGAGTTCAATTCAATTCAATTCAATTCAACTTTATTTATATAGCGCCATTTCACAACAACAGTCATCTCATAGCACTATCAACTGTAGGGAGGACCCCCACAGTTGCAGAAAGACCCCAGCAATCAGGCGATCCCCTGTGAGCAAGCACTTGGCGACGGTGGAGAGGAAAAACTCCCTTTTAACAGGAAGAAACCTCCAGCAGAACCAGGCTCAGGGAGGGGCAGTCATCTGCTGCGACTGGCTGGGGGGTGAGGGGATAGAGAAGAAGAAAAGAACAGACATGTAGAGAGCAAACAGCACGATGGGGACTCAATCTATGGGAGAGAACAAACAAATGTTAATGACCAGCAAAAAAAAAAATATTTCATAGAGAGTGAGGAAAGGAGTGAGGCCCAGTGCATTACTGGAGGTCCCCCGGCTGACTAAACCTATTAGCAGCATAACTAAGGGAGGGTTCAGAAAACGCATGATCCCTCCCTAATTGTAGGCTATATCAAAAAGGTAGGTTTTAGCCCTATTCTTAAAAACAGAGATCGAGTCTGACTCCCGAATCCAGATTGGCAGCTGATTCCACAGGAGAGGAGCTTGATAACTAAAGGCTCTGCCTCCCATTGTACTTTTGGAGTACTTTTGGAGTTGAAAAATTGAAAAAAGCCAATACTTTATATCACAGGTTACACTGCACTTTTTTATGTCATTTTCTCAGACAGGCTTGTAAAAATTCTGTCAATCATTTTAATTGACTTTAATTACATCACCCTCCATGTAATCTGTCAAATGATAGACAGCTGTAGTCATTGCTGGCAAAACTCTGGAAATACAATTTTCGGTGAACAAAACCTGATTTTATAAATAGATAGATAGTATGCAGGGCTTGATATTAACACTGGCCAATGGCTGGTGAATTTCAGCAGTGGCTGGTCAGACAGCTAAACGCTCGACACCACCCTCTCAACACTGATTCACGCAATATAAAGCGGAACTGTCATAAGCAGTTTTTTTTTTAATTTAATAGAATAAAATTCAGTTCAATTCAACTTTATTTATATAGCGCCATTTCACAACAACAGTCATCTCATAGCACTTTCAACTGCAGGGGGAACCCCCACAGTT
This sequence comes from Pholidichthys leucotaenia, assembly GCA_020510985.1. Taxonomy (NCBI): domain Eukaryota; kingdom Metazoa; phylum Chordata; class Actinopteri; order Cichliformes; family Pholidichthyidae; genus Pholidichthys; species Pholidichthys leucotaenia. The sequence continues at coordinate 65,559,077 of CM035841.1, forward strand.
GCAGAAAGACCCCAGCATTCAGGCGATCCCCTGTGAGCAAGCACTTGGCGGCGGTGGAAAGGAAAAACTCCCTTTTAACAGGAAGAAACCTCCAGCAGAACCAGGCTCAGGGAGGGGCAGTCATCTGCTGTGACTGGCTGGGGGGTGAGGGGACTGAGAAGATGAAAAGAACAGACATGTAGAGAGCAAACAGCACGATGGGGACTCAATCTATGGGAGAGAACAAACAGATGTTAATGACCAGCAAAAAAAAAAAAATATTTCAGAGAGCGAAGAAAGGAGTGAGGCCTAGTGCATTATTGGAGGTCCCTCGGCTGTCTAAACCTATTAGCAGCATAACTAAGGGAGGGTTCAGAAACACATGATCCCTCCCTAATTGTAGGCTATATCAAAAAGGAAGGTTTTAACCCTATTCTTAAAAACAGAGATCGAGTCTGACTCCCGAATCCAGATTGGCAGCTGGTTCCACAGGAGAGGAGCTTGATAACTGAAGGCTCTGCCTCCCATTGTATTTTTGGAGATTCTAGGTATTACAAGTAATCCTGCATTTTTTTTTTTTTTTTTTGGACTTATTTTGTACCTGTAGGTAGATTTGTTCTGCAGTCCGGTGACAAGCCACCAGCTGCCGGTCGCTGCGTGCGCAAGCGCCCCTTAACTCCCTAACCTGCATGTTTTGGCATGTGGGAGGAAACCGGCGAAATCCCGGAGTAAACCCACGCAAACACGGGGAGAACATGCAAACTCCACACAGATCACTGTTGGCCGGGGGCAGGGATCGAACCCACGATCTCATGATCCCCACGATCCCCCGGCCGAGGGTAAAACTGTGCTGCCGCGGTGCTAACCACTGTGCCACCGTGCAGCATTTTGGGAGCGTAGTGCTCTGTTAGGATAATATGGTAGAATCAGATCTTTTAAATAAAAAGGAGCCTGATTGTTTAGAGTTTGTAAGTAAGAAGAAGCATTTTAAACTTAATTCTAAACTCTATGGGAAGCCAATGAAGGGAGGCCAGAACCAGAGAGATATGATCTCTCTTTCTAGTACCTGTTAAAACTCTTGCTGCAGCATTTTGGATCAGCTGAAGACTTTTTAAAGATGTTTTAGGACAGCCTGATAATAAAGAATTACAATAATCTAATCTAGAGCTAACAAAAGCATGGATCAGTTTCTCAGCATCACTCTGAGACAAGATGCTCCTAACACAACTTTGACACAACTGCTTCATGAGCGACACAGTGTTATGACACATCTCAGAATCAGAATCAGAATGAGATTTGTTGCCATTGTTCATGCAGTACACAAACTAGGAATTTGTCTCGGTGCAATGCTGCAACATTCAACATGGAGTAGCACTAAACATCTAATAAACATCTACAACATATAAACTCTCGATGAGGATAAAGATTACAAAGAGTTATAAAATCAGAACTTTCACAAAAAATATACAATCAGTCAAACTTCACATTCCAATTAACAAGAAAAAAAGGGGAATATTAAGAGAGAGAGAGTAAAGAGCACAATTCTCTGATAGTCTTTTTTGATTATAGTCAGAGGAGCTGTCCAATGTCTCTGGCAATGTTTTTTGCATCATGAGCAGTGCATCGAGCGCTGTTTCAGCACGCCCACAGTCACGTGACTGTAGCAATCGAGGCCTCTGACTTGAGGGCTCATGGGAACGTATGCATCGCCCAGCCCTCTCAAATTTCTCGCCAGGTCTCAAATCACGTGATGTGACAACGAGGCCTTGTTTGCTACGGTCATGTGACTGTGAGCATATTGACACAGTGCTCGACACTCTGCTCACGACACTTCCGTGTTATATTGCTTGAGTCAGTCTCGAGTGGGCGGTGTCGAGCGTAACATCACTACGTGGAGGTGTCCTGGGCAGTGGTCGAGCACTGGAGGAGCTTCACCCATGCAGGTTGCCGAGAGGAGTGGTGGTTGTGGAGCACTGGGGCTGATTGCCTGAATCGGGCAGCGGCACCAGACACCAGTGAGGACGCCGAGCTTTGCTGATTGCAATGCGGAGCAGTTTTCACCTTGAAGAAGGGATGAGTAGTGCTACCACTGTACAGATGGATATCTAAATTTGTGTGCACACCTAAAGCGTAAATCCAGCGCATTGGTTGGCGACATTAACTGATAAACTTTGTGTGTATTTTTTCATGGCGATCTTTTTATTCTATTGACATTAAAATTATTAAAATGGAAGCATGCGTAGCAGACATGGATAAACATTGAGACACCAGTGTGCCTCCAGCTGGCAAACCGGACGCGGTGGCCAGTTATAGTAAAATTGAAACCAGCAAGTGGGTGGTTAAGCTGTCTGCTAAAGCATTCACTGCAAAGTTGGACAGATTGCAAAACAGCAGAAAAACAAAGTTAAATAAAGCTGCTAATGTAAAGAAAATGATACGATGTTTAATGCAAAAGGGTAAAACTTTGGAGGTACAAAAGGGCCTTGATGATTTCATTGAATTGTGTGATGAAATAACATGTGTGTGCATGATTCTGTTTTGGGTTTGTTGCCACAAGAAGAAAAGAACAGATATGAAACATGGTTTAAAGCAAAAATGATGTTTAATGATGAATTTATTGCTGAAACAAGAGTGGGTGTTAAAAAATGAAAATCATGAGTCTCACAGTGTGGGTAATAGTAAATCTGTTACAGATGATGTTAATCCTCCTCAGATGATGTTAATCCTCCTCAATTCTCACTTCCGCCTCCCAAAGAGAGCAGATGCTTTTTTCTTCTCTCCAGCTCTGACTTTTTATCTCCTTCCTCCCCTAACTGACTGGATCCCAGCTTGCTATCGTCTGTCTGCGTGTCTCTACTGCTGATTATCGAACGAAATTATGGATTTAATAAGCTGGGCTTTGAACGCAATTGACACTATTTTTTCAACGAGGAAAAATGCCCCGGGGGAGGTAGTTTCCCCCGCAGGAACTGCGGCTGCGGGCTATTTGAGGGACACAAGTAATTGGAAATTCTTGTGCCTGTCTGATCTTTCTATCGAAGATGTCGAAGATTTGTACGTCTTCGTAGCAATGGTCATCGGGATCGTTCTGATTGGATCTGGGATTGTCCTGGTGTACCGTAAATTGATGAAGATGGACATAGCCTATCAAAATGCTGGCCAGGCGAGGCTTAACCATCAAATTGAAAAAATGGAGAGGACTCTGACAGCGGCAAATGGGGAACTGTCTAGGAAAATGGATTACATCATGATCACACTGAGAGCCGTCCATGAAGGATTCAACGTCCAGCACTGAAGGATTAAAGTACTGAATCTATAAGAGAATATAAAGTCTCTGTCTCTGGGATCAGTGCTATTCGACTAATCTGACCCCCTCACACAAGTCCTCCAGATTATCTGCAGTTTTTTGTTTCCAAAACATTTGAGCTGCATTGACTCTACGGACAGCCAGCTGCATGGCTCAAGGACAAATGCCAGCCGCTAAGACAAAACATCTCCTGCCAAAGAGACTTTGTTGTTCTTAACTGATACAAACACCTACACTCAACACTACACCCACACTGACTCAAATAAACTAATGAAAAAGATCATTCACTCACTGCTCCCTTTGTGTCTTTGTGTACATTCTTGTCTGCTAATTGTGTGTAACGGATGCCAACTAGTACTGTTCGGCGTAGAACGTTAGTAAAACCTCCCTCCCAAAGCCTCATACAGTATCGGTAGCGCTGAGCTATCGGTCGGACCTTTAGCTCAGCGCGATCGTGCTGTGTCTCCCATGCTCGAACTGTGTAGTTGACTGAGAGGTCGCGGGTTCGTGTCCCGTGTGGGGCGAACTGCGCAGGATGATCTCTGTCACAATGGTGCCGTGAACCCGGCATGGGAGTGAGGTTTAAGGGGGAGAGTGTAACGGATGCCAACTAGTGCTGTTCGGCGTAGAACGTTAGTAAAACCTCCCTCCCAAAGCCTCATACAGTATCGGTAGCGCTGAGCTACCGGTCGGACCTTTAGCTCAGCACGATCGTGCTGTGCGTGTCTCTGACCAGTTAACTGTGAGGTCGCGGGTTCGCGTCCTGTGTAGGGCGAACTGCGCTGATGACCTCAGTTAGTTAAAAGTGGTGCTGTGAGCCCCAGATGGTAGCGCTGAGCTACCGGTCGGACCTTTAGCTCAGCGCGATCGTGCTGTGTCTCCCATGCTCGAACTGTGTAGTTGACTGAGAGGTCGCGGGTTCGTGTCCCGTGTGGGGCGAACTGCGCAGGATGATCTCTGTCACAATGGTGCCGTGAACCCGGCATGGGAGTGAGGTTTAAGGGGGAGAGTGTAACGGATGCCAACTAGTACTGTTCGGCGTAGAACGTTAGTAAAACCTCCCTCCCAAAGCCTCATACAGTATCGGTAGCGCTGAGCTATCGGTCGGACCTTTAGCTCAGCGCGATCGTGCTGTGTCTCCCATGCTCGAACTGTGTAGTTGACTGAGAGGTCGCGGGTTCGTGTCCCGTGTGGGGCGAACTGCGCAGGATGATCTCTGTCACATGTGCATTGAGGTTTTTTTTTCTTGTAATCATAATATTGATCATATATGACCGGTATTCTGACAATCAATGGTTTTTTGCTCTTTCCTATTGTGTTATCCTTTTCTTCCCTATGCATCCTGTACCCATCTGATGACAGGTGCGTTCTTCAGACGCTGCCGCGTCACCAGAAATGCAGGTCGTTTTCTGTGTCAAGTCAAATCCCTCGTATGTTATCAGTTGTTTACTGTTAATGTACTTGGCAATAAATCCTTTCTGAGTTCTGAGTTCTGAGTTCTGAATCCAGCTGACAGTGTTTCAAATGTGGGTAAATGTTCAAATATAAGTGATGGGTTAAGCACTACATCCTCTGCAAAAATTAAAGCAGCAGCACAAAGGGCTGCATTTGTTGCTCATATGAAAGCGTTGGAGGAGAAGCTGACATAAGTCCGGACCCAGGGAACACGCACAAAGGCTCGAGCAAGATTCAAAGATTTTATTAAACAATAATTGGTGTATGAGTGCGGGGTGTGAATGTATTGCTGGAGGAAAGGAAGTGCCGAGGGTGAAGCAGTGCGCCGTGCAGCCAGGCAACCCTAAGGGCAGCGCAAACACGAGAGTTAATTGCCGGTGTACACCCAATGGAAATCACACTCAGACTGGTGCTTACTTGCAGGTGGTTTGGTGGCTGACGTCGGCTTGGCCGTAGGTCTCCTGCCTGGAAGACAGCGCTCCAGTGCGCGCTCGGCACGGTGCGAGGGGTGATGGCGATGAGGAGGGAGAAATCCGCCACCAGGGAATCCACCTGTGCACAGGGGAGAGAGACTGGAGAAAAGGTAAGAATGATGATGACGATGGCTTACTTGGTTGGTGTGGAAGGACTCAGAGATGCGTAGGCTAGAAGGAATAGACGAGTGCTGGAATGCAAGCACATTGGTGAGCAGACGGCTCCAGACCGAGGCTCCAGGTGGAGCAGGCTAAATAGCCCGAGCTTGATGAGGTGCAGGTGTGTGCGCAGCTGGAGCACAGGCGAGAGCCAGTTGTGACAGTACCCCCCCCCCCCCCCCCAAGCAGTGCCTCCCGGCGCTGGCTTACCTGGGTGCGCCCAGTGGAACTCCGTGACGAGGCGCTCGTCCAGCACAAACGACGGGCGCACCCAGGACCTCCACTCAGGGCCATACCCCTCCCAGTCCACCAGATATTGCAGTCCGCGACCCTGGCGGCGGGAGTCCAGGATGGAGTTGACCCTCCACTCTGGGTTGCCGTTGATCATCACGGGAGGGGGTAGAGCCCTAGGAGGAGGACAAAGAGGATTAGACACCAGGGGCTTAATCTGAGAAACGTGGAACGTCGGACAGACATGGAGGGAGGGGGGGAGAGCCAGACGCACAGCCACCGGATTGATTATCTTGGTGATGGGGTACGGTCCAATGAAGTGCTGGGCCAGCTTCTTCTTCTCGGCCTTCAGGTTGATGTTCCATGTGGATAGCCAAACCTGCTGACCCACCTGATAACGGGGAGTGGCCCTCCTGTGACGATTAGCTGTTCTGGTGTTGCGCGCCGCCGTGCATAAAAGCGCCTGGCGCGTAGCGGTCCAAAAGCACTGACAGCGCCTGAGACGAGCCCGAACGGATGGAGCTGCCACCTCCGCCTCTTCTTCAGGGAACAGCGGGGGGTCATAGCCCAGGGACGCCCGGAAGGGAGACATCCCGATGGCCGAAGACAAGGTGAAATTATGCGCGTACTCTATCCAGGGCAGATGGGCGCTCCAGGAGGAGGAGCTGGAGGAGGTGACGCAGCGCAGCGCAGCTTCCAGCTTCTGATTAGTCTGCTCGCACTGCCCGTTAGACTGGGGGTGGTGACCGGATGACAAGCTCACCGTAGCCCCCAAGGCATTACAGAAACACTTCCAGACCCTGGACATGAACTGAGGCCCCCGGTCAGAGACGACATCCACCGGAATCCCATGCAGTCTCTCAACGTGTTGGACCAACAAATCCACCATCTCCCGCACCGTTGGAAGGCCGTGGAGCAGCATGATGTGGGCGGCCTTTGAGAACCGGTCCTCAATGGTCAGGATGGTGTCAAAAGAGTTGGACGTCGGGAGACCGGTGACGAAATCTAAGGCTACATGGGACCAGGGTCTTCCAGGGACCAGCAGGGGGTGGATGAGCCCCACAGGGGAGGAGGTTGATGTCTTGCCAGTCGCACATTGGGGCAGGCGCGGATATAATTGGCAACATCGTCCCGGAGGCCCAGCCACCTAAAGGACCTCTGGAGGAGCTCAACCAGCCGGGAGATCCCAGGGTGACAGGCGAGCTTAGAGGTGTGAGCCCAATGGATGACATCACCCCAGACTGACGATGGCACAAACAGTCTCCCAGCTGGACCGCCGCCAGGATCGGGTTCGGTCTCCTGTGCCCTCCAGACCTTGTCCCTGATGGACCATGAGACAGTGCCCACGATACACAAGGCCGGCAGGATGGTGTGGTCCCGGTCTTCGGGGGCTTCTGGGGCGAACTGCCTGGACAGAGCATCCGGCTTACCGTTCTTGGAGCCGGGGCGGTAGGTGATGGTAAACCTGAAGTGGCCAAAGAACAAGAACCAGCGTGCCTGGCGGGCATTCAGGCGCTTGGCCGTCCTCAGGTACTCCAGGTTCTTATGGTCTGTCCAGACCACAAAAGGCTGAGCTGCCCCCTCGAGCCAGTGACGCCACTCCTGCAGCGCGAGCTTAACCGCCAGAGTTCTCTGTCGCCGATGTCATAATTCCTCTCCGCCGCGGACAGGCGCTGGGAGAAGAAGGCACAGGGGCGAACCACCCCGTCCACTGGAGAGCGCTGAGACAACACCGCCCCCACCCCTGTATCGGAGGCATCCACCTCCACGAGGCATTGCAGCGCGGGGTCCACCTGAGATAGGACCCGGGAGGAGGAAAACTCCGTCTTCAGAGCAGCGAAGGCAGCCGCGGCTTCCTCAGTCCACCGGAACGGCACCTTGGGGGAGGTGAAGCGGGTCAGGGGAGAAGCGATCGCACTATACTTCGGGAAGAAGCAGTGGTAGAAGTTGGCAAACCCCAGGAATTGCTGGACCTGTTTCCTGGATGAGGGGAGGAGCCACTTGACTACCGCCTTGACCTTGGCAGGGTTGGGGATGAGCTGGTTGTGGGAAACGATAAAGCCCAAGAAGGAGGTCTTGTCAGCATAGAACTCACACTTCTCCGCCTTCACGTAGAGTCTGTTCTCCAGGAGACGTTGGAGGACCCGCCTCACGTGAACCTGATGCTCCTCCCGAGACCGGGAGAAGATCAGGATGTTTTCCAGGTAGACAAAGACGAATACCCCCAGAAAGTTGCGAAGGACGTCATTAATTAGCCGCTGGAAGACGGCCGGAGCATTGGTGAGCCCAAACGGCAGCACCATCCATCCATCCATCCATCCATCTTCTACCGCTTTTCCGGAGGTCCGGGTCGCGGAGGCAGCAGTTCAAGCAGAGAAGCCCAGACTTCCCTCTCCCCAGCCACCTGCTCCAGCTCTTCAGAGGGGATACCAAGGCGTTCCCAGACCAGCTGGGAGACATAGTCTCTCCACCGAGTCCTGGGTCTGCCCCGGGGTCTCCTCCCAGTGGGACGTGCCTGAAACACCTCAAGTGGGAGGCGTCCAGGAGGCATCCTAATCAGATGCCCATACCACCTCAACTGACTCCTTTCAATGTGGAGGAGCAGCGGTTCTACTCTGAGCCTCTCCCGGATAACTGAGCTCCTCACCCTATCTCTGAGGGTGAGTCCAGCAATCCTACGGAGAAAGCTCATTTCAGCCGCTTGTATCCGCGATCTCGTTCTTTCGGTCATTACCCAAAGCTCGGCAGCACCAGGTACTCAAAATGGCCGCTGGGCGTCCGGAACCCCATCTTCCACTCGTTGCCCTCCCGGATCCGAATGAGGTGATATGCGCTGCGGAGGTCCAGCTTCGTAAACCAGGAAGCCCCCTGGAGTGAGTCGAAGGCGGAGTCCATCAATGGCAGCGTATACTTGTCCTTGATCGTGATGTCATTCAGAGCCCAGAAGTCGATGCAAGGCCGAAGGGACCCATCCTTCTTGTCAATGAAAAAAAACCCCTGCCCTGACCGGAGATGAGGAGGGGCGAATGATGCCGGCGCTGAGTGATTCCTTAATGTAGGTGTCCATGGCTTTGCGCTCCGGCACTGACAGGCTGTACAGCCGACTGGATGGTAAGGGTGCCCCTGGGCGGAGGTTGATGGCGCAGTCATAGGGACGGTGGGGGAGGGGGGGAGACAGCTCTTTAGACTTACTGAACACGGTTCCCAGGTCGTGGAACTCCGGAGGCACCTCGGAGAGGTCCAGGGGGGGTGAGTCGGTGGAGGAAGGAGGAAGCGACGGGGCACAGGCAGCGGACTGGAGACAGGCGCCCGAGCAGAAGGTGCTCCAGGAGAGGACACTTCCAGACTGCCAGTTGAAGGTCGGGTTGTGCAGGCATAGCCAGGGGTAACCCAGAATAACGGAGGCAGCAGAGGTGGGCAGCACAAACAAGCTGAGGTCCTTCCGGTGATTGGAGGATGATTGTCATGAATTAACATGTGAGCTCCCCTCTACAGCTCCCTCTCCTTGACTCAGTTCTGCATGAATCTTCTCCCAGGATAGATCTTTGGGATTTAAGCATTTTGCTGCCGCTTTCACAATGATCTTTATCTTCTCAGTTCTAGTCTTAGCCTGCTCTGAGCAGTTGATGACATCGGCTAGAAATAGAACAAGCTGATCTGTTGTGATATTAGTCTAACAATTTTGTGGTTTTGCTATCTTGTTTATGGCCATGCTTTCTACTTTTTCTTGTTGATTCACAACCTTTGCTGCTTCTGTGTATGTCAGCTTCCTCTCCACTCTTCCATGCTGAATTTCTACTGCCTGTTGTCTCACTCTCCACCCTCCATATGCTGCTGTGTGATTCCCTCCACAGTTAGAGCATTTAATTATGCTGTCACTTCCACATTCTCCATACATGTGCTCTCCACCACATCTTCCACACCTCTGTTTTCCTTTGCACACATTAGCAGTATGTCTATATCTCTGGCATTTAAAACACCTGAGAGGAGGGGGAATCTAAGCCCTAACAGGAAAACTGATGGATCCAATTAACACTTTTTCTGGCACAGCCTTGTCTTTAAATTCCAGCAACACAGATGGGCTACCCAACTTTTCCCCATTCCTGACCGCTTGTAGGCATCTAATCCCCACAACTGTTGCTCCTTTAATCATTTTTTTAAGTTCTTCTAAGTTTTCCCCCAGTGGAATTCCAGATATCACCCCCCTGACGCCATCAAACCCAGTGACTTCTTTCTTCTCTGCAATGTCTTTCCTGCACACTCTCTGCAGCTGAAATGTTTTCTTCCTCTGCTCTGCATTTCTACATTTCACAAGGAGATTTCCAGCTCTGAATATTCTGGCCATTTCTAGGTCTCCAAGTGCACTTCTTAATCTGTTAGTTAGAACTAGCAGGTTTAAAGATGCAACTTCATGCCCTGGTTTAAACCTCAAGATCATTTGAAATTCTTCTGCCACAGTTTTCCTCCTCACCTCACCTCTTTCCTCGTCACCTGACAGCTCCCGCTGGCCAGTCTGCTTCACATTTCCTTCACTCTTGCCCTTTCCAACTGTCCTCTTCCTCCTCCTCCTCTCTGCTGAATTCCATCCAGTCTCCAAATCATCATCAGCATCAAACCCCCACTACTACTTGCCATTCAGAATCAGTCACAAACCAGATTCTGCCTGTCTGTGAACAAGCAGAAGTCAGTTTGTCCTTAAAAAAACAATATTTGCTGTGGCTGCTGGTGCGTTGTGCCTCATCTCATCCATGGAAGTCACCCATTGATTCTGCTTTAATCCACAAAGCGCCTTTTCACGGCCACGCTGGTGCTTGCAGTGCGGTGGTGGTTTGCTGGGCGCTGTGTCGGGTTGGAGTGTTTGGCAGTTCAGTTTTCTGGAGGTCAGCCACTTTTGGAATCTTTTACAGCTTCCTATTGTAGGTCACTGATTGTAACCATTTTCATTCTTTTAACTAGTGGCTTGCTGTTCTTCCTTCTCCTCCTTTTGACTCCAGCTGTGCCCCTGATTTGGGATGGAAAAGCCAAATACTGAGCCTTAATTATTGCTGGCCATAGTCTGAACACTGTGCACTTTTACAGGCACGAATTGGCCAGTTTGCAGTGATCAGACCATCAGATGTTCTGTCCAGACGTCTCCTGGCTGTGTCATGGCCTGCTTTAATTGTTTTGCTGCATGATTAATTTATCATGCATGGTTATGTCTGACTTTTGTGACTTGTATGATCCTGTTTTGTTTTGCATGTTTTGCTGTGTTTTTCCTCTTTTGTACATGTTGCAATATTTGTTTGCGGTTTTCATTTTGATTTCTTAATGAGTTTATATTATTTTCCTCAGTTATTTAACTTTATTTTGTGTAGCAATTTCAGGAGCATTGCAAACAGCGTGACAGTAATTTTTTCCTTAATTTAAAAGAATGTTTTAAAAATACAAATTGTTTCAATAAAATGTATTTGTGTCTTTGAACTCACATCTGTTGTCGGAGTGTGGATCACGAACCTGTGTCCCTTTTTAGACTTTCCTGGAGGAGTGAATCTCCAGGTGGCACTGTTGGTCATTCACCTGATGCTCAAGCAAACACAGAGATTCTGATGTATGCATTTATCACCAGGCATATTCATTACTATAATGTCCTGCTCTCCGGTCTACCCAAAAAGACAATTTCAAATCTGCAGTTATTACAGAATTCAGCTGCACATGTTCTTATAAGGACCAGACAGCAGGCTCACATCATGCCAGTTTTAAAGTCATTAAACTGGCTCTCCATGTCCTTCAGGATCAATTTTCAGGTTCTTTTACTGGTTTATACAGTATCTCACAAAATTGAGTACACCCCTCACATTTTTGGAAATATTTTATTCTATCTTTTCACAGGACAGCGCTGACGGTATGACACTTTGATACAATGTAAAGTAGTCAGTGTACAGCTTGTATAACAGTGTAAATTTGCTGTCCCCTCAAAATAACTCAACACACAGCTATTAATGTCTAAACCGCTTGCAATAAAAGTGAGTACACCCCTAAGACAAAATGTCCAAACTGTGCTCAAAGTGTCAATGTTTTGTGTGGTCACCATTATTTTCCAGCACTCCCTTAACTCTCTTGGGCATGGAGTTCACTAGAGCTTCACAGGTTGCCCTTGGAATCCTCTTCCATGATGACATCATGGAGCTGGTGGATGTTCGAGACCTTGCGCTCTTCCACCTTCCATTTGAGGATACCCCACAGATGCTCAGTAGGGTTTAGGTCTGGAGACATGCTTGGCCAGTCCATCACCTTTACCCTCAGATTCTTTAGCAAGGCAGTGGTCATCTTGGAGGTGTGTTTGGGGTGGTTATCATGTTGGAATACTGCCCTATGGCCCAGTTTCCGAAGTGAGGGGCTAATGCTCTGCTTCAGTATGACACAGTACATGTTGGCATTCATGGTTCCCTCAATAAACTGTAGCTCCCCAGTGCTGGCAGCACTCATGCAGCCCCAAACCATGACACTCCCACCACCATGCTTGACTGTAGGCAAGACACACTTGTCTTTGTACTCCTCACCTGGTTGCTGCCACACACGCCTGACACCATCTGAACCAAATAAGTTTATCTTGGTCTCATCAGACCACAGAACATGATTCCATGTCCCAGAAGGAAGGGGCTTCCTTCTGGGATGACAGCCATGGAGACTAATTTGATGCAATGTGCAGCGTATGGTCTGAGCACTGACAGGCTCATCCCCCACCTCTTCAACCTCTGCAGCAATGCTTGCAGCACTCATGTTTCTATGTTCAAAAGACAACCTCTGGATATGGCGCTGAGCACGTGCACTCAACTTCTTTGGTCAACCATGGCGAGGCCTGTTCTGAGTGGTACCTGTCCTGTTAAACCATTGTATGGTCTTGGCCACCATGCTGCAGCTCAGTTTCGGGGTGCTGGCAATCTTCTTATAGCCTAGGCCATCTTTATGTAGAGCAACAATTCTTTTTTTCACATCCTCAGAGTTCTTTGCCATGAGGTGCCATGTTGAACTTCCAGTGACCAGAATGAGATGGAGTGATGTCAAATTTAACACACCTACTCCCCATTCACACCTGAGACCTTGTAACACTAACGAGCCACATGACACCTAGGAGCGAAAAGGGCCACTTGGGCACAATTTGGACATTTTCACTTAGGGGCGTACTCACTTTTGTTGCCAGCGGTGTAGAAATTAATAGCTGTGTAAGTTATTTTGAGGGGACAGCAAATTTACACTATTATACAAGCTGTACACTGTCTACATTGTATCAAAGTGTCTTATCTTCAGTGTTGTCCCATGAAAAGATACAATAAAATATTTACAAAAATGTGAGGGGTGTACTCAGTTTTGTGAAATACTGTAAATGTCTGCACAGTCTTGGGCTGTGAATGCTTGTTATTTAACTTAACACGTACAGACCTTTTCTGACAATTGTTCAAAATTTTTTAGATCTATATTTTGTGATTACTTAAAAATGATGCATGCTGAAGCTGCTAAGATCAAGTCCATATCGTTCCAGTGCAGTGCAACAAATGCAGAAATAAAACAAACACCCATTGATATCTTTCTTAAATGGTTAAGTCTTAGGAAGCAAATTGTCACTATTTTTTTATTTATTATTTTACTTCATGCAGCTTTGCATCTGGTGACATATATAAACGTCAGATCTTTGACATTCATACAGGTGAAAACATACCTGGTGCTCTTGTCTGTCCTGTGTCTGTACTATCGATCACATGAACAGTCCTTTTGAGTTTTCAATACATGATCTATGCATTGCTGTTGAAGCCACAGATTTAGCTGCACTTATTTGTGAAAAGCCTCACACCACGAACAGCAGCAAGTACCAGAACTATGCAAACATTCAAAAATACAATAACGACAAGTGCTGACATTATCTGCCACTTGACTGCAAAACAGGTATGTGGACTATACATTAAAATGAATTTAAAACACTTTTAAAAACACTATTTTAAATGCCCCACTACTCCACTCTTACTAACCCATTTAACACTACTGCAGCCAAAACAGGAAGTTGCGCCCATAATCGTTTCTACAGCGGTGCCTTAAGGGATTAGGTGGATAGGGACTTTGGATTATTATTATAAATGCCAAATTCCCTCTGCAATAAATATTTATATTGTGACATTGCAAGGGTTCACACAAATAATGAGAGAGGATTGTGACGCAACAGGCTTGATTCTTCACACACTCACTACACAGAACGGAGGGGAAGTCATTCACACAGACCCTCATCTCACTCAGGGAGACACAGACACATGATCTATCACACACAGGGAAAACAATGCTGTCACAACTGGTCTTATAACACAGTTATAATAGCACAGCAATAACACTTAGAACACAGTCCTTGAATCCTCTGCGGCGCAAAGCATGCTGGGAGAATCCCCGCCCCTTCCTCACAGCCCTGACGTTATACTATTCATTTTCTTGAAGCTGAAAGAATGAGGGAGTAATAAATAAATAAATAGCGCATTGAGATGACTTTTGTTGTGACTAGGCACGATACAAATAAAGTTGAATTAAATAAATGACCCATATAATGGCAGGCAATTAAAAAAATGACTTACTGACCGCTGGTTTGAATATTTGATAAGGAGTCTTCAGTCATAACTTTTCCAAGAGCATTACAAGTAAGAAAAAATTGTGATATGATGAGATGTTGGGCTGCAGCCACATCTCATCATTTGTGCAGCACAAAACTGGATTTGAAACATCGGCAGCTTCACAGTGATTTGTTCATCATTCAACAAAGCTAGGCATCTTTCTTGGTTATAATTTTGAGGATTAGTTTTCTATATAAGTCTGCATCAATTGTGAAAAACAGCAGTTTTACAGATACCGTTAAGAGCCAACTTTTAACCTAATCCTAACCATAAACACATCAGGCTTAAAGTTTAATCACGGAGTTTGTGCTACTGTGAGAAATACAGAAAGCTACATATTTGTATTTCTCTGTGAGAAATAAATGCTCCTTGATGTATGGATTGGCTGAAATCTGTTGTAAATTGGGGCCATAGCTCTTTATTTCTGTAGATACGGACGCACTTAAACGGCGCTGGAAAAACCTCTCCACTCTGGAGGCTGGTTTCAAATCTCTACACTTTCACCTCCAAATACCCGGCATAGTATGCACGGACAGCTAAACTGTAGACGAACTTCCACGGTTTGGGTTAAAACGTTGTCGTGTGCACGGGCCCTTATTCTGGTGGTGGTTGTTTTAATGTTCCTGTACCGTTTCCCAGAAGGAAGTGGTACAGACAGTCTATTGCCTGGGTGGGTGGCGTCCACTGTGATACATCTGGCCCTCTTCTAGATCCACTGCAAAACTATGAGGGCGCTCATAGTTTTGCAAGAAGAAGCGCTCAAGAAGCGCTTGCGACGAGGGAAGCCTCCCTCCTCCCGCAGCTATCCTGCTCCGCCTCCAGAGCCTAGATCTGCTGTTCTCATGGAGGAGTGCAGACTGGCAATTTTGGCAGACATTGACCATCTCATGGAGGAGGAGGAACAAGCCGGTGAGTCATTTTTCCTCCTGCCGCTTCGCCTGCAGCCATCTCCCCCTTGGTTTTTACCCCCACCAAGGTGGAGGAGGCAGTTTTTTCTCAGGACTTTCCCCCTTCTGTGCCTGCTTGGGGAGCTTCTCCACCTCCCACCGAGGAGCCCAAGCCCGTGTTAGTCACAGGGACGGAGGAGGACGTGCCGGACACTGCTGGATATTCTGAAGGTCAGGAGAACAGGCAAGTTCATTCTTTCTCATTCCCTTATTGATGAACAATTTTGCCTGTTCCCTGGCCAAGAGACTCAGGGATGGCAGTCCCCTGAGTTCTCTGCACCAGCGGCACATCATAACCCCTCACCAGTCCTCTCTGTATCCTCTATGTGTGCTCCTGAGAGTTTGCCAGCTCCGCAACCAAGTCACCAGAGGGGGGAGGAACCAGAGGCCCTGGAGGATCCAGTTCCAGGGTCGGCGGTGAGAAAGTCCCCAGCCACCATGCTGGATAAGCCACCAGCAGGGGAGACGACGCCTGGGGTCACGAAAACTGCAACCACCATCATGCCCGCTGCAGAGGCCGCCGCAGCAGAGTCCCCCAGCAAACCAGACGTCCTGCAGACCAGGGCCAGGACATCGTCATCGGGATCGACAGAGTCCTGGATGGTGGTGGAGCTTGAGTGCAGGCAAGTTCTCTCTCTAGTTTTTCTTATGTCAGTTTTAGAGAGGTCTTGTCTGACTCTTGGTGAGGAGAGCTGGGTGCAGCCTTCAGCTGCATCTGAACTCACCTCGCCGGACTCTGCCGCTGCCAGCGACCCTGACCTGGTCTTTCTCTCTCCTGTCTCTGAGCTCCCTGCCAGGGTTGCCGGAGAGCAGCCAACGCCACCTGGGGCTGTTGAGGATCCAGGTTTGTCGGCCGAGCTTGCTGTGGAGGTCGTTATGGACGTTGCTATGTCCCAGGCTGGGATCACTGTGGGTACAACTGAGCTCCAGTTCGGCGTTACCGCGGGAGCTATGATGTCCCAGCCTGGGACCTTCGAGGGTGCAGCAAGGGCCCGGTCGGGTTCCTCTGGAGGTGAAACGTTGTCCCAGGCTGGAGCCACCACGGGTGCACCCATGGCCTGGTTCAGGTCCACCATGGGTGCTGCCATGTCCTGGACCGGGACCATCATAGGTGCAGCTATACTTCCTTACTCCTTCCGGGTTGTGGGTCTCTCGGTTGGAGAGCCACCACCTGGGCCACTCCTCCTGAACTCGTGGCTGAAGTTCCCAGGCTGGCCACCTGATGTACTGTGCTGTTGGGTTGGGTGGCCTAATTTTCCTGGTAGGCCACCTGACTCAGTTCTGCGGACTGTTCGGCTGGCCTGGGATGCTGATTGGCCACCTGATTGGCCGCACCGTTGGGACCCTGGGGTTTGGAATTTCGGTCGACCCCCTGACCTTGTGAACTCCGGGGCGATAGGGAGGTTTTTCTTGGTGTTGGGGTTGAAATGGTTACTGTGTTGTCACTGTGTGTTCTGTGATAGTTTACTGGTTTGGTTCCCTCCTGACCTGTTTCCTCCCACCGCCCACCCTGGGTAGTGTTGATAGTGCTTCCTGGGAGAGGCAGGGTTCTTTTCTATGGCCTTGTTTCCTCCTTGGGTGTCTGGATTCCACCCATCGAGGGGGGGGGGGGGCTCTTTCATGAGTAGGGGTTTTAAGTTTTGTCCTACCCTGCTTCATGACATGGCTCGTTTCCTTTTATTATTTCTTTTATGTCTGTCATTTGTCAGGTCCATATGTCAGGCTGCTGAGAGCCTTGGGGTTCACCTGCTTCCTGACAGCCGGGAGCCACGCCCCCTCCTCCTGTCAGGACCACAGCTATTTGTCATTTGTGTTTCACTCAGCACACTCACTCACACACATGCTGTTCTCTGCACACGCACACACCATTCACTCTCACATGCTCATACATCCACACACTCATTACACACACTGGCATGCACTTAGTTAATTAATTAGTGGAAGTACTTAAGATCTGTGCTCACTGATGTGCATTGCTGGGTCATTATTTCCAGACAGTGTTTGTTCCCTCAGCATTGAACTAGACTGCTAGGCCTGCTATCGAGGATTGTTTTTCCACCAGCCTGCTTACTGCTGTTTTTTGTTCTACTGGGACGGCTACCTGGGACTGCCTCAGACTGCTCCAGCTCAGTAAGTTTTACCTATTCAGCCCACGCCATCCAGTATCGTCTGGAGGCGTCCTGGGTTCTTTTCCTCCGTTTTCCTGTGAGCTGTTGAGCGTCCTGGCTGTCACCCTTGCAAGCTAGAGCACAGGTGTCAAACTCATTCCATGGAGGGCCAAGACCCTGCAGGTTTTACCTCCACCCAGTGTCTTCAACAGGTGATTTCACTGAATTTCTTCCCACTGATTGCTGATCAGTGAAAACACCTGCTGATGACACTGGGTAGAAGCAAAACATGCAGGGTCTTGGCCCTCCATGGAATGAGTTTGACACCCCTGAGCTAGAGACTTTCATTGTTTGTATGTTGTATACATTTTTGTCAATAAAACACACTCAACTTACTCCTGCATTTGGTTTTCATGTCCAATCCCCATATGCACTGCGCTAAGATGCCTGCATTTGACAGAATCAACAAAAGGGGGTCATTTTTGTAATGCATCTGGCTGCAGCAATTAATTTTATAGGCTCAAAAATGAGAGAGACTGTCAATTTTCATTCATTGCCACTGAAACGGACAGCTATTCTTCGGCGGTGGCTAGCTGCACTCAAACGGGTCAGCCTTCCAGTTAGCCGCAATGCTAGGATTTGTAGTGAGCATTTTACAAATGAGGGCTATACAGAGGAGACAGTTTTTGAGTCAGATAAACCTGTGGTTCGCTGCAGCAACAGGCTAAAAGCAGATGCAGCCCCATCTGTGTTTGATTTTTCTTCTTATCAAGCCGGGGGTACAGATCGCCCAACACAGGGTAAAAGTACCAAGGTAGTGGTGCGCAGTAAAGAAAGAGCCCAGCGGCGATTTCACCAGGCAGAGCAGAGAGAGGTCAAATAAATAAATTGATGTGCCTACTGTACATATTCAGAAAATGTCCCACAATATATACAAACATTATTCTCTTGGTGATCTGTCAGTTTTAAGTTATTAAGGCATTTTAGTTTTTCAGTGTACACCAAAACATTTACCAGATAATACTCATAAATGTGCAACTTGTGGGGGCATGGTGTGGGACTTCTCCACCCAGAGAAGAAGGCAACTGGGGAAGGGGGAACAATGGACCGAAAGAGGAGGTGTCACCAAGGGGTATCTGATGGGACAGTAAGGACTATGCACCCCCCAGGGAGAGGAGTAAATGCCAGACCCGCTGGGAGAAGGGTGTGAGAGCGGCGCTGGTGTTATGTCATGTTAATGTGTCATACAGGCTTTGTTCTAAACACAGTGTATGATGGTCCGAAGTTCCGGGTCTCAATGCATGGTGTTAAAGATATAAAAAAGGAATGCACAGAGACCCGGGAGCTCTTTTACTGTACTGTATGTTGGAGATGGAATAAAGTTTCTGTGTCGTCCAGCTCGTTTCCTCACCTTCCTCCTTTCTCCACATAGGTGACCCTAAGTCGTGCCATAGAAAGTGAGCCAAGCACCACCCCGCAGACTGCCTGGAGGGACAGCACCAGCGTCGCATGTGTGGTCTCAGTCCAGCTCCCAGATTTCTGGCTTCACAACCCAACCGCATGGTTCTGGCACATAGAAGCCCAGTTCGCACTCCACAGGATAACAATGGACAATGCCAAGTATTACTACATGGTCACTGCGCTGGATGCATGCGTCACGCAACAGGTGACGAGCCTGCTTCAGGAGCAACCGGCCCAAGGAAAATATGAAGCGCTCAAGAGGAAGCTCTCTCCAGCGCTATACCCTTTCTGACAGTGAGAGGGCAGAGAGAGTCATAACGCGTTCGGAGTTAAGATAAGATAAGATAAGATAAGATAAGATAAGCCTTTATTAGTCCCACAATGGGGAAATTCCAGGATTGCAACAGCACAGGGATAGCAACACTCAGAGCAACAATCAGAAGGCAAGAAAAAACAACATCTAGCAAACATATGTCCATATTACTATAAATGTATATATATAGACACACAGTGCAGAGCATTATGGCTGGTGGATGTGCAGCAGAAAGTCTAAGCTCTCTCTCCGCGGATGCAGCGGGCCAGCTGGAAGTCTTTGGGCATGATGGTGACCCCCTTAGCGAAGAAGAGACCACCAGGTGGGTCTCGCTGGTCTCCTGCAGAGCCATGACGGCGAAACTCAGGAAACGCAGGACGGTCTTGAAGTCCTGAGCGATCTCCCTCACCAGGCGCTGGACGGGCAGCTTACGGATGAGCAGCTCCGTGGATTTCTGGTAGCGACGGATCTCTCTCAGAGCCACGGACCTGTGACGGCGAGGCCTCTTCACTCTGCCGGTGGCCAGAGCGCCTCTCCTCTGTCTCCTAGTTAGGAGACAGATCAGCAGTGGAGCTCATGGAGAGCATGTTGGAGCTGAGGGGGAAAGACGACAAATCTTTCCTGTTCGCCCACTTGTTCCTCAGGAACCTACCAGCTACAGTGAGGGCGATCCTGGTCAACTTGCCATAGCTGGTTGCTAAGGACTACCGCGCCCTGGCACAGGAAGCGGACCACATCATTTTGGTGACTAGAACTCACAACATGAAGACAGTGGCACTGGCATCCATGAGGGACTCCAGCGAGGTCGAGAAGCCATTCATGGTAGCGTTACGGACACCAGGAGACGAAAGAACAGGGCGATCTGTTTTTATCATTGCTGTTTTGGCTTGAATGCCCAACGCAGCATGTCGCCATGCCAATTCAAGATGCTGGGAAGATGTCACGTTAAAAATTCAGTGGCAGCTGCAACCGATGGTAACAGGAACAGACTGCTTTATGTCACGGACACACGCTTGGGGAAATGGTTTTTGGTGGATTCCGGCTCCCAGAAAAGCCTCATCCTGCCTGTCAACGCAAACAGGGTGGCAGGACGCAGTGGTCCCGAGCTCACGGCTGCCAATGGATCCACAATCAGGACATTTGGCAAGTGGACACTGACGTTATGCTTACACGGACCCAACTTTCAGTGGGACTTTGTGATAGCTACTTGTTGTGGCCCCATTTTAGGTGCAGATCCCCCCCCCCCCCACCGCTCTCGTCAGGCAGCTAGGTAAGCAGAACAAAGATCTGTTACCTTTACTGTGCCAAAACAGATTTACTTTGCCAAAAGGAGCTTTATACAGTACCGATCTATATACTGTATATTGTTGCAAACTCCTCCTTTAATAACTTTTAAAACTTTATTAAAATTATTTTACCCATGAAAGACCCGACAGGATGGGGAATGGGGAAAGGAGAGAGGAAAAGACAAAAAAAAGACAAACAAACCAACAACTAAAACACACAGAAGACAAACTGCTTTTTCCACCGAAGATGTTTCAACACAAGTCTGGTATCCACACCTGTTAAAGGGGAGACATTTGTGCATGTACATCCGTGTGCATGTATATGAGAGCGAATAAGTGTGTGCATGTAAGTAGTTTGTCAGGAAACATACGAAGAGGGGGGCCGGTCACAGCAATTCCCCACCATCCCGGAAACCCCAAGCAGGCAAGGCAGTGCCACCAACCCCCACATGGCACAAATGCCTGGGGCCGACAAGCTCCAGCAGCACCAGGAATCTGCTCCTGGCAGGATGGTCGAGGGAGGCAAGGCCGCTAGGCAGCCGGCTCAACACACTGCAACTTAAGGAAACAACCTCAAATAGACATACCCCCCCCCCCCCCCCCCCCAGCAGGGCCAGCACCAGCCCCTGGGCCTCAAACACCAGAAGGCCGGCACCCTCACCCCTCAGTCCGGAGACTGGCTCGCACCCCCGGTGCGAGCACCCCAGGCACCACCCAGCGGGCCCCCCTCCAGTGCCATTGCCACACACACTGGGGACCCCCACAACCAAAGAAGTCCCCCACCCTTGTCCAAGGGAGCCAATGTAGTCAACAGGCATTACCCTCTTCAATCTAGCACCTCTCAACTAACAGACACACCCAATCCCACACCACACCCTTTTGCTCTCATATGCACACACAAGTACTCATTCACTCTCACTCCCCCACACAGGCCCACTCTCACACTCCTGGACCCACCATTTCCTCTCACTCCTAAACCCACTCAATCTCACTCCAACTGGCCATCAGGGTCACCCACACTCTCTCACGTTCACCCACGCACGCACTCCCACTCCCACTCCCCAATGCCCCCAGTGTATCCAAAAAGATGTATATTCCACCCAGAATCGGGTGGAGGGGGGGCAAAATAAGACTGGGAGGGAGGGGGTCCAAAAGGGACGCCACTTCCCCCCCAGAAACCAGCTCACAGACTGATTCAGGAAGCCACCCACTGCCCCGAAATCCTAACCCAGGGCGAAGGCTGCCAGGTCAAGCAGCCCAGGACCCACCAGCATCGTGCCCCCAGCACCACAAACATGATGGAGCAGCCACACCCACTCCCACTCATCTTGCACACACAAATATGTACAACAACAATAGTCACAATAGTGAACAACGGGCTGGACCCATACGGCACCCCATATGCCAAGCGACACCCCCAGGCACCCACCGACCACCCACCCCAGACGCACACCGACAACAGCAGGTCGCCCTTCAGCCACAGCCACCCTGGAGCAGCTTGACGGCAACACGGCAGCCAACCCGCTAGGCACAATTTTTTTTGTGTGCTTATGGGTTGTTAGTTGATGTTGCTAACAGGAGATTAGTGGACACTGTCTCTTTTACCTCACTTCCCTGTACAGCTTGGTGAGCTTTTATTTATTTATTTAGCGAATGCAAAGCCCTAGCCCACTGTGCGCATGTGGAGAGGAGCAAACTATGGAACACATCATAGAGACTTGCCCGCTCCAAAGACTGGAAGGAGGATTACACACCCTCCATACAGCAAACCAGGAGGCAACTGCTTGGTGAGCTGGATTGACAACACTGGCTAGCGTTATAGCTCCAGGGGGTAAGTACCAACATTTGCTCACACAGTTCCCAGCACTCACGGTCCCGACTTTTTTGGCTACGGTAACAATACACAGGGTTGAACACTTTATAATGACAAAGGGCCCACCGGTGTTCGCGCGACCTCGGCATTTGGACGCAGCTAAACTGGTCAGCGCGCGAGAGGAGTTTGCCAACTTAGAGCAGCTGGGCATCGTCAGGCGCTCCAACAGCCTGTGGGCATCCCCGTTACACATGGTGCCTAGAGCCGACGGGTCGTGGCGACCGTGCGGCGATTTCTGGCACTTGAATAACGCCATGGAACACGATTGTTATCCCATTCCACACATCCAGGATTTTTCTGTACACCTAGCAGGGGCACATGTTTTTTCGAAAGTGGATCTGGTCTGTGGATACAATCAGGTCCAGGTGTGCATGGAAGATGCCAACCATGTGGTTATTGGACAACCCGCTCTACCTCCTGAGCCACACCCTGCCTAGTGGGGGTGAAATTCCTCTGGCCGCGCTTGCTCAAGGATGTAAAAGTGTGGGCTGCAGCTTGCGTCGCGTGCCAGTGGGCCAAAGTGCACAAGCACACCAGAGCCCCCCTCAAGCCATTCCAAATCCCAGCCAAGACGTTTGACGTTTGACCACATGGATTTGGTGGGACCCCTCCTGCCGTCGCAAGGTTTTACACACCTTTCAACAATCGTGGACCGCACCACGTGCTGGCTTGAAGTGGTCCCACGGGCTTCTGTCACGTCCGCAGAAGTGGCTCGTGCTTTTTTGTTGGCTTGGGTGGCACATTTCGGATCCCAGTCAGACATCACTTCCGACAGGGGTCCACAATTTGTTTCGGAACTCTGATCCGCGATGGCCCAGAGCCTGGGGGTCAAAATTCACCGCACTACCGCATACAACCCCCAGGCTAACGGGTTATGCGAGCGTTTTCATAGGTCGCTAAAAGCAGCGCTCAGAGCTTCACTCATGGATGCTAATTGGGTTGACCACCTGCCCTGGGTTCTTTTAGGGTTGTGCTCTGCACCTAAGGAGGATTTGGCTGCTTCCCCAGCAGAACTCATTTTTTCTCAGCCGTTGTGGATCCCCAGAGAGTTTTAACCGGAAAACCCTGCACCCGAGGCTGATCCACCCGCGCAATTTCTGTACAGTACAGAGGCTTTTAGCGTACCGGGCCCGGCCCACCATTGTTTTCCTTGCACCTTCATCCCAAAAAGCTTGCAGAACGCCGGTTTTGTTTTT
Source organism: Pholidichthys leucotaenia (assembly GCA_020510985.1). Classification (NCBI taxonomy): domain Eukaryota; kingdom Metazoa; phylum Chordata; class Actinopteri; order Cichliformes; family Pholidichthyidae; genus Pholidichthys; species Pholidichthys leucotaenia. Next base: position 65,582,495 of record CM035841.1, read on the forward strand.
GTCAGGCACGATGCGCACCGGATCCCGCTGCGCCCACCGTATGACGGATCGTTCAGGGTGTTGGAACCTGGGGCAAAGCATTTTTATGTTAGACTTGGGGGGACGTAGGGAGACAGTCTGCATCGACAGACTGAAACCCGCTTTTGTGTTGGCAGAGGAGCAGGTGGTGTTGGCCCAAGCTCCCCGGCGCGAACACCCACCATTGGTGGCTCCACAAGTTTGTGGCTCCACAAGTTGGCGATCCCTCAGCAGGGACCTGTGCTCGTGAAGCTGATGTTTGTCCCCCTCCCCTTTTCTCTCCACAGACTGATGTGCTCTCCTGTACACACCGCCAGCAGGGCAGTTCGACTGGATCGGCTACCCCCCGCTACAACTGCTATGGGCGCCGGCTCAAGCCCAAAGGACAAGGAGGTTAGTGCCCTTTCTGGGTGTTCGGGGGATGGGGGTGCTGTGTGGGGGCATGGTGTGGGACTTCTCCACCCAGAGGAGAAGGCAACTGGGGAAGGAAGAAACAATAGACTGAAACCGTGAGCTGCACGGTGGCGCAGTGGTTAGCACTGTGGCAGCACAGTTTACCCTCGGCCGGGGGAGTGCGGGGATCGTGAGATCGTGGGTTCGATCCCAGCCCCCTACCAACAGTGATCTGTGTGGAGTTTGCATGTTCTCCCCGTGTTACGTGGGTTTACTCCGGGATTTCTCCGGTTTCCTCCCACATGCCAAAAACATGCAGGTTAGGGATACGGGGCACTTGCGCACGCAGCAACCGGCAGCTGGTGGCTTGTCACCAGACTGCAAAACAAATCTACCTACGGGTACAAATAAGTAACAAAAAAAAAAAGAAAAAGAGGAGGTGTCCCCGGGGGTATCACACGGGCAGTAAGGACTTTGCACCCCCCGGGGAGAGGAGTAAATGCCGTAGCCGCTGGAAGAAGAAGGGTGTGAGAGCAGCGCAGGCATTTTGTCATGTTAATGTGTCACACAGGCTTTGTTCTAAACACAATGTATGATGGTCAGAAGTTCTGGGACCCAATGCATGGTATTAAGATAAGATAAGATAAGATAAGATAAGCCTTTATTAGTCCCACAACGGGGAAATTCCAGGATTGCAACAGCACAGGGATAGCAACACTCAGAGCAACAATCAGGAGGCAAGAAAAAAAAAAAAAAAAAAAGCAAGCAAGCAAGAGCAGCTAATATACATATGTACATATTACTATAAATATATATATATATATACACACAGACACACAGTGTAGAGCATTGTAGCTGGATGGGATAAATATATGAGTATATAAACACACAGTACGGAGCATTGTAGCTAGATGGAATAAATATGTAAATATATAAACACAGTGCGGAGCAGTGTAGCTAGATGGAATAATATGTAGATATACACTCACCGGCCACTTTATTAGGTACACCATGCTAGTAACGGGTTGTACCCCCTTTTGCCTTCAGAACTGCCTCAATTCTTCGTGGCATAGATTCAACAAGGTGCTGGAAGCATTCCTGAGAGAGTTTGGTCCATATTGACATGATGGCATCACACAGTTGGCGCAGATTTGTCGGCTGCACATCTATGATGCGAATCTCCCGTTCCACCACATCCCAAAGATGCTCTATTGGATTGAGATCTGGTGACTGTGGAGGCCATTTGAGTACAGTGAACTCATTGTCATGTTCAAGAAACCAGTCTGAGATGATTCCAGCTTTATGACGTGGCGCATTATCCTGCTGAAAGTAGCCATCAGAAGTTGGGTACATTGTGGTCATAAAGGGATGGACATGGTCAGCAACAATACTCAGGTAGGCTGTAGCGTTGCAACAATGCTCAATTGGTACCAAGGGGCCCAAAGAGTGCCAAGAAAATATTCCCCACACCATTACACCACCACCACCAGCCTGAACCATTGATACAAGGCAGGATGGATCCATGCTTTCATGTTGTTGACGCCAAATTCTGACCCTACCATCCGAATGTCGCAGCAGAAATCGAGACTCATCAGACCAGGCAACGTTTTTCCAATCTTCTATTGTCCAATTTCGATGAGCTTGTGCAAATTGTAGCCTCAGTTTCCTGTTCTTAGCTGAAAGGAGTGGCACCCGGCGTGGTCTTCTGCTACTGTAGCCCATCTGCCTCAAAGTTCGACGTACTGTGCGTTCAGAGATGCTCTTCTGCCTACCTTGGTTGTAACGGGTGGTTATTTGAGTCACTGTTGCCTTTCTATCAGCTCGAACCAGTCTGGCCATTCTCCTCTGACCTCTGGCATCAACAAGGCATTTCCGCCCACAGAACTGCCGCTCACTGGATATTTTTTCTTTTTCGGACCATTCTCTGTAAACCCTAGAGATGGTTGTGCGTGAAAATCCCAGTAGATCAGCAGTTTCTGAAATACTCAGACCAGCCCTTCTGGCACCAACAACCATGCCACGTTCAAAGTCACTCAAATCACCTTTCTTCCCCATACTGATGCTCGGTTTGAACTGCAGGAGATTGTCTTGACCATGTCTACATGCCTAAATGCACTGAGTTGCCGCCATGTGATTGGCTGATTAGAAATTAAGTGTTAACGAGCAGTTGGACAGGTGTACCTAATAAAGTGGCCGGTGAGTGTATAAACACAGTGCGGAGCATTGTAGCTAGATGGAATGAATATATAGATATATAAATATAAACATAAACACACCCAGTGCGGAGCATTGTAGCTAGATGGAATATATGTAAATGTATAAACACACACAGTGCAGAGCATTGTTGCTAGATGGGATGAAACAGCACAACCGTCTACTTAGTTATCCTACATGGTATGATTATGTGCCCATACATATTCTCACCCTCCGTAGCTACCGGTATTCTTCTAGTTGTATGCCGGAGGGGACCATTGTGTAAGTCTATTGCATCTTTTGCATTCAAAAAACTATTAGGTTGTCACGTCTTTTTGCTATCTCTGCGAGCAGCCCTGCTTAGGTTGTACAGTCTGACAGCCGTTGGTAGGAAGGACCTGCAAAACCTCTCGGTTGTGCACCTGGGATGATGTAGTCTGCTGCTAAATGAGCTCCTCAGTGCATTCAGTATGTCCTGCATAGGGTGGAACTCGGACTCCAGCAGAGATGACAGTTTAGCCACCGTCCTTCTCTCTCCTATCTCCTCCACCGGATCAAGGCGCTGCCCCAGGACAGAGCTAGCGTTCTTGATCAGTTTAATTAAAGATATAAAAAAGGAATGCACAGAGACCTGGGAGCTCTTTTACTGAACTTTATGTTGGAGATGGAATAAAGTTTCTGTGTCGTCAAGCTCGTTGCCTCACCTGCCTCCTTTCTCCACAAGCTAACCATAAAAAGCAATTCAGATTCAGCTGTCTTACCTCGACACCCCAGGACTTCTAATATCCACAGATTTTTTAAAAAAAAAGTGTTAATTGGCATTTTTCTTCCTGGTAAAAAGTAATCCATGTGCAGCAGTCACTTCCATGTCCGTTCCTCCTGAATACTATTAGATCTTAGCAAGCCATCTGACAAATAAGTCTGCAAAAAAAAGTTAAAAAAAAGGATCGCATCCCTTCCCTTGATGCTTAACAAGCTCTCATCCATCACTGCTTCAGGGGGAATAAACCAGTGGTAATGACACTGGTGTAGAGGGTAAAAGGGAAGGATGTGGAGGCGAGGCACGAGCGTAGGACGACACAGAATCTTTATTAACCCTCTAACATACAGTGGGGAAAAAAAGTATTTAGTCAGCCACCAATTGTGCAAGTTCTCCCACTTAAAAGATGAGAGAGGTCTCCAATTTTCATCATAGGTATACCTCAACTATGAGAGACAAAATGAGAAAAAAAAATCCAGAAAATCACATTGAAGGATTTTTAATGAATTAATTGGTAAATTCCTCAGTAAAATAAATATTTGGTCACCTAAAAACAAACAAGATTTCTGGCTCTCACAGACCTGTAACTTCTTCTTTAAGAGGCTCTTCTGTCCTCCACTCGTTACCTGTATTAATGGCACCTGTTTGAACTCTTTATCAGTATAAAAGACACCTGTCCACAACCTCAAACAGTCAGATTCCAAACTCCACTATAGCCAAGACCAAAGAGCTGTCAAAGGACACCAGAAACAAAATTGTAGACCTGCACCAGGCTGGGAAGACTGAATCTGCAATAGGTAAGCAGCTTGGTGTGAAGAAATCAACTGTGGGAGCAATTATTAGAAAATGGAAGACATACAAGACCACTGATAACCTCCCACTGATCTGGGGCTCCACGCAAGATCTCACCCCGTGGGGTCAAAATGATCACGAGAACGGTAAGCAAAAATCCCAGAACCACACGGGGGGACCTAGTGAATGACCTGCAGAGAGCTGGGACCAAAGTAACAAAGGCTACCATCAGTAACACATTACGCCGCCAGGGACTCAAATCCTGCAGTGCTAGACGTGTCCCCCTGCTTAAGCCAGTACATGTCCAGGCCCGTCTGAAGTTTGCTAGAGAGCATTTGGATGATCCAGAAGAGGATTGGGAGAATGTCATATGATCAGATGAAACCAAAATAGAACTTTATTGTAAAAACTCAACTTGTCGTGTTTGGAGGAGAAAGAACACCATATCTACTGTGAAGCATGGGGGTGGAAACATCCTGCTTTGGGGCTGTTTTTCTGCAAAGGGACCAGGACGACTGATCCGTGTAAAGGAAAGAATGAATGGGGCCACGAATCGTGAGATTTTGAGTGAAAACCTCCTTCCATCAGCAAGGGCATTGAAGATGAAACGAGGCTGGGTCTTTCAGCATGACAATGATCCCAAACACACCGCCTGGGAAATGAAGGAGTGGCTTTGTAAGAAGCATTTCAAGGTCCTGGAGTGGCCTAGCCAGTCTCCAGATCTCAACCCCATAGAAAATCTTTGGAGGGAGTTGAAAGTCTGTGTTGCCCAGCGACAGCCCCAAAACATCGTTGCTCTAGAGGAGATCTGCATGGAGGAATGGGCCAAAATACCAGCAACAGTGTGTGAAAACCTTGTGAAGACTTACAGAAAACGTTTGACCTCTGTCATTGCCAACAAAGGGTGTATAACAAAGTATTGAGATGAACTTTTGTTATTGACCAAATACTTATTTTACCGAGGAATTTACCAATTAATTCATTAAAAATCCTTCAATGTGATTTTCTGGATTTTTTTTTCTCATTTTGTCTCTCATAGTTGAGGTATGCCTATGATGAAAATTGGAGACCTCTCTCATCTTTTAAGCGGGAGAACTTGCACAATTGGTGGCTGACTAAATACTTTTTTGCCCCACTATATATATACAGCCTATGGCCCCTGCATGGTCTGCTGGGGCCGAGTCTCTATAGAATCCCCCCCCCCCCCCAGTTTCTTTGTGTTCTGTTTTTATAGCTTTATTAACTTCTCATAGAAACTGGGGCTGGTGCATTATGCATTGGGTATGAACAAAGGAATTATGTGATGCAATTATCCTAACACTTGTTACATGCATTACAATACATCCACCCCCCTGGACTTCATGCTGCAGTTTGGAGCAGTAGGGGGCGAAGGTGCATCTTCTTCCTTTCCTTTGGGGGGGGGGGGGGTATAACTTAACAGTTCAGTCTGATTACCCTCTGGGGGCTCTTTCTCCTTAAGTCCATTGTTCTGCCTTCTGGGTGTGAGGGACAATCCCTGACCACTGTATCTTGTGTCCACCACACTGGTTTACTTCCGGTATTTAGCTAGAATGGTAGAGATTACACTTTTTTTTATACAACCCGGAGTTTGAATAAAATGGATTTATAGACTAAAAGAATGAGATCTGTCCATTGGTATTAATGTTTTAAATGTTTGACGGAAATTACAGCTTATAAACCTTTTATTTGTTGAAAATATTGAATTTATTAAAATGTGACAAAAATTAACTATGAAGATTGATCTGACCAAACTGAAGTGTCTTAAAAAACCACAACAGTTCTTTTTATCATATTTTATTTGAGATTCGATGTCATGACAAGGTAATCCACGGAACTTTACTGTTAAAACATACACATATTTATATTACATCCACAATGAAATATTTGAAGCCTTTTTTTATAATTATGGCTGTAACATTGGAAATTAAATGACAAATTATGATATTCTAATTTCCAGAGATGCACTGATTAATTGCAGTGCACTACTGACCCCTGCTGTTTTAAAGGAGTAGCAGGTCAAAAACTTTCTTCTATGCCAAAACTCAATTTTAGCTGAAATATCCTGTACAAATATAGATGTTCACACAGAGAGACTGGGAATAGAGTGCTGAGAAAAGCTTTAAACAAAGGGGGAAGAAACAGAAAATACTGTTCTGAACAGACTTTTCTTTATTTTCATAGGTCAGGGAATCATGCATGCAATTATGACAGCAGAAGTAGCAGCAGCAGCAGCAGCAGCATACAAGAGAGGAAGAGCGACAGCAAAATTGAGGAGCAGGTAGATGTAGAAAAAGTAAATGCTGGTACACAAACAGAAGAGTGTTGGCTGGAAAAAACATCGGCAACAGCAAATTTCAGGAACAAAGGGACAGTGACAGATGACACTGAATTTATAGAAATGATGACACATGATCACCCACATGGAAAAGCAGCAGAGGGTGTGGTACCACCATCATGGCAACCTCTCCTCTGTCAGAGCGGAGAGCTGGAGTCATCTGCTGGAGACTCAGTGGAGGAAGTTTGTAGTGTTGAGGTGGACGAAGACTTCCACATGAGTGGCTGTGAGAGCATCAGTAGTGAGAGTGATGCAACAGATGCAGACCTAAAAACATTTCAGGACAGAAAAAGCATAGTAAGCATTGAAGAACTCTGAAAGATTTTCTGTATCTGCCACTTTGAAGGTTGCGGTAAATGTTTAGTCCAGTCGCCAACATTAAGGAAAAGTGGATTTGGCATGATGATAAAAACTGAATGTATCAGTGGCCATGAGTTCATTTGGAACTCACAGCGCTTGGTCAGTGGCATCATGGAGTGCAATACTGCCAACCCTGCAGCCAGTTTTGCCTCTGGGAATGAGTGCAATGCATTTCTAGAGGTATGCGACACTATTGGCCATGAATCTCTCTCTCAGAGAGAATGGTTTAACATCCAGAAAGCAGATGTCATCCCTGAGGTCAATGAAGTATGGAAAACACCCAATGAAGCAGTACTAGTAGCAGTAAATGACAAAGCACTTGTTGTGAGTGGTGACTGCAGATATGACAGCCCAGGCCATAATGAAACATTTGGCACTTACTCTGTTCTTGACACGGAGTCGAATCTGGTGGTGGAACAGGAGACTGTCAAGGTCACAGAGGTCAAAAACAGCTACTGGCTGGAGGTAGAAGGACTGGAGAGGTGCCTGTCAAAGCTTTCAGAGTATGGAGTCCCAGTGTCTGTAATTGCTACTGACTGCCACTCATCAGTGCAGAAGGTCCTGCGAAACAAATACAAAGAGATACAGCATGAGTATCATCTGTGACACATTGTAAAAGCTGTAAAAAAAGAGGCTGTTAAAACCCCACTATGAGGGGATATGACTAGATAAAAATGATCACAAACCATCTCTGGTATTCAGTTTGTACCTGTGAAGGAAATGTCAGGAGGCTCCAGGAGATGTGGACCTCTGTTCTCCTCCACTGGACATGTGGTGAGACAATGACCAGGTGTGAGCACCCTCCATTCACTCCTGAAGAAGAGCGTATGCGGCCCTGGATCCAGCCCAACTCTGCTGCTTTTGAACATCTAAAAAAGATCCTTTTTGATAGGTTACTCCTACAAAAACTAGACAAGACAGCTAAAGGTGTCCACACAGGCCAGTCTGAGAACCTTCATTCACTGTACACTAAATACGCTACCAAAAGGAAGAAGTTCCTGAAGAACAGCTTCGAGGCACGTCTTTGTGTAGCTGCACTGGACCACAACTGGAATGTAAACAGAGAAAATGCAAAAACAAAAGAGGGTGAAACACAACACAAACACCAGTTCTCCAAAGCGGCTCAGCAATGTGTGGTGTCTACAAGAAGGACAAGGACTCTACCTTCAGAAAGGACATTGTGGCTGGAGTAATCTGCAGATCCAAGTCTGTGTCCACCCATGAAGCCAAACATTGAGACAACCACCCTGGCCCAACACAAGGGTCTTGAAAAGCCTGACAAAGCTCTCTCAGCAGCAAAACACCCGAGCAGGTTTGGACATTGAGTGTGAGGTTGCTGAAAAATAAAATGGACAAAAAAAAAAAAAAAAAAAAAAACAGAGTGCAAAAACAAACACAGTCCTCCATATTTCTATTTCTATAAATTCTTATGGCACAGCTTCATGCAGTTAATAAAGTGTTAAATAGTTGCTTTTTTGACTCACTATAAAATGGATAAAAATGTCAGGGCTGGGCAATATGGGTCAGAATTATAAACCAATATATTTATTTGATGTCAATGCAAAATATATAGCTCAGTGCATTTCTAGAAGTAAACTGAATGAGTCATCACATTTTGGTGCTTTTTAATTTTATATTATTAGTAAAACAAATTCAAATACAGTATATACTGTATACACTGTGTGTGTGTGTGTGTGTACAGTGGTGTGAAAAAGTGTTTGCCCTCTTCCTGATTTCTCATTTTTTGGATGTTTGTCACACTTAAATGTTTCAGATCATCAAACAAATTTAAATATTAGTCAAAGATAACACAAGTAAACACAAAATTCAGTTTTTAAATGAAGGTGTTTATTATTAAGGGTAAAAAAAAATCCAAACCTACATGGCCCTGCATGAAAAAGTGATTGCCCCCTTGTTAAAATACAAATTAACTGTGGTTTATCACATCTTTGGAAAGCTGAGTTCAATTTCTCTGGCCACACCCAGGCCTGATTACTGTCACACCTGTTCTCAATCAAGAAATCACTGAAAGAGGACCTGCCTGACAAAGTGAAGTAGACCAAAAGATCCTCAAAAGCTAGACATCATGCTGCGATCCAAAGAAATTCAGGGACAAAGTAATTGAGGTCTATCAGTCTGGAAAAGGTTAAAAAGTCATTTCAAAATCTTTGGGACTCCAGTGAACCACAGTGAGAGCCATTATCCACAGATGGCGAAAACATGGAACAGTGGTGAACCTTCCCAGGAGTGGCTGGCCGACCAAAATTACCCCAAGAGCGCAGCGACGACTCATTCAAGAGGTCAGAAAAGACCCCACAGCAACATCCAAAGAACTGCAGGCCTCACTTTCCTCAGTTAAGGTCAGTGTTCATGACTCCACCATAAGAAAGAGACTGGGCTAAAATGGCCTGCATGGCAGAGTTCCAAGACAAAAACCACTGCTGAGCAAAAAGAACATATAGGGTCATCTCTGTTTGGCCAGAAAACATCTTGATGATCCTCAAAACTTTTGGGAAAATATTCTGTGGACTGAGGAGACAAAAGTTGAACTTATTGGAAGGTGTGTGTCGCGTGACATCCGGCGTAAAAGTAACACAACATTTCTGAAAAGGAACATCATAGAAACAGGCCCCCGTACCCGTTAACAGACCGGGACTCTGATCCGGCCTCAGAACCGGACTCTGACTCGCTAACAGACCCGGACCGTTCAGACCCAGTTTGACTCCGTTCTGAAGTGTTGCTGTGACAACTGCAGCCATGGACACCACCACGTCCATCAAGATGACCACGCTGGCCATCCAGAACCTGTTCAGCTACGTGGAGGAGGAGAACCTGGCCGCCCTGAGGGCCCACCTGGACCGCTTCAAAGAGGTGGACGGACGCAGCGACAACGGCCAGACCCCGCTGATGCTGGCGGCTGAACAGGGCAGTCTGGAGATCGTCCAGGAGCTCATCAGGAGAGGAGCCAACGTCAATCTGGACGACGTGGACTGCTGGTCGGCCCTGATCTCGGCGGCGAAGGAGGGTCACGTGGAGGTGGTGAGGGAGCTGCTGGAGAACAGCGCCTACATCGAGCACAGAGACATGGGAGGGTGGACCGCCCTCATGTGGGCCACCTACAAAGGACGGGTGGAGGTCACACAACTGCTGCTGGACAACGGCGCCAACGCCAACACCACGGGACAGCAATACAGTGTGTATCCAATCATCTGGGCAGCAGGGCGAGGTCACGCCAAAATCGTTAAACTGCTGCTGGAACACGGCGCCAAGGTCAACTGCTCTGATAAGTATGGGACCACGCCTCTGATTTGGGCATCCAGGAAAGGACACTATGACTGTGTGATGCACCTGCTGGAGAACGGCGCTGACGTAGACCAGGAGGGGGCGAACTCAATGACGGCGCTGATTGTGGGGGTGAGGGGCGGGTACACCAACGTGGTGAAGGAGTTGCTGAAGAGGAACCCCAACGTCAACATGACTGACAAGGATGGGAACACAGCGCTCACCATCGCCGCCAAGGAGGGATACACCGAGATCGTCCAGGACCTGCTAGACGCAGGGACATACGTCAACATCCCTGACCGGAGCGGAGACACCGTCCTCATTGGAGCTGTGAGGGGAGGACACGTGGAGATCGTCAGAGCTCTGCTGCACAAATACGGCGACATCGACATTAGGGGACAGGACAACAAGACGGCGCTGTACTGGGCTGTGGAGAAAGGAAACGCCACTATGGTGAGGGACATCCTGCAGTGTAACCCAGACACGGAGACATGCACCAAGGATGGAGAAACTCCTTTGATCAAAGCCACCAAGATGAGGAACATCGAGATCGTGGAGCTACTGCTGGACAAAGGAGCTAAGGTGTCTGCCGTGGACAAGAAAGGAGACACCCCCCTCCACATCGCTATCAGGGGGCGGAGCCGCCGCCTGGCCGAGCTCCTCCTACGTAACCCCAAAGATGGCCGTCTGCTGTACCGTCCCAACAAGGCTGGGGAGACGCCGTACAACATCGATTGTAGCCACCAGAAGAGCATCCTCACGCAGATCTTTGGAGCCCGTCACCTGTCCCCCACGGAGACGGACGGGGACATGCTAGGCTACGACCTCTACAGCTCGGCGCTGGCCGACATCCTTAGTGAGCCCACCATGCAGCCACCCATCTGTGTGGGTCTGTACGCCCAGTGGGGCAGCGGGAAGTCCTTCCTGCTCAAGAAGCTGGAGGATGAGATGAAGACGTTCGCTGGTCAGCAGATTGAGCCTCTCTTCCAGTTCTCCTGGCTTGTCGTTGTTCTGTCCCTGCTGCTCTGCGGCGCCATTGCCATTGTTCTGGGTTTCACCGTCGACCCCAAACTCGCCATGGCGGTGTCGCTCAGCCTGCTCGCTCTGCTGTACCTGTTCTTTGTGGTGGTATATTTTGGCGGACGACGTGAGGGTGACAACTGGACGTGGGCGTGGCTCCTCAGCACCCGCCTGGCACGTCACATCGGGTATCTGGAGCTGCTGCTGAAGCTGATGTTTGAGAACCCACCAGAGCTGCCAGAGCAGAGCACCAGAGCATTGCCTGTCAGGTTCCTGTTCACAGACTACAACCGCCTGTCCAGCGTCGGGGGAGAGACGTCCATGGCTGAGATGATTGCAACGCTGTCGGATGCCTGCGAGAGAGAATTCGGCTTCCTTGCCACACGTCTGTTCAGAGTGTTCAAGACTGAAGAGACGCAAGGCAAGAGGAAGTGGAAGAAAACGTGCTGTGTGCCATCCTTCTTTCTCTTTGCCATTGTGCTGGTGTGTCTGGTTGCTGGCATGGCGCTCTTGGCAATCTTCAGGGTGGACCGGGAGAACCAGACAGTGAACGCTGTCCTGATTGCTGTGGGCAGCATAGTGGGCCTGGCACTGCTGCTGAACTGCAGGACGTGGTGGCAGGTGACAGACTCGGTACTTAACTCTCAGAGAAAGAGGCTGCACGGTGCTGCCAACAGGATGCACAAACTGAAGAGCGAGGGATTCATGAAGGTGCTAAAGCACGAGGTGGAGCTCATGGCGAGGATGGCAAAGACCATCGACAGCTTCACGCAGCATCAGACTAGGTTGGTGGTTGTCATCGACGGGTTGGATTCCTGCGAACAGGATAAAGTTCTGCAGATGCTCGACACGGTGCGGGTTCTGTTCTCCAAAGGCCCATTCATCTCCATCTTTGCCAGTGACCCCCACATCATCATCAAAGCCATCAACCAGAACCTGAACAGCGTCCTGAGGGACTCCAACATCAATGGCCATGACTACATGAGGAACATTGTTCACCTGCCCGTCTTCCTCAACAGCCGTGGCCTGTTGGGGGCCAGGAAGGTCTGTGCCGCTGCTAACGCTAACACTAACACCACCGCTAACACCACCACAGCGCCGGCTAACGGGGATGCCGCCAACCTCGAAGGCTGGCACGAGGAGCTGGACAGGAAGTTATCTCAGCATAGTCTGGGTGAGCTAACAAAGACGGGCAGCAAGACCACGCTGAACCGCCGGGGTGACTTGTAACATAGGTCCAGGGACTACAGATGAAAAATAACCTTTTGGCTAACTCTGGAACATTTACAAAGCTGTTTATTAATGTGCACCGTCTAAACGAACCAATAAATTCATCATTATTAAACACACATTTCCAAAACTGAGAAATTACAAACATGTAAGCAAAATGTTGAAAGTTTGTAAGGAAGAAGTTACAAATTTATGGGAGAGAAATGTCACAAATCTGTAAGAACAAACTGTCTAAGTTTGGAGGGGATAAACTTCAGATGTCACAAATCTGCCCCAACAGCACACATACAGTGCATCCGTTAAGTATTCACAGCACTTCACTTTTTCCACATTTTGTTATGTTACAGCCTTACTCCAAAATGGAATAAATTCATTTTTTCCTCTTTTTTTTTTTTTTTTTTTTTTTTTTTTTTTTTTTCGGTTCCGGTTCCGCCGGACCGGTGGCGCCACACGAGTCGGCTGCCTGTTGCAACAGCCTTTTCTTTTTATCTTCCTTCTTCTTTCTACACCTTTCACTCTGTATATATATCACGGACGCACGGATCGCCCCGGGGGTCTCCCGGGTCGGCGGACGGAGCCACGGTTTGCAGCGGGAGACGTTACAGCGGGGAGGAGCTAGTGCTAGCTAGCACTTGGCCGCCGCCCGGTGCTAATGGGAAACTCGACATACCGGGAGCTGTAGCGAAAACGATGCGGGTGCCGGGCTGGAGTTTAGGCGGCGTGAAAGAAATATAAGACAGAATAATAAAGAGCGATGGCAAGAACCAAGCAGACCGCCCGTAAAATCTACTGGAGGAAGAAGCCCCCCCCCAGGAGACAGCTAGCCACCAGGGCTGCTCGGAGAGGCGCTCTGGCCACCGGCAGAGTGAAGAGGCCTCGCCGTCACAGGCCCGTGGCTCTGAGAGAGATCCGTCGCTGCCAGAAATCCACGGAGCTGCTCATCCGTAAGCTGCCCGTCCAGCGCCTGGTGAGGGAGATCGCTCAGGACTTCAAGACCGTCCTGCGTTTCCTGAGCTTCGCCGTCATGGCTCTGCAGGAGACCTGCGAGGCCCACCTGGTGGGTCTCTTCTTCGCTAAGGGGGTCATCATCATGCCCAAACACTTCCAGCTGGCCCGCTGCATCCGCGGAGAGAGAGCTTAGACTTTCTGCTGCACATTCACCAGCCATAATGCTCTGCACTGTGTGTCTATATATATATACATTTATAGTAATATGGACATATGTTTACTAGATGTTGTTTTTTCTTGCCTTCTGATTGTTGCTCTGAGTGTTGTGTCCCTATGCTGTTGCAATCCTGGAATTTCCCCATTGTGGGACTAATAAAGGCTTATCTTATCTTATACCAATAGTAAAATATGGTGGTGGTAGTGTGATGGTCTGGGCCTGTTTTGTTGCTTCAAGACCCGGAAGACTTGCTGTGGTAAATGGAACCATGAATTCTGCTGTCTACCAAAAAATCCTGAAGGAAAAAGTCCGGCCATCTGTTCGTGACCTCAAGCTGAAGCACACTTGGGTTCTGCAGCAGGACAATCATCCAAAACACACCAGAAAGTCCACCTCTTAATGGCTTAAGAAAAACAAAATGAAGGCTTTGGAGTGGTCTAGTCAAAGTCCTGACCTGAAGCCAGCGGTGATGCTGTGGCATGACCTTAAAAAGGCAGTTCTGTCATGGAGCGGTCCTCGCGGACCACTAATAAGACACTATAGGCAGCTGTAGAGTTTGCACATTTATTAAAGGTAGACATACAGTACAAAATAATGAGGCTCGTGGGGCAAAACACAAATAAAGGCTTCACTAGACACTGACGATGACCTGAGGACTAGGAAGACTGATGGGAGACAAGGATACAACACTTACAGTGGGGCAAAAAAGTATTTTGTCAGCCACCAATTGTGCAAGTTCTCCCACTTAAAAGATGAGAGAGGTCTCCAATTTTCATCATAGCTATACCTCAACTATGAGAGACAAAATGAGAAAAAAAAATCCAGAAAATCACATTGAAGGATTTTTAATGAATTAATTGGTAAATTCCTCGGTAAAATAAGTATTTGGTCAATAACAAAAGTTCATCTCAATACTTTGTTATATACCCTTTGTTGGCAATGACAGAGGTCAAACATTTTCTGTAAGTCTTCACAAGGTTTTCACACACTGTTGCTGGTATTTTGGCCCATTCCTCCATGCAGATCTCCTCTTGAGCAGTGATGTTTTGAGGCTGTCGCTGGGCAACACAGACTTTCAACTCCCTTCAAAGATTTTCTATGGGGTTGAGATCTGGAGACTGGCTAGGCCACTCCAGGACCTTGAAATGCTTCTTACGAAGCCACTCCTTCATTGCCCGGGCGGTGTGTTTGGGATCATTGTCATGCTGAAAGACCCAGCCACGTTTCATCTTCAATGCCCTTGCTGATGGAAGGTGGTTTTCACTCAAAATCTCACGATACATGACCCCATTCATTCTTTCCTTTACACGGATCAGTCGTCCTGATCCCTTTGCAGAAAAACAGCCCCAAAGCATAATGTTTCCACCCCCATGCTTCACAGTAGATATGGTGTTCTTTCTCCTCCAAATACGACAAGTTGAGTTTTTACCAAAAAGTTCTATTTTGGTTTCATCTGACCATATGACATTCTCCCAATCCTCTTCTGGATCATCCAAATGCTCTCTAGCAAACTTCAGATGGGCCTGGACGTGTACTGGCAGGGGGACACGTCTGGCACTGCAGGATTTGAGTCCCTGGCGGCGTAGTGTGTTACTGATGGTAGCCTTTGTTACTTTGGTCCCAGCTCTCTGCAGGTCATTCACTAGGTCCCCCTGTGTGGTTCTGGGATTTTTGCTCACTGTTCTCATGATCACTTTGACCCTACAGGGTGAGATCTTGCGTGGAGCTCCAGATCGAGGGAGATTATCAGTGGTCTTGTATGTCTTCCATTTTCTAATAATTGCTCCCACAGTTGATTTCTTCACACCAAGCTGCTTACCTATTGCAGATTCAGTCTTCCCAGCCTGGTGCAGGTCTACAATTTTGTTTCTGGTGTCCTTTGACAGCTCTTTGGTCTTGGCTATAGTGGAGTTTGGAGTCTGACTGTTTGAGGTTGTGGACAGGTGTCTTTTATACTGATAACGAGTTCAAACAGGTGCCATTAATACAGGTAACGAGTGGAGGACAGAGGAGCCTCTTAAAGAAGAAGTTACATGTCTGTGAGAGCCAGAAATCTTGCTTGTTTGTAGGTGACCAAATACTTATTTTACTGAGGAATTTACCAATTAATTCATTAAAAATCCTTCAATGTGATTTTCTGGATTTTTTTCCCTCATTTTGCCTCTCATAGTTGAGGTATACCTATGATGAAAATTGGAGACCTCTTTCATCTTTTAAGTGGGAGAACTTGCACAGTTGGTAGCTGACCAAATACTTTTTTGCTCCACTGTACATGCCAAGAGCAAGGGCGGAATCTAACGCCGAAAGAAACTGGCTTCGGATGTAGGAAACCCAGTCTGGATAAAGCGAGGTCACAGCCCCAAGTGACAGGAGTTGCTCCCTTAAATAGGGCAAGATAATTAATCAGCTGATGAGAGTGTCATCAGCTGAATCAGCACCAGCTGTGCTGCTTGGCTCTGACAGCCGAAAGCCCCACAGAGACGCTGTCACAGTAAGAGCTCAGAGAGCCCACCAGGACTAAATACAGAATGGGAGGAAAATACTGCATGACCCGAGCGCGGACGAGATCGGCGCTCAGACCATGACAGTACTGCCCCCCGAAGGACGCACTCTGGGCGTAAACATAACATCCAAGCCTCCCACCCAGGGCGGGTGGAGGGGGGAAAAAGGCTCGGCGGGCAAGAGACAAAAAAAAAGGAAAACAAACACCAAGGAAGGGAACCGGAGAAAAAAAAAAACAATGACCAGGGCCAATACAGAACAAATATGAGCATGGTGCACAACAGAGCAAGGAAACAAAACCCACAAATATACTCCATAATGCACAGGTAGAAGACAGAACAAAAAATGCAAATAACAGATACAAGCCTAAACAACCATAATACGCAGGCGTCTCTCTACCAGAGAAAGGGAAAACACAAAATCACGCTAAATAGCGGCGAAATACAGGCGGTACAATAAGTCCAAATGACTGGCAGAGGCAACAGAACAATAAATGCAAATAATAGAAATACAATGCCTACAGACCAAGATACACAGGCCCAAAGAAACAAAAGGAACCACATACACTACCATTCAAAAGTTTGGGGTCACTTAGAAATTTCCTTATTTTTGAAAGAAAAGCACTTTTTTTCAATTAAGATAACTTTAAACTAATCAGAAATACACTCTATACATTGCTAATGTGGTAAATGACTATTCTAGCTGCAAATGTCTGGTTTTTGGTGCAATATCTAGCGCATATTTCAGACTACAGCAGGGGAAAATGAAAGAAGAAAAAAAAAACATCTCGTGGATTTTTGTGGGGGGTGCTTCGGGAGTATGGGGTATCGGGCTTGTTGTTACGAGCTATTCGGTCTCTGTACGACCGTTGTGAGAGTTTAGTTCGTATTGCCAACACTCGGTCGGAGTCATTCCCAGTGAGAGTTGGACTCCGCCAGGGCTGCCCTTTGTCACCGGTCCTGTTCATAATTTTTATGGACAGGATTTCTAGGCGCAGCCAGGGAATGGAGGGTGTCATACTTGGTGACCACAGGATCTCATCTCTGTTGTTTGCAGATGATGTTGTCCTGTTGGCTTCATCCAGCAATGACCTACAGCTCTTGCTGGGACGGTTTGCCGCTGAGTGTGAAGCGGCTGGGATGAGAATCAGCACCTCCAAGTCCGAGTCCATGGTCCTCAGCCGGAAAAAGGTGGATTGTCCTCTCCGGGTTGGGGACAGGCTCCTGCCCCAAGTGGAGGAGTTTAAGTATCTTGGGGTCTTGTTCACGAGTGAGGGGAAAATGGAGCGAGAGATCGACAGACGGATTGGAGCAGCATCTGCAGTGATGCGGACGTTGTACCGGTCTGTTGTGGTGAAGAGGGAGCTTAGTTCTAAGGCAAAGCTGTCGATTTACCAGTCAATCTACGTTCCTACTCTCACCTATGGTCACGAGCTTTGGGTAATGACCGAAAGAACGAGATCGCGGATACAAGCGGCTGAAATGAGCTTTCTCCGTAGGATTGCTGGACTCACCCTCAGAGATAGGGTGAGGAGCTCAGTCATCCGGGAGAGGCTCAGAGTAGAACCGCTGCTCCTCCACATTGAAAGGAGTCAGTTGAGGTGGTATGGGCATCTGATTAGGATGCCTCCTGGACGTCTCCCACTTGAGGTGTTTCAGGCACGTCCCACTGGGAGGAGACCCCGGGGCAGACCCAGGACTCGGTGGAGAGACTATGTCTCCCAGCTAGTCTGGGAACGCCTTGGTATCCCCTCTGAAGAGCTGGAGCAGGTGGCTGGGGAGAGGGAAGTCTGGGCTTCTCTGCTTGAACTGCTGCCTCCGCGACCCGGACCTCCGGAAAAGCGGTAGAAGATGGATGGATGGATGGATGGATGGAAAAAAAAAACATGCTGAAGCGCGGTGAAATACAAACAGTTCAATATAGTTCATAAACCAAAACACAAGCACATCCCAAATATTTCCAGGGAGAGGAGGAAAAAAAAAAACCACAGGGATGACGGCAGGCAGAGCACAATGGAATAAGGAAAAAAATAATAGTTCAGGCGGTGTACCCGCATCTAGCATCCAGATCGCAGGCAGGGGAACAAGGATGAGTTCAGGTGGCCTAACCCAGTCCCAGGCCCAGAGAAACAGTACCTCTGGTGGCCGGACCAGGTCGCCGAACAGAGAGTTCAGATTGTTGGGTGGCCGGCCCAGAACGCCGAACCGGTGAAGGAGTCTCCCATGCGGCCAACCTGTGTCAAAAGGCCACCAGGAACGAAGGGAAGAGCTCGGAGGCGGCCTCCCTACCGAAAGGGACAGAGAGCCGGGTCGAGCAAGGGAAATCCCAACGGCACCAGGGGGAGAAGAAAGGGGATCGGGGAAACAATGAGGGGCCAGTCCGGCGTCGATCGGCGGAGGATCTGCAGCTCTTTCACCGAACTCCACACAGACTGACGCTGCGCTTTCGTTGGATCCCAAGCGGGATCATGCTGCACCCACAACGGACCCTGACTGGACCAGAACCACACCCACGACAGACCCTGATTGGGTCAATGTAGCACCCACGATGGACCCCGACTGGGCCGGAACCACACCCACGACGGACCCCGACTGGGCTGGAGCTGCACCCATGATGGACCCCGATTGGGTCGGAGCCGCACCCATGACGGACCCCGATTGGGTCGGAGCTGCACCGATGATGGACCCCGACTGGGCTGGCACAGCACCAGGGACGCCCTCCAAACCTGAACCCGGAACCTCCGGAACAGTGACCGGAATCGACTCAACACTGGTGACCCTGGGAGAAGGATCAGGAGAAGAAAGAACCGGGATCAGGATCACCGGCAGTGACAGAGCCCAGCAAGACAAGCTCGGATGCAGTGGACGGCTGCACCCGGCTCGTCTCCCCGAGAGACAGGCAAAAATGCTCCAGAATAGACAGGAGAAAGACAAAATAGAGCACTTGCCTGATCTTGAGTTCTGCCACCATCCAGGACTTCGGTGATCCGGGTTCAGCATGTAGAAGGTCCTCCTCTGGTTCCCACTCGGCTACGGTGGGCTCCGCAGCCGGCATGATGGTGTCCACAGTCGGGGGATTCCCTGACACTGACGTCCACGCCGAGGGCCCGCACGGTGTGGTGGCAGGGGATCCGTGACCTGCCGGGTCGGCCTGTCCCTCCGTAGAGACCTGGGGACGCTTGCTCGTCAGCGCAGGCTCCAAATTGCAGTCCGCCCTCCTCCTTTGCCCATGACGTGGCTGTGGGGTTGGAACCAGGTACTCCAGGGCCGCAGGCTCCTTCCTCGTCCGACGGCGTAGACCTGGCGCCAAAGAATGCTCAGGGGAAGGAGACACAAAGGTAGCAGGTTCATAATTAATCACTGCAGCAGGTGGAGGGAGCTCAGGGGACTCTGAACCCCAAACTCCACCCCCAGGGATCAAAGGCAATTCACCCAGTGAAGGAAGAAAATGAAAAGACACTTGCCTGATCCGCTGAGGGCCAATGGAAGCTGCTGCGGTGGGCTTGGTTCTTCCCTTTCCCCGCTGGATGGTGATGGAGGGCCCCCCGGGAAGACGAGGAGGAGCCGTTTGCACAGGATTGCTGACGGGCATCGCCAGAGCAGGACTCGTGGGGTTCTCAGCCGCTGGAGAGAGCGTTGAGGAGGAGGGAGGAACAGCCGAGGTGGACCGGGGATGAGGCACATACAACCCGGAAGTGGCGGCAGCTGTCTTACCCCTCTGACGAGGGCGGCTGCAGCTGGCTGGAAGACAGAGTTCGTACGGCTACCCGGAACAGTATCCGGACGGGGTTCTCGCTGAGGATACACCGGGGGAATCCCGGCTGACATCTTTCTCTGCTGGGGATGACCCCTGGGTGGTGCGAACTCCTGGACTGGACGGGGACAGGAATGGGATCCCGAGACGAGGAGCGAGGATGTCTCCTCTTCGGCTTCCTGCCGGAGTTTCCCTTCAGCCCATGGAGCTTCTCCCGGTGAGCAGAGATGTCTGCCATCCTCACCGTGATTTCAGGGTGGTCGGCGTAGCAAGGATGGCAGTTAACAGTCACCTCAGCAAGGTCCAGGTACCAGTGCGAACCGCTGGGGACGGGGTGACTACGAGTGCTGGAGAGGATCCCATCAATCTCGATGAGAGCCCTGACTAGCTCGTAGCCTAAACTCATGGCATAGCCCTTGGGTGGTGAAGCCATCTCCCAGCACACTGGTACGCGCAAAAGGAAAAACTACAAGCCCAAACAGTGCAAACTCACAGTCGCCGGCATCTCATTGTGGCTGCGACCTACTGTCATGGAGTGGTCCTAGCGGACCACTAATGAGACACTATAGGCAGCCGTAGAGTTTGCACATTTATTAAAGGAAGACATACAATACAAAATAATGAGCCTTATGGGGCAAAACACAAATAAAGGCTTCACTAGACACTGACGATGACTTGAAGACTAGGAAGACTGATGGGAGACAAGGATACAATACTTACATGTCAAGAGCAAGGGCGGAATCTAACACCGAAAGAAACTGGCTTTGGATGTAGGGAACCCAGTCTGGATAAAGCGAGGTCACAGACCCGAGTGACAGGAGCTGCTCCCTTAAATAGGGCAAGATAATTAATCAGCTGATGAGGGTGTCATCAGCTGCATCAGCACCAGCTGTGCTGCTTGGCTCTGACAGCTGGAAGCCCCGCAGAGATGCCGTCAGAATAAGAGCTCAGAGAGCCCACCAGGACTAAATACAGAATGGGAGGAAAATACTGCATGACCCGAGCCCGGACAAGATCGGCGCTCAGACCATGACAAGTTCATGCTCAAAAACTCTCCAATGTTGCTGAATTACAACAATTCTGCAAAGATGAGTGGGCCAAAATTCCTCCACAGTGCTGTAAAAGACTAATTGCCAGTTATCGCAAATGCTTGATTGCAGTTGTTGCTGCTAAGGGTGGCCCAACCAGTTATTAGGTTTAGGGGGCAATCACTTTTTCACACAGGGCCATGTAGGTTTCAATTTTTTCTCCCTTAATAATAAACACCTTAATTTAAAAACTGCATTTTGTGTTTATTTGTGTTATCTTTGTCTAATATTTAAATTTGATTGCTGATCTGAAATATTTAAGTGTGACAAAAATGCAAAAAAAAAAAAGAGAAATGAGGAAGGGAGCAAACACTTTTTTCTCATTCTCATTTCTCCCAGATACATTTTTCACAAAAGGTGGATATTTATCATAACTGGAGTGATAGCCCAGTGGTAAAGCATCTGTTCTGCAGCTTGGAGGCTGGGGTTCAAGTCCTAGCTAGGCCATTCTTGCTATTTTTTTATTTGCAAGGTGGAGTGTCTGTGTTGTTTCAAAGATCTTGGATCATTATGCTGAGGCACTATAGTGTTGTGCATGAGAATAAGGACAAAGGTGAATGTACTGGGAGAGACAAACTTGTCTACCCTACACTGTACAAACTTGAAGTAGCCTTCCTTTGCACACTTGCATCCTCTGTGCTCTGAGAAAGTATTCTCCAAGGCTGGAGAAATAATCTAAAAAAAAAAAAAGAAATTGCCTTAGTCCAAAGACTGCTGAAAAGTCATTTCTTAATAAAAATGGATAAGTACCACAAGCACATTCACTGTAGTCACTCGAGTTTTATTTTTTTCCCCTTATGATCATTGACATTTCTTAAAAGACGGTGCATTTATTGAAATGGAAAAAAATACACATTAAACCAATAATGCCCTTGTAAGAATCTGCCTGTTGTATACGTTTTGTCCACTAGATGGCCTAGTAGAGAAAATGAAGTTTCACATGAGGCATCGTCTATATCAGGGGTGTCAAACTCATTCCATGGAGGGCCAAGACCCTGCAGGTTTTACTTCCACCCAGTCTCTTCAGCAGGTGTTTTCACTGATCAGCAATCAGTGGGAAGAAATTCAGAGAAAACACCTGTTGAAGCCACTGGGTGGAGGTAAAACCTGCAGGGTCTTGGCCCTCCATGGAATGAGTTTGACACCTGTGGTCTATATGAACCATTTTGATGAAAGGCCTTAAAAGAAACTCCGATTATATTGGCATGTTAGCTCTATATGCTTTATTTTGAAGTTAGTAACATAACTATAATTTAATTTTTTTGAAAATAATTCCTAGTTTTATATATTTTTAAAAAACTTTATTACGATGTAAATCGCCATTATTGTTTACGTCGCAATGCATTCTGGGTAGTGACGTAGAGTGGTTGTGCCTCATTATCAGCAGCGGTCTGTAAACAGAAAATGAGCACTTCTGTTCAGCCTTTTCAGTTCGAACCAGTGCGAAGTCAAGGCATTAAAGACAATGACGAAGACACACAAAGTGAGAATGAAGACAGCAGCCGCGAGGAAGCTCGAGCTGGTCATGTTGGATGGTGTTTTTGTGGCAAATGTTCGCCAATGCCGACGGAGAAGGAGAGCATCTGTTGCAAAGAGCTCCGCTTCATTTCTGCCGCTGTCCATGGTACCCGATGTTTATCTTGTTCAGTCTATTTAAGAGTAAAGTGGTGTAACAGGATGCATGCCTGCTTTACAGATCTGCCCTGTATCACAACACATCAAAGCTTTGATGCCGTTTGCATTAATCCTGATGTGTTATGGGCTGCGCTGGTTAGCCTTCATGACCGGTACAGTGCTGCTCTGCCCATCAGAGGCCAGATTGCCAACAGGCAAGTCATGTGTTTACCTAGTGACAAAATAGCTTTACCAAAATAATACGAAGCTGGCAGCTGGGCTGGTGGCTAATGTTGTAGGACAGGGGTTCTCAATCCTGGTCCTGGAGGACCCCTATCCTGCATGCTTTAGATGCGTCCCTCTTCCAACATACCTGATTCAAATGATCAGGATCGTTATCAGGCTTCTGCAGCGCTTGATGATGAGCTGATTATTTCTTACACATTATTACACAGCTCTAAGCAAGTAGTACATTGGGCTAGTGGCTAATATCGTTGCTTTGTAGCCTACTGTACACTGCTCTGGTACTATTGTAACACATTACATTATTTAATGCATTAAAGCTTGAAAAATTTATCATAATATTTATATTTTGTATTACACTGATTTCTATTTTTATATTTTTTTCATTAGGTCCTACAGATATGCAGCGTATCGGCAGTTTACATGGTGGATGCATGGCTGGCTAGGGAGAAGAGTTCGCAGCGTGGAGAAGAGTTCGCAGAGTGATCCCTTCATGTGCTGTCAACAAAATAAGACATGTTTACCCTGAACAATCTGGACTCTACACAGGGTTTCAGTCTGTAGACATGGATCATACAGAGGTGGATGAGGCATGGAGAAATTTTTATGACATTTAAGTTATATGCAATGAACACAGCAGTAGTTTGAATCAAATAAATACTTTATCAGAATCAGAATCAGCTCTTTATTGGCCAAGTATGCATTACACATACAAGGAATTTGACTTTGGCTAAGCTTGCTCTCGTTGTTCAGGTGAAGATTTAAATAAGATTTAAATGACAACAGAGTATGTACAGTAATTAACAGTCTATCTACATTTCTTCAAGAGGATGCAAATGTATACAGAGATACACTACCATTCAAAAGTTTGGGGTCACCCAGACAATTATTTTGTGTTTTCCATGAAAAGTCACACTTATTTACCACCATAAGTTGTAAAATGAATAGAAAATATAGTCAAGACATTGACAAGGTTAGAAATAATTATTTGTATTTGAAATAATAATTTTTTCCAGATACTCAACCTGCTCAAAGGAAGATCAGTTTTATAGCTTCTCTAACCAGCTAAACTGTTTTCAGCTGTGCTAACATGATTGCACAAGGGTTTTCTAATCATCCATTAGCCTTCTGACACAATGAGCAAACACACTGTACCATTAGAACACTGGAGTGATAGTTGCTGGAAATGGGCCTCTATACACCTATGTAGATATTGCACCAAAAACCAGACAGTTGCAGCTAGAATAGTCATTTACCACATCAGCAATGTATATTAGAGTGTATTTCTGATTAGTTTAAAGTTATCTTTATTGAAAAAAACAGTGCTTTTCTTTCAAAAATAAGGAAATTTCTAAGTGACCCCAAACTTTTGAACGGTAGTGTATATAATGAGATGTAGTAAAAGAGACTATTACAGTAAAGAACTGGAGAAAAACAGAGACAATATTAAAAATACATAGACAATACTTAACTCAGAGTGTGAATGCAGCTTCACCTGCAGATGAATTTAATAACTTTTTGGTTAACATTGGTCCTAATTTGGCTCGAGAAATACCCATTACAGCACCCACAGGTGATACAATAAGCAAAAACACTGCTATAAAAGACTCCATTTTCATAAAGAACACAGACGAGAGAGAGGTCATTGAAATTGTTAAATCGTTTAAAAGTAAAACATCTATGGACTGTGATGGTATTGACATGCTCTTAGTCAAAACTATTATTGAATGCTTAGTGAAACCACTGATGTAGTATGTGCAGTAATTTACTCAGACTATTAATAAACATTTATTCTAAAAAATAAAAAAGACTCAATTTTTTGGTATTTCACAATATTTTATGTGTAAATGTCTAGTGCTCTAAAAATTGATTGTGAGATTGCTCTTTTAAAGAGGTAAGAACACGAGCAAGAACAAAGAAACAAAATAACAAATGGTAAATGAACTTTAAGAAAACTGAACAGAGGTGGGCTCAGGTAGATGGACCTGAGCAGAAGTGGTCTTGGTGAATGAAGCAGAGCAGCCTGACGTTGAACGGAGCAGAGGAGCCTGATGTGGCTGCAATTGGAGAGCAGGAGGCTGCAGTTGGTGCTCAGAGGAGGAGGTGACAGGAGGTAGAGGAGTCGCTCACTGGAATGGAGCTGAGAAGACAGCGTCTATTTGAAATGTGAAAATTGTTGTGTCTGTGAGATAATTTGTGCTCTGGATAATCTTTCTTGTGGAGCAATAACATGTATAGAGTTTAGTGTGGGGCTTGTGTCCTTTGTATCGTTGACAGAGGAGAGAACATCAGCCATCATCTCTGTCATGTAGTTGTAGTCCTTCCCAACAGCCATTGGTCTTGCTCTGAAGGTCTTGTGAACTTTGCTCCATGAGATCTTATATTTAGGTTCACCAACACTCTCCCCATCCTGATAAACTGCCTGTTCAAACAAAGAGTCGAGTCACGCTGTGCTCGCAATAAAACTTACTAATAATGAGTAGTCATATTCTGTAGTATTGTAGAATTCTGGCAAATTTTTGTATGTTTAAGAATCAAGCTTTATTTCATAGTGTGACCCTTTAAACACATTTTGGAATTATAACATGTAAACTTAAACTGAATTATGAATCGTAAATCAAATACATCAATCATATGAATATCAAAACATTATTTACAGAACAAATGTGGACTCGTGTGCATATGCAAATGTCAACAATAATCAGTTATCATAATTTGTGTCTCAAATCACTAAAGTCTCCCCAAATTGCAACAAGAAAGATTGAGTCTGATTAACTTACCTGCTCCCTGTTCACATTGTTGTTATGATCCAGAGCAGCCAGCATGGAGGCGTGGACCATCACATCATACCCAAAGTGTGTTCACTTTGGGAGGTACTTGAGGTACATGGAGTGATACACCTACATTTGAATAAAAAACTGAACATGTGAGTCTGAATCATACAAAAACATTTTTGATACTGTAGCATCATTTTCAATTACCTCTAATAATGTTGTGTGGATGCACTTTGTGAGATGGTCCAGATCTTTCAAGAGCTGCTTGTCTGTCACAATCTTCACTACTGCGCAGTGAGCTTCAGACCCGGGCTTCAACCACAGCTTGTTTCTCTGGCTCTCCTCATCAAGCGGCTCATGGGCACAGCAGTGGTAGAGCCTGTTCCCCGGCCAGTCGTGTCTGTTGGTCACGTGATGAATCACAGACACCCACTTCTCCTTCAGCAGCACAGCGTCCTCACAGCTCTGGGCACTCCACCACAGGTGGTTAATGATGGATGGAATCCATGCACATAGGTCCTCACACCCTTTTCTCTTGGCCTCTGCTGTCAGCTTCTTCGACACACCTTTTGCCACATGCCACGGGTCAAATTGATGGACCTTTTCAGGATTATTAACCCTCATCTCTTTGACAATTTGGGGATGTCGGTCAGTGGAGATGGTAGAGACTTGCACTCCATTTTCTTCAATTGCTTTGTGAGCCTCTTTAAATCCATGCAGCTCCATAGCATTGGAATTTGAGACCTGGGTGACACTCACAACTTTGAAGTCCACAACCTTACTGTTCTGTGTGTCCAAAAATGTGTAGGTGCAGTATTTCGCTGAGTGTCCTGGTGAATCACACCTGCCGTCTCCACAGAGCACCACTTCTTGAGAGGTCATCTCAGATAACACAGCACTCCGCTCGTTCGTCCAGGCTTTCTTGACTGCAGGAAACACAAACTTCTTTCTCAGTGCTGCATAAGAATCTACACTTATTGATTTCAGGTTCATACTGCTGCAAAACCTCTCAAACTTGGAAAAATGGATGCCACTGAAAAAGACGGATGCTGTGAGCAACAGGTTTCCAGCCCCTTTGGTCCCACCCAGAGCTGGCTGAGCCTGCCAGCGGTAACTGCAGTTGTTTGTGCAGGTGAGCTTAAGTGTCAGCTGAGATCCTTCATTCTGTACTTCAACTACATCTTCTTGGGCAATGTGAGCGCCGCACTTTACACAACGCGCAAGGAGTTGTTTCAACTGATCTTCAAAAACCAGAAAAACTCTTGCGTGTGTGGATGAGCTGCTTGAAGTCTGCGAATCACTACACTGAGAAAAATCAGATGAATAAGGGATGAAATCTGTATCTGATTGACTACACAGGGGCTGGGTATGTTCACTGAAGTCATGTAAGCTGAACATATCACCTGAGTTACCGTCACTCTCTGTGGCTGTCTCTGTATCACTGTCGACATTACGTTTCCCGGCGTAGTTGTGGTCCGTGTTTGGCAAGTGCACATTAGCTTGCCACTGTACAGCTACATCGGACATGCACGTTTCTGTCTGAGTGGATGCATCTGACATGCAGGATGAACACTGTACACTCACAGAAGTCATGCTTGACTGGCATTTGTTGCTGTTCGTTTCCTCTACGAGCTCCGGGTCCAGTGGCTGAGGGTCCTCTGCTGCTACTGGATCAGCGGGCTGTTCAGCTGTTCTCAGGTGCACCGCCAACGCCTCCTCTCTCTCGCGTCTTTTAGACCTGTTTTCACTTGTCCGCTGTGGGCGTTTAGGCTCCTTGTGAGGGAAGATGCTGTGCACAACATTTGGTTTAAGCCGTCGTTTGTAGCCAGACACACCTGTGAGCTCTTTCATGAGCTGGGGGCGACAAAAATCCTCAAAATCCTCTGGGCTAAAGTGATGAGAGCACAGCCGCGGGTCTTTGGGAAGTTGAACTCTTCCAACCACATCCTCCCACTTTTTCCTCCACTTTCCCTCTTTAGGAAACCTATGGAGGCTTACCTCGCTCTCTTTATTTCCCTTTGATTGGAAATTGCATCCAGAAGCCGCGCAATGTGGCATTTTCACTGACAAATGGCAGTAGTTCATAGCTTCACTTCTTGGCTTTTATAAGACAGAAAAAACGGCTGCAACCATTCTACGTCACTACCCAGAATGCATTGCAATGTAAACAAAAATCGTAATAAAGTTTTTTAAAAATATATAAAACTGGGAATTATTTTCAAAAAAATTAAATTATAGTTGTTACTAACATCAAAATAAAGCATATAGAGCTAACATGCCAATATAATCAGAGTTCCTTTTAAGTACTCCAGAAAGCCTCATCTGGCCATCACTATTGTTTACAATCGGCATTACAAAGCAGCAGCCACACATACACCAGGTGGTGTTTCCCATCCTCTCTGCACCTGGCTGAATTGATGGCTCCTCCTGCTCCAATACCTCCCCATAAACCACTGGAGCTTGCTCTCGTGTCCTCATCGGCTCAAAGGCACAAGCCATTGGGTGTTTGGGAATATCTTCCACAGACCTTTCGGTCTTGTCTTCTGCCACAGTTAACCTGTGATGTTGTTTTCACAGTGTTTAACACGTAGTGTTCCAATGCTAGCTAGCTGGACAGTGTTGCCAGATGGGAAATGTTGAAGTATCATACCAGCAGCTTACGATGATTGTAATTTGAGGAAAATTATTGTACACAGTTTTCATTCTTATGTCTCTCAGGACCTTCTGCTTCAGTAACACATTATCACACATTGTGCATATTACGGCCTATAACACAATTTTACCTATAAATAATTTTACAGATTGATTGAGAAAAAAAGCACTTCTACCTGTGTGAAGTACAGGATGAGCATGGAACAGCCCAAAATATCAGTGGTACTTAACTATCTTTTATATGTCTTCTGTTGAATCATCATATATCAAGGTCTTGCCTCATAAATATTTTGAGAAGTACTCTGTTTATACATGAGGAATAAACAATCTGCCTAAACTACTGCTAAAATGCCTCTGATAAATGATGCAGAAACTTGTTTCAGTTTTACTGAGAACTACAATTAAGTGACATTTTTGCAGACATTTGCACGTTGCAGCAGCAACAGAAAGCTTTAAATCACCCTTTATTGTCATTCAACTGTACAACCAATCATGTACAGTAGAACGAGATTGTGTTTTACCTATCTACTGTGTAAATCGCACACACCCCAAGTGTAGAATCAGAGGGCCGCTGCCATGCAAGGCGCCGCCACAAATTTCCCTCCTCCATTCCATTATTGCTGAGCACCAAGCTGGATGGCAGGAAGTTCCACTTTTATATGGTCTTCGGCATGACCCGTCCGGGATTTGAACCCCTGCCTCCCGGGTGTGGGGCAGATGCTCTACCAGCTGAGCCACCACTCCGGTCTTTACTACTAATGCCAACAACAGCTTTGAACCACCCAGGAAAACTGGGATCTGTTCCCCGCTCCCCTTCGTTTTTCAACCAGCTCATTATGTTGCTTACTTGTTGAGTCTGCTGTGCCTGCATTAGTGCTGCAACATACACTAACGATTCAATAAAGTGTACTAGTTTTTATGGGTGAATGTACTGTGCTGAATCACTCACTGGAGCTCTACTGGAAGCCAAGGATCAGCAGCTGAATCCTCCACCTGAGCAGCAAATGAGCCCTGCCTGCTTGGTTCAGCTGACTCTCAGTTCGGTAGGTGGTAGATAGTGGAAGCTCCACTAAAGCACTGAGTGATTCGGTGTACAACTGTTTATAACAGATCTTTTAGCTTGACTTGGCATGTTACATTGAACTGTGGATCCCGTCACTCACCTCCATCTGACGCTGCCTCTCTGCTACTGCAATGCCAGTCTTCCTCTTCTTTTCCACACAGCCTGCACACGTGAGATGATGCGTAAAAACAAATGTATGTATGCGCAGGATCCGTATTCTGATTGTGTTTGCTAATGTATTAACGTAGCCATGTAATGAAGGAGTCAGATTATCGTACATTAGGGGATTTTAGAAACTACTGATCATCAGTGATGGGCAAGTTACTAAAAAATAGTAACTAGTTAGTTAGTAGTTACTTTTCTCAAAAGTAACTGTGTTACTTACCAGTTGCTGCATGATTAAAGTAACTCATTATCATAGCAGTCTGTCGTGGGTGACAATGACTGTTTCATTTAGGTCTGATCAGATTCCTCCACGCAGCTCTGTCCTTAGCCTTCCGCTGCCATGAACTCCTGTCTATATAAAGCTTCTTCAAGCTTCTTTTTACAGTGTCTTTAAATCTGAGCCTTGGGCTCCCCGATTGCATTTGCCCTCGCATAACTGTGAGTAGAGTAACTGCCAAGGGAGACGCTGGTGGTCCATCCTCTCAACATGTCCGAGCCATCTCAGGTTCGTCTGGCCTCCATTGATGGTAGACCAGCTTGTTTCAACACTTCTATGTTGGTTATCTTGTCTTTCCACGAGATGTTCACTATGGCTTGAAGGTGTCTCATCATGTACACGTCGAGCTTCTTTATCTGCACTCTGTAGACAGTCCAAGTTTCAGCACCGTACAATAGAGTAGCCAGTACTGTTGCTCTGTACACTTTGCATTTCACATGGATAGACATGTCGATTGTTCCACACAGTCTCTCCCTCAAGTTTCCAAACACAGCGCTTGCTCTTCCCATTCTGAGAGATAGTTCATCCTACAGCCTAGCATTCTCTGAAACAGTACTCCCTAGATACTTGAAAATCTTGCACTTGACTAGTAGCTCTGTACCAATGCTGATCTCTTCTGGTAGTGATGTTGATAACTGGAACTTTGGTGGTTGATAAAGGCACTCTGTCTTCGTGATGTTGATTTTGAGGCTGAATTGGCTAGCTGCTCTTGCAAATTTCTCCACTAAAGATTCCATATCTTCCACACTGTGTGAAACTAGAGCACTGTCGTCAGCAAAGAGGAGTTCTCTTACTACCTTTATTGATGTCTTACTCTTGGCTTTAAACTGTGCCACATTGAACATGTCTTCTTCTTTCCCTGTTTGAATGTACTGTATACTCCTTCTGAAGTGTTTTTGAAGGCCAATTCAAGCATGGCTGCCATATATAGCGAGAAGAGTGTAGGCACCAGCACACACCCTTGTTTCACCCCGTTGCTTATTGAAAAGTCTTTAGATACTGAACCATTCATTGCCACGTTTGCTTGCATACCTGTATGGAGTGCCTCAATCAGGCTGACCAACTTCTCTGTACAGCCATATTTCTTGAGTACCTGCCAAAGTCCTTGTCGCAAAACAGTATTGAAGGCTTTCCTGATGTCTATGAAACTACATAAAGTGGCATGTTCTGTTCGATACACTTTTCTTGAACCTCTTTCAAGCAGAAAATCATGTCCATTGTGCTTTTTCAACTTCTAAAGCTGCACTGGGTTTCTGGTAGTACATTCTGCGAGATGTGTTCATTGAGTCTGTTCAGTAGCACACGTGAGAGAATCTTACCAACAGTAGCTAGTAGTGATATACCTCGGTAATTTCCACAATCTTTCCTGTCACCTTTCTTGAACAAAGGAACAATACTTGCATCCTTCAAGTCCCGAGGTACTTTCTGGGCATCCCATATCTCTTGGATGAGCTTGTGCAGACAGTTGGTCAGCTGAACACCACCAAATTTCCGCACTTCTGCTGGAATTCCATCCCTTCCTGGAGCTTTACCATCCTGTGTTGTCCTGATAGCTGTCATTAGTTCATCAAGATTTGGTGGTTCATCCAGACTTGATACAGCTATCTCCTGGGACCTTCCTGTGGTAACGTATCGTCACTTCCTATGTTGCTGACTGTCTGTGGTTTGCTCTCCTCATATTCATGAGGATTTTGCCTTTAATTGTATTTTAATCACTTTTTTCCATCTACCATTAGATCTCACTTCTGTTTATCAATCCTCTTGCACCTGTGTGCACACTCAGTGTCATCTAATCACCCTATTTAGCGTTCTGTTCACCTTTCATCTGTGTTTTTGTTAGCTTTGGGTTAGCTACTAGCTATGGCTACTAGCTCTCCTTCCCCTTCTCCTCTGGTGTGCTCTCTCTGTCAGATGTTTAGCTACACCTCTGCCTCTTTTAGTGATAACGGTAAATGTAATAAATGTTGTCTTTTTGAGGAGCTCGAGGTGAGGTTGTCTGATTCGGAATCCCGGCTCCACTGTTCTGAAACACCGTCTGCGCGAGTTAATAACGACGGACGTCCCCTAGCTGCAGCGGAGCTCCCTAGCTTAGGGCGGCCTGCTAGCAGCCCTCTGGTCCTCCTCAGCAGCAAGGAGACTGGGTGGGTGACAGTGAGAAGAAAGCCTAGCCGCAAAGCCCCGGTTAACCACCAACCTGTTCATGTTTCTGATTGCTTTTTCCCGGTCAGTGACACACCCGCTGAGGAAAAAACTCTGATCATTGGAGACTCTGTCGTCAGAAACATGAACCTAGAGACTCCAGCGCCCATAGTCAAATGCATTCCTGGGGCCAGAGCAGGCAACATCGAGTCCAATTTGAAAATGCTGGCTAAAAGTAACTGCAAATACTCCACAATTGTTATCCACGGCAGCATTAACAAAGTCTGACTCCGGCAGTTGGAAGTCTCAAAACTTAACG
Source organism: Pholidichthys leucotaenia (assembly GCA_020510985.1). NCBI lineage: Eukaryota > Metazoa > Chordata > Actinopteri > Cichliformes > Pholidichthyidae > Pholidichthys > Pholidichthys leucotaenia. Next base: position 65,614,653 of record CM035841.1, read on the forward strand.
TGGGTGGGTGGGTGACTTTGCCAAAACAATGTCTGCCTCTGTAGTAGTCTCTGGGCCCCTCACCTATCTTACCAGTGATGACATATTTAGCCGCTTGTCATCCTTCAACCGCTGGCTGGCTGTATGGTGTCCTGCAAACAACGTGGGCTACATAGACAACTGGAACACATTTTGAGGAAAACCTGGTCTTATTAGACGAGACGGCATCCATCCCACTTTGGATGGTGCGTCTCATTTATCTAACAATCTGGCATCATTTTAATCCAAATTTCCAAAACCTTGATAACTCAGAGTTGGGACCAGGAAGCAGAGTCACAGTCTTACATGCCTCTCTGCAGCTACTCTTTATCCACTTCACCTCAACTTAGCCCCTGTCTTCCCCATCAGAGAATCATTGTCTGCTCCCTCCAAAGTAGTTAAAAATATAATGTATAAGTATCCCAAAGTGATTAAACAAAAAGTTGGTAAAACTCAAATTAAACATGAAGCCTCTAAATTTAATGACTTGGCCTCTCTTCCTCCTCATAATTTAAAAATTAAATGCAGTTTGTTAAATATTAGGTCTCTAACTCCCAAGTCTTTGTTAGTCCATGATCTGTTAATTGATTATCAGATTGATTTAATATCCCTTACAGAGACTTGGTTCGGGCAAGAGGATTATGTTGGTGTGAATGAATAGATAGATAGATAGATTAGTTTATTTGACAGGGACAGTGCAATAAACATAGACAATTAATCAATGACAATCAATCTGATGTGTTGCACATGGAGTGTATAGCTATTAGCTAATTTGCAACTCTTGTCCCTGGATGGGCTTTAGAAAAGAGAATCAAGTAAAGAAAAGAAAAGAAATAAAGAAAATACACAATAACCACATACATCAATGCAAAAAGATTATAAATATACAATTATAAATATTATAAATACTATAAATACACAATTATTAGTATTATAAATATTATAAATATTATAAATACCCAAATATAACAACCTGACTCACATTTGCCTATTTCAGGCCTCCCTCCCTTCGTCACTCACTATAAACAAACACATTCATTCCTTCCCTTCATTCACTCTCACCTTGTAGACAATCAATTCATACATGAGCACATTCTTGTTTATTTTTCAGCCAGTTTTTAACCTTTTTAGTGAATGTTTTAAAGTCCGTTATTATTTTAATTTCATTTGGCATTGTGTTCCAGATGTGACTGCCCTTTATAGAGAATGCTGTTTGTCCAAATGTGGTTCTGCGGTGGAATATTTTACAGTTATTGTTAACAGAACTCCTGGTGGCTCTGCTGCTGTCCTGTCTTTGGATGAAACCAGCAAGTGGCTCGGGTGCTGATTTATGGAGACATTTGAACGTTAATTTCAGAAAACAGAGGTCAATGAAACTCTCAAAACTCAATAGGTTGTATTTTTTTAAAACATTACAGTGATGCCACCTAATGGGCTTTTTGTCCAAGATTTTTAGGGTTTGATTATATAATGAACCTATATGTCTTATTGTGGAAGGGGCTGCTTGAGCCCAGACTGTCAAACAGTATGATATATGAGAAAAAACCATAGAATGCATATACAGTACAGCTGCTTCGTAAGGTATGTAATATCTAATTAATTTAAAGCAGTTCAGATTTTTTTTTTACTGTTTTTGAAATTTTCTTTATATGAAGATTAAATTTGAGTTGAGGATCTAGTACAATGCCAAGGTATTTGAATTCTGTAGCTAAACTGATGTCATGATCATGTATATTAACTTTAAAACGTTGCAGGTTACATTTTTTGATTGAAAAGCACATTGAGACTGTTTTCTGAAGGTTTAGCAATAGATGGTTCTGGAGGAGCCACTCTTGGACATCAACCATACTTGTAGACAGTACATCTGCAGCCTGTGCTGGAGTCTTGGCAGCTGTGTAAATAACTGCATCATCTGCATAAAGTTGGCATGTTGCAGCTGAGCAGTGTAACGGCAAGTCATTAATAAAAATGCTGAAAAGTAATGGACCAAGAATGGACCCTTGTGGGATACCCATGCGGTTGTTTAAGAATGAGGTATCCTGGTGAACTTTTACACACTGTTCTCTATTTTGGAGATAAGATGCAAACCATTCTAATGTATCTGGGGAGAAGTTAAAAGTTACCATTTTGGATAAAAGCAAACTGTGGTTTACAGTATAGAAAGCCTTTTTGAGATCTAGAAAAACAGCTCCTACCACATTACCCCTGTCCAAGGACTGTTTGACGTTTTCAATAAGGCAACAATTTGCTGTTTCTGTTGAGTATCCTGGTCTAAAACCAAATTGATGTGGATGAAGGAGTTGACTGTCTTGTAAGTAGTCTATCAGCTGTGTAGCTACAACTTTTTCAAGAACCTTAGACAGGACTGGTAAGATAGAGATTGGGCGGTAATTGCATATATCGTCTTTACTGCCTGATTTATGAACTGGTATGACGACAGCTTTTTTCCTGCCAGATGGAAATGTACTAGACCTAATGGAGAGATTAATGAGATGAGTCAGTGGTTTGATTAATATTTTGCTGTGCGTTTTGAGAAAGGAGGTGCTCATGTTGTAGATATCATTAGTTTTTGAGTTTGACAGTGTTTTAACAATACCAGCAATTAACTCCTCATTTACCTCATAGATGTGAAAAGAATCTGTTGGAAGTATTGAATTTGTGTTGTTGAGCACATTTGGCGGCACAAAGTTTTTTGTCAAGTCTTCCACAGAGCCCACAAAATATGAATTAAATTCATTTGCCAATGTAGCCTCGTCACTGATGGTCTTGCCAATGATTCTAAGTTCCTTTACCCCCTTCTGAACATTTTTTTTATTAGTTAAGTTATTTAAATGCCTCCATAGGGAACTGTTGTTACCCTTTGCATGATCTATCAGTTTATTGTAATAAGATACTTTTGATTTTCGCAGCTCTTGTACCACTTTATTTCTTAAACTTTTGTACACAAGGTGATCATTTTGCAGTTTAGAGGTTAATGATGTTTTCAATGCAGAGTCTCGCCTCTTCATAAGATTTATTTCATTATTTAACCATGGTAGGTTAATCTTCTGTTGTCTACTTTTAATTTGCTTTGTAAATTTTTCTATGGACTTAGTAATTGTTGCAGTTATAAAGTTACAACAATCATCTACTTCGTTTATTGACATGAGCTGCTCCCAATTTTGATTCTCTAAGTAATGTTCAAACTCCTCATTTTTTGATTTGGGAATAATAAAATTTGGTTTGTCAATATCGACTCCTCCAAAATATTGTAGTCGCTTTTTAGTGAGTTTTCTGACAGCAAGAACCATGTTATGATCTGAGAGACCAGTTACAAGATTATAGGTTCTGGTTATTCGTTCTGGTTTATTAGTGAATACCATGTCAATAAGTGTTCTCGATTGTTTGGTTATCCTGGTGGGTCCTTTGATCATTTGTTTGTAATTAAATTTAGTCATGAGGCTTTTCAGTTTCTGTTTTTCCTTATTATCAGACCAGTTGATATTGAAATCACCATAAAATACGGTTTCTCTGCTCCTCTCAAGTTGTTTAACCAGATCACTTAATTCATTATAAAAAGAAGAATTGTGTGAGGGTGGGTTGTACAATACTGCAATGTTGAAATTCATTACCGGTGAGAGACATACATTAACTGCTAAACATTCAAGTGAAGTATTCAAATTAACCAATTGGCATTTAAATTTCTCTTTGATGTAAATTAAAACACCTCCTTCCCTCCCTGGCTGCCTGTCTTTTCTAAAACACTGATAGCCCATAATATCGATCATATTGGTGTCAATGTTACTGTGTAGCCAGCTTTCTGAGAGACAAAGATAGTCCAGATTTGAGTCAGACAGCAACACCGAAATCTCATCTCTTTTGGGGATTATGCTTCGTATGTTTAGATGTCCACCGAGGATCCCCTTTGGTTTAGCCTTTGCGTCCCAGAGAACTCGTGCATGATTAACAGTTTGGAAAAATAGATGTTGTTTTTGCTTTTGAACAGCACGTTTTTCGGATTTCGCCTCATTTGTAATTTGTTTAACCGCTCCTGTTTCCAAAAGTTTGGACGTAGCGCAGCTGTTTACAGCAGGATCAGACATGTGAGTCTGTTCAGTGCAATTCGACTCACCCGACTCGCTATGAAGGGCCGTAGATAGAAACAACCAATTCGCCAGCTCAGATGTTTGTGCTAACCCAGTGGTCTGCTGTTTAATAGTGGCAGGTCCAGGGTTAAGGTGAATATCCCCTGCCAGAAGTAGCAGTGCTAATAGTACTTTAACTGTAAAGCCTCTGCCATATTGTGATATTTGCTTACCCTTCATGTTTGTCTTGTTTTGGGAGCCTTTTCTCAGTGCTTTTGCAGACCAGATAGAGTACAGGGTGAAATGTCCATGTCCAAATCCATATAAATAAAACTTTTTAGCTTCACCTTTAGTTGAGTTGTCCGGAAAACCCTTCTTGTTGCAGTTACAGAGACACAAAGATAGTAATAAGAATAAGTATATAGGCAGAAAGTGTCCCATCAGACTAGTCCTCACTCCGGTGGCAGCCATCTTTTTGAAGTCATACACTCTCATAGAAACCATACATACATTCCCAAAGTGCTCAAAATAGGAGACTACCCCACAATAAATATTATATATAGCATGAATATCCTGAAAAAGCACATAAGGGAAAGAATATAATTCTTTTAACCAGAGTCACTTCCTGCGCTACAAGAGGAAAACCTTCTGTCTTCAATCGAGCGTGATGCATTCACTGACTGTCCGGCCAGGAACTCCCGCTAACATCCTCCTTAGCCTGGAAGTTAAGCACCGAAGTGTCCGGGCTCGTCCAATCAACTCCCTCTGGTTATTTAAACTGTCAAAATCCCAGAAGTTCTGGTCGTGGAGGAGGAGGAGCAACAATTTAGTTAATGTAAAGCAAAAAATACATTATAATTTCTTTGAGGGCCTGGTCCTCAGTATTGGGCATTTTAGCAATTTTAGGCTAAACCCAATTTTATTTGCCATAGTTTATCATCCTCCATCAACCTACTCAGAGTTTTTATCCGAATTTGCCGAATTCTTAGCTGATTTAGTGCTGAAATCAGATAGAATAATTATAGTAGGGGACTTAAATATACATGTAGATGTAGATAGTGATTGCCTTAATTTGGCATTTAATTCAATATTAGACTCGATGGGGTTTTCTCAGAAAGCAGGAAATACTACCCATTATCTCCACCATACGTTGGACCTTGTTCTGACATCGATCCATCGATCCATCTTCTTCCGCTTAATCCTTTTCGGGTCGCGGGGGTGCTGGAGCCTATCCCAGCATCTATGGTCGAGAGGCAGGGTACACCCTGGACAGATCGCCAGTCCATTGCAGGGCCAACACAGAGACACAGACAACCATTCACTCTCACATCCATACCTAAGGACAATTTAGAATCCCCAGTTGATGCCAATTAACCTCACTTGCATGTTTTTGGCATGTGGGAGGAAACTGGAGAAATCCTGGAGTAAACCCACGCAGACACGGGGAGAACATGCAAACTCCACACAGATCACTGTTGGCCGGGGGCTGGGATCGAACCAAGGATCCCCCAGCTTTCTTCCTGCCCTTCAGAGAGAACAGTCGCTTTTTCCTCTGCTCCCTCTTTCACCCTCCTCCACTCTTCCTAACTGAGAATCCCGGCTTGCTGTCTTGTCTGCGTCGCTGTTCTTCTGGCTGAATCTTGATCCAAATGAAAAAAATGGATTTGGTGAGCGGCTTTAATAAAATTAACAACTTTTTACATAAATTTGGGCCAGGGGGAGCCCCTATGGAGAGACCCATGGATTGGAACACATGTGTCTGCATGATTCGACTGATGATGTGGAAACATCTATCTGGTTTGGCACGATCACAGGATTTTTCTGCTGATTGGCTCTGGAGTTTTCCTGGTGTATCGAAAATTTAACTAGAAGAGCTAATCAAAGCGGTCCCGGCGTAGCTGCTTCTTCAACAATTCGACTAGACAGGGGAGAGCACTAACTAACGGCAAGACTAACATGGAAATTACCATCTGGCATGCACTGTAGAGGGATGGACTCTGCCGGACATGCTTCCCATGTTTAGAAGGGAAACATCTGGAGTCGTTTTGGTGCCCTCCAAGAATGGATTTAAAGCCTATTTATGGAAATTATGAACACAGGATTGCAAGAGCTGTAAATTCTATGCTCTGAGTGATCTGTGTTATACAGACCTTGAATTCGGTGCCCTATTGACTATTTTCCTCCTGGATTAAGACAAAACAGAAGATTGTGCTTCTCTTCATAAACATTCTGGTGTGCTGCTATCTGAACTCTCAAGGACAGTGACTGGCTCAGGAAATTTCCATCTGCCATGCCTCAAGGACATGCTTCCGAGTTTCAGACACTAAGACATAACATCTCGGCTGGGAGAGATTTGCTGCCTCCAGTAACTGATAAACACCCACCTGCATTCAACATACACAAACACACTGATTCACATATACTGAATTACATCCATTCATTCACTGATCCTCTCTGACTTTTGGTTTTGTTGTCTGCTAAATGTGCATTGAGGTTTTTTTTTTTCCTGCAATCAAAATTTCGCTCACTAACTGAGCGCCATTTTGATAAACATGTTTTTTTCTCTCGCCTACTGTGTCATTCCATATCCCTTCCCTTTTTCTTTCTTTATCACCACTATGACTGGCGCCTAGCGGCTGCCCCGGCCTTGGATGTGCTCTGCAGAGCGTGCCCAAATGCCAAGTCACGTTTCGTTGCCTTGTATTCATACATGTGTAATGACAATAAAGTTGAATCTCATCTCATCTCATCAAAGGGTGAGTTGCTGTGCTGCCGCAGTGCTAACCACTCCGTGCGGTGTTGTTATATGGCATAGAAATAGAAAATCTGGTAGTGTCTCCTCATAACCCTGTAGTGTCAGACCATTGTCTGTTAACCTGTGATTTTACTATTTCTGACTATTTGATTCCTAAGGAAAAATATTACTACAGTAGATGCCTCTTAGATGATGCTGTTACCGAATTTATGCAGATTGTTTCCTCTATGACATGTGTCAACACAACGAAAATAAGCTGTAAACAGCTTGCTCCTTCTGTAATTGATAGCATTGTAGATAGTGTTATAGCTTCTCTGCATCAGACTCTAGACTTGGTGACCTCTTTAAAAAAGAAGAAGTCTAATAAGAGGTTTCTAACTCCTTGGTTCAACACAGAAACTTGTAGCTTAAAACAGAAGGCTTGTCAATTAGAAAGAAAATGGTGCTCCACTAATTTAGATGAAATATATTTAGCTTGGAGAAATCATCTTTTGATTTATAAAAAATCTCTGATAAAAGCTACAATGAGTTATTATTCTGCATTAATAGAAGAGAACAAGAATAATCCCAGGTTTCTTTTCAGCACTGTAGCCAGGCTGACAAAGAGTCAGGACTCTGTCAATCCTAGCATTCCCTTAGAGCTTACTAGTCAGGACTTTATGAACTTTTTCAATAATAAAATTTCATCTGTCAGAGATAAAATCAGTCAGATTCTTCCCACCGTTAACTTAAATAAAGTAACTGCTACAACTCCTTCAATTGACATCTGTTTGGATCATTTTACTCCAATTGACTTTTTAGAGTTAGACAAAACAGTTTCCTCATCCAAGCCTTAAACTTGTCTTTTACACACTATTCCAACCAACACACTATTTGGCTGCACGGTGGCGCAGTGGTTTAGCACTGTGGCAGCACAGTTTACCCTCGGCCGGGGGATCGCGGGGATCATGAGATCGTGGGTTCGATCCCAGCCCCCGACCAACAGTGAGCTGTGTGGAGTTTGCATGTTCTCCCCGTGTTGCGTGGGTTTACTCCGGGATTTCTCCGGTTTCCTCCCGCATACTAAAAACATGTAGGTTTAGGGCGCTCGCGCACGCAGCGACCGGCAGCCGGTGGCTTGTCACCAGACTGCAAACCAAATCTACCTACGGGTACAAATAAGTAACAAAAAAAAAAAAAAAAAAACCCAAATTATTTCAACAAGTCTTCCCATTTATTAGTAACTTTATTCTTCAAACAATCAATTCTTCATTAACTTTAGGCCATATACAGCGGCTGTAATTAAACTCTTACTCAAAAAGCCAACGCTGGATCCAGGAGCTAACTATAGACCAATCTCTAATCTCCCTTTCATTTCAAAAATCTTACAAAGAGTTGTTGCTATGCAATTATTTGACTGCTTGCAGGGAAATAGTTTATTTGAAGAGTTTCAATCTGGGTTTAGAATCCATCATAGTACTGAAAAAGCCTTAGTGAAGGTCACTAATGACATCCTGATCGCATCTGATAATGGACTTGTTTCTGTACTTGTTCTTTTAGACCTTAGTGCAGCTTTTGATACTATCGATCATAGTATTCTACTTGATAGATTAGAACACTATGTTGGCCTTAATGTGAGGCGGTTGATAAAATAAAGGCGACGTCGTGAAGGTTTTAAATAGGTTTATTAAATCATACCGCCATCATAGGAACTCCGCTCCAGCCTTTGTGTGAGCAGACCGGAGCGGGTCCTCAGGCTCTCAGCAAAGAGACACAGGATGTGTGTGTCAGCAGCAGTTGAAGGAATGAGAGAGAGATTTACAGAATAGTGCAGCATATATACCCGACTACAGACAATACATGAAAGGCATTCACAGCAGTAGGTATGGGCATTTGCATTTGAGAGACACACATAACAATAAGGAGATCACAGGCCAGGATTCGCCTCTGCTCCAGACTGCAGGACAAAAGAGATTACAAGGCACATCTACATATTGTCATCAGTGTATAGACACAGTAAGGACAGGAAGCATGAACACAATGCATGAATGGCACATTAACATCACAGTAGTGAGCCGGAAAAAGCCAGAAGAAGCGGTCCGTCTGTAGACATTAATACATACATTGCTGTGCCTGTCCAGCTGTTGTGGGGATTACGCCACACGCTCCCCCCCAGAGGGCTCGGCAGGCGGCCAAGGCCTCGATAGTCCGTCATTGGCAGCGAGCAGGGAAAGCTCTGTGCAGGCGGAGGTGGAGGGGGGTGGGGGGCAGTAAATGCCGGCCAGGGACGGTGAAATCGTCTGAGCCGCGCAAAAATTGCTTGTTGGTCTGCGATGTCGAAGGGCTGTCCCGTTGAACGTGCGGAGATCCACAAGAAGAAAAATTAGTCACTGGCTCCTCTCGCGATTAAGTCCTGCAAGGATTAATAGTGGCCGTGAAGAAAGACAGGGGCGGCTGTAAGAAAAAAACAAAAGCAAAGGGACTTGGCGTGTTGACTTTAGGTGCGGGCACAACCTTAAAGCCCTCAGGAACCGCAGACTGCTGAGTTCCCCTTGTGCGTCGTGGCTGAGACCATTGGCAAATCCTTCGAGCATGCTGCGTGCGTGCCTCAGGTGTACGAGCAACCCTGAAGGGCCTGTGTGCAGCGGCAAAGGAGGATGGGGGTCTGTAGAGCCGTATGCGTCCCGTGCGTGGTGCGCCGTCTTCGTAACTCCCGTGCGTGTGCCGGGGCTCTGTGCGTGGGTGGGCCAGCTGGAGAGGAGAACCAGGTTCAGGGTGCTTAATCATCCCTGTTCATTGTGTTGGAGCGGTGAAAGTGAGTAGACGATCTTTGTCCCTCGAGCTCGTGTAGATGCGTTGGAGCGATGAGAGGGAGGAGACGATCTTTGTCACTCGCTCAGCCATGGTGCGTTCAGGTCCATGCGCTGCATTCTCCGTCGGCCATGGAGGTCGCCGTCGTGGAGAGGGGACGAGGTGCATGCGCTCTCGTGTGGAGACACAGAATCGTGTGTCAGAAGCTGTGAGCGCAGCCGGTCCCAGCGTGGGTGTGCAGATCTCAGACGTGCAGATCTCACCATGAAGAACGGGTCACCAGTGTAGCTGTCCAAACCAGAAGGTTGCATTCTCGGGGTCACCAGCGTAACTGTCCAGACCAGAAGGTTGCATCGCACAAAGCGTGTGCGTCTTCGGGGTCACCAATGAGGCGGTTGATAAAATAAAGGCGACGTCATGAAGGTTTTAAATAGGTTTATTAAATCATACCGCCATCATAGGAACTCCGCTCCAGCCTTTGTGTGAGCAGACCGGAGCGGGTCCTCAGGCTCTCAGCAAAGAGACACAGGATGTCAGATCTTATTTATCTGATAGGTTCCAGTTTGTTCATGTAAATAATGAGTTTTCTTTCAACTCAAAGCTTAGTCATGGAGTTCCACAGGGATCTGTGCTAGGCCCTACTCTTTTTAGTTTATATATGCTTCCGTTAGGCAACATTATTAGAAAGCACTGTATACATTTTCATTGTTATGCAGATGACACACAATTATACCTGTCAATGAAGCCAGATGATAGTAATCAATTAGCCAAGTTAGAAGCCTGTCTTAAGGAAATCAAAGCTTGGATGACTTGTAATTTCCTGCTATTAAATTCAGATAAGACTGAAGTCATTCTTGTTGGTCCAAAAAACCTTAGAAATTCCTTTCCAAATCAAACTTTCAGTTTGGATGCAGTTACTCTTTCTCTTAACAGCTCTGTGAGGAACCTTGGAGTTATTTTTGATCAGGATTTGTCCTTCAATTCACATATTAAATTTGTTTCTAAGACTGCCTTCTATCATTTGCGTAATATTGCCAAGATTAGGAGCATCTCGTCTCAGAGTGATGCTGAGAAGCTGATCCACGCTTTTGTTAGCTCGAGATTAGATTATTGTAATTCTTTATCAGGCTGTCCTAAAACATCTTTAAAAAGTCTTCAGCTGATCCAAAATGCTGCAGCAAGAGTTTTAACAGGTACTAGAAAGAGAGATCATATCTCTCCGGTTCTGGCCTCCCTTCATTGGCTTCCCATAGAGTTTAGAATTAAGTTTAAAATCCTTCTTCTTACTTACAAAGCTCTAAACAATCAGGCTCCTTTTTATTTAAAAGATCTGATACTACCATATTATCCTAACAGAGCACTACGCTCCCAAAATGCAGGATTACTTGTAATACCTAGAATCTCCAAAAGTACAATGGGAGGCAGAGCCTTCAGTTATCAAGCTCCTCTCCTGTGGAACCAGCTGCCAATCTGGATTCGGGAGTCAGACTCGATCTCTGTTTTTAAGAATAGGGCTAAAACCTACCTTTTTGATATAGCCTACAATTAGGGAGGGATCATGTGTTTCTGAACCCTCCCTTAGTTATGCTGCTAATAGGTTTAGTCAGCCGGGGGACCTCCAGTAATGCACTGGGCCTCACTCCTTTCCTCACTCTCTATGAAATATTTTTTTTGCTGGTCATTAACATTTGTTTGTTCTCTCCCATAGATTGAGTCCCCATCGTGCTGTTTGCTCTCTACATGTCTGTTCTTTTCTTCTTTTCTATCCCCTCACCCCCCAGCCAGTCGCAGCAGATGACTGCCCCTCCCTGAGCCTGGTTCTGCTGGAGGTTTCTTCCTGTTAAAAGGGAGTTTTTCCTCTCCACCGTCACCAAGTGCTTGCTCACAGGGGATCGCCTGATTGCTGGGGTCTTTCTGCAACTTTCTGCAACTGTGGGGGTTCCCCCCTACAGTTGATAGTGCTATGAGATGACTGTTGTTGTGAAATGGCGCTATATAAATAAAGTTGAATTGAATTGAATTGGATGTGTGTGTCAGCAGCAGTTGAAGGAATGAGAGAGAGATTTACAGAATAGTGCAGCATATATACCCGACTATAGACAATACATGAAAGGTATTCACAGCAGTAGGTATGGGCATTTGCATTTAAGAGACACACATAACAATAAGGAGATTACAGGCCAGGATTCGCCTCTGCTCCAGACTGCAGGACAAAAGAGGTTACAAGGCACATCTACATATTGTCATCAGTGTATAGACACAGTAAGGACAGGAAGCATGAACACAATGCATGAATGGCACATTAACATCACAGTAGTGAGCCGGAAAAAGCCAGAAGAAGCGGGTCGCCTGTAGACATTAATACACACATTGCTGTGCCTGTCCAGCTGTTGTGGGGATTACGCCACAAATGGAACTTAGTTGCAGTGGTTTAGATTTTATTTATCTGATAGGTTCCAGTTTGTTCATGTCAATAATGAGTTTTCTTTCAACTCAAAGCTTAGTCAGGGCGTTCCACAGGGATCTGTGCTAGGCCCCACTCTTTTTAGTTTATATATGCTTCCGATAGGCAACATTATTAGAAAGCAGTGAATACATTTTCGTTGTTTTGCAGATGACACACAATTACACCTGTCAATGAAGCCAGATGATAGTAATCAATTAGCCAAGTTAGAAGCCTGTCTTAAGGAAATCAAAGCTTGGATGACCTGTAATTTCCTGCTATTAAATTCAAATAAGACTGAAGTCATTCTTGTTGGTCCAAAAAACCTTAAAAACACCTTTCCAAATCAAACTCTTAGTTTGGATGCAGTTACTCTTTCTCTTAATAGCTCTGTGAGGAACCTTGGAGTTATTTTTTGATCAAGATCTGTTTTTCAATTCACATATTAAATTTGTTTCTAAGACTGCCTTCTATCTTTTGCATAATATTGCCAAGATTAGGAGCATCTTGTCTCCGAGTCATGCTGAGAAACTGATCCACGCTTTTGTTAGCTCTAGATTAGATTATTGTAACTCTTTATTATCAGGTTGTCCTAAAACATCTCTAAAAAGTCTTCAGTTGATCCAAAATGCTGCAGCAAGAGTTTTCCCCTACAGTTGAAATTGCTATAACTGTTGTTGTGAAATGGTGCTATATAAATAAAGTTGAATTGAGGTTCAGGTTACTTTATTTGTACCCGTAGGTAGATTTGTTTTGCAGTCTGGTGACATCCATATATACAAGCCACAAATTACATTCAGCATAGACACAAACACAGGCACATATGAAGCTGACTATAAACATGATAAAAAATACTCAAGGCTCCATCAATCAGGGTATGAAAAGACAAAGAGATGGGAGAAAAACCAGAGGTAAGAGAGAAGGGTCATATTAAAAGTTAAAAACTAGTCAAAGAGGTTAAAAACTCAAAGGTCTAAAACCCAATAAAATATTTAGAATCCAAGTGACATCCTACAAAAATAAGTCAATATAAAATGGAGTTAATAAATAGGTACCTAAATTATGTGCAATATATTTTTACAGCTTGTTCAACTCTTGAATTGAATTGAATTTTCAGTTGAACTTTGTGTGACAATGAATGCAAATACAGCACATTCGATGGAGAATTGCTGGCTCGCCACCTGGCGACGCGCCATTTCCAGTTTTGGCTAAAGGGGTGCAAGTTCACCACATTTGCTGACCATAAGCTGTTGACGTATGCGATGTCCAAGGTCTCAGAATCGTGGTTGGCCTGGCAGCAGTGGTATTTGGCCGCGATTTCGGAATTTACTACCAATATTCAACACGTTTCCGGTAAGCTCAACATCGTGGCCAATTTCCTGTCATGCGCATTAGTTTCCCCGGTCTACATGGAAATCGATTTCCCTGTCATGGCCGTGGAGAAAGAATGGGACGCAGACATTTGCGCACTCCAGTCGGTGCCTACTGGGTTAAGGCTGGAGAGCAGGGTGGTGCAAGAAGGGTGCCCCCCCTTGCTCTGTGACATCTCTCCTGGCCGCCCACACCCAGTGGTTCCAAGCTCTTGGCGCCGCCACATTCTTGAGTAAGTCCATTGCCTTTCGCATCCAGGCGTGCGCGCTTCGGTGAAGCTAGCTAGTGGGGGCGAAATTTGTCTGTCCGCGCTTCCGCAAGGATGTGCAAGAGTGGGCTGCAGCTTGCGTCGTGTGTCAGCGGGCCAAAGTCCACAAGCACACCAGAGCCCCCCTCCAGCCATTCCAAATCCCGGCTAGGAGGTTCGACCACGTCCATGTGGATTTGGTGGAACCCCTCCCGCTGTCCCAAGGTTTCATGCAACTTTTGACAGTCATGGACCGCAACACACACTGGCCTGAAGTGGACCTGCTGGCTTCTATCACATCTGCGGAAGTGGCTCGCGCTTTTCTGCCGGCTTGGGTTGCACATTTCAGATCCCCATCGGACATCACTTCTGACAGGGGTCCACAATTCATTTTGGAACTCTGGTCCGGGATGGGCCAGTGCCTGGGGGTCAAAATTCACTGTACTACCACGTGCAACCCCCATGCTAACAGATTATGCGAGCGTTCTCATAGGTCGCTTAAGGCAGCGCTCAGAGCTTCACTCAGGGATACAAATTGGGTCGACCATCTGCCCCTGATTCTTTTAAGGTTGCGCTCCGTGGCTAAGGAGAATCTGGCAGCCTCGCCGGCAGAACTCGTTTTTTCTCTGCACCCAGGTTTCGACTGGATCGGCGAACCCCTGCTATGAGCACAGGCTCAAGGCCAAAGGATGGGGGGGGGGGGGGTTAGGGCCCTTTCTGGATGTTTGGGGACGGGGGGTTGGCTGTGTGGGGGCATGGTGTGGGGATTCTCCATCCTCAGTGGGGAGCTGGGGGGAAGAGGAAACAATGCGCTGAAGGAGGAAGTGCTACTGGGGTGTCTCAAACGGGACAGAAAACACTATTCTCCCCCCCCCCCCCAGGAAGTTTAGGAAGCGCTAGAGCTGCCAGAGGAGGAGAAGGTGTGAGAAGCGGTTCTGGCACTTTGGGATGTTAATTTGCCATGCGTGTCTTTGTTCCACACATTGCATGATTGTTGCGATTCCTGGATTTTAATGTACAGAATTAAAGGTTATAAAAAGGAGGTGCAAGGAGACTCAGGAGATTTGACTGTACTGAATGTTGGAGAAGGAATAAGGTTTGTGTGTTGTCCAGCTCATTTCCATGCCTGCTTCCCTTCTCCACAACTTATTTAAATCCAGTTGCACTTAAAGTGTGATACCTACAGTGGGGCAAAAAGTATTTAGTCAACCACCAATTGTGCAATTTCTCCCACTTAAAAGATGAGAGAGGTCTCCAATTTTCATCATAGCTATACCTCAACTATGAGAGACAAAATGAGAAAAAAAAAATCCAGAAAATCACATTGAAGGATTTTTAATGAATTAATTGGTAAATTCCTCGGTAAAATAAGTATTTGGTCAATAACAAAAGTTCATCTCAATACTTTGCTATATACCCTTTGTTGGCAATGACAGAGGTCAAACGTTTTCTGTAAGTCTTCACAAGGTTTTCACACACTGTTGCTGGTATTTTGGCCCATTCCTCCATGCAGATCTCCTCTAGAGCAGTGATGTTTTGGGGCTGTCGCTGGGCACCACGGACTTTCAACTCCCTCCAAAGATTTTCTATGGGGTTGAGATCTGGAGACTGGCTAGGCCACTCCAGGACCTTGAAATGTTTCTTATGAAGCCACTCCTTCGTTGCCTGGGTGGTGTGTTTGGGATCACTGTCATGCTGAAAGACTCAGCCACGCATCATCTTCAATGCCCTTGCTGATGGAAGGAGGTTTTCACTCAAAATCTCACGATACATGGCCCCATTCATTCTTTCCTTTACACGGATCAGTCGTCCTGGTCCCTTTGCAGAAAAACAGCCCCAAAGCATGATGTTTCCACCCCCATGCTTCACAGTAGGTATGGTGTTCTTTCTCCTCCAAACACGATAAGTTGAGTTTTTACAATAAAGTTCTATTTTGGTTTCATCTGACCATATGACATTCTCCCAGTCCTCTTCTGGATCATCCAAATGCTCTCTAGCAAACTTCAGACGGGCCTGGACATGTACTGGCTTAAGCAGGGGGACACGTCTGGCACTGTAGGATTTGAGTCCCTGGCGGCGTAGTGTGTTACTGATGGTAGCCTTTGTTACTTTGGTCCCAGCTCTCTGCAGGTCATTCACTAGGTCCCCCCATGTGGTTCTGGGATTTTTGCTCACCGTTCTCGTGATCATTTTGACCCCACGGGGTGAGATCTTGCTTGGAGCCCCAGATCGAGGGAGATTATCAGTGGTCTTGTATGTCTTCCATTTTCTAATAATTGCTCCCACAGTTGATTTCTTCACACCAAGCTGCTTACCTATTGCAGATTCAGTCTTCCCAGCCTGGTGCAGGTCAACAATTTTGTTTCTGGTGTTCTTTGACAGCTCTTTGGTCTTGGCCATAGTGGAGTTTGGAGTCTGACTGTTTGAGGTAGTGGACAGGTGTCTTTTACAGTGGGGGAAAAAAAGTATTTAGTCAGCCACCAATTGTGCAAGTTCTCCCACTTCAAAGACGAGAAAAATCTCCAATTTTCATCATAGGTATACCCCAACTATGAGAGACAAAATGAGAAAAAAAAAATCCAGAAAATCACATTGAAGGATTTTTATTGAATTAATTGGTAAATTCCTCGGTAAAATAAGTATTTGGTCAATAACAAAAGTTCACCTCAATACTTTGTTATATACCCTTTGTTGGCAATGACAGAGGTCAAACGTTTTCTGTAAGTCTTCACAAGGTTTTCACACACTGTTGCTGGTATTTTGGCCCATTCCTCCATGGAGATCTCCTCTAGAGCAGTGATGTTTTGGGGCTGTCACTGGGCAACACAGACTTTCAACTTCCTCCAAAGATTTTCTATGGGGTTGAGATCTGGAGACTGGCTAGGCCACTCCAGGACCTTGAAATGCTTCTTACGAAGCCACTCCTTCGTTGCCCGGGTGGTGTGTTTGGGATCACTGTCATGCTGAAAGACCCAGACACGTTTCATCTTCAATGCCCTTGCTGATGGAAGGAAGTTTTCACTCAAAATCTCACGATACATGGCCCCATTCATTCTTTCCTTTACACGGATCAGTCGTCCTGGTCCCTTTGCAGAAAAACGGCCCCAAAGTATAATGTTTTCACCCCATGCTTCACAGTAGGTATGGTGTTCTTTCTCCTCCAAACACAAGTTGAGTTTTTACCAAAAAGTTCTATTTTGGTTTCATCTGACCATATGACATTCTCCCAATCCTCTTCTGGATCATCCAAATGCTCTCTTGCAAACTTCAGACGGGCCTGGACATGTACTGGCTTAAGAAGGGGGACACGTCTGGCACTGCAGGATTTGAGTCCCTGGCGGCGTAGTGTGTTACTGATGTAGCCTTTGTTACTTTGGTCCCAGCTCTTTGCAGGTCATTCACTAGGTCCCCCCATGTGGTTCTGGGAATTTTGCTCATTGTTCTCGTGATCATTTTGACCTCACGGGGTGAGATCTTGCGTGGAGCCCCTGATCAAGGGAGATTATCAGTGGTCTTGTATGTCTTCCATTTTTTAATAATTGCTCCCATGGTTGATTTCTTCACACCAAGCTGCTTACCTATTGCAGATTCAGTCTTCCCAGCCTGGTGCAGGTCTACAATTTTGTTTCTGGTGTCCTTTGACAGCTCTTTGGTCTTGGCCATAGTGGAGTTTGGAGTCTGACTGTTTGAGGTTGTGGACAGGCGTCTTTTATACTGATAACGAGTTCAAACAGGTGCCATTAATACAGGTAACGAGTGGAGGACAGAGGAGCCTCTTAAAGAAGAAGTTACAGGTCTGTGAGAGCCAGAAATTTTGCTTGTTTGTAGGTGACCAAATACTTATTTTACTGAGGAATTTACCAATTAATTCATTAAAAATCCTTCAATGTGATTTTCTGGATTTTTTTTCCCCTCATTTTGCCTCTCATAGTTGAGGTATACCTATGATGAAATTTGGAGACCTCTCATCTTTTAAGTGGGAGAACTTGCACAATTGGTGGCTGACTAAATACTTTTTTCCCCACTGTATATGAGTATATACAGTCATGTGAAAAAATTAGGACACCCTGTATAAGCCTGTGTTTTTTTTTTTTTTTTTTTTTACATATTTGGACATATGGATATTTAACATCAATGTTGAAAAACTGGGACCAAGTACTGAGTGTGTACATGGACATACTTTTCAGTCGGCCAACATTTCTATCAAAAAACTATTTTTAAAATTAATTTTATGTAATATTCTAATGTTTTTCAGAAACTGAATTTGGGGATTTCATGGGCTGTAAGCCATTATCATCAAAATTAAAACAAACACTTGAAATATTTCACTCTCTGCGTAATGACGCAGAGAGTGAAACTTCCGCTTCCGCCCTCCCAAGAGAGCAGACGCTTTTTCCTTCTCTCTTGCTCTGACTTTTTTTTCCTTCCTCCCCAACTACTGGATCCCAGCTTGCTGTTGTCTGTCTGCGTCTAACTGCGACCGTCGAAAGAAAGAAATTATAGAGTTAATAAGCTGGGCTTTGAACACAATTGACACCATTTTTTCAACAAGGAAAAGTGCTCCGGGGGAAGCTGTCTGCCCCGCAGGAACGGCTCCAGCGGGCTATTTACGTGACACAAGTAATTGGAAGATCTTGTGTCTCACTAATCTCTCTATCAAAAATATTGAAGATTTGTATGTCTTCGTGATAATGGTGATCGGGATCTTTCTGATTGGAACTGGGATTGTCCTGGTGTACCGCAAATTGCTGAAGATGGATACAACCTATCAAAATGCTGGCCAGGCGAGGTGCATCTGTCAAATTGAAAAATTGGAGAAGACCCTGATAGCGACAAATGGAGAACTGTCTCGGAAGGTGGATTACATCATGGTCTCGCTTAGGTCTTTCCACGATGGATTTAAAGCCCCGCAATGAAGGATTAAGTACTGAATCTACAGAAGAAATAAAAAGCCTTCTCTGTGATCAGTCCGATTTGGCTCAATTTCCCCATGAAAATTCCTCCTGGCTGTCTGCAGTCTGTGTTTTCAAAATCATCGAGCACAAGGCCTTGGACAGCCATCTGGACAGCCTGCCCAGATATTTGCAAGGACGATCGGCGGCAGCCAGACAAAACATCTCCTGCCAAGTGCCCTTGTGTTCTCTTATTATCATCAACATTGCTTCAACAGCGCACACACATTGATCCATGAACTGAATAAAGATACACACACTGCTCTCTTGTGTCTTGTGAATCCTGTCTAGCGTATGTGCATCGAGAGCTTTTTTTTTTTCTTGTAATCATAATATTGATTGATTATGCAACCAGTATTCTGAATCAATGTTTTTTTTGCTCCTTCCTATTGTTCCTCGTATTATTCTTATTCTTATGCTACCTGTACCCTCTATCCTGTTGGCAGGCGCGTCCCCGATGCAGCCGTGTCACTGGAAATGCAGGTTCATTTTCTGTGTCAAGTCAAATTCTCTCGTATGTTATCAGTGATCTGTTAATGTACTTGGCAATAAATCTTTTCTGATTCTGATTCTGATGAATCTATATAATATACGGGTTTCACTTTCTGAAATGAGTGACAAAAAATATTGAACTTTTTCATGATATTTTAATTTTTTTAAGATGCACCTGTAAAATGGCTAAAATAAATGTTTAAAATTGCAAATAAAAATAAAAACAAGGTTAGACATAGATATGTGAGCACTTTTTTAATAAAAAACTGAATATTTCATGGGGTGTCCTAATTTTTTCACATGACTATAGGTCCAGGTTTTAAATAGTGATTAAAACATGTAGCGTTTGGTGTCCTCTTTATATCTCAGGCAGGGTGTGGGGAAGATGAGGAGGAACCCAGATTGCCATCATGACGACACCGATAGTGCTGACGGCTTCATTTCAATGAGCAATAATTCAAGCGTGACTACGACAAAGAGAGATGACACCTGAACTGCAACATCAATCATACAAACGTTTACCCATAATGCTTATACATTTTTAGTTCTGAGATTAGGCCAGTAGACAAGTTTATTGATCAATGCCAAATCATCACTGTATATATAATTCAAGAAACCTCTGTCACAATCATAGGACTTTGTGTTGCCATGGTAACCATGTCAAAGATCAAAGGCATGCATCACTTAACGAGTGGTGATGTCAAAGATCAAAGGCAGGTTTCAAAGGACTCCATATGACATCATCAAAAATCAAAGGCAGGCATCATTGAATGAGTGGTGGCGTCACAGATCAAAGGCAGGCATCACTGTATGACATCATCAAAGATCAAAGGTGAGTGGTGACATCAGAGATCAAAGGCAGGAATCACGGTATGACATCATGAAAGATCAAAGGCAGGCATCACTGAACGAGTGGTGACGTCAAAGATCAAAGGTAGGTGTCACAAGGGTGACTATTGCCATGGTAACCATGTCAAAGATCAAAGGCAGGCATCACCATGGTTACTGTTGCCATGGTAATAGTAATCTTCTATGGGCATGCTGAAATGTTTGCTTACACCTGCTTTCTACAGGCATGGAGAAATACTTGCTTATACTTGGTTTCTATGGGCATGCATGGGTATGCGCTAGTATTTTGAAATATTTGAATCTTCCAATTTCAAGGTAATGATTGACTAAATCTATGAACTTAAATTTTGATAATGTTTGGATTTTATGCTTTATGAGGACAAAAACATAAAAACAGGGTGGAAATGATAGAAAAATGGATATTCACTGAAAACATTCTCATTTAAACAATGTTAAATGACGTTCTAAGTATTTCTAACTGCATTTAATCCTCTCATGTTTTTGTTTCAGTGGCTAAAATTAAATATTTTTTTTTTCCTATCTAACAGCCCGACATCATATTTATTCTTGTCCTAGGTTCCAGATAGGCCACAAGTGAAGGAAGTGCCACCCGTGAAAGTAAACAAGCCAGCTATCTCACGTGATTTTTTTGGCACACGGTTCTGCACAGTGGACTCACCAGAGCAACGTAAGAAAGAGGAGGCGTCTGCTCAATGGATCGGCTGCTCAGCACTCCCTGCACTCATCCTCCCAGTAGAAGATGAGGATTTCATCATGACTCTGCAAAAGCTGGATTCCCACCTGTATTTTTTGTTAGAGGAATTCAAACTTAAAAAAAGTAAGCTGAGGCAACGTCAGAAGAGAAAAAGGGTTTATTCCTGCGCAGCGAGTTTCACACACAGAAGTACCAAGTGGAAAATGCATAAACATTCAGCTGAGACATCCAGCTTATACACACTGTTCACTGCATCTAAATCTGTGCCACATGACTAAAGAAAGATACAGACACATGAGGTGCCTGCTAGTCAGCAGAATCATAAGACATCACAAGTGTACAGATAATTTAAGAACACAGTATTACTCTTTGACATATAGAAGGTCATGTCCCGGCGACTGACCAGCACCGTGTCTTAACTAAGAAGATACAGGGTCATGTGTTGACCTCAGAAGGCACATGCTGTTCACAAGATCAGTTATACAGAACAGTACACACTCAATTCAAAGAATCGGATACATATGGTGAAATGCAAATTCAGAATAATGATTAAATGTCATATCATCAGAATAACAATCAAAAATACAATAGAAAAACGATTTCGCCATCATTTTTCATGAGATAAGGTTAGATAACCGATTGTGTGAATTTTGAAATGAGTCTAAGACAAAAGAATTATTAAGAATTATTTTGGCTAATTTATGATACATAAATAAGAGACAAATACAAATTTCCCTGACTAAAACTAGAATAAAATGTCAAAAGTTTTCATAGACTACAACTAGACTAAAATAGTACTGATTGATTGACTGAAACTAGACTGAAATGCAGACTTGTAGTTAACTAAAATGTGACTAAACTTAAAAAGGATGGACACGACTTAATATGATAAAAACTAAAATGAGCATTTGACAAAAGACTAAAATAAAAAAAGAGCTGCAAAAATTAACACTACTGACCACGGTCACACAGAAGCCAACCGAGGCACAGGCCGAGCAGTTGTCATTTTAGATTCTCCAATTTATTTTATTTCTCCATATAACAAGTGAACTATAGCTAACTATTTATTCAGACATTTGTTGAGAAAGAAAGAGCCTTACTATTTCACTTTTTTTCCCAAGAACATCTTGTAAAATTCAAACTTTTAAAACCCTGAAAATACAATATTAAAATTCATGCATTTGTAAGGATTTCCAGCACCCGTGGCAACCCTGGTTGTGATTTGGCACTATGCAAATGAAGCCAATTTGAAAAAAAAAAATTAAGTGAAATGAGTTGATTGAGCAACAGCATCAGAGAAGAAAAAGTTAGACATGAAATCAAAACATGGAGCATCTCTGCTTTCTAAATGAAATGCTGTTGGTTCAGACATTTAAGGGATTTGAATCCAGTAAGGCCTGCTCTCAGTATGAAGTTGCATTAAATGAAAATTGTCCTTAATTGACACATTTTTACAGAGTGACAGAAAATTCTGGAAGCTCATTTGACAGATTACACTGAAAGTGATCTAATTTAAAAAAAAAAATAAAATGACAGTTAATACCAGAATTTTTACAACCCTGTCAAAATGACGGATAATGTCAAGCGCAACCTGTGTCTCAGGGTTTCTAAACGTGAACCTGTAACAACAGCAGGAGCTTCCTGTCTCACAAGAGGTCAAAGTCTATATGAAAGATGTCTCACTTTGAACTGTACTGTGGCTCATTCCATGTGATTTTAAGAGATTCAGTTCAGTAAAAGCCTTTCCACATTCAGCACATGGATTTATTTAACTTGACTGTGGGGAGCTGATGTTGTCCCGAGTTTTCTTCATAAAGGTCTTCAAATATTGACCACATACAGATGGATTACCTCCAGTGTGGATGAGTTCATGTTTTCTTAAGGTACTCATCAAAGTAAAGGCTTTTCCACACTGACCACACACAAACTACTTAACACCATTGTGATTGAGTTCATGTCTTCTTAAGGTACCCATCCGAGTAAAGGCCTTTCCACACTGACCACACACAAACTGCTTAACTCCAGTGTGGATGAGTTCATGTGTTCTTAAGTTATTCATCCGAGTAAAGGCCTTTCCACACTGACCACACACAAACTTCTTAACACCAGTGTGGATGAGTTCATGTGTTCTTAAGGTACTCATCTGAGTAAAGGCCTTTCCACACTGACCACACACAAACTGCTTAACACCAGTGTGGATGCGTTCATGTGTTCTTAAGTTACTCATCTGAGTAAAGGCCTTTCCACACTGACCACATACAAACTGCTTAACACCAGTGTGGATGAGCTCATGTTTTCTTAAGTTACTCATCAGAGTAAAGGCCTTTCCACACTGACCACACACAAATTGCTTAACTCCAGTGTGGATGAGTTCATGTGTTCTGAAGTGACTCATCTGAGTAAAGGCCTTTCCACACTGACCACACACAAACTCCTTAACACCAGTGTGGAAGAGTTCATGTGTTCTGAAGTGACTCATCTGAGTAAAGGCCTTTCCACACTGACCACACACAAACTGCTTAACTCCAGAGTGGATGAGTTCATGTCTTCTTAAGGTACTCATATGAGTAAAGGCCTTTCCACACTGACCACACACAAACTGCTTAACACCAGTGTGGATGAGTTCATGTGTTCTTAAGTTACTCATATGAGTAAAGGACTTTCCACACTGACCACACACAAACTTCTTAATACCAGTGTGGATGAGTTCATGTGTTCTTAAGTTACTCATCCGAGTAAAGGCCTTTCCACACTGACCACACACAAACTGCTTAACACCGGTGTGGATGAGTTCATGTGCTCTTAAGGCACTCATCAGAGTAAAGGCCTTTCCACACTGACCACACACAAACTGCTTAACACCAGTGTGGAAGAGTTCATGTGTTCTTAAGTTGCTCATCTGAGAAAAGGCCTTTCCACATTGACCACACACAAACTTCTTAACACCAGTGTGGATGAGTTCATGTCTTCTTAAGGCACTCATCAGAGCAAAGGCCCTTCCACACTGACCACACACAAACTGCTTAACACCAGTGTGGATGAGTTCATGTGTTCTTAAGTTACTCATCAGAGTAAAGGCTTTTCCACACTGACCACACACAAACTGCTTAACACCAGTGTGGATGAGTTCATGTGTTCTTAAGTTACTCATCTGAGTAAAGGCCTTTCCACACTGACCACACACAAACTGCTTAACACCAATGTGGATGAGTCCATGTCTTCTTAAGTCACTCATATAAGTAAAGGCCTTTCCACACTGACAACACACAAACTGCTTAACACCTGTGTGGATGAGCTCATGTTTTCTCAAGTTACTCATCTGAGGAAAGACCTTTCCACACTGACCACACACAAACTGCTTAACACCAGTGTGGGTGAGTTCATGTGTTCTTAAGTCACTCATCAGAGTAAAGGCCTTTCCACACTGGCCACACACAAACTGCTTAACACCAGTGTGGATCAGTTTATGTGTTTTTAAGGTACCCAACAGTGTGAAACCTCTCCCACATTCTTCACAGAAGTATTGTTTATCCCCAGTTTGGTGTTTTCTCAGTCTTCTTTTTCTGTTCTTGTCACTGTGTGATTTAGCTTTGTTTGTTGTGGTTGGAGGATCCTCATCTTCCTCAAGCTGCTGAGGTTTCACTTTATTTTTCCTTTCATGTTCCTGTTGCAACAAAGAAAAACAAAACAAAAATACTGGCTGTGAACATACAGTGCTGTGATAAAGTATTACAAAAAAGTATTCCACACATTCATTGATGTGGAAACCTTCTTGTCTGTCAACTTGATTGACATTGAAAACATTTAATGTTTGATGGAAATATTCATCGTTCAAATATACCAAAAATATATGAAAAGTACAATTACTTTTAAGAAGTAACTGATTGCATTTACAATTATTTTCCAAGATTTCACAAAGTAATTGATGAGTACTTGGACCCAACGCTGCTATTCATAGACAGTGGTGCTTGAAAGTTTGTGAACCCTTGAGAATTTTCTGCATAAATACGACCTAAAACAACATCAGATTTTCACACAAGTCCTAAAAGACGGTAAAGAGAAACCAATTAAATAAGTGAGACAAAATATTTTACTTTTTCATTTATGTATTGAGGAAAATGATCCAATTTTAAACAACTGTGAGTGGCAAAAGTTTTGTGAACCTCTTATGTCAATATTTGGTGTGACCCCCTTTTTGCAGCAATAACTGCAACTAAATGTTTCCAGTAACTGTTGATCAGTCCAGCACATCAGCTTGGAGGAATTTTAGCCCATTCCTCCAAACAGAACAGCTTCACCTCTGGGATGTTGGTGGGTTTCCTCACATGAACTACTCACTTCAGGTCCTTCCACAACATCACAGCTGGATTAAGGTCAGGACTTTGACTTGGCCATTCCAAAACATCAGCTTTATTCTTCTTTAACCATTCTTTGGTAGAACAAATTGTGTGCTTAGGATCGCTGTCTTGCTTCATGACCCACTTTCTCTTTGAGATTCAGTTCATGGACAGATGTCCTGATATTTTCCTTCAGTATTTGCTGCTATCATGGGTGGTGTGAAGTCTTTTTAGGGGTGCTGTAGCACCCTTAAATTTAAAGTCAGCACTCCTAAATACTGGAGTGACAAAAGTTGTGATTATAAAATTTTAGCTCATCTTTGACTAGCTGAAATAACAACAAAAACATCTTCAGTAGTTTGTCGTAGTCCCCCCCCCCCCGCACCACGCAAATGGTATAATCCCTCCTCTCACACATTTTGTCCCCTGTACCTGCACGCGCCGCCCTAGAGAGCACACACAAAGAGGTCCCTCCCTATCCCAACTGCGGGAGGCTGTTGCAGCTTTTCTACAGGTAACAAACACAATAATGTACTGTATGACGCTAGCCTCAGCTGGAATATTCTGCAACGTTATGAACAGTCTTTGGCTGAAATTTTTTCTTTTATTTTCACAAAGTCACTTCAGCTTCATAGAGTTCCCCATCTTTAGAAAGACTTATAGTCCTGCATTGTAAAGCAGGTATGTTTCATGTACCATTTTGTGTCACCATCTATTCATCCATGATGTATCCAAGTTATTTAGCAGTTTTACTTTCCATGGGTAATCCCACTGTCTATTTGCTATGTGCATTTCTGTCATTTTGGTTGCCTAATGTCATGCTGCTGTTACACTGTAATTTCCCACTTTGGATCAATAAAGTACATCTATCCATCTATCTTTTTGAACCTGTGCCCAAAATTAGAACCCCAAAATGTCTGAATGACTTTCAGCTTGTAGCCTTAACTTCACTTGTTATCAAGGTCTTTGGAAAAAAATAGCTAATGAGAGTTTGTGTGAAGTTGAGGGAAAGTTGGATCCTGATAAGATATTTTTATGTTCTTCTGTATTATTCTATATAATTTCATCCATCCATCTTCTGCTTAATCCTTTTCGGGTCGCGGGGGGGCTGGAGCCTATCCCAGCATCTTTGGGAGAGAGACAGGGTACACCCTGGACAGATCGCCAGTCCATCGCAGGGCCAACACAGAGACAGACAACCATTCACTCTCACAGTCATACCTAAGGACAATTTAGAATCCCCAGTTTGATGCCAATTAACCTAACGTGCATGTTTTTGGCATGTGGGAGGAAACCGGAGAAATCCCGGAGTAAACCCTTCATCTCTGTATTACTCTTTTATATATTATGTCTGTATTTTGGTGCACTGAATGAGCCATTACTGCATCTCTTGTCCGTTTCATGTCTCAGGGTCTGGAATGTTTTTGTAAGTGGATGCCTGCTTGAGATTAGGTTAGCAAGGTTGTAAGGAATGACGTAGATAATGACCCAGGTTTTATTGCTCTTGTTATACCAACTTGCCTTGGTCAGGATGCCAGAAATCAACTAGAGATTAGGATGCTTAAGTTGTCTCATGGGAGATGACTTCACAGCCGTTTCCGACATATTGATAAAGTCAAGGTCTGTTGTTTTATAAGACACCAGACTTGGAATGTGTGGTCAGTAAATGAGTGTGGCAGACTGTGGGACGGTCAAGCTGTAACTCTTTCCTCCTCTGATCAGAGTTAAATAAATGGCTCACGACTTGGAAGCCGCCTACTGATTATTGATTCAGTCTCAATCAATTCAATTTTATTCTATCATTTGGCGCTTTCGAACAGGGACCCAGATAAAGAATCCGGCGAATCCTGACTGAAGACTGTGCACGGTCTGGAGGTGAACCCAGGTTTTTTGGGAAGCGACTAAAAAAAGACTCAGAATTCCTCCAGAAGCCTTGGAAATGTTGGAGAGCTGCGTGGTTCTGACGGGTCTTCCAGAACTCAATAAGGTGGATCAAGTGTGAGTAATTTATTCATTTGTTGAGTAGAACATGTGTGTTGATATGGTTTTTAAGGCCTGAGCCGTTTGACACCAGAAAGCCTAGCTAAATTTCTGCTTGCACTAAATCGCTGGTTTGACCCAGGATTTGTTAGCATTGGGAAACTTCGTGTTGGCGAGGTGGAGGCTCAGATGTGTTGCGCGCAGGAATTAACGCAGGAACCTGTATAATTATTGTGCAGTGAACTTTTTGATTTTTATCAAGGTGAGATTCTGCCTCAATACTACAGTGAGCTGTTAATTGATAGGTTCAGGGAAGATTCTGTTCAGCCGCCAAAGTGAGCACTGGATTTGAAAAAAAAAAACCCACTGGATAATATTGCATAGGGTGTTCCGAGGTGCAGCATTCTGTCTGGCAATATTGCAGGTTTTACGTTAATCCTTGCAAGATACTATGGGGAAATATTCAGTGACCACTGATTTTCTGTGTTACCGGTAATTGTCTTAAGTCTTCTTGTAGCGCAGGTTTGGTTAAAAGCTACTGTAGTTTGTCTGTTTCTTTGTTTGTGTCTGTGTCTTGTGTTTCGGGAAATCTGCTCCGGTGAGAGAAATGGAGATTTTCTGCGAGGGCGGAAGAAGCAGGTTGCACGGAGCTTTAAAATTGTTTTTGTGATTTTTTGTGGTCATTGTGGAGCATAAAAGAGTTGTTTTATTAATTGTTATCCTCTTGGGACATGATTAAAATTATGGGTGTTTGCAAATAATATTTTTGAGTAAGGAGTTGAGTTGTGTTGTGTTTTCACAGCAGTGCAGAAAAAAAATAGTAGAACCTTCACGCTGCAGTGAGTGTGTGTGGTTGCCAGATGTGCGTGTTCTCCGCTGAAGTTGCAAGTTTTGGGAGATTAATTGAAGTAATTTTCAAGCTGCTTTGTGTGTGGGTATAAATCCGAAGCTTTCCATTGTGTGCATATGTTTTGTCTAGCTGTGACCTTGTGTGGATAACAGAGAGAGGAGCATTTCTGTGTGGGCCCTGTCTGTCCTTGTGTGCGTGTGTGAGTGTGGTTTAAAAAAAATAAAGAGGCTGTGTAGCTGCTGACCGGTGGGGAAATAAAAAACTTTTTAAAATGGGTTGTTGTTACAGCAAACAACATAGTATAGGGGAGACTCAAAATATTCATACAGGTAGAAAAAAAATAGCTTGTTTTGCTGTAAGGGTTACAGAACACAGCAAGATAAGAATGAAATCTTTGTGTTGTCTGGTGATGGTAAATATATGAAGAGAAAAGACAGAAATAGTACAAGGTTTCCAGCAAAATGAAGAAAGAAATTTTATTTCACTGGTAAACTTAGGGTTAATGACTGTGAGAGCTTAGTCTCAGCCATTAAATTGGCTGCAGATGGGTGTAAAAGGAAGGAGTTGAAATATGGACTTATTGAAGCTGAACAATGGCTTCAAGTTGCAAGGCAGCATCAGGCCGATTTACATAAGGTGGCAGTAAACAGACATTGCCAGACTTCCAAGGACTCAGATGTTTGTAATAAAAAGATTTGACTAATGGGTCTTGTGTTTCAAATTTCTGAGGCGAGGATGACCACGTGGGCCGGCGCCGAGCTTCCCCTCCTCTCTATCCAAGCCTTTAAGCACGGCCAGCCCCCACGACTCCAACTGCAGGTCCTCCTCCTCCTCCATCTCCTGCTGTGGCTGAAGCTATGGCATCTCCTCCTCAGAGCCTAGATGTGAAGCTTAAAATTAAAACGGATTATGGCTCAAGATTACAACCTTCCAGATTCGAAAAAGAGTAAGTACCTATGCACCCTAACGCTATGCAACATCAAACACACACCCGTCTTCATCCACAGTTGAACACATGAAGGAAGAACAGTGTGACCAATTTTACACCATAGATCAGTTCCCCATTATTGAGCTTTCTAATCCAGCTTATACAGGTCCAGCTACAAATGATGATAAGGCACGTGCCATTCAACACCAACCTATAATTCTGGTCTATAGACCTTGGGCTGATGCAGACTTTTCTGAAGCGGTTAAAGAAATTCCACATCCTAAAGATAAACCTACACAGTTTTTTTTTTGTTTTTTTTTTGAAGGGATGGCAAACCTCCTTCAAAGTTTCAAGTTAAATGGCCAGGAGACAGACAGGGCCTACAGGAATCAGAATCAGAATCAGAAAAAGATTTATTGCCAAGTACATTAACAGATACTGATAACAGGACTCTGATAACAGCTCACTGATAACATACGAGGGATTTGACTTGACACAGAAAATGAACCTGCATTTCCGGTGACACGGCATGCATCTGAAACGCGCCTGCCAACAGGAGGGTACAGGTAGCATAAGAAATAATACAATGGGAAGGAGCAAAAAAATCATTGATTTCAGAATAGTGGTCATGTATGATCAATATTATGATTACAAAGAAAAAAAAAAGCCCTCAATGCACACTCAGCAGACCAAAAGAGTTCACAGGACACAAAGAGAGCAGTGAGTGAATCAATATGAATGTAATGTTGAAGCAAGTGTTGTATCAGTAAGAACGACAAGGACACTTTGGCAGGAGATGTTTTGTCTGGCTACTGGCAATTGTCCTTGGCAATTGTCCATGCAGCTGCTGTCCGAAGGCCATGTGCTCAGTGTTTTGAAAAACAGAGACTGCAGATGATCAGGAGGATTTTTGTAAGGGAAATTGAGCCAAATAGAACTGATCACAGAGAAAGAACTTTATATTCTTCTGCAGATTCAGTACTTAATCCTTCATTGCTGGGCTGAAGGTCCTAAAAGGTGATTGGTGTGTAGTTTCAATTGACTGGAACCCAAAGGCTGATGACAATCAGGCCCTGGCACCAACTGATGCAACACTGGCTCAGCGGGTGAGACGATTAAAAGATCACATTGCGAACAAGTGGAGATTAAAGCATGATTTGACAGTTATACAGAACACCACTCAGAACAAGGCAGAATGTACTGAAGCCTATAGATGCAGATTACAAGATGTCTTTGACAATCATTCCGGTTTGGAAAAACCTAACACAGACACAGGTTCAGAGTCCTATTGGCAACATCTGAAAAGTGTATTCCTGCAGAATATGGATCCCAATCTAGCATAGTACATACGCAAGCACCTTGTGACATATTGTACATGTTCATTTGCTGATGTGCTGACTTATGCAAAGCATGCAGAGAGGATTGAGAAGGACCGGGTGGAGAGGGAGGAGAAAAAGGCTAAAGTGAAACCCACTCCTGTTTATGTAACTGCTGACCCTCAGGGGGAGGCCTTTGCTTCCCCCACTTCTGTATTTTTCCAGGGTCCCCAACATGGAGGAGGGAGGAGGGGTTGTGGAGCTGGGGCTACAAACCCCCGACGGTGGGACCGTGACACCTGTCTGCTTTGTGGACAGCGAGGTCATTGGCAAAAGTACTGCCCTGTTTGGCCACAGAACTGGGAGGAGGTGAGGGGACTACGCGCCGCCCAGCCACCACAACAAGAACCGACTCATCCCAGCATGTGACTAGCCAATCCAAAGCTAAGTACAGCAACTAGAACTGACAATGACATAGATGACATTTTTCATTTACCTGACTTTGACCTAATAATGACATTAGAGTGTTTACCAGGGGTTACTCTAGAAGTTCAGGGAACTCCTTTGAAATTTCTTTGTGATACAGGCGCTTGTAGAGCTGTCATTTCAGGCCTGGATGTTGAGGGGTTCACAAAATCAGAACACACAGTGATTGTTAAATCAGCAAATGGTAAACTGACAACAGAATATCTTTCTGACATTGTACGAGTAAAAGATCCTGTCACAGGGGATATTGCATAAGGTTCATTTATCCTGTCACAAGCATGTCCGGTTAACCTATTAGGTAGGGATTTGCTTAAGAACTCTCAATATCGCCGTAATTCTGACAGAAGGCGGTATGAGAGCATCACACTTCCCACATGTGGCACTTCCCACAGTGCCAAGGTACTCATATTCACTCCGCATGGTACCGGCTGGACCAACTGGGGTGACGGAGAACTTGGCGGCGAAAACACTGCAACATTTCAAAACACAGATTCCTACAACTAAGCAGGCCACATATCAATATCACTGCAACATGTATGACAGATATCTGAGTGGCCCAGACGATAAATTTTGAGAAAACATTTTTTGCAAACCCATCTTCCTGGATAGTCATTACAAATCTATACTGGTCACCCAAGGGTTATGCAGGGGCATTTGTGAGATTATTTGATGAAGATAATAGTCATTTCAAACACTGGGAGTCACCACACATTGCAGTGATTAAACCCAAACACATGCAGTGGAAGGATGATGGTAGGTTTGTGAACACAGCAGAACAGTGTGGCCAATCATGGAAGGACACACCTGATCCAAGAGTTCAGTACTGTCTGAAGCTTGAAACCTAGACTGCCTTTGAACTGGGTGGCACAAGTCCAAAAAGACATCAGCATTGACGTCCCTGAATCACAAGCATGACTTTTTCCTCTGACAGAGGAAGAGGAAGATGAACTCTCAGAAATTCCAAATTCCTTGTGGTCAACAGGAAAGGCAGATGTAGGCCTAATGAAGAATGCAGAATTGGTAACAATAAATGCTAAATCTCATTTTAGGCCTTAACAGAGAAAATATCCTCTGCGCCCAGAAGCACAGGAAAGCGTTAAACCTGTTATACAGGAATTGATACAGACGTGAACAAAATTGTTGGTACCCCTCTATTAAAGGGTACCTGTGGTGGTCGTCTAAACGCATTCAACTTGAAAACATTAGGCAAATTATTCGTTATTTGGTTAAATAATTATTGCCAGCCAAATACCACCAGAGAAATATGCAAATACGACCGCAGGCATGGCCAGCCAATGAAAACTCTGAGCGCAGCCATGACACATGCAGATGTGACGTCACTTCGTTGATACTCAACAGTCAATGCTCCGCCTGTATGAGAGACTAGGGTGCTTTTGTGAGTGTTTTTATTCTATTATGGCTGAATTGTTGGACTCTGGGGAAGAATTCGTCCAACATGGCTACAGGTTTGAGCCAGAAAGGTCTTCTGAGGGTTAAAGTGACGAAGTGGTCCTCACACACAACGCAATTTCGTCTGAAAGGATTCGTCTGTGCCCTGTTCCGAGATCACTTTTCCGCTCCGATCTTCTGACAAGGTGAGCTGGGTTTGGGTACACAAAAGAAGTGTTTATCTTTGTTTTTTCGCTTATTATTGAGACATCCAAAGGCTTTACATTCCGCCATGTTGCGATATCCATATTGCATTGTATGTTTTTGTTGTTACAAGAGCGCCAAGTGTCTGCTGCTCTGCTCTGCTGCTCTCTCTCTCTGCTGCTCCCGTGGCGAGGGAGGAGCCCAGCCCGTCTCGCAGCTGTTACGAGCTCAGATCAGACGAGACAAGCCACTGAATTTAAGCATTTATTTATTTATTTTCTACTCGTTTTAGTTCTGCATTTAATATGAACCCTGAGTTTGAAATAAACGTTTGAATTTGAATATCCCGAAAGCCACTGCACATCCGGGTACTCCAGGCTCAGCCAATATTGATCCAGATCGCATAGTTTTAGAATCATCGGCCGTTATGAGCTCAGATCAGACGAGACGGCCCGCTGAATTTAAGCATTTATTTATTTATTTTCTAATCGTTTTAGTTCTGCATTTAATATGAACCCTGAGTTTGAAATAAAAGTTTGAATTTGAATTTGAATATCCCGAAAGCCACTGCTCATCCGGACACTGCAGGCTCAGCCAATACTGATCCAGATCGCGGTGTCAACGAAATTACGTCACAGGAAGCGTCCTGGAAGGCCATGTAGCCGCTAGTATGGCTGCACTCATGTTTTGCTGACATAGCTGAACCAGCACATCAGCAATGGATTTATATCAAATTGCTTTGAACATGAGTTTCAACTTAAACTTGAACTAGAACGTGAGACAGGGGCTCAATATAATATCTTTTTTTTCACGACCACCACAGGTACGCTTTAATGAAAGAAAAACCCACAATGGTCACAGAAATAACTTGAATCTGACAAAAGTGGTAATAAATAAAAAGTCTATGAAAATTAACCAGTGAAAATCAGACAATGTTTTTGAATTGTGGTTCAACAGAATTATTTTAAAAAAACAAACTCATGAAACAGGCCTGGACAAAAATGATGGTACCCTTAACTTAATATTTTGTTGCACAACCTTTTGAGGCAATCACTGCAATCAAACGATTTCTGTAACTGTCAATGACACTTCTGCACCTCTCAGCAGGTATTTTGGCCCACTCCTCATGAGCAAACTGCTCCAGTTGTCTCAGGTTTGAAGGGTGCCTTCTCCAGACCGCATGTTTCTGCTCCTTCCACAGATGTTCAATAGGATTTAGATCAGGGCTCATAGAAGGCCACTTTAGAATAGTCCAATGTTTCGCTCTTAGCCATTCTTGGGTGTTTTTAGCTGTGTGTTTTGGCTCATTATCCTGTTGCAAGACCCATGACCTGCAACTGAGACTAAGCTGTCTGACACTGGGAAGCACATTTCTCTCTAGAATACCTTGATAGTCTTGAGATTTCATTGTACCCTGCACAGATTCAAGACACCCTGTGCCAGATGCAACAAAGCACCCCCAGAACATAACAGAACCTCCTCCATGTTTCACAGTAGGGACAGTGTTCTTGTCTTGGTATGCTTCATTTTTGCATCTGTGAACATAGAGCTGATGTGCCTTGCCAAAAAGTTCCAGTTTTGTCTCGTCTGTCCGTAGGACATTCTCCCAGAAGCTTTGTGGCTTGTCAACATGCAGTTTGGCAAATTCCAGTCTGGCTTTTTTATGATTTGTTTTCAACAGTGGTGTCCTCCTTGGTCGTCTCCCATGAAGTTCACTTTGGCTCAAGCGACGGATGGTGCGATCTGACACTGATGCACCTTGACCTTGGAGTTCACCTTGAATGTGTTAAGAGGTTGTTCTGGGCTCTTTTGTTACCATTCGTATTAGCCGTCTCCTCCTGCAGCCACGTCCAGGGAGGTTGGCTACAGTCCCATGGATTTTAAATTTCTGAATAATATGTGCAACTGTAGTCACAGGAACATCAAGCTGCTTGGAGATGGTCTTATAGCCTTTACCTTTAACATGCTTGTCTATAATTTTCTTTCTAATCTCCTGAGACAACTCTCTCCTTTGCTTCCTCTGGTCCATGTTTAATGTGGTACACACCATGTCACCAAACAGCACAGTGACTACTTGTCACCCTTTAAATAGGCCAACTGACTGATTACAAGTTTGTAGACACCTGTGATGTTAATTAGAGGACACATCTTGGTTGAACATGTCCCTATGGTCACATTATTTTCAATCTTTTCTAGGGGCACCATCATTTTTGTCCAGGCCTGTTTCATGAGTTTTCTTTCATTAACAGAGGGGTACCAACAATTTTGTCCACGTCTGTTGATGCAGGAGTTATTTTACCATGCCCAAAATCGCCATGTAATACGCCTCTGTTCCCTGTGAAGAAGGCTGCACCATCCTCTGGGTGGAGAATGGTCCAGGAACCTTCAGGCGGTGAACAAGGCTGTCATTCCTAGGGCTGTTACAGTCCCAGACCCTCACGCTGTTAAATGATCTATAACCACAGATGAAATTTTTCACAGTGAGTGATGCCAGCAATGTTTTTTTCAGCATTCCTATTCATCCAGATCATCAGTTCTGGTTTGCATTCACATTTGAAGGCAAGAGGTACACGTTCACGAGGTTACCACAAGGCTATTGTGAATCACCAACCATTTTTTCACAGGCAATGTCAGCAAATGTGGCCCAGTTTTTTCCTCCTCATGGGAGTCAGTTACTCCTGTATGTTCAAGACATTTTGCTGGCATCTACTGATGAAAGTACATGCAAAAAGGACACCACTGCCTGACTGAAATTTTTAGCTGAGCAGGGTCAAAAGGTCAACAAAGCCAAGCTGCAATTGTGGAAGACAAGTTAAATACTTAGGCCACATTTTGTCAGCAGAGGGAAGACATGTTGATCCTGTTCACAAAGAGGCTATTTTGGCAGCACCCAAACCAATTACAAAGAGAGACATGAAGTCATTTTTGGCCACACTAAACTACTGTCGCTCCTGGATTGCAAATTATTCATCTGAAGTGCAACCATTGTCTGACCTTATCTACAAAAAGCCAATGGCACAGGTGGACAAAATTGAGTGGACACCTGAGGCAAAGGAAGCATTTGTCAGGATGAAAAAACTTTTGGTCAGCACTGCCGTTTTGGCACTCCCTGACTACAAAAAGACATTTATTCAAATGGCGGATTGTAGGGAGGGACACATGACGTCAGTGCTCCTTCAGCCATTTGGTGCTAAAATGCGTCCGGTGGCATATTACTCCACAAGGCTGGACGCTGTTGCAAGAGCCCTGCCTCCATGTGTGCAGGCCATAATAGCTGCATCCATGGCAGTTCAAGCATCTGCAGGAATTGTTCTTTTTCATCCTTTGACCCTAAAGGTCACACATGCAGTGTCAGTTATTTTGTCTCAGAGCAAAATATCAGTTCTCTCACTATCTAGACACCTTGCATGTATGACAGTGTTGCTGTCACAGCCACATTTAACCATTGAGCGTTGCACAGTACTAAATCCAGCAAGCTTTTTACCGATTTCCACTGAAGGTGAACCTCATGACTGCTTGGCGGAAATTGAAAATGAAACGCTATCACGTCCTGATTTACAGGACACCCCTTTGGATGATTCAGATCTCACACTGTTTGTAGATGGACCATCAAAACGTGACTGTGATGGATCAAAGCTGTCTGGCTATGCAGTTGTTACTCATGACACTATTTTAAAAATCCAAAATCTTCCATCTCATTTTTCAGCACAAGCAGCAGAACTGATTGCTCTGACTGAAGCATGCAAATTCGGCCCAAAATAAAAAAACTTAGTTTACACTGACAGCCAATATGCATTTTCCACTATTCACCATTTTGCACAGCAGTGGAAAAACAGAGGCATGATTACATCAACAGGGAAGACTATTCAGCATAATCACTTTATTTTGGAGCTGCGTGAACGTGTCAAACTTCCATTGCAGCTGGCCCTATGTAAATGTACAGCTCATACAAATGGCACTGATCCGATTTCTCAAGGTAACCACTTTGCAGACCAAACAGCAAAAGCGGTTGCACAGGGCTTGCAACCAGCACAGAGCACATCTGATTCCATTCTGATACTGACAGAGGAGTTGTCACGACATTCTTATTGAAGCACAAAAAGCAGCACCGCAGGCTGAAATTTACAGGTGGATAAAAAAGGGAGCCATTTTTGATGACACCTCAAAGCTCTACAAATGTAACAAAAATAAGCCCATTCTGCCACACAAACTGTTTCACCAGGGGGGATGGTATCTACATTGAATAAAACCTTTACTGCCTATGGGTTTAACCAGTTTGCCACACAGTTTTGTAAAAAATGTCTGATTTGTGCGAAAAACAATGCACAGAGAAATTTTAGACCTGAAAGAGGCACTTTTCAAGCCTGTAAATGAAGTTATATCACACTTAGGCACAGCACTGAACATTAGTTTGAAAAATCATTCAGCTTATCATCCACAATCTGCAGGATTGGTGGAACGCACAAACAGAACCATTAAAGACAGGCTCAGAAAAACAATGGCAGAAACAGGACAAAACTGGATATATTGTCTCCCATTAGTTTTGTTCTACATGAGGATAATTCCCACCAAAGTGGGGTTGTCTCCATTTGAAATCATATATGGCAAACCATACTTTCTCCCACCTTTAAGACCATTCAACTCAAGTGGTAAGGAGGTATGTTTAGCTGATTACATGAGAAGGATGTTGACTAACAGATGTTGTTACTGCTCCTCTCCCCAGGAGGGTTCACGAGGAAGCTGCACCAATCTTGGCCAAGCCAGGGGACCTCGTCCTTATCAAAGTCATCAAAAAGAAGAATTGGACTGATTCATCCTGGCAAGGACCACATAAAGTTGCTTTGTCAACACCAACAGCAGTGAAAGTTGAAGGACGGGACTCTTGGGTGCACTTAACACATTGCAAACTTTACCCCACTCAGAACTCACAGCCAGAGACTGCTCAATAAACACTACCAACTTTATTTCATTAAAGACTTTCAGCAAGTGACTGTTTAATTGTTTCTCTATACAAGTGTCGACTGATGACGCCCCACGTTGGGCACCCAGTACCGGCTTGGAATAGCGAAGCAAGCGTTCATTCATCAGAGACAAGAAGCGGGAGGAAGATGGTCAATCATTAAATGGTATGGTTGCTGTTGTTTCCTTTGCATCATTATCCTGGGGTGGCATTTTTGCTTTGGTTTCTTTTAGCTACTCCACAAACCATACACCGTAAGGCTAGGGATCTTACACACTGGGTCCAGCATGGCTGGCTGGAACTTCAGGAGCATCAGGACAATGAGTATGCTGCCAATACTTGGTGGAGGTATGCTAGCTACGCAGCTAGGTCAGCTAATTGCTCAACTGTTACGTTTGTTCCTTGATGCCACTGTCAACTGGGCAGACTTCTGTTATGGCTTGAATAATGAAACCATCACAAGCTCTCCGTTTCTTACAGAAGGCAATGGAAAAGGACTATACAAGAAAGATTATTCTGAATCGCTCTTGTAAAACCTTTCACCACTCCACTAATCAGAAAACCTATGGCACCCCTTACTCTGTAAGGGCAAGATTAGTTTCATCAGGGAACTTCTCTTTCTGTTTGAGGGGAAGTGGTAATAACCCACTGGGTGACCTACCCCTTTCTCGGTGTGCAATGGTGTACAGCGTATACCGCACCTGTGCTGCCGGTACCCTGACCAACCACATGGGCAGGTGGTGCCCGCAAGTTAACCTCTTGCACTCCGGTGTACCGCGGGCGGGCACGTCTCTGCATCCTACAGCGCACGAGGGCGCCCTAGTACGCACACTGTGTGTCCTAGGGCGCACTGAAGAAAAAAATAACCTGCATTTCCGTTCTTCCCCTACAGACACAGCCGCGAACAGAAAGCCAAAGGAGTGCTTTGATTGGTTTAGATGTGATTGACCTCTCATTCGACAAATAAGAGCCTTGAATTGGGTTTCTGAAACCTTGAAGAACCAATGACTGAAAACCTAGCAAGAAGGACCCGCCTACCAACGGCTGCGAATACAGCCAGCCAATTGAAGCACAGAAGTTCGAAAGCTGTTTTGTGTAAGGCTGGGTGAAGAGAGACTGACTGCTGCAGCAGATGAAAAAAGGACCCACAGGAAGAACCGCCACAGACCCAGTAGCACGGAGACCACTCACAAGTGCGACCTGTGTGACAGGGACTGCCATTCGCGCATCGGCCTGTTCAGCCACAGGCGGTGCTGTCCCAGAAGAGTAGACGTTTAGGATTCTCTTCCATGGTCATCATAGACTGACGGAGGCCGACGACGAAGGCTGGGTGACACACACGCGTTCGCCAGTCTTTTTTTTTTTTTATTACTACTGTTCTTATTTGTTTTGAAAAATCGTTTGCCAAAACCGCAATCATGAAAGCGCAAAAATGCAATAATGGAATCATGGTTTGACTGGGTCGTGTGACCAGAACCACGAGTCGTAACAAGCGGACCAGCTTCATGTTCGTCTGACAATGCGGAAGAGAAGTTCGCCAGCTATGCTGCTGTTGTGAACAGGTAAGTGTTATGAGCTAAATTATTCTTTATCCCTGAAAATTGTAATCAAAAATGACTTTTGACCGATCGGTAAATTACAACTGTGCGTAGTAGACCGCGGCGCACCATGACCACGGCGCACCAGGCGATGTCCGTCCTCTGTAGCAGGGGGGCAACCCCCCCCCACACACACACAGCCCTGAGTGTCACCTTTCATTAGAGCCCAACATCAAGCTTCTATATTGAATCATTCAAAAGTTACAGACATTTTTCCAAACTGTGCCATTTGGCACAATTTGGCACAGTTCAAAAACGCCTGGGAACAACCTAAGAAAAAAGTTGTGCAATATATTCATTTTTTGTAGTATTGCTACAAAATTTTGACCTCAGCTGGATAACACTTGGTTCTACATTTCTGTTGCATTTTCCAGCCCGGATCTGAAGCTGTGTGTTATTTGCAAGCATTTGTATCCAAAAAAACACCCAGGCGAAATTTATTTTCTTCAAGTTCACTATGTTTAGATGACTGCTACTCAGTGGCCGGAGCACTTAGAGAGATTATGACTGTTTTGCCAAAAAATTCGAAGTGTTTTCTTTTAAATGAGACTAAACCCCATGAAGATGCTGCAAAGGGTTGAAGAACAGCTTTTGATTTACTTTGGGTATGTTATTTTTTGGCGTTTTTAGGGAAATTGACCAGAGTGCAAGGGGTTAATCGTTGTCATGACGGACCTGTCTCCATGCTGGAGCTCTGCAGTGCTGCTATCTGCAACTTCCATATGTATGGTGCACATATGGTGACAGGTGGTTGATGGTTGTGTGGTCAGAGGGCATATTCCCATTTGCCTATGGAATGGGCAGGAGTCTGTGGCCTTATCTTTGTGACTGATCACACCCCCATCATGTCAGCGGGTCAGGTGGGTAGGGTGAAAAGAGACCTATCACAGGATGCCACTTTCACACCACATGACTATCTGGGGTACGGACATGCCAGAGCAGTTCAAACTACACACAACAGGACAAAAGGTTCTTCAGTCGCTGTTCCCTTGGGTGGGAGTGGCAAAGAACACTGTGGGTTGAAACTCTTAATTACAGATTACAGTCTTTTGTGATTTTTTCCTTGGCTGCCTGGAAAGGTGAAAGGGAAAAAAATGACGGCTATAAGACTTATCGTGACAGAATAGAATGGTACTTGATCAGCTGACCGCCGCCCATGGGAGTGCGTGTGCTATTGTGGGTCAGTACTGTTGTACCTTCATTCCTGCTAATGATGCAGATGGATATATCATTGCTTCAGCCATAAGCAATCTCACTGCTCTACAGGCTGCTGGAGCTAAGGATAATGTTAAGGATGCACAGCCCTGGATAAATTGGTTGTTTTCCTCATGGAGGAGTCTTGCTATAAACTTGGTGGAGATTTTTGTAGTGATACTTCTGATTTTTTCATGTGTCATTCCCTGCATCCGTGATATGATGATGAGACTTGTTCATGTGAATCTAGCGATGTATCATGAAGCCACAACTGGAGATGATGGGGAAACCACACCAACCTAAGGTTTTTTTATGAGCACAGAGTAAAAGTATGACTGACATGCAGAAAACCGAGAGGAGTTGCATGTTCATGATGTGAATTTGAAATATACTGATTTGCACAAGTAACAAAACATGTTTTGAAGTTCTGAAAGGTTGATTTCATTATTGTTTGGGATTTTTATTTCACTCTATTTTTAATACATTATATTTGAAATAATCACATTTCTAATCATTATTTACCCATTATGCAGTTTTACTGTTGTGATTATTGTTTTGACTCTTGATTGCTTGATCACATTTTACTGTTAACCCCTTGCACTCCGGTCAATTTCCCTAAAAACGCCAAAAAATAATGTGCCCAAAGTAAATCGAAAGCTGTTCTTCAACCCTTTGCAGCATCTTCATGGGGTTGGTCTCATTTAAAAGAAAACACTTTGAATTTTTTGGCAAAAAAAACATGATCTCTCTAAGTGCTCCGGCCACTGAGTTACAGTCATCTAAACATAGTGAACTTGAAGAAAATAAATTTGGCCAGGGTGTTTTTTTGGATACAAATGCTTGCAAATAACACACAGCTTCAGATCCGGGCTGGAAAATGCAACAGAAATGTAGAACCAAGTGTTATCCAGCTGAGGTCCAAATTTTGTAACAATACCACAAAAAATGAATATTTTACACAGCTTTGTTCCCAGGCATTTTGGAACTGTGCCAAATTGTGCCAAATGGCACAGTTTGGAAAAACGTCTGTAACTTTTGAATAATTCAATGTAGAATCTTCATTTTGGGCTCTAATGAAAGGTCACATTCAGGGCTGTGTCTGTGTGTGTGTGTGTGGGGGGGACAACCCCCCCCCGCTACAAAGGACAGAGATCGGCCCTCGCTACATGATGGATTACACTCGATGCATGTTTCCACAGCAACGCTGTCACAGCGCCCCCCCCCCCGCTACTGTGTGTGTGTGTGGGGGGGGGGGTTGTCCCCCCCCCACTCGCTACAGAGGACGGCCATCGCTACATGACGGAATAGACTCATATGGCTATGTGGCGACTGCTGCGCAGTCAGCGCGGCTTCCCCCCGCGGACCGGGCGGCATTCGGACAGTGAAGCCCCCCCCCCCCCCCCCCCCCCGCTCCTCTTCGTATTTCGTGCACCGTACAGTTGTAATTTACCGATTGGTCAAAAGTCATTTTTTGATTACAATTTTCAGGGATAAATAATAACTTAGCTTATAACATCTTACCTCTTCACAGCCACATTGTCCTGGCGAACTTCTCTTCCTCATTGTCAGACGAACGCGACGCTGGTCCGCTCGTGGATCCCGGTCAAAACATAATTTCATTATTGCGGTTTTGGCGAATGATTTACGACCTTTGTCGTCGGCCTCCGTCGGTCTATGATGACGGAAGAGAATCCTAAACGTCTATTCTGCTGGAATGAGTGCAGGTCCCACTTGTGGGTGTTCTCCATGCTGCTGGATCTGTAGCAGGTTCTTCCAGCGTCCTTTTTTTCATCTGCTGCAACAGTAAATCTCTCTTCACCCAGCCCGAACTTCTGTGCTTCAATTGGCTCCTGCATTCACAGTAGGCGGGTCCTCCTTCCTAGGTTTTCATTCATTGGTTCTTCAAGGTTTCAGAAACCCAATTCAAGGCTCTTATTAGTCGAATGAGAGGTCAATCAGATGAACTAATCTGTTCGCGGCTGTGTCTGCAGCTTTTTTTTTCAGTGGCGCTTGGACGCCAACACCAACTACATCACCACCATCAGGACCATGCGTCCGAGAGCACACGAGTGCGCCCTCCTGCGCCCTAGGATGCAGAGACTTGCCCGCCCGCGGTACAACGGAGCGCAAGAGGTTAAGGTACTAATATTCATAGATGCTAACACACATATATCCTTACTACACACATATGTAATCACTTTTCATATTATTTTAGTCACAACCATTTTTATTGTTCTTCATTAGGTTTTTACTAGTTTTACACTTACATTTTTATACTAACTCATTTCATTGAATTGCTGCTAATTTGCTAACAGAATGATAATTGCATACACTACACATATCATTTTACAATCGATCAATACTACTGATTTTATTCTTCTCTTATGATTTTAATAATAATAATAATACTACATCAGTCTTATATAGCACTTTTCTAAATACTCAAAGACGCTTTACAAAGCAGCATAGGGACAAACATACAGAGAACAGGTAAACACATACACATAGGTACACATAGGTAGAAGAGGCAGTCAGTTTTTATAGGTAGATTTAAAAAGATGGGTTTTGAGTTGACTTTTAAAAGAAGCAAGTGTGTTGGCAGACTGGATGTGAAGGGGCAAGGAATTCCAGAGGGTTGGTGCGGCGATTTTATTAAATGACTGATTTCTTTTCTGGAACAAAGGGTACTATCTTCTCATGCTCCCCAGGAAATGAAACATTCCAGTGGCGTTGATGGTGGACTTTCCTCATTAAAAAGAGTTAGGATCTTTTGCAATAAAGTGCTTTTAGCATAAAACGCACCAGAACTTAGCAAGCTGCCAATGAGGTTTTAGACGCCATAGTGTTTCATCTCTGATGCTTTTTTAAAAGCATCAAGGGGGGAATGATAAGACATTTTTATCCATCCATCCATCCATCTTCTTCCGCTTAATCCTTTTCGGGTCGCAGGGGGGGCTGGAGCCTATCCCAGCATCTTTGGGAGAGAGGCAGGGTACACCCTGGACAGATCGCCAGTCCATCGCAGGGCCAACACAGAGAGACAGACAACCACTCACTCTCACATTCATATCTAAGGACAATTTAGAATCCCCAGTTTGATGCCAATTAACCTAACTTGCATGTTTTTGGCATGCGGGAGGAAACCGGAGAAATCCCGGAGTAAATCCACGCAGACACGGGGAGAACATGCAAACTCCACACAAATCACTGTTGGTCGGGGGCTGGGATCAAACCCAGGATCCCCCGGCCAAGGGGGAGTTGCTGTGCTGGCGCAGTGCTAACAACTCCACCACCACGCTGCCCACGACATTTTTATGTTCTTCTGTATTATTCTATATAACTTTATCTCTGTATTATTCTTTTATATATTATGTCTGTATTTTGGTGCGTTGAATGAGCCATTACTGCATCTCTTGTCCTTTTTATGTCTCAGAGTCTGGAATGTTTTTGTAAGTGGATGCCTGCTTGAGATTAGGTTAGCAAGGTTGTAAAGAATGATGCAGATAATGACCCAGGTTTTATTGCTCTTGTCATACCAACCTGCCCTGGTCAGGATGCCAGAAATAAGCTAGAGATTAGGATGCTTAAGCTGTCTCCGGGGAGATGACTTCACAGCCGTCGCCGACATATTGATAAAGTTTTATAAGACACCAGACTTGGAATGTGTGGTCAGTGAATGAGTGTGGAAGACTGTGGGACGGTCAAGCTGTAACTCTTTCCTCCTCTGATCAGAGTTAAATAAATGGCTCATGACTTGGAAACTGCCTGTTGGTTATTGATTCAGTCTCAGTCAATTCAATTTTGTTTTATCAGATCCCCTCCAATTTACTGATAGGGCAGGCAGAGGTGTGAAGGATGCTGTAGACACCCTACTCCACCGAGTCCTGGGGCATTTGGATGTTGGGAAATCTTCTGCATGACTGCTTTTTATTGACTTTTCTTCTGCTTTAAATTGCATCCA
The DNA here is from genome assembly GCA_020510985.1 of Pholidichthys leucotaenia. Lineage (NCBI taxonomy): Eukaryota > Metazoa > Chordata > Actinopteri > Cichliformes > Pholidichthyidae > Pholidichthys > Pholidichthys leucotaenia. The sequence goes on from CM035841.1 coordinate 65,658,552, forward strand.
ACCTCATATTTTAGCAGATCAGCTCACCTATTTTTATAACATTAAGCCTGGTTTAGTTTGTTGGCTCACTGATTTTTTTTTTTTTTAATCGTTAGGTCCCAGAAGGCCAGAGTCAATGGAGTTTTATCCGGTGTTTATTCTCCACTGACTCCCCCCAAGGATGTGTTCTTTCACCGCTTTTATTTGTTTTATACACAAATGAGTGCCGAAGTCAACATGAGTGCAGAGCTATCTTTAAGTTTGCAGATATTTTGTAATAGTGTCCTTGCTTAATGATGAAGATCCTGTCACTGGTCCAGTGATGGATGATTTTATTGAATGGTGTAAACTTTCCTTTTTGGACATTAATGTGACCAAAACTAAAGAAATGATAATTGATTTTCAAAGAAACCCTTCCCCTGTCCACTCTGTCAGTGTGCATGGTCAGACTGTTGAAGTGGTGAATCAGTACAACTATCTGGGAACAATAATTGACAACAAACTTTCTTTTGACCACAATGTCGATGCTACTTGTGCAAAGGCCCACCAGCCCATGTATTTTTATTGTAAACTTCAGAGTTTTAATGTTGACACCTTTTATGAAAATGTTTTATTCTTGTTTAATTGAGTCTGTTCTAACCTTCTCTTTTATTAGCTGATGTGGGTTACTTACGTTGAAGAACAAGAAGAGGTTGGAACACATTGTGAAAACGTGCAACAAAATTGCCAGCACAAATTTACTCAGACTTGGTCCCTTATACAGTGATAGAGCCATGAATAAAGCTAAGGCTATTTTGGCTGACAGCAGTCACCTTTTCAGGGCGGAGTACAACATGCTGCCATCAGGTAGACTGGATGCTCTGCCCAAATGCAGAACAAATAGTTTTAAAAGTTCATCTGTCCCTGCTACCATTGGCCTCCTGAATAGCAATATGTAACGCCCATAGAACTCCTGTCTTTGCAGTATGTGGATCTTGGATGTGTGTTTTTATTTGTTTTTTGAACTGTTGCTGCTGTCGAGCAAATTGCCCCCATTGGGGATAATAAAGTTTACCTTGACCTAGTTTTTGGGTCTGTTTGAATTTATTCAGTAAGAGTATGCATACCTGTAAACATTTAGGTTTCAAGAATATGTGAGATTTTCACCTGGGTGGAGGTTGGAAAATAGGTTATTAATAGGCTTTAAATAGCACCTGTAATATAACAGAAAATGCTGCATCTTTGCTCATTTTATTTATTAATCATTAAATTTTTCAAATTAAAAAAAGCAGTAAATTTAGGAAAAAAAATACCATAAATTCAATAGAAAAACCTCAAAGTGTCGAGACTAAAGTCACATCTCAGTGACTTAACTTTTTTGGGGTAACTTCATTTCTTCTTCTTCTTTTAGATCAGGGATGGCAACAGGAAATTCTGATTTCTGCTGAAATCTAATTTGGTCGATCGACTCATGGGGGGGCCGGGGGGGGGGGGCGCAGCCCCCCTGAAGCTGGGAGGTTTTCAGTAAAACAGAAGTAATTTAGACTGAAAAAAATGATTAAAAAAAAATGAAATACTAGACTTAGATAAATAATTAAATTTAATGAAAAGTTAACTTACTTTTTCTTCAATGTTGTCTCACTGTCTTTAGTCCAACATATTTAACAGTTCTATAAGAGTTTATTACACTATTTACACTGGTCACCAAGTCACTTCTAATGTGAAACTTTCTTCCTTTTGGCAGCAAGCTGTGTCAGTCTCTGAACTTTGAACTTCATCTCCTTTTCTGGTTTCTTCAGAAACTGTCCAAGTGTTGCTGTTACCTCGTCGAACTTTAAGCCAATTTTCACCTTTACCATCACTTTTCTCTCAAGCCAATTCCATCGGAACTTATTTTTGACACTTTTGTCTATTTCTAGCACTGATGACTCCTGATCCTTCGATAAAAATCTCATAATTCCACTGAAAACAATACCGAAAGCTCAGAATTCCAACACGAACCAGGGATGTGATTTGGGGTTGGGGAAATTATCTGAAAATTTAGCAGGGGGTCTGGGGGACTGTGTCCCCCAGCGGAGTCCGGGGCAGAGCCCTGGTGGGGGGTCAAGGGTGGCGAAGCCCCCCGAAGCTCCTGGGTTTTTATGATTTTTAAGTACCAGAACTGTGCTTAAATGACATAAAACAAACTGAATGCCACTTATTACTGTGTAATATAATAAAGCTGAGATCAAATATAAAAGATATAAAAATAAGCTTACTAATATAATGAGGACCTGTAAGAAAGAATATCGCAACAGAATATTAGAGGATAACAAAAATAACTTTAGAGGAATATGGCAAGTACTCAATGGGATTATTAGTAATCGACCTAAGAATGCTAATTATCCAGAATATTTTATTGAAAATGGCAATTTGATAAATAATATGGAGGATGTGGTCAGTGGTTTCAATAAATTTTTTGTAAACGTTGGTCCTAAATTAGCAAAATCAATAGTGACAACAGAAACAAACAACAGTGGTTTTGTGAATGAAATAGAAGATAGAAATCCAAACACAATCTTTTTGGGTGCAGTTACTGAAAAGGAAATTATCGAGACTGTGAGTAAATTTAAGCACAAAAAATCAACGGACTGGAATGAAATTGACATGACAATAGTGAAAAAAGTAATTGAAGGAATTAAGCCACTCACCCACATCTGTAACCTGTCATTTCAAACTGGTACATTTCCAAACAAAATGAAAATAGCAAAAGTAATACCTCTATACAAAACAGGAGACAGTCATCGCTTCACAAATTACAGGCCAGTCTCTTTACTCTCACAATTCTCCAAAATACTTGAAAAAATCTTCACTAAGAGACTGGATGATTTCACTGAAAAACACAACCTCCTTACAGATAGCCAGTATGGTTTTAGAGCAGATAAATCTACATCTTTGGCACTGATCGAACTTATAGAAGAAATTACTAATTGTATAGATAAAAAAAGGTTGCTGTAGGAGTATTTATAGATTTAAAGAAAGCTTTTGACACCATTGACCACAGAATACTGCTAAGGAAACTGGAAAGGTATGGGATAAGAGGGGTAGGACTGAGTTGGGTGGAAAGTTATTTAAGTAACAGACAACAATTTGTACAAATTGGTGAGCACAAATCACCCTTCATGGACATCACTTGTGGTGTGCCCCAGGGGTCAGTTTTGGGACCCAAACTCTTTATTTTGTATATAAATGACATACGTCAAGTATCAAAAATTCTGAAATTTATTTTATTTGCGGATGACACAAATATCCTTTGCACTGGTGAGAATTTGCAGCAGGTTTTAGAGGTGGTCACAACTGAAATGAAAAAGTTAACGCAGTGGTTCAACAAAAATAAATTATCTCTAAATCTAAAAAAAACAAAGATTATGTTGTTTGGAAATTATAAAATAAATCATGAAATAATGGTAACGATAGATGATACAGTACAGAAACAGTACAGGAAAATAAGTTTCTGGGGGTGACGCTAGACAATAAAATCTGCTGGAAACCTCACATCAGTCACATCCGGGCCAAGTTAGCAAAATGTATAGGCATACTGGGGAAGACAAGACACATCTTGGACTATAAGTCATTGGTCTTACTGTACAATTCACTGTTTTTACCTTATCTTAACTACTGTGTAGAAGTCTGGGGAAACACCTACAAGACCAACCTACAGTCAATATGCACATTACAAAAAAGAGCTATAAGGATAATAAACAATGTAGGATATAGAGACCATACCAATTCGTTGTTTTTAAAGTCACATGTCATAAAGTTCATCGATTTAGTTAAATTTAAGATAGCACAAGTAATGTACAGTGCAATTAATAATCAACTCCCAACTAATATACAAAAAATATTTAAAAAAAAGAGACAATGATCATAATTTGAGAGGAGACTTAAACTTTACAAAACCCAAGATACGAACAACCAAGAAAAGTATGTGCATATCTGTCTGTGGGGTGGATTTGTGGAACAGTCTGGAGCCGGAACTGAAACTATGTACAAACAGAAATCAATTCAAAAAGAGGTATAAACATTATTTGCTGAGAGGATATGTGTTAGAAGGGTAGTATTTATATGTACGATTCACTATGCTCACTCTGGGATATTATGGGACACTATGGAATGGTGGGTGGGACAGCACTGTGTATATCTGTGTTGTTTGAGGCTGGTTTTGATGTATGGACATCAATGTATGTTAGGATGGATGGGTGTTAATGTTGATTTGTAAAAAATACAGTAAATTGTTTACTTGGGGTCTTAAAGGTGGTAATTTGCATATAATTCACATGGGTGTATTTATGGAAAAGAGGAGATGGAATTAATAAGTGTTCACTTCTTCCTTCTCCCTTTCGAACAGTGTATACTGTTACTTTACTGCATTTGTCATTTGTTTTGTTTTTGTTATACTTTTTTGTTCGAAATAAAGTATCTATCTATCTATCTATCTATCTATCTATCTATATTGACTTATGTTCCAAGAAGATAGCATTCCTAAAATATTCCAACAAGCATTATCCATCACATGCTTTAACACTTGATCAAATCAAAATCAGTTAATTTTATCTTTTCCATAATAGAAATAAAATTCCAACATACCATTACTTTTTATAATTTCAGCATTCATTTCAGATCACCAGTTTCAATCTCCATTGAGTCTTGGGCAGTTCATTTTGTACAATCACTGATGCAGCCAAGTCTTAGAAATATTCAAAAGTTATGAGTCAATGTCCACTGTGCACTGTCAATTTCAAACTGTTTGGAATCATAAAAGTAATCTAACTAAATTGTTTTGCTATTTTTTTTCTCCTCAACATCAATGTCAGGGCACTGCAGGAGTTTTGGGGGATGGTTAACTTTTATTACCGTTTCCTCCCCCGCGCAGCCCAGCTCATACAGCCGTTGTACGCCGCACTCAAGAAACGGAAACCGGCGGACAGTGTCGACTGGACTTCTGAACGGGAGCAGGCGTTCTGAGTTTAAAACAGCTCTGGCAAACGCTGCACTACTGGCGCACCATGACCCGGCGGCTCAGATAAAATTAAATTAAATTAAATTAAATCACCCTTATTGTCATTCAACTGTACATCCAATCATGTACAGTAGAACGAGATTGTGTTTTACCTAGCTACTGTGTTAATCACACACACCCCAAGTGCAGAATCAGAGGGCCGCTGCCATGCAAGGCGCCGCCACAGATTTCCCTCCTCCATTCCATTATTGCTGAGCACCAAGCTGGACGGCAGGAAGTTCCACTTTTATATGGTCTTCGGCATGACCCGGCCGGGATTTGAACCCCTGCCTCCCAGGTGTGAGGCGGATGCTCTACCAACTGAGCCACCACTCCGGTGGTGTAGCTCTCACTACAGACGCCTCGGACATGGGCATAGCGGCCATCGTGGAGCAATGCGTTTCCGGTTCTTGGCAGCCGCTCACCTTTTTTTTTTAGCAGGTCTTTGCACGACAGTGAGCGTAAATACAGCGTGTTCGACAGAGAGTTAATGGCTCTCCACCTGGCCATAAGCCACTTCCAGTTCTGCCTGAAAGGGCGCACCTTCACTGCGTTCGTGGACCACAAGCCGCTAACGTACTTAACGTACTTTATCTTCCTGGAAGATAAAATAAAGCGGAATTCGACGAATTACCGGAAAAATCGCATCCCTGAGAACAAGCCGTCATGAGTTTTTGACAAAGCATACAACGAGCCATTTGATTGGTCCAATCGTTTGCAACTATCCAATCGCAGGGCTGTTTACAATACAGCAGTAGCTTGAGTACATAACATCCGGGTTATCACAGGAGACTTGACTCGGGGAAGCGCTGAGCGCTTATGTAATCGTGTTGATTTTCGCTAAAATCGGTAACAATAAGGTACCTTACCCCCCCTAAAATTTTCTCAACAGATTTAGATGATTCACAGAAATGATCAATTTGAAAATAAATCTGCGGAAATCCAAGGATCGGCGGAAAATTGCCATCCCTGTTAGATTTGATTGGCGGTTGGAAATCAGCTTACAGGTGCAGTACCACCACAGACTTCACTCTGTACCATCACTCTACAGTATATATCTTGGCAGTAATGCTTGGGTAACTTCACTTATGTATATTTGAGTGATAATCTATCTATAAATACACAAAATCTCCTTGTGTGTGTCTTTTCCAAGCATATCTCTTGAACCGTTCGTCAGACTGGCCTCAGATTTTATACGTGCTTTGTGAGGGTGTGTATCTCTGAATATGGAGTCACTCTGTCAAAATATGCAGTTTTGACAGAAGCTGATTTCATTTTCCAGCAGGACTTGGCACCCCCCACACTGCCAAAAGTATCAAAACTTGGTTTAATGACCATGGCATCACTGTGTTTGATTGGCCAGTAAACTCTCCTGACCTAAACCCCATAGAAAATCTATGGAGTATTGTCAAGAGTAAGATGAGAAACACCAGACCCAACAATGCAGACAAGCTGAAGGTCACTATCAAAGCAACCTGGAACTTCATAGCACCTCAGCAGTGCCACAGGCTGATCACCTCAATGCTACGCCACATTGATACAGTAATTAATCCAAAAGGAGTGCTGGCCAAGTACTGAGTGTGTACATGGACATACTTTTCAGTCGGCCAAAATTTCTATTAAAAAACTAAAAAAATTTATTACATAAATTAAAATTAATTTATGTAATATTCTATTTTTTTGAGAAACTGAATTTAGGGTTTTCATGGGCTGTAAGCAATAATCGTCAAAATTAAAATAAACACTTGAAAGCTACCACACTCTGTGTAATGAATCTATATAATATATGGGTTTCACTTTCTGAAATGAGTGACAAAAAATATTGAACTTTTTCATGATATTCTAATTTTTTGAGATGTACCTGTATGTGTCCGCATGATATGCAATTGATCTGGCCATTCCGCTCCACAATCATGGTGGTATTATTGACTTTTAATTTCTAGAGAGCCGTGCACCAGGAGGAGCGCCATGTTGAACCTGCAATGCCACAAATGACAGCGGCAGCACACGGGTGAAGCAGCAGCCGAGACTCCGTCCCGTTAATCGGGCCTGCTAAGCTTGGCTCCCAGGGAAGGACTGCGATAAGCCGGTCCGGTGGCTGCTAGCGGGGACCTGGGGTCTGCCTAAAGAACGCCAGTGTTGGAGAAGCAGCGGGCAGAACATCGTCCTTCACAGGGAAGTAAGCCCAGCCCGCCCGGTCAGTGGTAGACAGGAGTCTCTTTGCAGGACCACGACTCACTGTTGCCAATGGCACTCCCCTCGGTGTGCTCGCACGGCTACCTAAAAATTAAAAGTTAATAATAATACCACCATGATTGTGGAGTACGATGCCCAGATCAACTGCATATCATGTGCGGCCACATGCACAGTTTGACTAAATGACAACAGTCACCAAACTGGACACAAAAACTCTCAAATAATGAAATAAATAATTTTTATTTAAATAATTACTGACAAATGGGCAACACTAATGCAACAGATGCCGCCAAGCAAAGCATTCTACTGTGTATATCAGTGTTTTGTACTTATAATATTCCTAAAATATAGAAGGATGCATGAGTGTGAGTCTCAAATATTTGTAAACATGAACTGTTATAGTACTGCATGAGTTTACTGATGATCGACTATAAACTACACATGTAAACTAAAACGATTATAATGATTTGATTTTTTTTTTTTTTTTATTCCATATACTTTATTGATCCCCAGAGGGGAAATTGAGGGCATCCATCTGAATGGATGAAGCAGCCAAGGTATGGTGCTATCCCTTTACCATTCACACACACATTCACACCTAGGGCCACTTTAGAGTCTCCAATTAACCTAACCTGCATGTTTTTGGCCTGTGGGAGGAAACCGGAGAACTCCCAGAGTAAACCCACGCAGACACGGGGAGAACATGCAAACACCATACAGATCACTGTTGGTCAGGGGCTGGGATTGAACCAGGGATACCATGGCCAAGGGTGAGTTGCTGTGCTGCCGCAGTGCTAACCACTGCGCCACCGCACCACCCAATATTGGGCTGAACAGCTCCCATTCCCCAAAGTGCAAGATACAACACCTATGAATATAAGTCATAAAAGATCACACAAATAAGTGATCTGACAAAAAATAAACAAGGGTTCTAAAACAGTCGCAAATATTGGATGTCCCACTCTATTTCAATAATGCCATTTAGTCCCTTTTATATTTGTCAAAGTCTAACATGTGACTGCCTACATATAGCCTCCAGCTCTTTGGATTCCACTTTCAAACACAGCCTACATTTGGGCCTGTAAAGCCTAACTGGGCTACCTGTTTTCAGACAAGAACACTTGTTTTCTATGGGCATGAACTACTTCAGATGTGGACAAAATTGTTGGTACCCCTCTGTTAATGAAAGAAAAACCCACAATGGTCACAGAAATAACTTGAATCTGACAAAAGTGGTAATAAATACAAATTCTATGAAAATTAACCAATGAAAATCAGACAATGCTTTTGAATTGTGGTTAAACAGAATTATTTTAAAAAACAAACTCATCACACTTCCGGTTATGGCTGCCACGTAGGACGGACGTGTCTCGCTCTGCTCTGCTCCTGGAGAAAAAAAATCGGCAAATAACTCTCTCATTTGGGACAGAACGTATCCCAGCATTTGGGCGAGGATATGTCGGCGAAGCCTAAGGCTGGAAAACCAGGAAAAGGAAAAAGCGAGCCGCCGAAACAGTCCAAATTAACGGACTTTCAGGTCTGTGACGCAGTAAACAAAACTCCATATATGGCGGAGGAGGCTGGCAACGCTGCGATTTCTGCGGGGAATGGCGCAGATGCGCTGATGGCTGCCATGAGTTCAATGAGAGCGGACTTTTCCTCTAGATTTGATGGGATTATGACAGCGCTGGAAGGAATAAGAAAGGAATTGGGTGACTGTGTAGAACGAACGGCGCAGATGGAGCTCCGTCTCGCTAGTGCTGAAGATGACGTCACCCGTCTTCAATTAAAGGTGCGCACTTTGGAAAAAAAAAATAAATGTCTGGAAGATAATATTTTGGATTTGGAATCTCGGTCGAGACAGAATAATTTGAGGCTGGTGGGTCTTCCAGAGGAATCAGAAGGTCGGGACGTATGTTCCTTTCTGGAAAAGTGGATTCCGGAGGTGCTGGGCAGCGAGGAGTTGCAATCAGCAGTGGTTCTGGAAAAGGCACATCGTATTGGCCCACGGAGAGATAAGGGACCGCCGAGGACCTTAATTATGAAGTTTCTTAGCAACAGAGACAGGATGAAGATCTTCAACGCTGCACGCGCTAAAGGAGAGATTAAACACCAGGACCAGCAGGTGCGGTTCTACCCAGATTTGGCCACAGGAATCCAGCAATTGAGGAAGCAGTTTGATCCCGTACGTAAGGAGCTGCGCAACCTTGGGATTCGTCATGGTGTAATCTATCCTGCGAGACTGCTGACCACGTATGAGGGCAGAACCCACATCTTCAAGACCCCAGAGGAGGCGCAGGAGTTCATCAAGAAGATCAAAGAAGAAGAAGAGACTGGTGGGAGCTAAGCATGAACAAAATATAAGGTAGAATAATTAAGCATTTGCACAGGCATCTGACTGACTTGAAGTAAATAGTAAGTTTACAAAATATAGATTGTATTATATATTAAAAAAACAAAACAAAAACAAAAAAAAAAAAAAAAAAAAAAACTATGATGTACAAAGTTGTTAAAAATTTTGGAGTTAAGTTGGAAAACTACAGAGGAGAGTTAATGTTACGTCATTAAAAGTAGTAGAGTTAGGGTGATTGGGAGGATGAAGAAGGAGTGGCTTAGGCTGTTCCCCGTGGGTGTGGAACGGTCGATGGCTATATCGGGAGACAGAATTTTTCTTTTGATTTTGGGGGGTTTGCCACAAGTGTGGGAAGGGGAAATTTGTTTGTGTGTAGTTTGTAGGATGAATGTTCAACCACTCATGTTTTTGCTTCTCTGTATGAGCATGTTTACACTGCAAGGTAATCCCAAACTCTCTATTGATCATGGACCAAAGTGTTAATCTTAATTTAACTTCATGGAATTGCAGAGGTCTACAAAATTTAAAAAAACTTAAACAAGTTATGAATAAAATAAAGGACATGGGTTCAAGAATTGTGTTTTTACAAGAAACTCATCTGATAGAGGAGGATGTTAAAAGAATTAGGAGTAGATGGCAGGGAAGTGTATTCACCTCTTCATTTTCATCCCGAGCCAGGGGAGTTATGACTCTCATACATAAATCAGTTCCTTTTCAAGTGAAAAATGTAATTGGAGACAAATTTGGAAGATATGTAATCATTCAAGGCTCTTTGCTATTAGAAAATATAAATCTTGTGAACTTATATGGTCCCAATATAGATGATCAGAAGTTCTTTGCTAATTTATTTCTCATCTTATCATCACTTACAGGGCAACATATAATAGCAGGGGATTTTAATTGTACATTGAATCCAGGTGTGGATAGATCAACAGGACTGGATTGTACGCACATTGGATGTAGGATGACTATTAATCATTTTATGAAAGAATTGAGATTGTTAGATATATGGAGAGAAATGAAACCACAAGTTAAAGCCTATTCTTGTTATTCCAGTACCTACAAGACATTCTCACGTATTGATTATTTTTTGATTTCCACAGAATTAAGGTCCAAGATTCAAAACTGCTTTTATGATAACATCGTGATCTCTGATCATGCACCCTGTTGTCTAATATATGTAGATAAAAAATTGACAAAGGAACCAGGTAGATGGCAATTTCAGCATAAATGGCTTCAGGATGAGGAATTTGTCAAGTATATAGAAAAACAGATAGACGAGTTCTTTGACATCAATACTACACAAACATCAGCATGTGTAAAGTGGGAGGCTTTCAAAGCTTTTATTAGGGGACATATTATTAGTTATACAGGATCAAAATCTAAGAAGACTCGAGAGGAGAGAGCTAAATTGGAACATAAAATAAAAAATCTTCAGGAAAAAGTGTATGCAGGAAGTGACCCAAGGTTGGAGAATGAATTACTGATTTGAGAGCTGAATACGACAAAAAATCAGCGAATAGAGCTGCCTCGAGTCTTCTAAGATTGAAACAATCTTTTTATGAACAAGGTGAAAAATCAGGAAAATTATTAGCATGGCAGATTAAACAATTGGAAATTAAAACACCAATTACCAGTATTATAAGTAATGGACAGGTAGTTATAGATCCTTTAGAAATTAATAGAGCCTTTAGAGATTACTATGAAAAATTATATGATACCAAAAATGAACCTGATTTAACAAAACTAAATGGGTTTTTGAACGAACTATCTATACCGTGTATTCCAAATGAAAACAGGGAGATATTGGAGTCTAAAATTAGTCAAGAAGAAGTTGGGCTAGCCATTGATAATATGAAATCAGGAAAAAGTGCAGGACCAGATGGTATTCCAGTTGACCTTTATAAAAAATTTAAGAATAAATTAATAAAACCTTTTTTGGAAATGGTTTTAGAAGCATTTCAAAATAATAATTTACCATCATACATAAATAATGCCTTAATTATACTGCTGCCAAAACCAGGTAAGCCCTCTAATAAATGTGAAAATATGAGACCAATAAGCCTATTAAACGCCGACCTTAAGATAATCTGTAAAATTTTAGCAAGACAAATACAAGAAATTTTACCAAATATTATTAATCGAGATCAGAATGGCTTTATAAAGGGTAGACAAGGCTTCCATAATGTAAGAAGACTATTTAATATTATTTATTTTAATAAAGAAGCACCGGATACAGCTCTCCTATCATTGGACGCCGAAAAGGCCTTTGATAGAGTTGAATGGCCCTTTCTTTTTGAAGTCCTACAAAGGTTTGGACTTGGAAATAATTTCATAAAATGGGTTCAAATAATATACAATAATGCTACAGCAGAAATCCTAACAAATAACAATATTTCAAAACCAATAAAAATCAATAGAGGATGTCGACAAGGCTGTCCACTTTCACCTTTACTGTTTACTATGGCAATTGAACCTTTAGCGATAGCGATACGTTTACATTCACAAATATATGGAATTAAAGTTGGACCAACAGAACATAAAATCTCCCTGTACGCCGATGACATAATTTTGTTTATGTCGAATCTAAAAAAATCAATTCCAACCTTGTTGAATTTAATAAAGAATTTTGGGGAAATATCAGGATATAAAATAAATAAAACTAAATCTTCAATATTAATGCTAAATGAGACCCAGAGAAATTACCCAGCCCCTGAGGTAAATCAATTCAATGTTGTAAATCAGTTTAAATATTTAGGAATCCAAATTATGCCTAAGCTAGAATCAGTCGCCAGTGTCAACTATGAAGCCTTAATGTCAGATATCAATGAGTTAACTCAGAGATGGATGTCACTACCAATGTCGATGATCGGGAGAATCAATATACTTAAAAGTAATATTTTACCTAAAATACTTTATTTATTTCAATACATTCCCTTATCACCACCTTTAGATCTATTCTCAAGAATAAAAAAAAAGTTAGTGGAATTTATATGGAACAACAGGAGGGCTAGATTACGTTTGTCTTTATTATATTTACCATTTGATCGTGGAGGTCTGAAATGTCCAAATTTTATGTTGTATTATTGGTCGGCACAACTGAGGTCTATGACATATTATTTTTCATCAAATGATCTCCCTCACTGGACTGAAATGGAATCATACAATTTACCTTTACCTCTTCCCATATTCATATACTCAGATTCGGCAAAAAAATTACAAAAACAAGTTAAAAATCCATTTGTAAAGCATATGATCAAAATATGGTGTGAAGCTAAAAACTATTTAAAAGAACCACAGTTATTGTCACAATTTAGTCCAATATGGGGTAATCAATATTTTAAACCAGGGAGAGCGGACGCTGTATTTAAAGTATGGAATTTAAAAGGGATACAAAAGATTCAGGATTTATATTTGCCATGTGCAGACAACATAATGTCTTTTGAAGAGCTGAGGATCAAATTTAATCTCAATAGAACACATTTTTTTTAAATATCTTCAACTTAGAAACTTTATTCGATCAAATCAAAATAAAGCTCTCACTCGACCTATTTATTCATCCTTGGAAAAAATGATGATGAAAGATAGTAAAAGAAAGGGTATTATTTCAGAGTTTTATAACTCACTGACACTATCTTCAAGTGAAAATTCACTGAAAAGATTAAACTACTGGAAAGAAGATCTGCAAATTGAAATTTCAGAGGAACAATGGGAATTGGCTTGTACAGAAGCTCAAACCAAATCAATAAATGCACGCCTTAAATTGATACATTTCAAATGGTTAATGCGGATGTATGTTACACCGGAGGAGTTAAATAGATATAACAAAAATATACCAGATACATGCACAAAATGCATGGAAAGTAAAGGAACCCTATTTCATTGTTTATGGGAATGTAGATTAATAAGAATGTTTTGGGAAGAGGTGAGGGTAACAATTGAAAAAATAATCTCAAAACAAATCATATTGAATCCTAAACTGTTTTTGTTGGGTCTGTACCCAGAAAAGCATAATTTTAATAAAAGTGAAAGAACATTCATAGACCTCAGTTTGCTTAATGCCAAAAAATGTATTGCACTATTATGGAAAAAGACTCATAGACCAGATGTGACTCAGTGGTTAAGACAGATGTTAACAAACCTTCCATTAGAAAGAATAACATATATACTAAAATCAAAGGAAACTGTGTTTGAGAATATATGGAGACCTTTTATTGATTATGTAAAAAATTTAAACATAACTCTTGAAGAAGAAGGTGAATGATGTGTGTGGACCTTGTAAATTCCAAACTGGTGAACATAATATGTATACTTATGTATTGGATTGTCTAGACTAAACAGAGGAGCATTGTTGAAGACTTGATTTTGTTGGTGGTTGTTGGTGTTTTTAGTGCATTTTTTTTTTGTAGCACTTTAGTGTTAGTGTTTGATTGTTTGTATCATGTTTGTTAAAAAAAAAAAGGTTCAATAAAGATATTGTGGAAAAAAAAAAAAACAAACTCATGAAACAGGCCTGGACAAAAATGATGGTACTGTGGTGGACACACATACGCGACCTGTTTTGTGACTCACAGTTTAGGTCAGAACAAAGGCAGAGCAGCTTCCTTAGTGATTACAGGAAGCTGCAAGAATCTTAGCTTTGGTATACAAGGCTTGAGACTGTGGGGGGTTTAATTAAAGGATTAAAGAAGGGATGCATTGTAGAGAGTTGAAGTGATATCATGGAGAGAGGATGCATTGTGACTTTCTTTATTATGCAAGGTGGTCTGTGATACATGTGACCTGAGTCCTGATATTTAAGGACGAGAGTTTACTGTGTGGATCTCTTTTTCTGCTTTGGAAATGACGGTGATGTGAATAAAGTGGACTTGAGAGAGAACTCTGCCTCGTCATTCTCACATCTCCACACTGGTGACCCGAGACGTATCATGCAGGAGGAGAATTCCCCCGGGCCAGCCTTGTCAGGAGCCCCCAGCCAAGCGAATGCCGCCACAGTCCAGCTACCGGACTTCTGGCAGAACAATCCGCGCTCCTGGTTCAACGCGGTTGAGGCGCAGTTCAACCTCCGGGGGATATCGGTAGACGCCACAAAGTTCTACCACGTAGTCGCAAAGCTGGACAACAACACGGCCCAGCATGTGGAGAGCCTGATCGACCAGCCACCAGACAGCGACAAATACGGCATGCTGAAGGCTGCACTCATCCAGCAATTCACCCCCTCGGCAGAGGAGCGAGCAGCTCCTGGTGCTGACGGAGTTGGAAAATGGCATGCCCGCGAACCTGATGGAGAAGTTGTTGAGGTTGAAAGACTCTGACAACGATCACTTCATTTTCACCCACCTTTTCCTCAGGACTCTACCGTCAGCAGCGAGAGCGACCCTGGCCAGTTCGCCACTGTTGGTCCAACGGGACTACCGCGCGCTGGGCTGAGAGGCGCAGCGGATTGTCAACGCCACCAAGCGGCGCGCAGCCACGGCCGCTGCAGTGGGACTCGGCGTGACAACTGGAGACGACAGGGGGCCAGAGGCAGCGGCGCTAGAATCACCGACGACGGCGGCGGCGGCAGGGGCCAGGGAACGCGGATCGGACGTCCTTTGTTTCTATCATTGCCGTTTCGCAGAGAGGGCACGCAAATGTGTACCACCGTGCCAGTTCAGGCGTTCGGGAAACGCCAAGACCGGGGGTCAGTAGCAGCCACAGCCCTCGGGGAGGAGAACAAGCTGCTCTACTTGTCGGATGCACGCTTGGGGAGGCAGTTCCTCGTCGACACAGGCTCCCAGTTGAGGTTCATCACACCTTCCTACGCGGACAGACTGGCTGGTTCCGGAGGTCCCCAGGTGACAGCAGCGAACGGCTCGGAGATTAAGACCTTTGGTGAGAAGACTCTGCTTCTGTCTCAACACGGCCGTACATTTGAGTGGACTTTTGTTGTAGAAGCAGTAAATTTCAATATGTTGGGGGCTGATTTTTTGTGCTCACATTGTTTGTTGGTTGATCTCGCTAACAGGCGCCTGGTTAATGCACTTTCTTTTGATTCTATCCCCTGTACAGCGCGAGTGGCCCCACCAACAGCACAAGCCAACGTCACAGCTGCAAGCGGTAAGTTCCACACACTGCTCACTCAGTTCCCAGCACTCACGGTCCCCACATTTTCGGCAGCAGTCGCTAAACACGGGGTGGAGCATTTTATTACCACTACCGGACCGCCCGTTTTTGCAAAAGCTCGGCGCTTGGACGCAGTTAAGCTGGCCATAGCGCGCGAGGAGTTCGCCAACCTGGAGAGGCTGGGCATCATCGGACGTTCAAAAAGTCCATGGGCCTCCCCGCTACACATGGTCCCGAAAGCTGACGGATCATGGCTACCTTGCGGGGATTTCCGCAGGTTAAACAACGCTACAGCGCACGACAGCTACCCAATCCCACATATCCAAGATTTTTCCGTTCATTTGGCAGGGGCGCGTGTTTTTTCTAAAATAGACTTGGTCCGCGGTTACCACCAAGTCCCAGTGCACGCTGAGGACGTACCCAAAACAGCGGTAATAACTCCGTTTGGCCTATTCGAGTTTTTATGCATGCCATTCGGACTTAAAGGGGCTGCTCAGACGTTCCAACGCATGATGGACGCGGTGCTTCGCAATCTCCCTTTCGTGTTCGTCTACTTGGACGATATTTTAGTAGCCAGCGCGTCCGAAGGCAAACACGAAAAACACCTGGCCACAGTTTTCCAAAGGTTGGGAGATCACGGGTTAATAATCAACCCAGCAAAGTGTCAGTTCGGGGTGGCGCAGATCGATTTTTTAGGACACTGCGTCTCCCCCGAAGGAGCAGTTCTGCTTCCTGACAAAGTGCGCGTGGTGGCAGATTTCCCCCGGCCGCAGACGGTCAGGGCGTTGCAGGAGTTTTTGGGAATGGTGAATTTTTATAACCGTTTTCTCCCCCGCACGGCACAACTCATGCAGCCGCTGTATGCCGCGCTCAAAAAAAAGAAACCCGCGGATAAGGTCGAGTGGTCCCCGGAACGGGACCAAGCGTTCTCGGAGGTGAAAGCAGACTTGGTAAAGGCTGCGTTGTTGGCACACCCCGACCCAACGGCCCGCATAGCGCTCACCACTGACGCATCAGAGGTGGCCATAGGGGCGGTCGTGGAGCAACATGTAGCCGGGGTTTGGCAGCCCCTCGCATTTTTCAGCAGGACCTTGCGCGATAGCGAATGTAAATACAGCGTGTTCGACAGGGAGCTGCTGGCTCTCCATTTGGCCACCCGCCACTTTCAGTTCTGACTAGAAGGACGCTCTTTCACCGCGTTCGTTGACCACAGACCGCTAACATTCGCGATGGCCAAGGTTTCTGAACCGTGGTCAGGCCGGCAGCAGAGACAGCTGGCCGCGATATCAGAGTTTACCACTGATATTCAGCATGTGGCGGGCAAACTCAATGTAGTGGCAGACTGATAAAACTGAAACAGAGGAAATCCTTGGATCAGGTAGTCAGATGGTCCAGTCGTTTGCTTGGTGAGTCACAGCTGAGCCTGACATCCCTGTACACCAGACAAGTACAGAGGATGGCCGACTCGATTTTAAATGATGACTCCCACCCTTTGCACTGCAACTTTCAGCTTCTTCCCTCCAGACGGAGGTTTGCTGTCCCAAAAAGTAGAACCCAGCGCTACAAAAACAGCTTTGTCCCTGCTGCTGTCAAAGAGTTGAACAAGCTATAAAAATTATATTGTACATATTTTATATTTACCTATTTTGTAAGATGTGTGCCTGTGTTTGTGTCTATGTTGAATGTAATTAGTGGCTTGTAAATATGGATGTCACCAACTGCAAAACAAATCTACCTACGTGTACAAATAAAGTAACCTGAACCTGAACCTGAACCTGCCTCTCGCACGCCGTGGCGGCCCCAGTCAGCGTAGGGGTAGATTATGCAGCCATGGCCGCGGAGCAGGTTGGTGACACGGATGGGGGCGCGCTTCAGTCTGGACCAACAGGGTTAAGGCTGGAGAGCAGGGTGCTGCAAGACGGCATGCCCCCCCAATCTGCGATGTCTCCACTGGATGGCTGCGTCCAGTAGTACCGGCTGCGTGGCGCCGCCGCGTTTTTGACTCAGTTCATTCCTTGGCGCACCCGGGAGTGCGCGCGTCGGTCAAAATGGTAGGAGAGAAATTTGTGTGGCCGAGCCTCCGCAAACAAGTTAAAGAGTGGGCAGCAGCCTGCACAGCGTGTCAACGAGCCAAAGTACACAGGCACACGAAGGCTCCTTTGGAGCCGTTTCACATTCCGGCCAAGAGGTTCGATCACGTTCATGTG
This sequence comes from Pholidichthys leucotaenia, assembly GCA_020510985.1. Lineage (NCBI taxonomy): Eukaryota > Metazoa > Chordata > Actinopteri > Cichliformes > Pholidichthyidae > Pholidichthys > Pholidichthys leucotaenia. Next base: position 65,676,409 of record CM035841.1, read on the forward strand.
GACCTCGTGGGCCCCCTCCCGCCGTCACAAGGGTGCACACACCTTCTGACAATGGTGGACCGCACCACGCGCTGGCCTGAAGTGGTCCCGCTGGCATCAACCACGGCTGAGGAGGTGGCGCGCGCGTTTTTAACAGCTTGGGTGGCGCGCTTCGGCATTCCGTCGGACATTACGTCCGACAGAGGCCCTCAATTTGTGTCCGAGCATTGGTCGACAATGGCCCACAGCCTGGGTGTCACAATTCACCGCACAACCGCGTACAATCCGCAGGCTAACGGGTTATGCGAACATTTTCATAGGTTATTGAAAGCGGCTCTCAGAGCGTCACTGACAGATGCAAATTGGGTTGACAAGTTACCGTGGGTGTTATTGGGGTTGCGTTCTGCGCCTTCTTCTAAGAAGACTTAGAAGCCTCCCCAGCGGAGCTCGTGTTTGCGCAGCCACTCCGGCTGCCTGGGGAGTTTCTCCCAGATAGCCCTACGCCAGATGCCTCCCCGTCTCAGCTGTTGCGGAGTAACATAGAATCAAGCACGCTGACCGGCCCCGCACACCACAGTTTTCCGCGCGTTTTTGTGCCTAAAACTTTGAAGAACGCAGAGTTTGTTTTTGTTAGACACGATGCGCATCGAACCCCGCTGCGACCGCCTTATGACGGACCATTCAGAGTGCCAGAAACAGGGGAAAAGCAGTTTTTGCTAGATTTGTGGGGTAGGAAAGAGAAAGTTGGCATAAACAGACTCAAACCCGCTTTTGTGGTGGCAGATGAGCAGGTGCTGTTGGCGAGGGCCCTGCGACGAGGTAGACCACCGCGGGGGGCTTCACAGAGTAATGTTTCCCCAGAACACCCACAGGTGCTGACAAAAGGTTTCCACCCCCAGACGGCAAACCCCCAGCGTGACAGCGCCGCAGAGACGTTGAATCCCAGCTACAGCAGATACGGCAGGAGACTGAAACCTATACAGCATGTGGACTGATGTGTATTGATACTATCACGGCATGCATGTGGTTATTCTCTTGTTTGTTCTGTTTGTTCTAAAATGTTGGGGGGGCTTTGTGTGGTGGACACACATACGGGACCTGTTTTGTGACTCACATTTTAGGTCAGAACAAAGGCAGAGCAGCTTCCTTAGTGATTACAGGAAGCTGCAAGAATCTTAGCTTTGGTATGCAAGGCTTGAGACTGTGGGGGGTTTAATTAAAGGATTAAAGAAGGGATGCATTGTAGAGAGTTGAAGTGATATCATGGAGAGAGGATGCATTGTGACTTTCTTTATTATGCAAGGTGGTCTGTGATACATGTGACCTGAGTCCTGATATTTAAGGATGAGAGTTTACTGTGTGGATCTCTTTTTCTGCTTTGGAAATGATGGTGATGTGAATAAAGCTGACTTGAGAGAGAACTCTGCCTCGTCATTCTCACATCTCCACAGTACCCTTAACTTAATATTTTGTTGCACAACCTTTTGAGGCAATCACTGCAATCAAACGATTTCTGTAACTGTCAATGACACTTCTGCACCTCTCAGCAGGTATTGTGGCCCACACCTCATGAGCAAACTGCTCCAGTTGTCTCAGGTTTGAAAGGTGCCTTCTCCAGACGACATGTTTCTGCTCCTTCCACAGATGTTCAATAGGATTTAGATCAGGGCTCATTGAAGGCCACTTTAGAATAGTCCAATGTTTCGCTCTTAGCCATTCTTGGGTGTTTTTAGCTGTGTGTTTTGGCTCATTATCCTGTTGCAAGACCCATGACCTGCGACTGAGACCAAGCTGTCTGACACTGGGCAGCACATTTCTCTCTAGAATACCTTGATAGTCTTGAGATTTCATTGTACCCTGCACAGATTCAAGACACCCTGTGCCAGATGCAGCAAAGCAGCCCCAGAACATAACAGAACCTCCTCCATGTTTCACAGTAGGGACAGTGTTCTTTTCATTTTTGCGTCTGTGAACATAGAGCCGACGTGCCCTGCCAAAAAGTTCCAGTTTTGTCTCGTCTGTCCATAGGACATTCTCCCAGAAGCTTTGTGGCTTGTCAACATGCAGTTTGGCAGATTCCAGTCTGGCTTTTTTATGATTTGTTTTCAACAGTGGTGTCCTCCTTGGTCGTCTCCCATGAAGTCCACTTTGGCTCAAACAACGAATTTTTATAGAATTTTTATTTATTACCACTTTTGTCAGATTCAAGTTATTTCTGTGACCATTGTGGGTTTTTCTTTCATTAACAGAGGGGTGCCAACAGTTCTGTCCACGTCTGTACATCATGATAACCTAGGTTTACTTGTGAATCATTTCAGGCTACTCTACCAAATAAAATGAAAATATGGAAAAAAAAAAAAAAATTCTGTGAATGTGGAGAGTTCTCATAAATTACACTGGTCAACACCAAATTTATTGTTTAAGTTTTTTTTTGTTTTTGTTTTTTTAGCTGATTTAGGACAATTTTGATGTGCTGAACCCAAAAATCACATTGGTTTTGCTCAATCGGGTCAACTTTATGAACTATGGCCACATGTTTTCTTACATTTTTGTTTACATGTACGGGTATTTTCACTTTATATGATGCAAAACTCTATTTCTTGAAATTCTTTGAATTTTGAACAAAGATGATGTAACATTCAATTTACATGTACTTACCTTTATCATTGTCTGCTATTCAATTTACAGTACAACTGTTGTACAACTGCTTATAACTTAACATAAAAACCTGACCTGATCGAGAGAAAGGGATGTCATTTTCGGATTCAGCGGTGCAAAATTGTCTTAAATCAGTTGAAAAAACACAGACAAAAACAAAAAAAATATTTTTGTTATGTTGTGTTATCTACTTTTTCTAATGATTACTTTTTTTAAATTCTTTTTTAAATTAGACTTTTCAAGAAACTTCATAAAATTTGAAACTTAATGAAAAAATTTTGCTCATGGATTGACATTTCGTTCTTGAATTTGTGACGTTTGTGTCAAACTGGTATCATTTTTTCTTCCGTCTTTTGCATTTTTGCTTCAATAATTTTCTGTCATCTTTCCTTTGACTTTTCCTTATTTTTTTAAATTATTGCAAATGAGCTACATTTTCTTGTGATTTTCTAACCTTTGTCTCAACAATTTATTAATTTTCTTTTTCTTAATTAATATAGTAAATATCTTAAATAACTTCTTGTGTTTACATTCTGGGAACGTCTGGCTGAGGCCCCTGTCCAGAAGGTCTTCAACTCCCACCTCCGGAAGAACTTCAACCACATTCCGAGGGAGTCTGGAGACATGGAATCTGAATGGGCCATGTTCTCCACCTCTATTGTTGAAGCAGCTGCCCAGAGCTGCGGCTGCAAGGTGGTCGGTGCATCTCGTGGTGGCAATCCCCGAACTAAGTGGTGGACACCAGTGGTGAGGGGGGCCATTAAGCTGAAGAAGGAGTCCTATCAGGCTTGGTTGGTTTGTGGGACTCCCGAAGCAGCGGAGGTGTACTGGCAGGCCAAGCGGAGTGCAGCTCGGGTGGTTGCCGAAGAAAAAACCCGGGTATGGGAGGAGTTTGCTGAGGCCATGGAACAAGACTTTTGGTTGGCCTCGAAGAGATTCTGGCAAACTGTCCGGCGGCTCAGGAGGGGAAAGCAGCTCCCTGTCCACACTGTGTATGGTGCGGATGGGGTGCTGTTGACTTCGACTGGGAATACTGTCGGGCGGTGGAAGGAATACTTTGAGGATCTCCTCAATCCCACTGATACGCCTTCCACAGAGTAATCGGGGCTTGTGGACGAGGGGGATGACTCGCCTATCACAGGGGCTGAGGTCACCAAGGTGGTTAAAAACCTCCCTGGTGGCCGGGCCCCGGGAGTGGACGAAATTCGCTCTGAGTACCTCAAGGCCCTGGATGTTGTTGGGCTGTCATGGCTGACATGCCTCTGCAACATTGCGTGGAGGTCGGGAGCAGTGCCTTTGGCATGGCAAACTGGGGTGGTGGTTCCTCTCTTCAAAAAAGGGGACCGGAGGGTGTGCTCCAACTTTAGAGGGATCACACTCCTCAGCCTCCCTGGGAAGGTCTATGCCAAGGTACTGGAGAGGAAAGTCCGGCCGTTGGTCGAACCTCGGATTCAGGAGGAGCAATGTGGTTTTCAGACCAGCTCTTTACCCTCTCGAGAATTCTCGGGGGTTAATGGGAGTTTGCCCAACCAGTTTACATGTGTTTTGTGGACTTGGAGAAGGGATTCAACCGTGTCCCTCGTGGTTTTTTGTGGGGGGTGCTTCGGGAGTATGGGGGTATCGGGCTTGTTGTTACGAGCTATTCGGTCTCTGTAATTAATTAAATTAATTAAATTAAATCACCCTTATTGTCATTCAACTGTACAACCAATCATGTACAGTAGAACGACATTGTGTTTGTGTTGTACGACCGTTGTGAGAGTTTGGTTGGTATTGCCAACACTCGGTCGGACTCATTCCCAGTGAGAGTTGGACTCCGCCAGGGCTGCCCTTTGTTACCGATCCTCTTCATAATTTTGATGGACAGGATTTCTAGGTGCGGCCAGGGAATGGAGGGTGTCATGCTTGGTGACCACAGGATCTCATCTCGGTTGTTTGCAGATGATGTTGTCCTGCTGGCTTCATTCAGCAATGACCTACAGTTCTTGCTGGGATGGTTTGCCACCGAGTGTGAAGCAGTTGGGATGAGAATAAGCACCTCCAAGTCCGAGTCCATAGTCCTCAGCCGGAAAAAGGTGGATTGTCCTCTCTGGGTTGGGGACAGGCTCCTGCCCCAAGTGGAGGAGTTTAAGTATCTTGAGGTCTTATTCACGAGTGAAGGGAGAATGGAGCGGACATTGTACCGGTCAGTTGTGGTGAAGAGGGAGCTGTGTTCTAAGGCAAAGCTGTCGATTTACCAGTCAATCTACGTTCCTACTCTCACCTATGGTCACGAGCTTTGGGTAATGACCGAAAGAACGAGATCGCGGATACAAGCGGCTGAAATGAGCTTTCTCCGTAGGATTGCTGGACTCACCCTCAGAGATAGGGTGAGCAGCTCAGTCATCCGGGAGAGGCTCAGAGTAGAACCACTGCTCCTCCACATTGAAAACAGTCAGTTGAGGTGGTATGGGCATCTGATCAGGATGCCTCCTGGACGCCTCCCACTTGAGGTGTTTCGGGCATGTCCCACTGGAAGGAAAAACCGGGGCAAACCCAGGACTCAGTGGAAAGACTATGTCTCCCAGCTGGTTTGGGAACGCCTTGGTATCCTCTCTAAAGAGCTGGAGCAGGTGGCTGGGGAGAGGGAAGTCTGGGCTTTTCTGCTTGAACTGCTGCCTCCGTGACCCGGACTTCCAGAAAAGCGGTAGGAGATGGATGGATGGATGTTTACATTCTCAATAACTGTAATTGTACATACACCACTCACAAAAAGTTAGGGATATTCGACTTTCGGGTGAAATTTCAAGATGCACCTAAAATGAACTATAACCTCTTCAGGTGAACTTAATTTGGCCTTCTCTAACCTTTTGAATGCACATGTCCAACTGCTCAATGTTTCAGTACTTTTTGCATTACTGTTCTCTAACAAGATGCTTAACGGCAAAATTCACAACAGGTGTTTGATCCATGAATCGACCACCACATTTTTTGGTTCAGTTTGAATTGGTATTTAAACAGTCTCCTTCATCATGCTGTTCCCATTTTGACATCATGAGACCAAGACAACACCAAATAATTGATCAACAGTACCTCGCCATTGCGAGGCTTCAAACAGAATGTTCTCAGAGGCAAGTGGCCACTGAACTTAGAGTGTCAGAGTGTCATCAGCAGGTTGCAACAGGAGAGACTGGAAGAGTCACAGAAAGGCATAGAAGTGGCCGTCCCTTGGCCACATCCCAAGCTGATGACCGCTTCATTGTGAACAGTGCCCTGCGGACCCAGACAATGAATACCATTCAACTCCAGACAAATTTAAGGGAGGTAAGAGGTACCCAAGTGTCATGTCAGCCCATTCAAAACCATTCACATCAGCATGGTCTGCGTGCTAGATGACCTGCAAGGGTACCTGACCACACCACCAGGCACAGGTATCATCATTTGCATGGGCAAGGGAGCATTTACACTGGACAAGGGGCCACTGGGCCTCAATGCTGTTCTCTGATGAAAACCGAATCACAGTGAGCAGAAATGATGTCTGCCAACGATGTTGGAGACATCACGGAGAGAACTATGCATCAGCCACTGTTGTTCCCATGTTACAGTCTGGGCAAGTGTGTCTAGTCAATACAGACCTGCCCTGCACCTTGTGAATGGTACAGTGACAAGCCAATACTACCTGAATAACATCATAAATTAAGCAACAAATTTGACTAGAAAAGATAATACGGAAGACTTAATGCTTAAAAAATTATACCATAACGTTGCCGTTACTGCATCGGTCTAAAGCAGGGGTGCCCGATCATGCGCCATGGAGGGCCAAGACCCTGCAGGCTTTACCTCCAACTAATGTCTTCAACAGCAGATTCCACTGAATTTCTTCCCACTGATTACTGATAAGTGAAAACACCTGCTGAAGAGACAGGGTAGAAGAGAAAACCTGCAGGGTCTTGGCCCTCCATGGCACATAATTGGACACCCCTGGTCTAAAGGATAATTTGGCATAGGTGGAGAACATGAGGTGCACAAGTAGACTGGTAGGAGTGCCTGGGTAAGTCTGGATGGCAACCAAGGAAGATTGGTGTCGCTGGAGAGACAGCTGACCTTCAGGAAAGTCTGGTATGGGTATCAGGGGCCAGCAACCCCTGATGCAGCACTCCCAAGAGGGCACCAAGCAAGCTACGTTACAGACAAATGAGCAATACCCCCAGAGTCTCCCGAGAGGGGGGGGGAAGATGAGAGACTCAGGCGGACAGATTCTATGGCAACGACAAGGAATGTGACCAGGTTACAGAAGAGGCTTATACAAACAACTTTAACAGGGGACACATGGGAGGTAAAATGCCACTGTGGAAAGATCTGCAAAAATGCAGTGGGACTCAAAATACACCAGAGTGAGTCGAAATGTGGTTGAGGGAAGGGGCATGCACAACGCGTAGACTCAACAGTCTGGCGAGACGAAGGAGGATGATGGACAGGAAGCACACCACAGTTCCATTGATCTTTCAGTGCCTGTAAATTTCCAAGAGCACATATATGACACCCCTAGTGCCCCCACAGAAAGCCACTCCCAACCTATGTAGGAGAAAATCAAGTGGCCCAAAATGAGTGACACCAAGGAGTGGACCAACCTGGATGAAGATCTGGACAAGGTTCTTGAAAGAGTCCAAGCAGGACCCATTGAAAAGAAGATAGTATGCTTGGCCACTATCACCTACAACCTGGCAAAAGAACATTATGGAACATTGCCAAGGAGGGAGGAGAAAGCCAGAGGTGAAAAACAGCCTAATAGAAGGGAAAGGAAAATCAAACAATTGAGGAAGGAGCTCCAGAGCCTAAATAAGCAGTTTATAAGGGCTAGCAGTGGGGAAAAGGGAGGAATAAAAGAACTAACAGCAAGCCTCCAATATCAGCTAATTAGAGCAAGAAGAGCAGAGGGTCACAATAAAAGGTGGAAAAGGAAGGAAGCAGAAAGAGCCCGGTTCATCAAACATCCATTCCGATTTGTAAAATCTCTCTTAGAGGAGACCAAGTCTGGGACCCTAACAAGCTTTAGGGAGGAGGTGGAGAAATTTTTGAAGGAAATCTTCAGTGATTCTTCAAAAGACAAGGCCCTGTCTGAGAATGCAAACCTCTGTAATGTGGATCCTCCAACTTCAATACTAAGCACAGAACTTCCATCATAGAAAGAAGTCCAAGATGTTGTGAAGCACGCCAAATCATCCTCTGCCCCAGGTCCCAGTGGTATACCATATAAGGTATACAAAAAATGCCCTAAGCTACTCAGGAGGCTATGGAAGCTTATGCGAAGAAGTTGGTCGAAGGGGAGTGTACCGACAGTCTGGAAGAGAGCAAATGGGTGTTTGGTGGCCTAAGAACAAAACTCAACTCACATCAGTCAATTCCGGACAATCTCCCTGCTTAGTGTGGAGGGTAAAATCTTTTTCTCCATACTAGCCAAAAGAATGACATCATATATGATCCAGAATGGTTACATCAACACCTCCATACAAAAAGGGGGTATTGAGGGGTTCTCTGGATGCCTAGAACACACAGGGGTGATCAGCCAATTAGTGCAGGAGGCAAAAGAGACCAAAGGAAACCTCACAGTTGTCTGGCTCGACTGCGCCAATGCATATGGATCTATTCCCCATAGTTTGATTAAAGTAGCTATGAACCAGTACCATATTCCAGACTATATTAAGGGTTTGATCACCAGCTACTTAGCAGATATCAGACTATGATTTCAGACCTCGAAGTTTAAAACACAGTTCCAGCCTATTGAAAAAGGTATTGTGACAGGGTGCACCATCTCACCCATTTTGTTTGTCATGGGGATGAACTTGATCATTTCCGCAGCAAATAAAAATGCAAGAGACCCAGTGACTGCTGCAGGAAGCCAGCAGCCAGCAATCAGGGGATTCATGGACGATCTCACTATAACAACTCCAACCCATGTGAAGGCAAGATTGATTTTAGCTGAACTAGACAACATGGCAACCTGGGCAAAGATGACTTTTAAACCCAAGAAATCAAGGTGCCTGGTAATCCAAAGGGGAAAACCAACAGAGAAGTTCAAACTATTCATGCAAAAGGAAGTTATTCCAAGCATAAAAGAAAACCCTACCAAGCGCCTGGGAAAATGGTACGGCAATAGCCTTACTGACAAAAACAACATCTGCAACACAGAACATCAAATAGAGGAATGGTTGACGAAAATCAATAGGTCTGGGCTGCCTGGAAAATACAAGTGCTGGATTTATGAGCATGGCCTGCTTCCGAGACTTATGTGGCTGCTCACCGTGTATGAAGTGCCATTAACATGGGTTGAAGGACTGGAAAGGAAATTCAACAAGCACCTTCGTAGATGGTTAGGAATACCTTCAAATTTTACATCTGTGGGGCTATAAATAAGGTCGGGACAGCTTCAGCTCCCGCTGTCTTCTGTAGTGGAGGAATTTAAGGTAACCAAGTGCAGACTTTCGCTGACATACCGGGACTCCAAGGACCATCTTATTCGAGAAGCAGGAATTCAAACAAGGTCAGGGCAAAAGTGGTCTGCCACTAAAGCCATCAGTCAAGCAGAAGGCTCCCTTATTACTAGGGAGATCATTGGAAATCCCTGCATTGGACGTCAAGGCTTAGGAACATCTCATTTTCAACTGTGGTCAAAGTCTACCCCTCGAGAAAAAAGAACCTTAATCCAGGAAGAAGTCAGAAACCTTGAAGAGGAGAGAAGAAGAGCTAAAGCCAACGAGCTCGGAATTCAAGGATCCTGGACCAGGTGGGAACTGCCTACACGGAAAATCTCATGGACTGACCTATGGCAACTGGAGCCTTTCCGGATTTCTTTCCTGCTCAGAGCAGTATACGATACCCTTCCAACCCCAGTTAACATGCACAAGTGGGGATTGAGGGAGAACCCCTTATGTAGCTTGTGTGGAGCAAGAGGGACTATGGCACACACTCTGTCAGGGTGCAGCATTGCTCTAGTGCAGGGGAGATATAGGTGGCGCCATGATAGGGTGCTGACAATACTGGTGGAAATCTTGGAACAGGAACGAAGAAGGAAACATCCAGCCAAAGCTCAACCATTGCTTAACACCACTGGCTTTGTGAAAGAGGGGGAGAAGCCACTCCCTGCTGCACGGTGGCGCAGTGGTTGCTGCACGGTGGCGCAGTGGTTTAGCACTGTGGCAGCACAGTTTTACCCTCGGCCGGGGGACCACGGGGGTCATGAGATCGTGGGTTCGATCCCAGCCCCCGACCAACAGTGAGCTGTGTGGAGTTTGCATGTTCTCCCCGTGTTGCGCGGGTTTACTCCGGGATTTCTCCGGTTTCCTCCCGCATACCAAAAACATGTAGGTTTAGGGCGCTCGCGCACGCAGCGACCAGCAGCCGGTGGCTTGTCACCAGACTGCAAACCAAGTCTACCTACGGGTACAAATAAGTAACAAAAAAAAAAAAAAAGCCAGTCAACCTAGGAGGTGAAAAACAAAACCTTTTGCTGTCCGCTAAGGGATGGGAAACGAAGGTGGATCTTGGGAGGAAACTCCACTTCCCAGAGGAGATACTTGCCACAACCCTAAGACCAGATATTGTCATGTGGTCTCGAGAAGGTAGGAAGGTTATCCTGGTGGAACTAACAGTCCCATGGGAGGAGAATTGTGAGGAGGCAGCAGAGAGAAAGAAGGCCAAATACCAACAGCTGGCCCGGGAATGTCAAGATAAAGGGTGGATGACATGGTTATTTGCAGTGGAGGTCGGGTGTCGAGGGTTCCCAGCTCAATCTGTGTGGAACATGATGACAAAAGTAGGAGTAAGAGGGCACAAGCGGAAAATCACTATTAAGGTTGGGAGAAGCGGCTGAGAGAGCCTCCTGCTGGCTCTGGGAGGACACTAGCTGGAAGCTGGGAGGAGAGGGGCAGTGAACTGGCCACTCACTGCCAACCCACCAGTCAGAGTGTAGTGGTTAAGGGTCGAAACACTCGAGGATGACTGGAAACCACCTTAAGACCTCTTTCTCCCAGCTAAGGCTATATCCATTTAAATTGGATATTTGTATGGCATTTCTGATGTATTTTATAACTTTAATAGTTTATATTTTCTGCCACAGGATTTTATTTGTCGTTTCCTTTTTAACCATGTTTACATTAAAAATGTTTTTATCTTGTGAGTTTGAAAATCCACATAGCATGGAGCGAGAGATCGACAGACGGATTGGAGCAGCATCTGCAGTGATGCGGACGTTGTACCGGTCTGTTGTGGTGAAGAGGGAGCTTAGTTCTAAGGCAAAGCTGTCGATTTACCAGTCAATCTACGTTCCTACTCTCACCTATGGTCACGAGCTTTGGGTAATGACCGAAAGAACGAGATCGCGGATACAAGCGGCTGAAATGAGCTTTCTCCGTAGGATTGCTGGACTCACCCTCAGAGATAGGGTGAGGAGCTCAGTCATCCGGGAGAGGCTCAGAGTAGAACCGCTGCTCCTCCACATTGAAAGGAGTCAGTTGAGGTGGTATGGGCATCTGATTAGGATGCCTCCTGGACGCCTCCCACTTGAGGTGTTTCAGGCACGTCCCACTGGGAGGAGACCCCGGGGCAGACCCAGGACTCGGTGGAGAGACTATGTCTCCCAGCTAGTCTGGGAACGCCTTGGTATCCCCTCTGAAGAGCTGGAGCAGGTGGCTGGGGAGAGGGAAGTCTGGGCTTCTCTGCTTGAACTGCTGCCTCCGCGACCCGGACCTCCGGAAAAGCGGTAGAAGATGGATGGATGGATGGATGGAGTTTGAAAATGTCTTTGAGAGTGTTGAATGCGTTATGCTGTTGTAGCTGTGTCAAAGAATTTCTGTCACCGACTGGGACAGACAATCACGTTATCCATCTATGAAAGTTATTCATCTTCTTCTTCCGCTTAATCCTTTTCAGGTCGCAGGGGGGCTGGAGCCTATCCCAGCATCTTTGGGAGAGAGGCAGGGTACACCCTTGACAGATCACCAGTCCACTGCAGGGCCAACACAGAGAGACAGACAACCATTCACTCTCACAGTCATACCTAAGGACAATTTAGAATCCCAAGTTTGATGCCAATTAACCTAACTTTCATGTTTTTGGCATGTTGGAGGAAACCGGAGAAATCCCGGAGTAAACCCACGTAGACACAGGGAGAACATGCAAACTCCACACAGATCACTGTTGGTTGGGGGCTGGGATCGAACTCAGGAGTTACTGATCTATGAAATGAGGTGAAACAGGAGGTCATAGGTCAAGGGCTACAATTCCTGCAAAAATCATCTGATCAGAACTAAATTGCAATATGCAAATCCTCAGTGTATATTAAACCATGGTACCAAGTTTCAAAACAATCGGACCAAAGCTGTACGAGGAGTTGATTTCACAAAAATGGGACTGATGGACGACCTGACTCATTACTGACCCATGGGGGCTGCTGTGGCGAAGGTGTATTGTTGCTGACTACTGATCGGAGGGTCAGGTGGTCGATTCCCGCTCTGTCTGCAGCCCAGTCTCCTTGAGCAAGACACTGAACCCCCAGTTGCTTCTTCAACATAGAACTTTCGTCTCTAATTTATTAAAATATCAGGAACTGAAGCTGAGTGATCACTGTTGAAAGTCGAAGATGAGTGATATTGTTCAGATTTAAACAATTTACGAATGTGCTGATAATTTAAAAAAAAAACTACACAAAAAAAACTATGGTCAGATACTGAGATGTAGGCTTTTCCGCACAAAAGAATTTGTAATATATTTACAATATTTTTTTATTTCATGAATGAATCCATATACAGTGGCGCGAAAAAGTGTTTGCTCTCTTACTGATTTCTCATTTTTTTTGTATGTTTGTCACACTTAAAAATTTCAGATCATCAAATAAATTTAAATATTAGACAAAGATAACACAAGTAAACACAAAATGCAGTTTTTAAATGAAGGTGTTTATTATTAAAGGGGAAAAAAATCCAAACCTACCCTGTGTGAAAAAGTGATTGCCCCTAAACATAAAAAGTGGTTGGGCCACCCTTAGCAGTAACTGCAATCAAACATTTGCGATAACTGGCAATGAGTATTTTACAGCACTGTGGAGGATTGGAGGGTTATCAAGCATGGACCGCCTTCTGAAGGTCATGCCACAGCATCTCAATCAGATTCAGGTCAGGACTTTGACTAGGCAACGCCAAAGTCTTCATTTTGTTTTTCTTAAGCCATTCAGAGGTCGACTTGCTGGTGTGTTTTGCACCATTGTCCTGCTGCAGAACGCAAGTGTGCTTCAGCTTGAGGTCACGAACAGATGGTCGGACATTCTCATTCAGGATTTTTTGGCAGACAGCAGAACTCATATTTCCATTTACCACAGCAAGTCTTCCAGGTCCTGAAGCAGCAAAACAGTCCCATGCCATCACACTACCACCACCATATTTTACTGTTGGTATGATGTTCCTGTTCTGAAATGATGTGTTACTTCTACGCCATATGTAATGGGACACACGCCTTCCAAAAAGTTCAACTTTTGTCTTGTCAGTACACAGTATTTTCCCAAAAGTCTTGGGGATTATCGAGATGTTTTCTGGCAAAACTAAGATGACCCTATATGTTCTTATTGCTCAGCAGAGGTTTTTGTTGTGGACCTCTGCCTTGGAGGCCCTTTTAGCCCAATCTCTTCCTTATGGTGGAGTCATGAACACTGACCTTAATTGAGGAAACTGAGGTCTGCAGGTCTTTGGGTGTTGTTGTGGGGTCTTGCGTGACTTCTTGGATGAGTCGTCACTGTGCTTTTGGGGTAATTTTTTTTTTAATTGTATTTACTGAATTTTTTTTGCTTTGCACACACACAACCGCCCCCCCCAACAATCAAAACGTGAAAAACAGCTCAGTACAACACTGATCTACACAAAATTAGAGACTGAAATTTAAAAAAAAAAAAAAAAAGGAAAGGGGGAAAAAAGGGATATACTTCACAGCTAGAAACTCATACATGTACATCCATAAACCAGCACTTGTACAGAGGAGCGTATCCATCACGGCACCACAAACAAGGTCCAGGAAGGTGGTAATTTTGGTCCGCCAGCCACTCCTGGAAAGGTTCACCACTGTTCCATGTTTTCGCCATTTGTGGATAATGGCTCTCACTGTGGTTCGCTGGAGTCCCAAAGCTTTAGAAATGGCTTTATAACCTTTTCCAGACTAATAGATCTCAGTTACTTTGTTTCTCATTTGTTCTGGAATTTCTCTAAATCACAACATGATGTCTAACTTTTGAGGATCTTTTGGTCTACTTCACTTGGTCAGGCAGGTCCTATTTAGAATCAAGAAGAATCAAGAACTTTATTTGCCTTTTGTACTCAACTATACAGTTTAGGCACATAGGAACTAACTGCAAAGCAATAGGTCAATAAAAAATAAAAAAATAGAATACTCAAATAAAAAACAATGCTATCCTGATTTTAAAACACACTCTAAAAGTACCCAAAAAACTACTATAAAAAGAGGCCACTGTAAACTGCAGTGCCTTCGTATTTGGACTGTGCTTTTGATTGTTAAAGTCATTTACCCAACATTCACCATCAGTCTAACTGCAGCGGGGAAAAAACTATTATAAAAATGTGCTTTACAGGTATTTAAGTGACGTGTTGATTGAGAACAGATGAGGCAGTAATCAGGCCTGGGTGTGGCTCGAGAGATTGAACTCTGCTTTCCAAAATGTGATAAACCACAGTTAATTTATGTTTTAATGGGGGAGGGGGGGCAATCACTTTTTCAAACAGGGCCATATAGGTTTGGATTTTTTTTACCCTTAATAATAAACACCTTCATTTAAAAACTGCATTTTGTTTTTACTTGTGTTACCTCTGTCTAATATTTAATTTTGTCTGATGATCTGAAACATTTAAGTATGGCAGACATAAAAAAAAATGAGCCATCAGGAAGGAGCCAAACACTTTTTCACACCACTGCATCAAATTTGACATTTTTTGTCATTGCTGTAGTATGAATTCATTAATGTAGGGTTTCCTCTGACTTAAAGACCTTGGCATGGTGGCAACATATTTTTCCGGGGGGGGGGGGCAGAAAACACATGACACTATTGCAACCAGAATATGTTAATTTTATACCATCCCCTCATGGATCGTCACCTTATCGTGGTGGGGGGTTTACGTGCCCCAGTGATCCCAGGAGCTATGTTGTCCGGAGCAATTTGCCTCTGATAGGGTCACCCAAGACAAACTGGTCCTGGGTGAAGGGCCAGACTAAGAACGATCCAACAGACTCTCGATAAGTTCTATATCAAGGATTCAGTGTACCCTGCCCAGTATGGGGTTACCAGGGCCCCACCCTGGAGCAAGGCCTGGGGGAGGGGCTCGAAGGCTAGCGTCTGGTGGCCGGGTTTCCACCCATGGGACCCGGCCGGGCTCAGCCCGAAGGAGTTACATGGGTCCGCCCTCCAGTGGGCTCATCACCTGCAGGAGGGATTATGGGGGTCCGGTGCTATGTGGATTAGGTGGCGGTCAAAGGCGGAGACCTTGGCGGACTGATCCCAAGCTTTCTAAACTGGCTTTTGGTATGTGGAACGTCACCTCTCTGGTGGGAAAGGAGCCTGAGCTGGTGTACGAGGTTGAGAGATGCCGGCTAGATATAGTCGGCCTCACCTCAACACACAGCTCCGGTTCCGGAACCAGTCTCTTGGAGAGGGGCTGGAGCTTGGCCTTTTCTGGAGTTGCCCCGGGCGAGAGGCGACGAGCAGGGGTGGGTATTCTTGCATCGCCCCACCTTGCTGCCTCTATATATAAACACTTTGTGTTTATATATCTACATATTATTCCATCAAGCTACATTGCTCCGCACTGTGTTTATATATTTACATATTTATTCCATCTAGCTGCAATGCTCCGTACTGTGTGTTTATATACTCATATATTTATCCCATCCAGCTACAATGCTCTACACTGTGTGTCTGTGTGTATATATATATATTTATAGTAATATGTACATATGTATATTAGCTGCTCTTGCTTGCTTGCTTTTTTTTTTTCTTGCCTTCTGATTGTTGCTCTGAGTGTTGCTATCCCTGTGCTGTTGCAATCCTGGAATTTCCCCGTCGTGGGACTAATAAAGGCTTATCTTATATTGGAGTTTTCCCCAGTGGACGAAAGGGTTGCTTCCCTGCGCCTTCGGGTTGGGAAACGGGTCCTCACCATCATTTGTGCCTATGCACCAAATGATGTTTCAGAGTACCCACCCTTTTTGGAGTCTGTGACTGGGGTGCTGGAGGGTGCTCCTCTTGGAGACTCCATTTTCCTACTGGGGGACTTCAATGTGCACGTGGGCAACGATAATGAAACCTGGAGGGGGGTGATTGGGAGGAACGGCCTGCCTGATCTGAACCCGAGTGGTGTTCAGTTATTGGACTTCTGTGCTAACCACAGTTTGTCCATAATGAACACCATGTTCAAGCATAAGGGTGTCCATATGTGCACTTGGCACCAGGACACCCTAGGTCGCAGGTCGAAGATCGATTTTGTTATCGTGTCATCAGACCTGCGACCATATGTCTTGGACACCCGGTTAAAGAGAGGTGCAGAGCTGTCAACTGATCACCACCTGGTGGTGAGTTGGATCTGATGGCAGGAGAGGAAGCCATTCAGACCTGGTAGACACAAACGTATAGTGAGGGTGTGCTGGGAACGTCTGGCTGAGGCCCCTGTCCGGGAGGTCTTCAACTCCCACCTTCGGAAGAACTTCAACCACATTCTGAGGGAGTCTGGAGACATGGAGTCTGAATGGGCCATGTTCTCCACCTCTGTTGTTGAAGCGGTGGCCTAGAGCTGCGGCCGCAAGGTGGTCGGTGCATCTCGTGGTGGCAACCCCCGAACCAAGTGGTGGACACCAGTGGTGAGGGGGGCCATTAAGCTGAAGAAGGAGTCCTATCAGGCTTGGTTGGCTTGTGGGACTCCCGAAGCAGCTGAGGTGTACCGACAGGCCAAGCGGAGTGCAGCTCGGGCGGTTGCTGAAGCAAAAACCCGGGTATGGGAGGAGTTCGGTGAGGCCATGGAACAAGACTTTCGGTCGGCCTCGAAGAGATTCTGGCAAACTGTCCGGCGGCTCAGGAGGGGAAAGCAGCTCCCTGTCCACACTGTGTATGGTGCAGATGGGACACTGTTGACTTCGACTAGGGATATCAACCTCTCTGGCAACCTCTCTGTGAAACTTAAGAACAGAGTGTTGCTTTTAATTCATACAGCATGGAAAATTATTGGAGTTAAAGAGTATTTACCCATGCAGATCTTACACGACCAGGAAGCCTGTAGAAAAGCTCAAAAAATAATCAGTGACATGAGCCATGTACTAAACAATGAATATGTGCGGCTGCCCTCAGGGAGGAGATACAGAGTCCCCAAGTGCAGGTTCAATAGATACAAGAACTCATTTATCCCGACGTCAGTAAAACTTTTAAACTCAGGTAAATAGGTCAGGGACACTTATAACTCCTGTTCTTAATGACTGCTGTTATATATTTATGTATGTATGTACTTGTATTATTTATTGGGTTTTATTTCATTCATTATGTACTACATCCATTGTGTATGTGTGGATTGTGTGGTTGCAGCACGGGTGACAAGCCCAAGACAAATTTCCCCTTGAGGGACAATAAAGTTTATCTCATCTTATCTTCTCTCGTTGGGCAGTGGAAGGAATACTTCGAGGATCTCCTCAATCCCACTGAGACGCCTTCCACAGAAGAAGCAGGGTTTGGGGACAAGGGGGATGACTCGCCTATCACAGGGGCTGAGGTCACCAAGGTGGTTAAAAAGCTCCTTGGTGGCAGGGCCCCGGGGGTGGACGAGATTCGCCCTGAGTACCTCAAGGCCCTGGATGTTGTAGGGCGTCATGGTTGACACGCCTCTGCAACATTGCGTGGAGTTTGGGGGAAGTGCCTTTGGCATGGCAAACTGGGGTGGTGGTTCCTCTCTTCAAAAAGGGGACCAGAGGGTGTGCTCCAACTTTAGCGGGATCACACTCCTCAGCCTCCCTGGGAAGGTCTATGCCAAGGCACTGGAGAGGAGAGTCCGGCCATTGGTCGAACCTCGGATTAAGGAGGAGCAATGTGGTTTTCGTCCTGGCCGTGGCACATCGGACAAGCTCTTTAGCCTCTCGAGAATTATCGAGGGTTCGTGAGAGTTTGCCCAACCAGTTTACATGTGTTTTGTGGACTTGGAGAAGGCATTTGACCGCGTCCCTCATGGTTTTTTGTGGGGGGTGCTTCGGGAGTATGGGGTATCGGGCTTGTTGTTACGAGCTATTCGGTCTCTGTACGTCCGTTGTGAGAGTTTGGTTCGTATTGCCAACACTCAGTTGGAGTCATTCCCAGTGAGAGTTGGACTCCGCCAGGGCTGCCCTTTGTCACCGATCCTCTTCATAATTTTTATGGACAGGATTTCTAGGCGTAGCCAGGGAATGGAGGGTGTCATGCTTGGTGACCACAGGATCTCATCTCTGTTGTCTGTAGATAACGTTGTCCTGCTGGCTTCATCCAGCAATGACCTACAGCTCTTGCTGGGACGGTTTGCCGCTGAGTGTGAAGCGGCTGGGATGAGAATCAGCACCTCCAAGTCCGAGTCCATGGTCCTCAGCCGGAAAAAGGTGGATTGTCCTCTCTGGGTTGGGGACAGACTCCTGCCCCAAGTGGAGGAGTTTAAGTATCTTGGGGTCTTATTCACGAGTGAGGGGAAAATGGAGCGAGAGATTGACAGACGGATTGGAGCAGCATCTGCAGTGATACGGACATTGTACCGGTCTGTTGTGGTGAAGAGGGAGCTTAGTTCTAAGGCAAAGCTGTCGATTTAAGATAAGATAAGATAAGCCAAGCCTTTATTAGTCCCACAACGGGGAAATTCCAGGATTGCAACAGCACAGGGATAGCAACACTCAGAGCAACAATCAGAAGGCAAGAAAAAAAAAAAGCAAGAGCAGCTAATATACATATGTACATATTACTATAAATATATATATATATATATACAGTATATATATACACACACACACACAGACACACAGTGCAGAGCATTTTTTTTTTTTTTTTTTGTTACTTATTTGTACCCGTAGGTAGACTTGGTTTGCAGTCTGGTGACAAGCCACCGGCTGCTGGTCGCTGCGTGCGCGAGCGCCCTAAACCTACATGTTTTTGGTATGCGGGAGGAAACCGGAGAAATCCCGGAGTAAACCCGCGCAACACGGGGAGAACATGCAAACTCCACACAGCTCACTGTTGGTCGGGGGCTGGGATCGAACCCACGATCTCATGATCCCCGCGATCCCCCGGCCGAGGGTAAAACTGTGCTGCCACAGTGCTAAACCACTGCGCCACCGTGCAGCCATTCCATCCAGCATTGTAGCTGGATGGAATAAATATATGGGTATACAAACACACAGTGCGGAGCATTGTAGCTAGATGGAATAAATATGTAGATATATAAACACCCACAGTACGGAGTATTGCAGCTAGGTGGAATAAATATGAAAATATATAAACACACACAGTGCGGAGCAATGTAGCTAGATGGAATAATATGTAGATATATAAACACACACAGTGCGGAGCAATGTAGCTAGATGGAATAAATAGGTAAATATATAAACACACACAGTGCAGAGCATTGTTACTAGATGGGATGAAACAGCACAACCGTCTACTTAGTTATCCTACATGGTATGATTATGTGCCCATACATATTCTCACCCTCCATAGCGACCGGTATTTTCCTAGTTGTATGCCGGAGGGGACCATTGTGTAAGTCTATTGCGTCTTTTGCATTCAAAAACTATTAGGTTGTTATGGTCTTTTTTGCTATCTCTGCGAGCAGCCCTGCTTAGGTTGTACAGTCTTGACAGCCGTTGGTAGGAAGGACCTGCGAAACCTCGCGGTTGTGCACCTGGGATGATGCAGTCTGCGGCTAAATGAGCTCCTCAGTGCATCCAGTATGTCCTGCATAGGGTGGAACTCGGACTCCAGCAGAGATGACAGTTTAGCCACCATCCTTCTCTCTCCTATCTCCTCCACCGGGTCAAGGCGCTGCCCCAGGACAGAGCTAGCTTTCTTGATCAGTTTGTTCAGTCTCTTCCTATCGGCTGCAGTAATGCCGCTGCCCCAGCAGACCACTCCAAAAGTGATGGCTGATGCCACCACCATGTCATAGAATGTCTTCAGCAGCGCCCCTTGTACACCAAAAGACCTGAGTCTCCTCAGTAGGAACAGCCTGCGCTGTCTCTTCTTGTAGAGTGCGTCAGTATTGTGTGACCAGTCTAGTTTATTGTTCAGATGAACACCCAGGTACTTGTAGGATGTCACCATCTCAATGTCTGTTCCCTGTATATTTACTGGTGCAGTGAGGGGTTGTCCATGCCTGCGGCAGTCCACCACCAGCTCCTTAGTTTTCCTCGCGTTGATCTGGAGGCAGTTCCTTTCTTTCAAAGGTCTTTTTATTATTATTAATTGAAGTATCAATACAATACAAAGTATTAGAAATTTTCATTTTTGTTTCAACCAAACAGTAAAAAACTAGAACTTAAAGCCAACAAATGTAAATGCTTCAAAGCACAAAAACCTTTAAATAAACAATAAAAAAAAAAAAAAATACAAAGAAAAATTGTGTGTGTGAAGTGGGGGTGGGGTAAAGGGGATATGAGCTACTCAGAAACTATAATCGTGGGTCTTTCAAAGAAATCAAGAAACGGGCGCCATAATTTATAGAATTTGTTTTCAGAGCCACAAACTGTATATCTGATTTTTTCTAAATCCAAACAGGACATTATATCTTTTATCCACTGTAAATGTGAAGGGGGCGAAGAGTCTTTCCACTTCAGTAATACAGCACGTCTGGCCAATAATAATGAAAATTTGAATACTTTTAATTTGGAACTTGGCAAGACAAGTTCTGGAGCCACACCAAAAATGGCGCATAATGGATCAGGTTTAATTTGATATTGCAGGACTTCAGACATAGTGATAAAAACAGAATGCCAAAAATTCATCAATGCAGGGCAGGACCAATACATGTGAAGCAAAGTGCCAGGAGCGCTACCACACTTTTCACAAGTTGGGTCTATATCCGAGTAAATACGTGCTAACTTAACCTTGGACAGGTGCATCTGGTGTACAATCTTAAATTGAATAAGAGCGTGACGAGCACACATTGATACAGTGTGAACCTGGCCAAGAATAGAGTCCCACAGTTCATCAGTAAAAGTAAAATTAAGATCTTGTTCACAGTTCAATTTGATAGCGGCCAGAGAAGAAGATTGTAAATTTGAAATTAAATTATATAAAACTGACATTACCCCCTTAGAAGTTGGTTTAACTAATAAAAAATCATCTAGAGGATTATCAGAAGGTTTTTGAGGGAATTGTTTTGTCATGGTTTGCACATAATGTCTGACCTGGAGGAAGCGGAAAAAATGTGTAGAAGTGATGTCGAATTTGGTGGAAAGTTGAGAAAAACTTGCAAATTGACCATCAAAATATAAATCCGCAAAAGATTTTAAACCTTTTCTGTGCCATATATGAAATGCACTATCAATAGTTGATGGGGTAAATAAATGATTTGCGGCAATTGGACTTCTAATGGAAAAAAACTGAAGACCGAAATTTTTCCTGAATTGAGACCAAATTCTAAGAGACTGACGAACTACTTTATTATTACCCAGTGTAGACAAAGCAAGGGGAAGTGGTGAACCTAAAATTGCCGGTAGGGAAGTTTGATTGTCCACATGTGACTCCATAAGGATCCAAATAGGTGATTTGGGTTCCAGATAAAAATGTTTCCAATATAACATGCACCTGATATTTGCTGCCCTGTAGTAATATTGAAAGTTAGGCAGAGCCATGCCACCTACTGATTTGGGTCTTTGAAGAAAAACTTTCCTCAATCTCGGATGTTTACCATTCCAAATAAATGAGGTAATCAGAGAGTCCAAAGACTTAAAAAAGGATTTAGGAATAAAAATGGGGAGACATTGAAACAAATATAAAAACTTTGGAAGTAACATCATTTTTACAGAATTGATTCTGCCAATTAAAGACAAGGATAATGGGGACCATTTGGAAAGTATTAACTTGCACTGGTCAAGTAAGGGGAGAAAATTATTTTTAAACAAGTAATTAAATTGTTTAGTGACACATATCCCAAGATAATTAAAATGATCAATAACAACCTTGAAAGGAAAATTTTCAAAATCCTGAACTTGAATCTTTTCATTAATCAGAAACAGTTCACTCTTATTAAGATTAATTTTATAACCAGAAAACCTACTAAAACTATCCAAAATATTAAGTATAGCGGGTAATGAAGTAAGTGGGTTGGAGAGAAATAATAAAAGATCATCAGCATAGAGTGAAACCCTATGCTCAATGCCACCCCTACGAATGCCTAGAAAGTCCCGGCTCCCACGGATTGCAATAGCTAACGGCTCAACTGCCAAGGCAAAGAGCAACGGGCTCAAAGGACAGCCTTGCCTCGTACCACGGTAAAGTCTAAAATAGTCAGAATAGCGACAATTAGTTAACACTGAAGCTAAAGGACTAGCATAGAGAAGTTTAATCCAGGAACAGAAGGAAGGACCAAAACCGAACCTCTCCAAAGTAAAAAACAAATACTCCCACTCAACCCTATCGAATGCCTTTTCAGCGTCCAAACTAATAAGACATTCAGGTATGTTGTGGTGAGGAGTGTAAATAATATTAAACAACCGCCGCAAGTTAAAAAAAGAATGGCGATTTTTAATGAAACCGGTTTGGTCCTGTGAAATTATAAAAGGAAGAATCTTTTCCAACCTAGAAGCTAACAACTTTGACAAAATTTTAACATCGGTATTTAACAAGGAAATAGGCCTGTAAGAAGCACAATCAACAGGATCTTTATCCTTTTTAAGCAACACAGTGATACAGGCCTGATAGCATGAAGGAGGAAGTGTACCAGAGTCAAGCGACTCTGTAAAAACTTGACAAAGGAAAGGGGCGAGGTCATCAGAGAATTTTTTGAAAAAATCAGCGGAAAACCCATCAGGTCCTGGAGATTTTCCTGATTGCATGGATGATATTGCCAGCTGAATTTCTTCTTTTGTGATGGGAGCTTCTAAAATTTGCCGAGATTCTGAAGAAATCGAAGAAATATCAATAGAATCAAAAAAAATTTCCAAATCCTTTAAGTTTGTTGTATATTCTGAGGTATATAATTTGGAATAAAATGACCTGAAAATATCATTAATCGCTTGTTGGTCAGATGTCACCTCTCCTTTATCTGTCCTAACTCCAGTAATAATTTGCTTAGCTCTAATACCACGTAGTTGATTAGCTAGAAGTTTACTGGTTTTTTCGCCATGTTCATAAAATTCACTCTTGTTCCTTATTAAACAACCTTCAATTTGTCGAGTAGAAAGTAAATTAAGTTTAGTTTGTAATGTCATACGTTCCTTGTACAGAGCGGGTGATGGAGATTGAGCATATTGTCTGTCAATGTCCAGGATTTGATCTAAAATAACCTTCTGTTCCTGTATTAAGGATCGTCTTTTAAATGCTGCCAATGAAATAAATTCCCCCCTAAGAAATGCCTTCATGGCCTCCCATATCGTTTTATTTGACATATCAGGAGTTTTATTTTCTTTCAAAAAAAAATTAATTTTAGAAGAAATATTCGCAACCAATTTTTCATCTGTAAGTAATAATGGATCCAATCTCCAATGCTTTCTCATGGAGTCACATCCATGAAGGATCATTTTAAGTACAAGAGGGGCATGATCAGAAACCGAGATGCTATCATAACTGCAAGAGCAAAGGTTATTAATTAATAAATTGTCAACAAAAAAATAATCTATTCTGGTATAAGTATGGTGTACGTGAGAGAAAAAAGAATAGTCCCTGCCGTTAGGATGTAAAAAACGCCAAGGATCTGTAAGGCTATATTCCTCAAGAAAAGACTTAACATAAGTTGCAGATTTATTAAAACTAGCAGGTTTTGAAGATGAGCGATCTAAGATCGGATCCATATACAAATTAAAGTCACCCCCAAGAATTAGAGAATGAGTATTTAAATCTAGAAGTTGCGAAAAAAGGTTGCGAAAAAAGTGCACATCATCAAAATTCGGTGCATACAGATTAGCCAAAGTGACATGTTTATCGCCAAGTTTACCTGATACTATTACAAATCGTCCATTTTTATCTGATACAACATTAGAGGGAATAAATGGGATATTTCGATCAATAAGAATAGCAGCGCCCCTGGCCTTAGCTTTAAAATTTGAATGAAAAAATTGTCCTGACCAACATTTTGACAAACGCAAGTGGTCGGAATCCTGCAAATGGGTTTCCTGCAAAAACAGTACCCCAGGCTTAAACTGCTTTAGACATGACATGACTCTCTTTCGTTTAATTGGATGGTTCAACCCCTTCACATTCCAGCTTACCAAAGTAAGATTACTATTCATTCAAAGAGTAAAATTTATATATTATGTTGTGTAGCCCAAAGAAGAATAAAGTGAGGTACGGGTAAAAAAAAAAAAAAAAGGAAGGGGTAAGGGGGGTGTAAATAAAACCATAACAAAAAAACAAAACAAAAAAAAATAAATAAAAAAAAAAATAAAAAAAAAATAAAATAAAAAAATCCAACAACCAAACCTATAACAACACTCCAGCCGGTTGCAAAAAAACAGCAACCGCTCCATCTCCAGCTCTATTTTCATCCTAACAGAATGCTCCCATACAACTGGCTTCAATCCTGCATAATATGAACGTTTTACCCTAAAAAAAAATAAAAAATAAATAAGATAAAATTAAAAAAAAGAATTAAGTAAACAACAACGTATAGGGAGCCAATTTTACCTTGTTTTTAAACATCTGAAAATGCATCAATGTCCAGTCAGTGCAGCTTCAATGAAGTAACAAGCAGCCCAGCGCGGCAGCTGGTCAACCCAGAAATGTCCAGTTCAAGGCGAAAATTGCTGGTTTCTCTCCATAGTTTGCATGAAGCGGGTGGCCTCTGAGACGGACGCCAGCCACTGGTTTTTGCCGTCTGGAAGAGTTATCCGGAGCCTGGCGGGGAAAAGAAGAGAAGGACGAAAACCTCTCTTGTACAACTCGGACATAACCTCCTTATATTCGGCTCGTTGCTTCTGAACGTCGGCGTTACAATCCTCGTAGAACTGAAGTTTATGCCCACGATATTCCAAAGTCCCACGGCGTCTCCGCGCTTCTCTCATCACCAAGTCTTTGGTCCGAAACCGGTGGAAACAAATAATGACAGCGCGCGGCTTCCCATTCGGACTCGGCTTGGACCTGAGGCTGCGGTGGGCTCTATCCAGCTCTGGGGGAGATGGCAAAGTTTGTGCGCCAAAGACGTCCACCAACAGCCGAGAAAAAAATTCAGATGGCCGTGGACCCACATCAAAGGACTCCGGCAGACCCACCAGACGAATATTCAGCCTCCTGCTTCTTCCCTCCAGGTCAGAAAGTTTGTTTTTCAAAAGTTTGTTCTCCTCCTGTATTGACTCACGTATTAAATGTCCAAAACATTAACAGCTTACAGCAAAATAGGGTTTAAAAAGTAAAGAAAAAAATATAGCAGGAGCCAGCAACGCACACACCTACTCCATTGCCAGCACACCTCGATCTGGAGGCAGTTCCGATGGCACCAGTCCACGAAGTCCTGGATAAGCCCTTTGTAGTCAGCTTCATCTCCATTGGAGATGAGGCCAACGATCGCAGAGTCATCGGAGAACTTCTGTAGATGGCAGTGTGTTGTGTTGTGTGAGAAGTCCGCAGTATAAAGAGTGAACAGGAAGGGAGCCAACACCGTTCCCTGGGGGCCCCCCGTGCTCAGAGCGTGCCCAAATGCCAAGTCACGTTTCGTTACCTTGTATTATACATGTGTAATGACAATAAAGTTGAATCTCATCTCATCTCATCTGCTACCGATGATCGTGTCGGACACACAGTCCCGGGTTCTCACAAACTGATGCCGGTTCGTGAGGTAGTCCAGGATCCATGATGACAGGTGCTGGTCCACCCCTGCGCGCAGCAGCTTGTCCTTCAGGATCATCGGTTGGATGGTGTTGAAAGCACTGGAGAAGTCAAAGAACATGATCCTCACCACATTCCCGGGCTTCTCCAGGTGGGACAGAGAACGGTGAAGGAGGAAGATCACCGCATCCTCCACCCCAATGCCATGCTGGTAGGCAAACTGGAGTGGATCCATCGCTGGTTCCACCAGGGGGTGGAGGTGAGCAAGGAGCAGTCTCTCCAGGGTCTTTATCAAGTGGGACGTCAAGGCCACCGGTCTGTAGCTGTTCAGGTCTTTGGGGTGGGAAGTTTTTGGTGCAGGTACCACACAAGATGTTTTCCACAGCTGTGGTACCCTCCCCAGCTTCAGGCTCAGGTTGAAGATGTACGCCACAATCCCATACAGCTGGTCTGCACAGGACTTGAGGAGCTTTGCGCTGATGCCGTCTGGTCCCGTCGCCTTCCTCGCCTTGATCTTCCTCAGCTCCATCCTTACCTGGGTCTTGGTCAGGGTCAGGATGGGGGGCTGTGTGTTGGGAGTGGGGGGGTGTTGGTGGAATGGGGAGTGGGCAGCAGGACTTGATGTCTTTAGAGGCAGCAGTGGTTGTTGTGCAGTCAGGGGGGAGGGCAGTTGGTCAAACTTACTGAAAAACAGATTCAGATTGTTCGCCCACTCCCTGCCCCCCGTGGCCTGGAGGGAGGTATTCTGGAGCCCAGAGATGGTTTTGAGGTTTCTCCAGACCCCGCTGATGTCGCTCTGTTGCAGCTTGTCCTCCATCTTCTTCCTGAAGCTGTCCTTGCCTTCTCTGATCTTTCTCCTCAGCTCCCTCTGTACGGACTTCAGCATCTCCCTATTCCCCGACCTGAAGATCCTCTTCTTCTCTCTCAGAAGTGTTTTTATCTCAGGGTTGATCCAGGGTTTATTGATCTGACCAAGATGGCGCCCACAGCGGTCGACATGGTGCTTCGCTGCGCTCTTTGTTTGTTTTTGTTTGTCAATTGTGTGTCTGCTTGCACTTATACCCGTGAAGAACTTCTAAATATCAGGACTTTCACCCCCACGGACCTCCTCCCAGTTTTTCTAGCCCCTGCCGCCGATCTGGTTTATTGTTTGGCTCGGAAAGTGAGACGGCAGAAGAGAGGAAGACGAGCGGGCGCTCTCGTACGACTTCGCAGGAGAGGCTCGCAAACGGCGCTGCCTGGCATATTTCTGTCCAATACCAACTCTCTCTCTAACAAGGTAGATGAACTGAGACTGCTGATGCGTTTTAAGGACCTCGCCTCCTCAGCTGTCCTCTGCTTTACTGAGACCTGGCTCCGGGAAAATATACCGGACAGCGCGCTGCGCCTCGACGGCTTTCAGCTCTTCCGTGCTGATCGTGACACAGAGCTTTCCGGCAAGACCACAGGAGGCGGTGTCTGCTTCTACATCAACTGCAGCTGGTGCTCTGATGTAACGGTAATTTCCAAACACTGTTCTCCTGCCTTGGAATTTCTTGTTATCAATTGCAAGCCCTTCTATTCCCCGCGGGAGTTTGCTTCTTTCATAATGATCGCTGTGTACGCCCCTCCCGACAGCGGACACGCGCGAAGCTCAGCGCGTGCTCGCGGATCACATTCAACACACAGAGCGGAGTTTTCCAGACTCGCTGATTATTGTGGCTGGCGACTTTAATCAGTGCAATCTGAGCCACGATCTCCCCCGCTACAAACAGTTTATTAAATGCCCCACCAGAGGATTAAACACACTGGATCACTGTTACACCACAGTGAAAGACGCATATCGCGCTGTCCCTCGAGCTGCGCTGGGATTATCTGATCACGTGATGGTTCACCTCATTCCCACATACAGACAGAGATTGAAGCTCACTAAACCTGTTGTGAGCACTACGAAGATACGGACCAGTGATGCTGAGGAGAAGCTGGAAACGTGCATGGAAATATCTGACTGGGGCATGCTTAAAGGAGCCATGCATGATCTGGATGAGTACACGGACACTGTGAACTCATATATCCACTTTTGTGAAGAGAACATTCTTCCATCACGCACCAGGGTGAGTTACTCTAATGACAAACCCTGGTTCACAGCTAAGCTCAGACAGATCAGGAAGGAGAAGGAAGCAGCGCTGAAAAGTGGAGACAGGGACTGCTACAGGGAGGTTAAATACCGGTTTAACAGAGAGCTGAAGAGGGCTAAATCTCTATACTCAGAGAGACTCCAGCAGCAGTTCACTGCTAATGATTCGGCTTCCGTGTGGAGAGGACTGAGGCAAATCACCAACTATCGACCTAAGGCTCCTAAAGGTCAGGATGACAAAGCCCTTTGTCAAAGACTGTCCCAACACTATGCCCGTTTTGACACCTCGTCATCTGTGTCCAACTCCCCACCTCCCTCCAGCTCCACAGCCTCCACATTCCCTACTTCATTTAAGGCACCCCCCCCTCCTCCCCCCCTCCCCTTATCATCAGTGAGCAGGATGTGCTCAAACAGTTCTCCAGACTGAACCCGCGCAAGGCCCCCGGCCCAGACGGCGTGTCTCCCTCCACCCTGAGACTCTGTGCGAAACAGCTGGCTCCTGTATTCACAGACATTTTTAACACCTCCCTTAAGTTATGCCATGTGCCGTCCTGCCTCAAATCCTCCACCATCATCCCTGTCCCCAAGAAGCCACGGATCACTGGACTTAATGACTACAGACCTGTAGCGCTCACCTCTGTAGTCATGAAGTCCTTTGAGCGCCTGGTCCTGTCCCACCTCAAGTCCATCACCACCCCTCTCCTGGACCTGCTGCAGTTTGCCTACCGAGCCAACAGGTCTGTAGACGATGCAGTCAACCTGGCCCTCCACTCCATCCTGCAGCACCTGGACTCCCCGGGAACCTACGCCAGGATCCTGTTTGTGGACTTCAGCTCCGCATTCAACACCATCCGCCCCGCTCTGCTCCGGGACAAGCTGTCCCTGCTCAACGTGCCTGACTCCCTCTGCAGGTGGATCATCGACTTCCTGACGGACCGGAGGCAGCATGTGCGGCTGGGAAAGACTGTCTCAGACTATACTAGCATCAGCACCGGATCACCCCAGGGCTGTGTACTTTCCCCCCTACTCTTCTCCCTTTACACCAACTCCTGCACCTCCAGCCACCAGTCTGTCAAGTTGATCAAGTTTGCGGATGACACCACCCTCATCGGGCTCATCTCCAACGGCGACGAGTCCGCCTACAGGAGAGAGGTGGCCCAGCTGGCGTCCTGGTGCAGCAATAACAACCTGCAGCTGAACGCTCTGAAGACAGTGGAGATGATTGTAGACTTCAGGAAAGTCACTACTCCTCTGCCCCCCCTCACCCTCTCAGGCTCTCCCATCACCACTGCTGATTCCTTCCGCTTCCTAGGCACTACCATCACCAGGGACCTCAAATGGGAGCTGACCATCAGCTCACTCATCAAAAAAGCCCAGCAGAGGATGTTCTTCCTGCGGCAGCTGAGGAAGCTCAAGCTACCCACCAAGATGTTAGTGCAGTTCTACACAGCCATCATCGAGTCCATCCTCACCACCTCCATAACCGTGTGGTACGCAGGAGCCACTGCCAGGGACAGACTAAGGCTGCAGCGCGTCGTGCGCACTGCTGAGAAGGTGATCGGCTGCAAGCTCCCATCTCTCCAGGATCTGTACATCTCCAGGACCCGGAGGCGTGCTGGCCGGATCATAGCCGATCCCTCACACCCTGGTCACGTACTGTTTGCCCCCCTCCCCTCTGGTAGAAGACTTCGGTCCATCCAGACTAAAACCTCCCGTCACATGAACAGCTTCTTCCCCTCTGCCATTAGACTGCTGAACACTAAGTGACTTATTGACTCTCGTGCACCATGTACAGCAGCTCAACCAGACTCATGTCAATCATCACTGTTTTCTTCCTGCATTACCGACTGCACTATATAGTTCTCCACAGTATCTGCTGCTGGCTAATATATATTTTAACTGTTGACCAGTATCACTTAATCTTATCCTACACTTTATTACATGTATAGTTTATTTCTCTTATCTTATCATGTTTAATGTTGCAGCATTGTACCGAGACAAATTCCTAGTTTGTGTACTACATGAACAATGGCAATAAACCTGATTCTGATTCTGATTCTGATTGTTTGAGCAACACCGTATGGTCTTGGTGGAAACGGATTTGTCCACACAGAAGCTGAGGTAGCCCGTGAAGGTGTGAGTGAGGCCATCGATGTCCTCACCATGTGGATCGCAGAGCTGCTTCCAGGCGGTGGCTTCAAAACAGCCCTTTAGAGTGTCCATTGCCTCCTCAGACCATAACTTCACTGTGCGCATGGCCGGAGGTTGTCTGTGCACTAGGGGTTTGTACACCGGCCGGAGATGAACCAAGTTGTGATCCGATCTCCTGAGTGGGGGGAGTTGTGATGAGGTATACGCCTCCTTAGTGTTTGTGTAGAATAAGTCCAGTGTTTTATTGTCTCTAGTGTGGCATGTGACATACTGGGTAAACGTGGGTAGAATGGGAGATAGTGAAACATGGTTGAAATCGCCTGAGATGAGGAGAAGAGCATCTGGGTGTTCTGTCTGCAGCCTGCTGGTTACTGAATGGATGACGTCACGCGCTGTCCCAGCGTTCGCCGTCGGATTTGCATAAACAACAATGCAGATCACGTGTGAGTATTCTCTCGGGAGATATGTAGGCCGCATGCTAACAGCTAGCAACTCAATGTCTTTGCTGCAGTGACGTTGTTTAACAGTGATATGTCCCGGTCTGCACCAGTTGTTGTTAAACATACATTATCACTCCACCGCCCCTTGCTTTGCCACTGTCTGGTGGTCGGTCTGCCCGTATCATGTGGAAACCCTCCAGTTCAATGTTAGCATCTGCTGCTAGTTCAATTAGCCACGTCTCAGAAAACAAAAGGAGAGAGCACTCCCGGTATGTGCTATCGTAGCGGCAGATAGCTGCTAGCTCATCTACCTTTCCCAGTAACAACCGTACATTTCCCAATACAATAGATGGAAGCGAGGGTCTGTACCTTATATTTTTTGTCCTCCGCCTTACTCCAGCCCGGCAGCCGCGGCATTTTCGCCTCAGTTCTCTCGGTATGTCGAGTTTTTCCGTTAGCACCGGGTGGCGGTTGAATGCTAGCAGCTCTTCCCTGCTGTATCGACTCCTGCTATAAACAGTGGCTCCGTCCACCGGCTCAGGAGACATTTGGGACGATCTGTGTGTCCGTGATATAAATGGAGTGGAAAAAAAACAGATCAAAAAGAGAGAGGAAGGGAAAAAAAGACTCGGAATCGAGCCGCTGTTGCAAAAGGCAGCCAACTCGTGTGGCGCAGGAAGTAGAAAAAAACGTAGATTTACCAGTCAATCTACGTTCCTACTCTCACCTATGGTCACGAGCTTTGGGTAATGACTGAAAGAACGAGATCGCGGATACAAGCGGCTGAAATGAGCTTTCTCCGTAGGATTACCGTACTCACCCTCAGAGATAGGGTGAGGAGCTCAGTCATCCGGGAGAGGCTCAGAGTAGAACCGCTGCTCCTCCACACTGAAAGGAGTCAGTTGAGATGGTATGGGCATCTGATTAGGATGCCTCCTGGATGCCTCCCACTTGAGGTGTTTCAGGCATGTCCCACTGGGAGGAGACCCCGGGGAAGACCCAGGACTCGGTGGAGAGAGTACGTCTCCCAGCTGGTCTGGGAACGCCTTGGTATCCTCTCTGAAGAGCTGGAGCAGGTGGCTGGGGAGAGGGAAGTCTGGCCTTCTCTGCTTGAACTACTGCCTCCACGACCCGGACCTCCGGAAAAGCGGTAGAAGATGGATGGATGGATGATTTTTTTTTTTTTTAAATTTTGCACAGTGAAATTGCATATGGAACTTACCATTTCAAGTATTGTACAACTGAGGCTTGAATGTTGGAATATCTTCTCTCACCTCTCCTGGACCCTCTGCATGAACACTTTCCTCTCCTTGGCTCCTCTCTTCTGTCTCATCTTGCCCTCTCTGAGCCCTGTCTAATTCAGATTCTCTCTCTGTCTGTGGTGGTATATAAAAGGTTAGAAAATATCAAGTGTCATGTTTTGTCCTGCAGGATTTTTTTTGTCATGATTTACATAAATGACAAAAATATGTGTATTTTCTTTTGTATTTTCATTCCAGTGTATCTTTTCTTCCATTGAGAGTAGGAAATGGAAAAAAAAACATTATAGTAATTTACTCATGCATTTGTAAATTAGGTGGGTATAGTAGCCAGAAATTCTACTCATGTAAAAGCAGTGCTTTGAAATTAACAATTAAAAGTAGAAAACCAAACATTTCTAGCTCAGCTCAGGGTACAAAGAGCACCCACTTAAAAACTTCAGTAATGACTTCAGTCTTGAAGGTTTGAGGTTTTTCTCCAAAATTTAAAACAATTTTCTTATAGTTTTCTACTTTTCTCTGTAAATTTATCTAAATTTGAAACAATTTTTCTCAAATTTGTAACCTCCTCTTGTAAAACTGACTTTTCTTGTTCATTTGAGACTTTATTATAAATTTGTGGATTATTTTATGACTAATTTCTATTTTTTTTAAAAATAAAATTACTGTTTTTTTTAATAAATTTGAAACAGACTGTGGTAATAATTTTACTTTTGCCTTATAACAATTTACATTTTTGACCATAATTTTCCAAAGCCAGAACAGAACAATAATTTAACTCTGATTTCAAAGAAAAAATATGAATAAAATTGTAGTTAATAAATAAATTAACTTAAATGACCAAAGACACAATTATTTCTGTTATAATATTTCTATATATTTATAGTTTTTTTTCGAAATCTCCTCACCACCCAGACAGCAGGAAAAAATCTCCCTTATTTCGAACTCCAAATGTTGGCACGTTTTGTCTGTCTGAAGGCTCCTGATGGACCAAAGTCATTGACTTTGTGAATTTCGGTACTCTGAATTTGCCCTGTACATAATAATGAACATAAAATTAGTTAATTAATATTAACTGAGGCAAAGGTCAAAACAGTTCCTTTTCATCAACTTGAGGTCCTAACCACACCTGTTAGCTAAGTGACTCTTCCATTATTGCTCCCGTTATCAGCGGGTTAAAACCATGATAAATGCCTTCACTGCTTCAATACCTCTTCTGCTTTTTTCCCATATTTAAAGTACTTTAATAAGCTCATGCTTCTCTCGGACAATGATGCTAGTAGCGAGACAATCTGACTGGCGACTGGAGCGGTCACTCAGGTGTTGCACTTCTGAACTCTGCGCAGATGAAAGTCACACGTGTTGATCGTGTGCGCGTTTGCGGACCGTCATTCCTTCATCGTTTTTTCTTAAATTTATATTTCCTCATAGAGTGGTGGGAAATTTTCAAGCATGGCAGGCCACCACCGGGAAATGTTAGCAGAGGAAACCCTGTTAATGCCACATAATATTCAGACCTATGTATATAAAAAATCTTTATAAGCAACATAACTTTTATTTAAAGGTCAAATTGCTGTTGCGGGCTTCAGCAACTTCTATTTTAGTTGGAGACGGGCAAAATGGCTCTTTGGTTGGGAAAGGCTGCAGACCCCTGCTCCATACCATCCATTAGATTTTTCTGTAATCCTACTAACAAAAAATGTCATCAAAAACAGAAGTTGCTGCACCACAGCAATGTAAAAGGGTGGATGATGACGGACCACAGGCTTACCCATACCTGTCCTTCCTGGATGGACATCCGTTTCCTCCTGGGGGACAAGGTGGTGGGAGAACTTCAGACGAGCGTGTTGTGTGGTCACTGCTGCTCCAACACCAGAGGAATGATGGGTTCTCAACCAGAAAAACCAGGCAAAGTGATCACTGTGTGAGAAAAGAAAGAATCAAGAGGATGAAGACATTTTCCCACGCTATTTTGTCTTTGTTATTAGTGAAGTTGGATTTTGGCTTTGGAAGGTGAAAACTTGAAAGAAAAAGGTTGTAAATTTATTGGGAAAAGGAAGCAAAGTTAAAAACAAAATAAAAATGATTTGCTAATTCTTTCAAACCTGTATTCAGTAGAATATACTACAAAGACAAGATATTTGCGCTACTTCCAGGGGTGCTTCACTGTGTGCGACCCAGCAGTCACCCAGTGTACGTTTTGTCTTTTAAGTGTTTTCTAACCAGTTTTAATCAGGTTTTTAAACATCGGGTCTACTCGATTTTCATGTTGTCTGTGAGAAAACTTCAGTGATCGAGCAATGCAGTTTATGGGAACACGTGTCAAGTGTTTTGTACTTTATGTGGCAATGCTATTTCTGTGCTTCTCCACCTGTCATGGTGTGGAGCAGGAATACTGAGCACTGGAGACTCTCTGGCTGTGTCTCAATTCAGGTGTTGCAGCCTTGTAGGCCACGGCCCTGTAGGCCAGAAAACTCCCAAGGTCGGGTAGGCTGCATCAAAAGGCTGATTTTGGGCTGTTCAATGAGACGGTCTAGTCTTTGGAGGACATATGTTTGCGTGACCACACAATACCCTGTTGCCTAGTAACCAGGACAGCATCAGTTGAGGGTTGTTTTTTTTTTTGCTGACATTTTTGACAGAGAGAACTTTATTTTTATCTTCATTACTGTATTTACTTTACTTTTTACTTGAGAATCTTCACCAGACACAGAGGACCATGACAGATAAAATATGACTTTAACTCATGTTAAAGTAAGCAGGTAAAATTAAGGTAAATTAAAACCAGAAAATAAATTAATTTTTATGATTTTAAATATGTATACCAGTTAGACTGAACTCGAAAATATATTAATTACATGACCAGTAGAAAACATAACAGCTTACTGCTATCATTTCTGACCATTATGCAGCTAAATAATTAGGCGTTCTGCCTTGTATCAGCTCTGACATTTAGTTTTCAATGTTCTAAAGCAGACCACAGTCCTGCACTGTAGGATGATGATCCTCAATGATGTTCAGTAGCAGGAGAACAGATTCTATCTTCAGCTGCATCTACGTTGGACCAGTGCATCTCAGTAAATTAGAAAATCATGATTTGTCATTTAATTTTATAAGCTATAATCCTTTTCATAAATATTAAATCAGGTTTAAAATGTTTCACTTTGTGTGTAATAAATATATGAAAGTCTCATTTAGAATTATCTTGCAAAAAAATCATCTTTTTCACAAAACTACTTCATTGAAATGCAGTTTTTCTATTAACAGAACACATGCAATGTTTTTCTTTAGCTTGTTCCAGTTTGCAAAGTAAACTGCTAAAACATCACAATCAATAAAACGATTCATCAAATCTCTTTAATTGCGGTTATTTCAGTCAAATATCAGTTTTATAAATCCTGAGTCCTGCCCATTCCCTCAACAGCTGGTCCTCGGTTCCTGCAGGTTCTCCACCGTGGACCTCAGAAATAAACCAGAATAAAGGGGAAAAATCTGAGAAATCTGATTATCATTTCAGAAGTGATGGAAATTTTTAAAATCGGCATAATCAAATTATTACAGATGTCCTGTCTCTCTTCAGCTTCATTAACTGCTGTGTTTGCTCTAAAAATAACCTTAGCTGTTTTTATACAACACCACATAAGCAAAGAAATAGCATCAACTTCCTGATGTCACTCCAGGACTTCAAAAGTTATCTTAAAGAAAGTTATTTCAACCACGTCATACTGTATTTCTATATTACTGACATTGGTTAATAAACTGACATTAATGGAAGAAAAAGGTTTGACTTAAAAAAAATAACCGTTCAACACATTTATTTAATACATTAAGCGAAGCATACAGCACATCAAAAAAAATGTCATGTAACATAAGCTTAAATCATCAGATGTTGCTGTTTTCTGGATTGTTGGTGTTTTCATGTTCAAACTGCTGCACAATTCAAGCAAAAAACTTACTTTGAACTGTTTCTGACTTCAGTCCACTTCTACCTGAGCTGAGAAAAAAAAACGCCAGACTGAGCCACGCGCTGAATGCTGGGATATGTAAAGGCCACAAGGAAAAGGCTGCATTTGTCGGCCACATGTGAAGGAGCCCACAAAATGGGACAGCCTTCGACGCAGCACAGTGATGTATCCGGCCTTTAAATGCATACTTGGAGGATGCAGAACCTCAGTTGAGAAACTGCCTCTGTCAGGACTTTATTCTCTCCTTTCAGACCTCTACAGCTGGGATGATACCAGCCAGTATCCCAAGGGAGCTGTGCAGGTGGATCACAACATGGAAAAGTTAGAAGAGGCGGTCTACGCCAGAGACTTAAGAATCTCCGGTTAAATGACTGCCGCAAGCTACCCCCACATCCTACTATCCTGCAGTCAAATGTACAGTCTATCAGGAATAAGATCGATGAACTAGAACCATAGGCAAAGTTGAAGCCTGAAATCAGTGAAACTTGTCTGCTTGCCTTCATGGAATCATGGCTCAAGGTGGTTCCAAGGTTGTCATAGCCAGAAGCGGCACTGCGGTTAAGCTCCCAGTGCTTATAAAATGCTCCTTATGGTGTGCGTCTCGAAAAGCCTCTGACAATTAAGTCCAACTCCTAGCCTGCCCGTGTGGTTTAGTCTCTAAGCCCGGCGGAACTGCTTTTACTAATAGGAGAAGGGGCGAGGGCGGATCTCTGGCGCCTTAAAACCAGATGCTTCGGGTAGATGGTGGCTCATCAACCTGGGAAGGTAGCCCATCTAGGGGAAGGAAAACCCTGATTTCAAACCTCTGCTGCCTTGTGGCACACCCGGTCACGGGAAAAGCTTCAGGAGTGAACCCTGAGGAAAAATCCGGAGTCGGAGTCCCTAAGGCAGTTCTCTGTTGTGCTCAACATCGTTCTGGCAGCTCCTGCGACGGCGCTGGTGCCAAACTGTAGCAGCCCTGCTGTTCCTTTGGATTCATCAGTGACGTGGAGAGGGGGGACATGCTGCATGGGCAACATCTTGTCCTCCATATCTTCCTGCCCAGGCTTGAATCCTACCAACGGCCACCGCTGGAAGGTAGAACACCGGATCACTGGAGAGGACACTCCAGCTTCGCCTTTGGCGTAGACAAAACACGGGGAATGACTGTTACCGGTTATAAGCCACTGCTCAATTGGTGTAGAGCGCGGCACCAGGGGTTGTTCCCGATGGTGGGAGGGATCATCGGATCTCACTGGACAGCTACCGCCCGCCTCAAGCTGGGCAGCCCCCAGCCAATAAGGTGTTGTCCCGTCACAGCCTGCTTTCCTCATTGGGTGCATGAGGATGAGGAGAAGTCTGAACGGCAGGCTGAGAACTTTCACATCAGGCAAGACAAAAAAAAACAAGAGACCAACTCTAAAACTGGGAACTTGGAACGTCCGCACTATGATGACAGGACTCGCTGCTAACCTCAAGGACATCAACAACACCAGGAAGACTGCCATCATCAATAATGAGCTGAAGAGACTGGAAGTGGATATCGCCACTCTCCGGGAAACACGGTTGGCTGACGCAGGCAAACAGAGAGAAGGACTACACGTTCTACTGGCAGGGAAAGAGCAGTGACAAACACAGGGAACACGGAGTGGGCTTCGCAGTGAAGAACACCTTGCTGAAGACGGTGGAACCGGGCAGCAATGGCTCTGCACGACTCCTCACCCTCCGCCTCAACACCACTCAAGGCCCAGTCACCCTCGTCAGTGTGTATGCCCCAACACGGACAGCCACACCAGAGGCAAAAGACGAGTTCTACGAGAATCTCGCAACAACTGTCAGGATCATCCCCAACTCTGAACAACTCATTCTCCTTGGAGACTTCAATGCCAGAGTGGGTGCTGACCACGACTCCTTGCCCTCCTGTCTTGGAACATTTGGCGTGGGCAGAATGAACGACAATGGACAGCGGCTGCTCGAGTTCTGCACTTATCACGATCTGTGCATCACAAACTCGTTCTTCAAGACCAAGCCCCAACACAAGGTTTCCTGGCGACATCCGCACTCAAAGCACTGGCACCAGCTGGACTTGATCCTGACCAGGTGCACCTCACTGAAGAACGTGCTAATCACCCGTTCGTTCCAGAGTGCAGATTGTGACACAGACCATTCATTGGTGTGTTGCAAGGTCAAGCTGCAGCTGAAGAAATTCCATCATGCTAGACAGCCTGGAAAGGCACAGATTGACACCAGCAAGATGGCCCAACCAGAACTTGTTGAGCGGTTTGCCTCCACCTTTGAGAAGGAACTTGGTGTACCACAAGAAGGAGTATCTGCACAGCAGAAGTGGGAAGCGCTCCGAAACACCATCCACCGCACAGCCTTGGCTACCTTTGGGAGGAAGACCTCAAAGTCACAGGACTGGTTTGATGCCAAGTTGACCGAGATGACCCCCGTCATTGAAGCCAAGCGCTCAGCTCTTGCCAAGTACAAGAAGTACCCAAACGAGAAGAACCTCCAGATTCTCAGGGCTGAGAGAAGCAAAGTTCAGCAGACTGCTCGGTGCTGTGCCAACGAGTACTGGACTCAGCTCAGCCAAGACATTCAAACCACTGCCATAACAGGGAACATCCGTGGTATGTATGATGGCATCAAGAAAGCACTTGGTCCGGCTCAGAGCAAGACGGCCCCCCTCAAATCCTCCACTGGGGAGATGATCACAGAAAAGAACAAGCAGATGGAGAGATGGGTGGAGCACTACTCCGACCTCTACTTCAGACAGAACACCGTGACACCATCAGCCCTTGATGCCATCGATTGCCTGCCATCCATGGACGAACTTGACGCCGAGCCAACCATCGACGAACTCAACAAGGCCATTGATAGCTTGGCTGCTGGCAAGGCACCCGGCAACGACGGCATACCCCCCGACCTGATCAAGCGCTGCAAGACCGCCCGACTGCTGCCATTGCATGACGTCCTCTGCCAGTGCTGGAAGGAAGGTGCCGTACCACAGGACATGAGGGACGCCAAGACCATCACCCTCTACAAAAACAAAGGGGAGAGAAGCGACTGCAACAACTACAGGGGCATCTCCCTCCTCAGCGTTGTTGGCAAAGTCTACGCACGAGTTGTTCTCGTTTGTCTGCAGAAGCTTGCCGAACATGTCTATCCCGAGTCTCAGTGTGGCTTCCGTGCTGAGCGATAGACGGTAGACATGATATTCTCCATCCGCCAACTCCAGGAGAAATGCAGAGAACAGAACATGCCCCTGTATGTCGCCTTCATCGACCTCACCAAAGCGTTTGATCTGGTCAGCAGAGAGGGCCTTTTCAAGATCCTGCCAAAGATAGGATGCCCACCAAAGTTGCAAAGCCTCATCGAATCGTTTCACACCAACATGCAGGGGATAGTGCAGCACGACGGCAACGTCTCAGAGCCATTCAACATACGCAGCGGAGTGAAACAGGGCTGTGTACTTGCACCAACCCTCTTTGGGATTTTCTTTGCTATGCTCCTGAGGCATGCCTTCAGCACAGCAACAGAGGAAATCTACCTGCATACAAGATCTGACGGCAGGCTTTTCAACCTCGCCTGCCTGAAAACCAGAACCAAAGTACACGAGGCTCTAATCAGAGACATGCTGTTCGCAGACGACGCTGCAGTCACGATCCACACACAGCAGGAGCTTCAGACCCTGATGGACCGCTTCTCCCAGGCATGCAAGGACTTCGGGCTTACCATCAGCCTGAAGAAGACTAACGTCTTGGTGCAAGGCACGGAAGCACCACCAACCATCACTATCGACGACTACGAGCTGGAGGTCGTGAATCAGTTCACGTACCTGGGGTCCACGATCAGCAGCAACCTCTCCCTTGATACAGAGATCGACAAGAGGATTGGAAAATCAGCCTCCACACTTGCTCACCTCACCACACGAGTGTGGGAGAATCCCAAACTCTCTGTCAAGACGAAGATGGCAGTGTACAGCGCCTGCGTCATCAGCACACTGCTCTATGGGAGTGAGACGTGGACAACATACGCCCGGCAGGAAAAGAGACTGAACTCCTTCCACTTGCGCTGCATTCGCCGCATCCTGGACATATCCTGGCAGGACAAAGTGCCCAACACAGAAGTTCTGTCCCACACTGGCCTTCCCTCCATGTTCACTCTACTCAGGCAGCGCAGGCTCCGCTGGCTAGGCCACGTTCACCGTATGGAGGATGGCAGAATCCCCAAAGACGTCCTCTACGGAGATCTGGCGACTGGCAGGAGAGACGTTGGCTGGCCACAGCTGTGCTTTAGAGACATCTGCAAGAGAGACATGAAGGCCCTGGAGATCAACACAGAGCGCTGGGAGGACCTTGCAACGGACCGCTCCAAATGGAGAGGCACCCTGACCAGACAGCTCAAGGCGGGTGAAGAGAGACTTACTGCTGCAGCAGATGAAAAAAGGACCCGCAGGAAGAACCGCCACATCTCCAGCAGCACGGAGACCACCCACAAGTGCGACCTGTGTGACAGGGACTGCCATTCGCGCATCGGCCTGTTCAGCCACAGGCGGTGCTATTCCAGCAGAGTAGATGTTTAAGATTCTCTTCCATGGTCATCATAGACCGACGGAGGCCGACAACTTCATGGAATCATGGCTCAATGAACCGGACTGGGATGAAGACCTGACAATAATTGGGTTTGGAAGCCCACTTCATTTGGATTGGTCCTCAGAGATCACCAGGAAAAGCCAATGAGGAGAAGTGTGCTTTTATGTCAACAAAAGGTACTGTAAAGCTGTGGTAGACCAGCAAAGAATATGTACTGTGGATTTATAACTACTGACAACCTCGCTTTGTCCCTTCTACCTGCCTCGTGAGTTCAACAGCTGCTTTATACGCTAGTGTACAGATGTGAAAAAATTAGGACACCCTGTATAAATCTGTCGATTTTTTGTTTTTTTGTATATTTGGACATATGGATATTTAATACCAACGTTAAAAATACTGGGAGATTCATGTAATACACCTAAACAATTAAAAATGAATTAAAGACTTTTTCAAATTTTCTGTAAAATCTAATTCTAAAAAAATAGTGATGCATAAATTAGGACACCCCCAAATTCCTTCTCACTTAAAATGGCTAAAATAAATGTTAAAAAATGCAAATAAAAACAAAAACAAGGCTGGATATGTGAACATTTATTAATAAAGAATTGAATATATAATGGGGTGTCCTCATTTTTTCACATGGCTGTACAGTATGTGTCAGCTGCTGCTCAGCTGATTGCTGATGTCACATAAACTTGACACGCTTTGCCCAGAGGAACCAAAATTTATACTTGGGAGATTTTAACCACTGAAATTTGAATATTTCATTGAAAACAAATGAAAAGTATGTGACTTGTGCTACAACACAAAAAGCATCAGGATTGATCTTTGTTATGGGTCTGTAAAAGGGGCTTCTAAATCCCTGCCCATTCCTTCACTGGGAGCCTCCTATCATAATAGTGTCTACCTAATGCCAGTGTGCACACCTTCCTTCAGACGTCTAGAGAGCAAAAAGAGGGCAGTGAAAACCTGGACAGAAGAGAGGATTTCTTCACTGTAGACATGCTTGGACTGTATGAACTGGGAGTGCTTTTATGATGCCTGCGATGAAAGGCATCTTTTTTTTTTTTTTTTTTTTTTGTAACTTAGATTTTTATTCATTTTTCATCATATATAATGCATTCAGATCACATTCTACATTTAAAAAACAAAGGGGTTAGGGTAGGGAAAAAGAAAAAAAAGAAAAAGAAAAAAAAGGGGGGGGACAAATGTTGGAGCATCAAGTTTTTAGTTTCCATCTCTTAATTCTTCTGTTTTTTTCGGTGTCTTTGGTTACTCTTTCAATTTCTGCCTCATTGTTGCACTTTGTAGTGTGTCCATTTCCGCCATTTTTTTTCCCATAGTCCTTCTTGCATTTTTTGTCGATATGTTAGTTTTTCCATCATACGTATGTCCTCAACAATGTCAGTCCATTGTTCTTGGTCAGGAAGAACTTCTGATCGCCATTTTTTTGTGATAGTTTTTTTACATGCAATCAACAAGATTTTAACTAGATATCTGTCCTCAGCCTGTATAACATTGTCTCTTTTAAGATCACATAAGTACATCAGGTTACAGTTCATTGGTATATTATATCCTAATATCCTCTGTATTGTCACATGTATAGATTTCCAGAATGATGATATTTTGCAGCATTTCCAAAACATATGTGAGTGGTCTGCATTTTGAGCCCCACATCCCCTCCAGCATAAAGATTGGGTATTTGTATATTTTCCTTGAATCTGTGGTGTAATGAAAAAGCGAATCAGGTTTTTCCATCCAAATTCCCTCCATGTCCTTGAATTTGTTGATGTGTGTTGTGTTTTCCATATTTCCTGCCAGCTTTCTTCTGTTATGTTTAAATTGAGCTCTTTCTCCCATTTCTCCTTTATATAGTTACTTGTATGATTGTTTGTCATAAGTTTCTGATATAGCTTTGAAATAACTCTTATTTTATTTCCTGTATATGAGCTTAAAATGAGTTGTATAATCTCGCTCACATCTGTTTGGAGGTTATGCCTAATCTTCTTCATATAATAATCTCTCATCTGCAGATATCTGAAAAATTC
The DNA here is from genome assembly GCA_020510985.1 of Pholidichthys leucotaenia. NCBI lineage: Eukaryota > Metazoa > Chordata > Actinopteri > Cichliformes > Pholidichthyidae > Pholidichthys > Pholidichthys leucotaenia. The sequence goes on from CM035841.1 coordinate 65,718,601, forward strand.
CGATCTTTCTAGTTTAAATTTTCTCCTGATGTTTACAAAGCTCCCGAGATCTTTTTTTCCGATATTGCCCCATGCTGTGATTCCCTTGTTCACCAGATTTTTGTATCCCCTATCTTGTTTTGCCGGTTCAAACTGACTGTCAAATGCTACCCATTTCAATAGTTTTATGTCTTCCTTTATATTATATTTTTGTACTATTTTATACCACAGTTCTAAAGTAAATTTAGTGATTGGGTCTATTTGTTTGATTTGTTTATATGCATCTTTATCTCCTATTATGCTTTGTACTGGGAGTCCCTCAATTTCCTTTTCTTTCCATTTTGCCTCATATCCCTCGTCGCACCAACATATATCTCATTTGTGCTGAGTAGTAATATTCCTTTAGACTCGGTAGGCCCATGCCTCCTTTCTCTTTTGGTAATTGGAGAGTTTTATATTTCACTCTTGGTTTTTTACCTCCCCAAACAAATCTCGATATCATCCTGTCCCACTTTGAGAATTGGGCATCTGGAATCTCTGTTGGTATAGCCTGGAAGAGGTAAAGTAATCTAGGTTGTATGCTGATTTTGACTGTCTCAATTTTTGAATTCAGATCCATATTTAAGATTGACCATCTATCAATATCTTTTTTTATTTCTTGTTCCAACCTATCATAGTTTGCTTTATATATTTTGCTTAGGTCTTCAGGTATGTTCACTCCAAGGTATTTTATTTCTTTTTGTTTCCAGTTTAGTTTGATCTTATCAGTTATCTGGTTTAGAGGGTTATAGTGGAATGTCAGTATTTGTGTTTTTGTTATGTTTATCTTGTATCCTGATAATTTTCCAAAATTTTCTATCAAGTTCATCATTTCCATTATTGATTCATCTGGTTGTTCAAGGTAAACTATAATATCGTCTGCAAATAGCCCAATCTTGTGTTCCGCCCCTTTTATTGTTCCACCTTTTAATTTCTTATTTTGTCGTATCGCTTGAGCCAATGGTTCTATGAACAGAGCAAACAAGGTGGGCGATAAGCAGCATCCCTGCCTAGTTGATCTTTGTATATTTACTTTGTCTGTTAAGCTACCGTTTATCTTGATTCTTGCCACAGGTTCTTGATATAGCGTCCTTATGCATTGTACTGATTTTTCGTTAAATCCAAAGCGCTCCAGTACACTATATAGGAATTTCCAGTTAACCCTGTCAAATGCTTTTTCTGCGTCTAAACTCATTATTACTGCGCTTTTCTTTTCTTTATGTATTTGGTTAATTATATGTATTGTTCTCCTGATATTGTCATGTGTTTGGCGTCCCTCTATGAAACCAGTTTGATCATCTTCTATCAATTCCGTCAAGAATGTCTTTATTCGTTTACATATAATTGTTGTATATATTTTATAATCCACATTTAATAAAGAGATTGGTCTATAGTTTCCGCATTGTTCTTTATCTTTCCCTGTCTTTAAAATAACTGAAATGATAGCTTCGTTCCATGATGGAGGTATTTTGTTGTTGTTCAACGTCCAATTAAATGACTTTAGGAGCTGTGGCATGAGTTCTTCTATAAACAGTTTATAAAACTCAGATGGGTATCCATCACTACCTGGTGATTTACCGTTTTTAAGTGACTTAATCACATCTCTGATCTCTTGTGTTGTTATTTCTGCTGTTAGCTTTTCATTTTGTTGATTTCCTATTGATGGCAAGTCCAATGTGCCTAGAAATTTTTTAATATCTTTAGTATTTGTTTCTTCAGGTTGCGAGTATAGTTCTTGGTAGAAATTATGGAATATTTCTTCGATGTTTTCTGGGTTAACTGTGGTTTTATTTGTGGTGGGGTCTTTAGTCTTGTATACATTATTCATTGTTTGTTGTTTTCTTAACCGTTATGCCAGCAGTTTTGTGGCTTTTGGTCCCGTTTCATAATATTTTTGCTTTAGATATCTATTTTTCCTTTCAATTTCATCTATTTGTGTTTCTTTTATCTTTGTTTTTTCTTCTTTAATTTCTTGATATATTTTTGGATCATTTGTGCTTTGATGTTTACGTTCTAATTCCCTCAGTCTCTCACATCTTTGTTCATACGCTTCCAGTTTAGTCTTATTTGCTTTTCCTGTTTCAACAATTAATTTTCCTCTTAACACGGTTTTTAGTGCGTCCCATAGTATTGTTGGGTCCACTTCTTCATTGTCATTCTCTTGGATATATTCATTTATGTTTATTTTTATTCTTTCTTTCATTTTCTCATCATTTAACAGTCCTACGTTAAGTTTCCATGTTGTCGTTTTCTATTGTTTAAATATATTTCCATGCATATAGGATTATGATCTGATATTTCTGCCCCTCCAATCCAACAATTTCTCACCCTGTGTCTGTCACCTTCATTCATAAGGAAGTAATCTATTCTAGAGTGTACTTTATGGACTGCTGAATAATGTGTATAGTCTTTTTCGAGTGGGTGTAGGTCCCTCCATATGTCTACCATAGCCATTTCTGCCAGTGAGGTTCTTATGAACTTTGTTACATGTTTTTTTGTCTTCTTAACACTTGTTGTATCAACTTCATGATCCATGACAGCATTTAAGTCTCCTCCACAAATTAGGACTCCTTCACTGTGTGTTGCTATGAGATCAAACAGATCTTGAAAAAAACCCTTGTCACTTTCTGGTGGGGCATAGATGTTCACTAATGTAATCTGCATACCATCTATTCTTCCCTTTATTATTACATACCTGCCTTCTTTATCCTGGATTTCCTGTTCACTTTCAAATTGTATTTTGTTTGAAATTAGTATCATAACCCCCCTTTTAGCTCCTCCCTTAAATGAACTGTAGTAGGAGTTCTTATAGCCAAATCTCTTTAGTTTCACATGTTCTGTCTTGCTCAAATGTGTCTCTTGCATAAATATAATTTCAGCTTTTTCCTTCTTGCATTTTTTCTTATTATTCTTTCCCTTTTAACAGGTGAGTTCAGACCATTCATGTTTAGTGTCATTATCTTAAGATTTTTACCCATATTCATGTTTTTCCATTTTTTTAACTTGTGCTCCTAGCCCCTTTAACAACAAAAATAACACATATTTATATAAAAACACATTAAAAAATCTCGACCTCCGTACTTTGGGCCTTTCTTCTGCCCACTGGTCCCTGTTGGTGGGTGGGGGGATTGTCTTCACAGAGTGAAGGGCCCTCCCTAGACCTATATTTACTATCCAAGTAATAGTCATTAGTCTAGAAATGTCCAACAAATATCACTTAAACCTCTCCTAGCCGTCTGTTTCTCTTTTACCTTGTCTTCTTGGCCTTCATTTCTTCTGTGCCTTTCTTAATCTTTGTTATGATCTAGGCTTTCAGTTGAAAGCCTTGTAGCTTGTCCTGGGCCCACTGCGCCATGTCTCTCCCCCTTCTTCCGCCGTTCACTCATCTCCACTCCGGCTGTCGTGATGCGTTCAGGGCCGCCGCTGCTCCAGCAGTTTCCTCCGGCACGCTCACCTCAAGGCCCCGCTCCATCATATCCCGCGCTCCCTCTCTGGCCGTGTTGTAGGTTCTTACGCCGTCCTCCCAATGAATCCTCATTTTCGTTAGCGGCGTTTGGAATCTAATTTTTTTCTCTTTCAGCGTTTTTTTAATGTTGGCATATTTCTTCCGCTGCTGCACAATTTCTGTCGGGTAGTCATGGTCGAAGAATACCTGTTTGTCGCCGACTCGTATCTTTTTTTTCCATGCTGGCGTCAGGATTCTTTCCTTTATGTCATATTTCACAAAGTTTACCACAACTGACCTGGGTGTAGAGTTTGGTTTCGGGTTCTGTGCCGGGGTTCTGTGCGCTCGTTGAATCTGCAGATCCGCTTCATCGGGCAGTTCCAGCTCTTTTTTTAAGAACTGATCCATGAATTTCGTCATCGAGTTGCCTTCAATGCCCTCCGGAATTCCAAAGATGCGCATATTGCTTCGTCTGGATCTGCTCTCCAAGTCGTTTATTTTCTCCTGCATCCTCTGCGTTTGCGTCGTCAGGGTCTGTAGTTGTTCGTTTGCCTCGCTTTTCCAATCTTCCAGCTCCGATATTCGGGCCTGCGCTTCTGTCATACACGCCCGCTGGGAGCGCAGCTCCTCCATGTTTTCTGTTAGCTTGCGCTCCATTTCTCTTCGGAGGCCCATAATTTCCTCCTTAATCTCTTTTTTCAGCTCCTCCTTAAGAGCCGCTAAATCCTGCTGTAGCTGCCGCTTGAATTCTCTTAACTCTTTACCCAAACTGGCGATGCCAGTGTTCATGTTTTCGAGTCTGGCGTCCTCCATTTTCTCTGCTGTAGACACCTCGTTTTTTTGGGCTTCGCGTTCAGCGGTTTTTCCTGCGTTGTTGGAGAGGAATTCTTCAATTTTACCCTGTTTTTGTCCTTGTGCCCGGCTCCTTCGTGTTTTCATCCCTTAGTTTATTGATCCGCTTATGTCGAGTTGGCCATTTACCGATGATTTTTAATCCGGCTAGGGAGAGCTCTCTGTTTAAGCGTTATGTCTCTCCGCCATCTTCCCGGAAGTCGATGAAAGGCATCTTAAGTGTAAAACGTCTGGCATCACAAGACATTTTACACTGGTGATCTTCAGGAGAAAAAAAAAACTTGTCTCAAGGGAAGTAAGAAACAAGATAAGGAAAGCTAAAATGCACTACAGACAGAAAACAGAGGAGCAGTATAGTAGGGCTGATCTGAGAACAGCCTGGCAGGGACTCAAACGCATGGCCAATGTGACTCAACATTCAAGTAATACCAGGCAGCCCATTTGTGTAAATAATGTGGTTGATTTTAATTTGCCAAATGCTTTTAACTCATTTTTTGCACGCTTTGCGAGGTCCAACTTTCTCAAGGATATTTCTTCATGAAGGAAATCTGTTGAACCAAAAACAGTTATTTTACTAACACAAAAACAAGTGACATCCTTGTTCAAAAAGGTGAACATTAGAAGGGCTTCTGGCCCAGATGCCATATGTGGACGCACACTGCATTACTGTGCATAACAGCTGAGTGAGGTTTTTTTGCCCACTTTTTCAAATGTGTGCAGATAGTGGCCAGATACCAAATATATGGAAAACATCTACTATAATGCCAGTCCCTACAACAAGAAACCCAAGAGATCTGAATTAATTCTGACCGACTGCACATACATCTCTTGTGATGAAAACCTTTGAGGGGATCCTGAAAGCTAATGTGGTTTCCTTAATCAATGACCAGCTAGATCCACTGCAGTTTGCATATCAAGTTGTCAAAGGGGCGGACGGTGCAAAGCTTTTTATTTTAGATAGAGCACACAAACACCTTGAGAAGCCTAAATTTCATGCCAGGCTTTTATTTGCAGACTTTTCTTCTGCTTTTATTAAGATGCAGCCACACATTTTAACTGATTGACTGACTTATTATTTTAGGTCACCTGATCAAATTTCATTATTGCTTTTAAACTTTTTAACTGACAGGGGTCAGGGGTCTGTATTAACAGTCTTATGTCTGATCTTACCATTTCAAATATGCGTTCCCCTCAGGGCTGTCCTTTCACTTCTGCTTTTTATCATTTATAGTGACAGCTGCAAATCCTCTCAACAGGACAGCTATCTGGTGAAGTTTTCTGATAATACAGCCTTGCTGTCTCTTCTTCAGGAATCACAGACTGATCATGGCTCTACCCTGTATTCATTTATGGAATGGTGTGACAAGAACTTCTTGGATTTACAAGTCACTAAAACTAAAGAGATGATTATTTTCTTTTGGAAAGACACAGGAGAGCCTGAACCTAGTATTATACATGGAGAGGAAGTTCAACTAGTGGACACCTACAAATATCTGGCAACAGTGTTTGACTCTCAGATGAAGTTCATGGCCAACACAGAGGCAGTTGTTAAGCGTGGACAACAAAGAATCTACTTGTTGCAGAAATTGAACTGTTTTAATGTTCCTAGGATAATTTTATGTAGTTTTTAAATCGCTCCTTTATTAAGAGTCTTAACTTTTTCTTTTATCTGTTGGTATAATGGGCTCTCTGTGAAGGACAAGAACAGCCTTAATACAGTCATAAAGGACTGCTCCAAGATCACAGAGTCCATCTGGATAATTTAAGCTCACTGTGGAGTAGACAGGTGTTACAGAAGGCTCGTGCTATCATTAGCCAGTCTGACCATGTTTTAAAGAGCAGGGCTTCCTCTGGTAAAATTTCTCGGTGGCAGCCTGCTGCGCCATAAAATTTACAGCCACATCAATAAGTAGATATGAATTTAAGAAAAATATATGAAGCAATAACTTTCTGCAAGCACGCACACGAACAACGTGCATGGCCGTCATCCGCATGGAGTTCAGAAGTGCCCCACCCACGCAAGCTTTCCAGTCAGTCAGAAAACGAGAATAAAAACACACAGGAATCATACATACATACATACTGTCTTTCACAGTGGCAGCAGCATCTCCGTGGAAAAGGAGTGAAAACCCAGAAGTCAAACAGCACAAATGGACTCGATATTTCAAGAGAAACTTTGTGAAGAACTCCGCCATTTCTTCGTTGGTGAAAATCCTGGCACGTCAGCGCCTTGGCGCTACCTATCGGGTGGGAATGAAACTACAAATGATGGGTGTGCACATGCGTCAACCGCTTGGCCTGGGTAGATGAAAAAACAGCACCGCGTGCGTGCCGGACTCATCCAAGGCTGACTAGAGGGGAAATGCAGAATGAAGCAGGCTTTACAAGGCAGAGTGTCTTGCTAAGCGTGACTGTCCGACTGAAACATGAGTTTATTAAAGTACTTTCAACGCTGAAAAAAATCAGAAGAGTACTGGAGGCATTTATCATGGTTTTAACCCGCTGGAAATGGAAGCAATAATCGAAGAGTCGCTTAGCTAAGAGATTTGGTTAGAATTCATACGCAGCCAGCTTCAAATGAAAGGAAAGGCAAAGGGGACTGATGAATATGAGTATGTATTTTACCAGCCACTACAATATTAAGTTATGTTCCCTATGATGCATTTGGCAAGTTAAGATGACCGAAATTCACCAAGTCAATGACTTTAATCTGTCAGCAGCCTTCAGACAAACTAAACTTGTCAACATTTGGATTTCAAAATAAGGGAGGTTTTTCTTGCCGTCTTGGTGGTGAGATTTCTAAAAAAAAAAAAAAAAAACTATCAATATATAGAAATATTATAACAGAAATAACTGCATCCTTGGTCATTTCAGTTAAATTTCAATCATTAAATACAATTTTATTAATGTTTTTTTCTTTGTAATGAAAGTTAAATTATTGTTCTGTTCCGACTGCAAAGTTATGGTCAAAAATATAAATTATTGTAAGGAAAAAGTTATAAAAAAAATTATCAGTCTGTTTCAAATTTATTTACAGTAATTTTATTTTAATAAACAGGCAAAAATAAGCAATAAAATAATCCACAAATTTATAATAAAGTTTCAAATGCACAAGAAAAGTCAATTTTACAAGAGGAAATTACAAATTTGAGGAACATGGTTTCAAATTTAGATAAATTTACAGAGAAAAGTAGAAAATTATAAGAAAATTGTAATCAATTTTTGAGAAAAACCTCAAACCTTCAAGACTGAAGTCATTACTCAAGTTTTTAAGTGGGTGCTCTTTGTACCCTTAGCTCAACTAGAAATTTTTGTTTGTCTACTTTTAGTTATTAATTTCATAGCACTGCTTTTACATGAGTAGAATTTCTGGCTACTATAATTCAATTCAATTCAACTTTATTTATATAGCGCCATTTCACAACAACAGTCATCTCATAGCACTATCAACTGTAGGGAGGACCCCCACAGTTGCAGAAAGACCCCAGCAATCAGGCGATCCCCTGTGAGCAAGCACTTGGCGACGGTGGAGAGGAAAAACTCCCTTTTAACAGGAAGAAACCTCCAGCAGAACCAGGCTCAGGGAGGGGCAGTCATCTGCTGCGACTGGCTGGGGGGTGAGGGGACAGAGAAGAAGAAAAGAACAGACATGTAGAGAGCAAACAGCACGATGGGGACTCAATCTATGGGAGAGAACAAACAAATGTTAATGACCAGCAAAAAAAAAAAAATATTTCATAGAGAGTGAGGAAAGGAGTGAGGCCCAGTGCATTACTGGAGGTCCCCCAGCTGACTAAACCTATTAGCAGCATAACTAAGGGAGGGTTCAGAAACACATGATCCCTCCCTAATTGTAGGCTATATCAAAAAGGTAGGTTTTAGCCCTATTCTTAAAAACAGAGATCGAGTCTGACTCCCGAATCCAGATTGGCAGCTGATTTCACAGGAGAGGAGCTTGATAACTGAAGGCTCTGCCTCCCACTGTACTTTTGGGGATTCTAGGTATTACAAGTAAACCTGCATTTTGGGAGCGTAGTGATCTGTTAGGATGATACGGTAGTATCAGATCTTTTAAATAAAAAGGAGCCTGATTGTTTAGAGCTTTGTAAGTAAGAAGAAGAATTTTAAACTTAATTCTAAACTCTATGGGAAGCCAATGAAGGGAGGCCAGAACCGGAGAGATATGATCTCTCTTTCTAGTACCTGTTAAAACTCTTGCTGCAGCATTTTGGATCAGCTGAAGACTTTTTAAGGATGTTTTAGGACAGCCTGATAATAAAGAATTACAATAATCTAATCTCGAGCTAACAAAAGCGTGGATCAGCTTCTCAGCATCACTCTGAGACAAGATGCTCCTAATCTTGGCAATATTACGCAGATGATAGAAGGCAGTCTTAGAAACAAATTTAATATGTGAATTGAAGGACAAATCCTGATCAAAAATAACTCCAAGGTTCCTCACAGAGCTATTAAGAGAAAGAGTAACTGCATCCAAACTGAAAGTTTGATTTGGAAAGGAATTTCTAAGGTTTTTTGGACCAACAAGAATGACTTCAGTCTTATCTGAATTTAATAGCAGGAAATTACAAGTCATCCAAGCTTTGATTTCCTTAAGACAGGCTTCTAACTTGGCTAATTGATTAGTATCATCTGGCTTCATTGACAGGTATAATTGTGTGTCATCTGCATAACAGTGAAAATGTATACAGTGCTTTCTAATAATGTTGCCTAACGGAAGCATATATAAACTAAAAAGAGTAGGGCCAAGCACAGATCCCTGTGGAACTCCATGACTAAGCTTTGAGCTGAGAGAAAACTCATCATTTACATGAACAAACTGGAACCTATCAGATAAATAAGATCTAAACCACTGCAACGAAGTTCCATTAAGTCCAACATAGTGTTCTAATCTATCAAGTAGAATATTATGATCAATAGTATCAAAAGCTGCACTAAGATCTAAAAGGACAAGTACAGAAACTAGTCCATTATCAGATGCAATGAGGAGGTCGTTAGTGACCTTCGCTAAGGCTGTTTCAGTACTATGATGGATTCTAAACCCAGATTGAAACTCCTCAAGTAAACCATTTCCCTGCAGGTGGTCAAATAATTGCGTAGCAACAACTCTTTCTAAGATTTTTGAAATGAAAGGGAGATTAGAGATTGGTCTATAGTTAGCTAAAGCTCCTGGATCTAGCGTTGGCTTTTTGAGTAAGGGTTTAATTACAGCCGTTTTAAAAGCCTGCGGTACATGGCCTAAAGTTAATGAAGAATTGATTATATGAAGAATAAAGCTACCAATAAGTGGGAAGACTTCTTTAAATAACCTGGTAGGAATAGGGTCTAAAAGACAAGTTGAAGGTTTGGATGAGGAAACTATTTTGTCTAACTCACAAAGGTCGATTGGAGTAAACTCATCAAGACAGACATCAATAGAAGGAGCTGTAGTAGTTACAGTATTTAAGTTAACTGTGGGAAGAATATGATTGATTTTATCTCTGATGGATGAAATTTTATTACTGAAAAAGTTCATAAAGTCCTGACTAGTAAGCTCTAAGGGGATGCTAGGATTGACAGAGTCCTGACTCTTTGTCAACCTGGCTACAGTACTGAAAAGAAACCTGGGATTATTCTTGTTCTCTTCTATTAATGCAGAGTAATAACTCGTTCTAGCTTTTCTAAGAGATTTTTTATAAATTAAAAGATGATTTCTCCAAGCTAAATAGATTTCATCTAAATTAGTAGAGCGCCATTTTCTTTCTAATTGACGAGTCTTCTGTTTTAAGCTACGAGTTTCTGTGTTGAACCAAGGAGTTAAAAATCTCTGATTAGACTTTTTCTTTTTTAAGGGGGCCACCAAGTCTAGAGCCTGATGCAGAGAAGCTGAAACACTATCCACCATGTTATCAATTACAGAAGGAGCAAGCTGTCTATAGCTTATTTCCGTTGTGTTGACACATGGCATAGAGGAAACAATCTGCATAAATTTGGAAACAGCATCATCTGAGGGGCATCTACTGTGATAATATTTTTCTTTAGGAGCCAAATAGTCAGAAATAGTAAAATCAAAGGTTAACAGACAATGGTCTGACAGTACAGGGTTATGAGGAGACACTACAAGATTTTCTATTTCTATGCCATATGTCAGAACAAGGTCCAATGTATGGTGGAGGTAATGAGTAGAATTTCCTACTGTAACGTGCGGCTCGACATGGCGACGTCCCACCGGGAGATTCGAACTCACGCCTCCCGCTCCGGAGTCCCACACCCTACCTGTGTCGCCAATAGGGTCAACCCACTTGGCAAGCCAAGTAGGGTGCTCATATTGAGTTCGCTACACTACTCCCCTCTGGTTCTCGACATCGTCCCGATGTCAGCGCCCCATTACTGCTTTGGACAGGAGATCCCACTTCTGACACCAGTGTAACGTGCTGCTCGACATGGCGACGTCCCACCGGGAGATTCGAACTCACGCCTCCCGCTCCGGAGTCCCACACCCTACCTGTGTCGCCAATAGGGTCAACCCACTTGGCAAGCCAAGTAGGGTGCTCATATTGAGTTCGCTACACTACTTTCTGAGAAAACCCAATCGAGTCTAATATTGAATTAAAAGCCACATTAAGGCAGTCACTATCTACATCCACATGTATATTAAAGTCCCCTACTATAATTATTCTATCAGATTTCAGCACTAAATCAGCTAAGAAATCAGCAAATTCGGATAAAAATTCTGAATAGGTTGATGGGGGACGATAAACTATGGCAAATAAAATTGGGTTTAACCTGGAATTGCTCAAGTGCCCAACACTGAGGACGAGGCCCTCAAAGGAATTATAACATGTTTTTTGCTTTACATTAACTAGTAATTTGGAATGGTAAATTGATGCTACTCCTCCTCCACGACCAGAACTTCTGGGATTTTGACAGTTTAAATAACCAGAGGGAGTTGATTCATTTAAACCAACATAATCCTCTTGCCCTAACCAAGTCTCTGTAAGGGAAATTAAATCAATCTGATGATCAATTAACAGATCATGGACTAACAGAGACTTGGGAGTTAGAGGCCTAATATTTAATAAACCACATTTAATTTTTAAATTATGAGGAGGAACAGAGGCCAAATCATTCAATTTAGAGGCTTTATGTTTAATTTGAGTTTTACCAATATTTTGCTTTATCACTTTGGGATGCTTATACATTATATTTTTATTTACTTTGGAGGGAGCAGACAACGATTCTCTGATGGGGAAGACAGGGGCTAAGCTGAGGGGTGGCGGATGAAGAGGAGCTGCAGAGAGGCGTGTAAGACTGCGACTCTGCTTCCTGGTCCCAACTCTGAGTAGTCAGGGTTTTGGAAATTTGGATAAAAAAGATGCCAGATTGTTAGATAAATGAGAAGCACCATCCAAAGTGGGATGAATGCTGTCTCGTCTCATAAGACCAGGTTTTCCCCAAAAAGAGCTCCAATTGTCAATGTAGCCCACGTCATTTTTAGGACACCACACAGACAGCCAGCGGTTCAAGGATGACGAGCGACTAAACATGTCATCACTGGTCAGATTGGGGAGGGGCCCAGAGAATACTACAGTGGCAGACATCGTTTTGGCAAAGTCACACACCGATTCTATATTAAGTTTTGTGACTTCCGACTGCCGGAGACGGATGTCATTAATGCCGGCGTGAATAACAATTGTGGAATATTTACAGTTACTTTTAGCCAGCATTTTCAAATTTGACTCGATGTCGCCTGCTCTGGCCCCAGGAATGTATGTGACTATGGCCGCTGGAGTCTCTAGGTTCACGTTTCTGACTACAGAGTCGCCAATGATCAGAGTTTTTTCCTCAGCGGGTGTGTCGCTGAGCGGGGAAAAACGATTAGAAACGTGAACAGGTTGGTGGTGAACCGGGGCTTTGCGACTAGGCTTCCTTCTCACCGTCACCCACCCAGTCTCCTCGCTGCTGAGGAGAGCCGGGGAACCGGTGACAGGGGGGGCTAAGCTAGCTAGCTCCGCTGCAGCTAATGGGCGTCCGTCGAGATTAACTGGCGCAGAGGGTGTTTCAATGCAGCGGAGCCGGGATTCCAAATCAGACAACCTCGCCTCGAGCGCCTCAAAAAGACAACATTTATTACATTTACCGTTATCACTAAAAGAGGCAGAGGTGTAGCTAAACAGCTGACAGAGAGAGCACACCAGAGGAGGAGAGGAAAGAGAGCTAGTAGCCATAGCTAGTGGCTCGAGAGCTGGAGAGCAAACCACACAGGCAGACAGCAAAACAGGAAGTGACGATACGTTACCACAAGGAAGTGACGATCCTCAGGATAGTATGGTCCACAGTGTCGTGGACTATACCCACCTCTGATCATATAATTCAAGTATGCATGAGTAAATTACTGTAGCGAACTCAATGTAAGCACCCTACTTGGCTTGCCAAGTGGGTTGACCCTATTGGCGACACAGGTAGAGTGCGGGACTCCGGAGCGGGAGGCGTGAGTTCGAACCTCCCGGCGGGACGTCACCATGTCGAGCAGCACGTTACATTACTATTATGAATGGGTTTTCTTTCCTACTTTTTCTCAATGGAAAAAACACCAGAATAAAAATACAGAAAAAAATACATATTTTTTTCATTTATGTAAACCATGGCAAAAAAAAAAAAAAAAAAATCCTGCAGGACAAAACGTGGCACTTGATATTTTCCAACCTGTTTGTATACCACCATAGACAGAGAGAGAACCTGAAGCAGACAGAGCACAGAGAGGGAAAGATGAGAAAGAAGAGAGGAGCCAAGGAGAAGAAAGTGTTCAGGCAGAGGGTCCAGGAGAGGTGGGAGCAGAGGAAGGAGAGAAGGATACACCAGTAAAAAGTCCAAACACAGGACATTTGGGTGGGACCCCAACTGGCCCAATATTCCAACATTTAAGCCTTGGTTGTACAATACTTCAAATGATAAGTTCCATTATGCAATATTACTGTGCAAAATTTAAAAAAAATAAATAAAAAATAGTGTAAAATTAACATATTCTGGTTACAAGCGTGTCATGTGTTTTCTGCCCCGCCCCCCCCCGCACTCCCACTCCCTCCAGAAAAATATGTTGCTACCGCGCCAAGGTCTTTAAGACAGAAGAAACACTGCATTAGCATGGCAGTAATTTTTTTGAGGCGGGCCTTCACCCAGAAATATTACAAGAGGAAACACTGCTCTTGCGTAATATTGCTTAAATCTAAGTACATCTGTGCTGACCCCCATGACACTCAGGCACGGAACAAGGCAAACAGCACCAGTGAGAGTCCAACAAAAGTACCTGGTCAAGTCCCCCCAGAAACAACTCGCCCCAGCCAGTTACAGCCACTCCATAACCAGCTCGCTCCATGGCCAACTCTCCGCACAACAAACTCGCCTCGGCTGGGTGTCTGATAAGCAACACCAGTGTATCCAACACAGAACATCGTGGGAGAAGCAGCGGCCTGACACGACCTGGCTCAAAGGCACGCTAACTGATGGCGATAAAAAAGTTTTGTTTTGTTTTTTCAATAAAGTGAAAAACCAAGATGATGCTGTGGGCACCCAGAACAATGCAGACTGATACCGGAGTGATGGCTCAGTTGGTAGAGCATCTGCCCCACACCCGGGAGGCAGGGGTTCAAATCCCGGCCGGGTCATGCCGAAGACCATATAAAAGTGGAACTTCCTGCCATCCAGCTTGGTGCTCAGCAATAAAATGGAATGGAGGAGGGAACTCTGTGGTGGCGCCTTGCATGGCAGCAGCCCTCTGATTCTGCACTTGGGGTGTGTGTGATTTACACTGTAGATAGGTAAAACACAATCTCGTTCTGCTGTACATGATTGGTTGTACGGCTGAATGACAATAAGGGTGAATTAATTAATTAATTAATATTCACGCTCAGAAGGGATTGCATACAAACAGAGAGCCCTAGGGGGACAACCAGAACAATGACTATTGTTATACATCCCCGGAGTAAGGAGAGGAAGTCCGGTGCCAGTTAATCACGCGATTGATATGTATTGACTCATATGTATATCAATATGTAAATGTGCCATGCATTCTCTCTTGTCTGTATAAAAGAGCTGACTTTACATGCCTCACTAGCGCACTCACAGGAGCGCACACACACACACACACAGCACAGCGCTACAGTATGTCTCATGATGATGAAGGAATAAAACATCTGAAACCTTCAGCTCGCCGTGTCACACCTGAACTTATTTTGTTCCTCCACACTGGTGACCCTTGACAAAGAATGGAACACGAGGTGAACACCCCGGAGATCACCCGGACGGGAAGCCTCAGAACGCGTCACGGTGCGTCCCTTGCTTGACCTTTTACCTCCACACTGGTGACCTGACAAGGAAGAATGACCGTCTGCTCCCTCTCACCGCGCTGTGGATTCCAGAGACCGGGGATCGCCTACATCCTTCACATCCACACGGGAGCGCACGCGCCTTGTCCTCTCTCCACGATGGCGACCTCCAGGGCCAGACGGAGAGCGCGGCGCTGGGACCGAGACGCACGCGGATCAGCGACACGAGCAACGCACAGAAACAGCCTGAACAGGGAAGACCATTGGCGCCGACTGCATTGATTTCCATCAAGCTCCCTGACCCTGACTCACCTCTCGACAACGGTCCTTCCACGCACAGAAGCCACGTGCGCACACTGCAGGATTACGAGGACAGCGCAACTTTCAGCTATGTGGTCACTGTGCCAGGGGCGTGCCACGCACCAGGGACAAACCGGCTCCACAGACTGATACATTCGTCCTCCGCCGCTGCACACGCCCGAGAAAAATAGCCGATCGCCACCCTCGGAACCTCCAGGGCTGCTCGCACACCTGGAGAGGACGTGCAGGCTGCACACAGGACTTTGTATGGGTTTCCAACCACAGCGCACAAGGGGAATTTAGCCAATTGCTTTCCCCGATGACTTTAGGGCTGCTTCCCGCACCTAAAGCCAAACTGCCGAGTCCCTGACACAGCTTCAGTTTATCACAGCCGCTACGCATCCTCGAGGAATTTGGCTGCTCGCCTTCCCCACATCCTCGCTGGATCGGGCCGCGAGAGAAGTCAGAGATATAATTTTTTTTTTTTTTTTCACAGCCGCTGTGGATCTCCGCCAGGCTTAACGGGAAAGTCCCTCACCATCGCGGAGCCACACGCAATTTTTGCGCGGCCCAGGCACCTTTGACGTCCCGGGCCGGCACTCGCTTACTCCCGCCCCCTCCTCCTGCACAGAGTTTTTCCCGCACCTCACTCCTTAAGCCGGCCAATCGCCGTCTGGTTCCATTACGCACGACTGCACACTGGCCTGTGTGCCCACGATCCACGGCCGTTCAACGTGCTGGAACTCGGAGCGGAGCACACTGCCCTTTCCACCCCTCCCCCGTCCCCCTCATGGACTGACATGCTCTCCGACAGTTCTACCGGAGCTGGAGCCAAAGGGGGGGGGGGGGTCACAGCCCCTTCTGACCGTTCTAGGGGGAGCCGTGTGGGCACCCAGCACAATGCAGACTGATAATATTCACGCTCAGCATGGATTGCATACGAACAGAGAGCCCTAGGGGGACAACCAGAACAATGACTATTGTTATACATCCCCGGAGTAAGGAGAGGAAGTCTGGTGCCAGTTAATCACGCGATTGATATGTATTGACTCATATGTATATCAATATGTAAAGGTGCCATGCATTCTCTCTTGTCTGTATAAAAGAGCTGATTTTACATGTCTCAAGAGCGCACTCACAGGAGCACACACACAGCACAGCGCTACAGTGTGTCTCATGATGATGGAGGAATAAAACATCTGAAACCTTCAGCTCACCGTGTCACGCCTGAACTTATTTTGTTCCTCCACAATGCATGTGTTGTGTCTGTAAAACGTAGACCAATGATGAGGCGAGTGGTGAACTGCACAGGACTTTATTATATGCTCACAGTATCCAGACAGACGCTTCCGCTGGGCAGAGAGGTGGTCAACAGACTGCCCCTCTACCACACAGCCCTCTGATACCCTGGGCAACGTCACCACCTGTGTAACACCATAACATGTCCCATGAACAACACTACAGCATGGAGTGTGGTTTTGCCAGGAGGTCCTTATTTAAATCCTTATTTAAATCCTCCACCTGAACAACGAGAGCAAGTTTTTAGCCAAAGTCAAATTCCTTGTATGTGTTGTGCATACTTGGCCAATAAAGCTGATTCTGATTCTGAGGTGCAGCCAACAGCAAAGTGTGATCATGGAAAACAGCTGAGCTCTGGCTTCCAGCGATCAGCTGATTTGATCCACTTCCTCCGGTGTTCGCCAGTCATGTTTTAAGTTCAAAGAAATTAAAAGTTTGGTTAAAATAGATAAGTTGCTTTTTTTTTTTTTTAAACTGTAACACTGAAAAACCTCTCCTCCCTTGCAGAAAAAAAAAAAAATTACGGTCAGATATTCAGAGATTTCAACAAACAACAGAAAATTAAGCTGCTGAGGCTGCGTGTCCACCAAACGTGTTTTTCAGTTGTGGGTGACTAGTTTATATTCATTCTCTATGTAGTCCAGCGTCTACAGCGCTGAAACGCTCTCTGCAGGGGCCGCTTTTTGTCGTGGCGCTCAGTAGTGGGGGGGGGCGGATCGATCCAGCTGTCGATAATATCAACACCATCGTTGGTAGTGATATTGATCAATAGCAGTGTAACCAGGTCAATACTCTGTGTCTGTGTTGCCGCTCCTGTCACAGCAGAACAGGCACACGTTGCTCCTCATCTTCTTGTGCTTTTACCTCCTCCCTCCTCCTCCATCTTGTACAGCTTCCTTCCACAAGCTGTCAGGATGCTGAACAGTTGACCCGGAATCTCTCATACACACTACTGCACCTACGGACATTTTGTATATGTTATAGTTAGTTAGTTTTTCTTTTTCCCCAAGTATGTCTCAGGGATGTGTGAATGGATGGGGGGGGGTGGGGGTGGGGGGTGGAGCTATGTGGGAGTGTGTCTTAAATCATGCTGCTTCTTATATGGATGCCGAGAGAAACGCAATTTCATCTTGCCTGCACTACAGTTGTATGTACAGCAATATGACAATAAAATTTGATTTGATTTGATCACGTGACTCAGCAGCACCAGGTAAACAAGCTAGAAGCAGCAGCCGCCAGCTGCAGGCAGCGCGCACACAGCACTGAGATGGAGCAGAAGAATGGCACAGAGGAGGCAACAGCAAGCTGTACAATTTGTAGAAAGGCTGTGAAATACAGTGGTAACACAATTTATACAAGCATATGAAAAATCATCCAAAAGACAATGCCAAGCTACAGAAATGGAGAGAGGAGAGAAAGCCCTTGGCCCCGACACACCCAGACCCCCGACTCAGATGCAGAGATCATTGGCAGAGGCCTTTCAGAGCAGCAGAGAATATCCAGGCCGATATTAGTGGTGGAAGGAATATTTTAGTCATCTTCAGCATTAGTTCATATAATGTTCAAAGTGCAACTGGTCAATTGTTACTTTAGCCAACTCAAAAAGTATAAATTATGCGGAGACCTTGGTATAATACATTTATCACATTGAAACAGTTTATTTAAATGAAAACATTTACTGGAATTGAAACAAATATACTGAATATAATATGGCTCAAATTTGACTGAATATAATTACCCTTTTGTGTTAATTGTGAAAGTGATACTCTATGTATTTACATAACCTATTTACGTAACCTAAACTTTGCCCACATTCTGTCCTGGGTTTTAACTAATTAATAATCCAAAGGAAAAATCACAAAACACTCAAAGGTTATGAAAATTCATTCAGATTTAGTAATTTGATGATGCATCCACCTTAATGATTAAATAGTATTGGTATTGTGTCAGCGATACTGGCCCTGTATTTACTTGGTATCGGATTGATACCAAATGTTGCAGTATGGCACACCACTAGCGCTCAGAGTTGA
Organism: Pholidichthys leucotaenia; assembly: GCA_020510985.1. Taxonomy (NCBI): domain Eukaryota; kingdom Metazoa; phylum Chordata; class Actinopteri; order Cichliformes; family Pholidichthyidae; genus Pholidichthys; species Pholidichthys leucotaenia. Next base: position 65,736,867 of record CM035841.1, read on the forward strand.
AAAAATTTCAACTTTTCAGACAACAGCTGAGCTCGTCAATGTCAGACCTTTCCAAGCAGCCAATCGGAATAAGGAAGGGCGGGACATACGACACCAGTACAGTCTGTACTCAGGCTCCTGTTTTCTGTCTCATTATATTTTGCATCCAGAGCTGCTACCAATGCTAGAATACGTTTCTTGTCCACTGATGTTTAGAGAGTGCTATTAAAAAATAAATAGAAAGTCTGACCATAGGAAAAGTTTTAGTGCTGAGCTGTGAGTGATAAGCTGTAGCTGGGATACAGGGCACACACCTTTTTTTTTCAAAGCACAGTGCACAAGCGCTGAAAAAAAGCTGCTCAGGCCAGTCGGGAGGCAAAAAACCCATTTGGTGGACACGCAGTAGACTCGTTCGCTGTGTAGCACCACAGGGCGTCACTTGATGGGGTGAGATTGTTGTGGCGCGAGTTGGCCATGGAGCGAGCTGGTTATGGGGAGGCTGTAACTGGCTGGGGCGAGTTGGTTATGGGGGGACTTGACGATGAACCCCAACCAAAGCAGCCATAAATCAGCCTTTAGATCAGGCGTGTCCAATCATGTGCCATGGAGGGCCAACACCCTGAAGGTTTACTCTCTTCTACCCAGTCTCTTCAGCAGGTGTTTTCACTCATCAGCAATCAGTGGGCAGAAGTTCAGTGAAATCTGCTGTTGAAGACACTGGTTGGAGGTAAAACCTGCAGAGTCTTGGCCCTCCACGGCACATGATTGGACACCCCTGCTTCAGATGCAGCCTACCTGACCTGTGAGTGTTCTGACCTTCTGGGCCGCGGTCTTCCAGGCTGCCCCACCTGAACTGAGACAGATGCGCTGCTCACCGCAAACTCGCACCCCAGATCATGTGCTGTACCACAGAGCTAAGAGACAAAACAACTAGACAGCTGAAACAGTCCTCAAAACCACAGTTGCTAAGCTAGTTAAGCTAGCTGGTTTTAGCTTGGTTCACCGTTCTTTTAAATCCTGTTTGAAAGCAGAAACGGAACCAGAACCTTCTCCGGGTCAGCTTAGTTATCGTCTCACAAATATTCCTCACATTTGTTTGTGACCAACACAAGTCTTTTGAACAGTTTTACCAGGATAGCTCGGCTCAGGCCTCAAAGCTCCTCTGGTCTCGTCGCCAGCTTGAATGGAGCAACGCCGATGTCAAAATGACGTCACACTAGTGACGTACATCCACCCACAAAAAAACTGTCTTTTGCTTTACATGTTTTTCTGGAACCATTTAACACTGCCTTATTAGGTCGAAATGAACTTATTACAGAAAAATAGAGGGTGCTGTTAATAAGTTTTTGTAAACATTAGATCACGTGACCGGATGTTACTGCTGTTAGCTTTTTTAATAACTTTATTTACGTTGAAGAAAACAAACAAGATTGTTGTGTTCGTTGAGGAGAGAGGAGACTTGCAGTTGAACCATCGTAACTTTATTTTAGCGGCAGCTCACTCAGACACGTTCACATCGGCTCTCATGTTGGCCGTTTCTTATTCTACTGAGTGCATCATTCAAACAAGCGGTAACAAGGTAGCAGCGACGCCTAGTGGTAAACACTGATCATTACATCCCCCTTTCTTTGAGGTGAATAAACATTAATAAACACTGATGCAAAACAGTGTATGTATTCAGTATGAATGGACTAATACAAAACACAAATTTCAGTTCTCCCTGAATCAACATGCCCAAAGAAATTAACATCTGTTACCTTTTTTTTTTCATTCTTTGCTTTTTTTTTCTTTTTTTTTTTTAAACACTTTACTTAAATTCTTACAAGTCCAACCTGTCTGGTTTCTTTATTTCTCGTTTTGATCTTCTCGGTTCATCTTAGTCAGGTGGAACGTTTGCTTCACAGTTCATAAGAGGTGTGGTTGTGAGAGATTCTGGGTGAGCATTACTGGGCCCACCAGGTGCTTGTGGCGTCTTGAGGAGACTGCGGCGATTGCGCCTGAGCACCTGTCCATCCTCGGTTCTCACTGTGAATGATCTTGGAGCAACTTCCTGTAATACAACTCCTTTAGTGTTCCAGCCAGATGCATCCTCGATCCTAACTGGGTCGTTGTTGGCCAGTGGAGAGAATGGTTTGGCTGAAGTGTCATAGAATGTCTTTTGTTTCAGTTTCTGCTTCTCAAGCTTGTTTCTGAGTTTTGTATCTTTCCTTTGTGAAGTAGCATTTGGGTAGCTGGGAAGCGTTGTACGCAGCTTCCTGTTCATTAGTAGCTCAGCAGGTGACAGTCCGCACTGAAGTGGAGAGGCGCGGTAACTGAGTAGAGCCAAGTATGGATCCGAGTTGCTGTCTGCAGCTTTCTTAAGCAGTTGCTTCAGAATGTGGACGCCTTTTTCTGCTTGTCCATTTGATTGTGCATAGTGTGGGCTTGACGTCACATGCCGAAATTCATACTGTTCTGCAAACTGCTGCCATTCCCTGCTACTGAAGCATGGTCCATTATCTGTCACCACAATGTGTGGGATGCCATGCCGAGCAAATGTGGATTTGGTATGAGTGATCACACAGGCTGATGTAGTGCTTGAGAGTAGTGCCATTTCTGGAAAGTTGGAAAAGTAGTCCATGACTACTAAGTAGTCTTTGCCTTTAAGGTGAAACAGGTCCATCCCTACTTTGTGCCAAGGGGATGCAGGACTTTCAGATATCACCATTGGCTCTTTGCTTTGTTTATTTCGGTGTTTCTGGCACGTTTCACAACTACTCACAAGCGTCTCTATGTCTTTGTTTAGTCCAGGCCAGTACACTGACTCCCTTGCTCTCCTTTTACATTTTTCAATCCCTTGGTGGCCTTCATGTATCCTGTTTAACAAATCTGGTCTTAGAGCCTCAGGGATGACTATTCTTCCTTTCTTCAGTAATAGTCCATCAACAAAACTGAGATCTCCTCTGACATGGTAATAGTGAGGGCAAGATCCTGCAGGCCGTCCCTCGTCCATGTTCTGAATGACACGTTGTAGCTCGGTGTCCTGTGATGTCACCTCAGCTATTTGTTTCGACTTTGTGTCAGATACTGGCAGAGCACACGACACCATGTTGATGTGATTTTCAATATCCTCATCTGTGGAACTCGGACACTTTTCAGCAGGTGCTCTGGACAAGGCATCTGCGAGTATCAGGTGCTTTCCCGGTGTGTGAACCAGTTCAAAATCGTACCTTTGCATTTTCATCATTAGGCGTTGGATCCGTGGGGACATTTCGTTAAGATTCTTCTTGATAATGGAGACGAGTGGGCGGTGGTCAGTTTCCACAGTAAAAGACGGCAGTCCATAGACGTAACGGTGAAACCACTCCAGCCCGTAGGAAACGCCTAAACACTCTTTTTCAATCTGGGCATATTTGCATTCAGACTTTGTCATAGCCCTTGACGCACAGGCTACTGGTTTCCTCTCCCTCTGCCTGTAGAAGCACTGCTCCGATGCCATCTTTGGACGCGTCAGTTGACACTTTGAGCTTTTTCCGGTGGTCATAGTAGGCTAATGCTGGTGCTCTGGTAAGAGTTTGCTTAAGTCTTTGCCACTCTTGCTCATGTTTTTCGGCCCATTTAAAGTCACAGTCGTTGTGTAAGAGCTCTCGGATGCATGACGTCTTTGCTGTGAGGTTGGGAATAAATTTGCCTATGAAATTTACCATTCCCATGATACGTAACACGCCCGTTTTGTCTGTTGGTCTTGGCATGTTCAGTATTGCTTTCACTTTATCGTCATCTGGTTGTATGCCTTGAGCTGTGAGTTTGTCTCCGAGGAAGAGAATCTCTTGTACTGCAAACTCACACTTGGCTCTATTGAGTTTCAGCCCGTACTTCTGAATGCACTCCATCACTTTAAGTCTCTGGTTGTGCTCTTGGAGAGTCGAGCCCCATACAATAATGTCATCTATGTAAACTCTGACTCCCTCTAGGCCTTCAATGATCTGTTCCATCGCTCTGTGGAATATTTCTGGCGCAGATTTTATTCCAAATGGCAGCCTAAGAAAACAGTATCTACCGAAAGGTGTGTTAAAAGTACAGTACTTAGTGCTGCTCTCATCCAGTTTTAACTGCCAGAAACCCTGAGAAGCGTCGAGCTTTGTGAAGTAGTTAGCTCCTGCCATCTCACTGACTAGTCTCATCTCACAGCACCAGTAAATATACAGGGAACAGACATCGAGATGGTGACATCCTACAAGTACCTGGGTATTCATCTGAACAATAAACTAGACTGGTCACACAATACTGACGCACTCTACAAGAAGGGACAGCGCAGGCTGTTCCTGCTGAGGAGACTCAGGTCTTTTGGTGTACAAGGGGCGCTGCTGAAGTCATTCTATGACACGGTGGTGGCATCAGCCATCACTTTTGGAGTGGTCTGCTGGGGCAGTGGCATTACTGCAGCCGATAGGAAGAGACTGAACAAACTGATTAAGAAAGCTAGCTCTGTCCTGGGGCAACGCCTTGATCCGATGGAGGAGATGGGAGAGAGAAGGACGGTGGCTAAACTGTCATCTCTGCTGGAGTCCGAGTTCCACCCTATGCAGGACATACTGGATGCACTGAGGAGCTCATTTAGCAGCAGACTACATCATCCCAGGTGCACAACCGAGAGGTTTCGTAGGTCCTTCCTACCAACGGCTGTCAGACTGTACAACCTAAGCAGGGCTGCTCGCAGAGATAGCAAAAAGACGTAACAAACTAATAGTTTTTTTTGAATGCAAAAGATGCAATAGACTTACACAATGGTCCTCTCCGGCATACAACTAGGAACATACCGGTCGCTATGGAGGGTGAGAATATGTATGGGCACATAATCATACCATGTAGGATAACTAAATAGACGGTTATGCTGTTTCATCCCACCTAGCAACAATGCTCTGCACTGTGTGTGTTTATATATTTACATATTTATTCCATCTAGCTACAATGCTCTGCACTGGGTGTGTTTATATTTATATATCTATATATTTATTCCATCTAGCTACAATGCTCCGCACTGTGTTTTTATATATCTACATATTATTCCATCTAGCTACATTGCTCCGCACTGTGTGTGTTTATATACTTGCATATTTATTCCACCTAGCTGCAATGCTCCATACTGTGGGTGTTTATATATTTACATATTTATTCCATCTAGCTACAATGCTCTGCACTGTGTGTTCATATATTCATATATTTATTCCATCCAGCTACAATGCTCTGCACTGTGTGTCTGTGTGTGTGTGTGTATATATATATTTTATAGTAATATGTACATATGTATATTAGCTGCTCTTGCTTGCTTGTTTTTTGTTCTTGCCTTCTGATTGTTGCTCTGAGTGTTGCTATCCCTGTGCTGTTGCAATCCTGGAATTTCCCCGTTGTGGGACTAATAAAGGCTTATCTTACTATTTCCTCACGTGTGGGGATTTGGTAGTACTCGCGCTTAATGTTCTCATTTAGATCTTTTGGGTCCATGCACATTCTCAACTCACCATTCTTTTTCTTTGTGACGACCATCGAGTTGACCCAGTCTGTGGGCTCCTGCACCTTTTTGATCACGCCCATGTTGGTCATCCTGTCCAGTTCTCGTTTGAGGGCTTCACGCAGTGGAGCTGGGACCCTACGTGGTGCGTGCACAACTGGTTGGGCGCCTTCTTTTTTTTTTTTTTTTTTTATTTAAGTTTTTGTAAAGGGTATACAGGTCGTTACAGCAATGCATTGTTTACATTTTCATCACATGTTCCCTTATTTTCTGATATCTGACAACATTGGAAGATTAATTCTTACAACACCCCTTTTTTTTTTTAAAGTGAAAGAAAAAGTGAAATTAAAGAGGAAAAAAAAACAAAAAACAAATAAAAAAAAACAAACCCAGTAAAAAACAAACAAAAAGAAAAAGTAAGTAAATAAAGATAAAAGAGCATCTGAGTAGCGTTGGAACAAAGAGCGGAACCATTATTGAAATGGTATTTGTCAAAGATTAGATCTAATGGAAGACACATATGCGGTCCAGGGTTGCCAAAAGTTCATGAACCCATCCATGTCCTGTCTCAGTGCGAATGTCAACTTTTCCATCGAGTAAATGTCTTGGATCACGTTAGTCCAATCTTCAGGTGTAGGACAGTCCTTCAACATCCATTTTTTAGTTAGAGCTTTTTTGCTTGCCAATATTAAAACATTGAATAAGTATTTTTCTCCTCGTCTTTCCAGTGAGTCCGGTAGTAAACCCAAATCCAAAGTTACAAAAGAAAAGGGAACTGTAATTTTGAATATTTTCCCCAATATTGTCTGTACCTTGGTCCAATATTGGTGGATAACTGGGCATGACCAAAACACATGAAAATGATTTGCAGTCTTTTCACCACACAAGCGCCAACAGTTCAATCCCTTATGGGTAAATTTGTTTTGTGCAGGTGTTCTGAAAAATCTTGCCAAGTTTTTCCATCCAAATTCTCTCCACTGCAGGGATGAGGTACTTTTCCATTGCTGTTTATTTAGCTTTTCCCATATTTCCAGTTGTAAAGTGAAATTCCCCTCTTTTTCCCATCTCTCTTTTATATAAGATGTGTTGTCTCCTTTTAAGTCTTGAAGACCTTGGTATATTTTAGAAATGTATCTGATCCCTGGGATCCCTTTATATGCCATTAAGAAGACCTTCAGAACACCTGACTGGGCCCTTTCCAAAACCTCCTTTTTAAGTATATTGTTTATGTGGTGTCTAAGCTGGAAGAACCTGTAAAGGTCTTGATTTATTAGGCCTTGTTTTTTCAAATCTTCAAAACTTCTTAAGATTTGCCCTTTAAAAAAATCGTAATATTTTATCAGCCCTTTCTCCTTCCACTTTTTTAAATCTGGTGTCTGTTTTATTAGGAGTAAAGTCCTGATCATAGGCAATCCATTGCAGAAGTCGATAGGGCTCTTTAGTTTGATTCTCTCTGACTATCTTAAACCAAATTTTTAGCGGGGTCTCTATCCACGGGTTAGTGTTATTCAAAAGCTTAGGTAAGGCATTGTTCCCTATTATCGCCTGTAGGGGGATGTCACTTGTTATTTGGCATTCGATCTCCTTCCATTGTGCAGTGTAGACTGGGTTACATATCTCTACTAAAGTTTTAATTTGTGCGGCTTTAAAGTAGTCCCTGATATTTGGCAGCGCGAGCCCACCTTTGTCTTTGTTTAGCTGTAGGGTTCTATATCTGATTCTAGGTCTCTTGCCCTGCCATATGAATCTTGAGATCCTTCTGTCCAGCTCCTGCCATGTTTTTTTGGGAGGTTCTACCGGTATTGTTTGGAAAAGGTATAGAAGACGTGGAAGTATATTCATTTTGACTGCTTCAATTCTTTGTGCAGTACCCAAGAATGGTATCATATTCCATCTTGCTAGGTCAGATTTTATTTTTGTCACCAGTGGATCATAGTTTAGTGATATAATTTTGTTGAGTTGTTTCGGGATATTGACCCCCAGATATTTCATAGATTCCGACTCCCAGTTAGTTTTGAGTTTGCTTAGTGAATAATGATTTGGGTCATAGTTGAATGTTAAAACTTGGGTTTTATGCATGTTTAATTTGTACCCTGATAAATCTCCATACTCTGAAAAAACTGAGGTTAGTTATGGTAAAGAAGTGTTCGGCTGCCCTAGGTATATTAAAATGTCATCAGCAAAGAGTGATTTTTTTTTTTTATGTTCCTTCTGACCAAGTGTAATACCTTGAATTTTTTGGTTTTGTCTTATCCATTGGCTCAGAGGTTCTATGAAGATTGCAAAGAGCAGTGGAGACAGGGGCAGCCCTGACGACATCCTCTTTCCAGTTCAAAAGAAGATGATAAAATACCGTTAATCCTTATTTTAGCTGTTGGTTTTTTATATAATGCCTGTATAGTTCTAATGAAGTTGTTATGAAAATTGAAACTGGATAAGATTCTATATAGAAAAGACCAGTCAACCGAATCGAATGCTTTTTCAGCATCTAATCCCAATATGACTGCATTTAAGTTATATTTTTTTATATGATGAATTATGTGTAAAGTGCGTCGAATGTTGTCTTGTGTCTGTCTTTGTCTTATAAAACCTGTTTGGTCTAAATGAATTAGGTCTGTCAGTATATTTTCTAACCTTTTGGCAAGGATAATGGTAAAAAGCTTATAGTCCTGATTTAGTACACTGATTGGTCTGTAGTTGGAGCACTCTAGTTTATCCTTTTCAGGTTTAGGTATAACTGCAATGACCCCTTCTCTCCAGGAGGGGGGGATTTCCCCTGTGTGAAGGACATAATTAAATGTTTTCAGGAGGAGAGGAGATAGTTGCTGTTTAAAGGTTTTGTACCACTCTGCTGTATAGCCATCAGCTCCTGGGGATTTGTTAGCTTTAAGTTTCATAATTGCTTTTTCCAATTCTTTAGGATGTATTTCTGACAGTAGTGTTTTATTTTGTGACTCCGTAAGTTGGGGAAGGTTTAATGTGTTTAGGAATGCCTCGGATGCGTTTTTATGTTTTTTGTGGGAGTATAAGTTCTTATAGTAATTCTCAAAGTTTTTAAGAATATCCTGAATTCTGAATTTTATTTCCTTTGATACTGGGTCTCTGATTTTGTAGATTGCTCTTTCTGTTTGATGTTTCCTCAATTTATAGGCTAGCAATTTTGCCGATTTACTGCCTGCTTCATAGTATTTTTGTTTCAGAAATGTAAGTTTCTTCTGGATTTCTATTGTGTAGATCTCATTTATTTGGTTTTTAATTTCCTTAATCTTGAGCGAGTCAGTAGAATGAGTGTTGCCTTTGTGTTCTTTTTCTAGGTTCCTAAGTTCTGACTCTAATGTGGATAGTTTTTCTTGTCTTAGTTTCTTTTGGGTTGCCAGTTTTGCAATAATCTTTCCTCTTATTACAGCTTTGCATGCATCCCACAGTATTAAAGGGGATACTTCTCCATTATCGTTATCTTCCAAATATCTGAGAATATCTGATTCCAATTCATCTTTCAATGGTCCTTTCAGGACATTTGAATTTAACCTCCAAGAAAATGTATTATTTGTGTATTTTTGGATATTTAAGTCCATGTAGATCGGACTGTGGTCGGAGAGATCCATCAGTCCTATTTTACATGTTTTTACTCTTCCAATGTCTCTATTAAACATAAAAAAATAGTCAATCCTTGAGTAAGATGAATGTGGAGTTGAGTAAAATGTATAGTCTTTTACACTGGGGTTGAGTTCCCTCCACACATCGCAGATTCCCAATTCTTTTAGTAGCATCCGAGTCTTCCTGTTTTGGGTGTTATTTTGATGTGGGGAATTACCAGAAGCATCCCAGTATGGATTCAGTCTAAGACTGAAGTCCCCACCACATATCACTAAACCTTGAGCTTTAGTTATCATTAGGTCGAATACATTTTTATAAAATTTCCAGTTAGCCCCTGGGGGAGCATACTCATTCAGCAGGGTGATATCTTCTCCCTCTAGCCGCCCAGTTACCAAACTGTATCTCCCTTCTTTATCTTTGTGTTCTGATTTTTTTTCAAATGTAATTTTGGTTGATATCAATGTCGCTACTCCCCTCCTCCTCCCTGATTTATATGAAGATGAAGAGATCATTTTAAACCCTTGTCTACTGAGTTTATTGTGTTCCACATCTGTTAGGTGGGTTTCTTGTAAAAATATTATTCCTGCTTTGTCTTTTTTCATTTTGCCTAGAATCTTGGATCTTTTAACTGGATTCAGGATTCCTTTTACATTATATGAAATTATTTTGGTTACACCCTGTTTCTCCATTGTGTTGTTTTGTTTAGTATAACTGTGTGGTGGCCCTCTTTTGTGCTACTCAGAAACTGAAAGAACATTAAAAACAAGAAAAACATTAAGAACATAGTGTAAAAAACTTTAAAACAAAAAGCTGTCATAAGAACTTCCTGAGCTGAGGTCTTTTTAAAGACCCTGTAAGAGCCTTGATGGAGTGAAGGCCCTGAGGGAAATTCCTCAAACTCTGTTACGTGTTGAGGGCCCTCTCTTACCACTGAAAGTAGTCCCATGCTTTTAACGTGAGTTTCAGAACCCAATCCAAACTTGTAATGATTTTTTTTTTTCCTTTTATGCCTAAACCCTGTGAAATTGTGTGCACCCTCCCACCCCCATCACATCAAACATTCACGCAAAAACAGTATTTGTTAGTATGAGGAGAACATGTGGATTATTGTCACATTTCTATTTTAACAAGTTTTTTTTTTTTTTTTTTTTTTTATTACAAAGACTTATTTGTTTCAAATAATATGATTGTTCCATGAAATGTTTTACCACATGCTGAATATGCATCTCCTTTAAAGTTTGTTACCTTGTATGAGGGGGGTTGGATGTGCGGATTGATTCAAGAGAAAAGAAAAAGGTCGCTATTCCAACCTGAAAACGGATAGTTTATCCGCGACGCTCTGGTGCTGGGTTTCCCGCTGCTGGTCCGTGGATTTTGAGGGTCTTTGTGTTGTCCATGTTTGCGCTTTGATCTTCTCACTCGGGTCTGCTGCGGGTTTAAATACCGTTACCGGGAGCCCTCTTTTCGCCATGTCAGCTGTTGCTTCTTCCGCCGAATTATAGAAACACGTTTCATCGCCGTAGAAGACCCTTAACTTCGCAGGAAATGGTGTCTGAAAGCGCAATTTCTTCTCTCTTAACACCTTTTTCACGTCATTGTATTCCCTGCGCTTTTTAAGGACCTCCGGGGCGTAATCGTGTTCCACGTAAACTTTTCTCTCCTGGTGCATAAATCCTTTTTTCTGCCAGGCCAGTCTTACAACCTCTTGTTTTATTTTGAAATTGGAAAATCTTACCAACACCGAACGTGGGGGCGCTTCCGCCGCCGGCCTAGCGGCTAATGAACGATGTGCCTTTTCTATCTTCAAGTCGGTGGTTTGTGGAATATCCAATTTCTCTCTTAGTAAGGATTCCACGCATTCTGCCATTGAGTTAAAACCATTTTCGGTTCCTTCTATCAGACCATGAATTCTTATGTTGTCTCTTCTTTGTTTTCCTTCTTGGTCGGTTAGCTTAGCCTCTATAGCTGCTTGTCTTTTGCGTAGGTCTAGCACAGAATCTTCGAGCACTTTTATTCGATCCTCTGTTTCCAAGATTCGGTTCTCGGCCTGGTCCACTCTGCTGTTTGTCCTTTTCAATTCTTCTCTGAATTCCCGAAATTCGGCCGTAACTTCTCAGCGAAATCGTCGTAGCTCCTCAAATAGTGATTTCAGGCTAACCCTTTTGTTAGCTATCACCAGTTCCTCGTCTTCTGAACGGAGATCTTCCAGTTCAGATTCTCCGGCCGATACGTGTCCTGGCCTGGAGAATTTCAGTTTCTTCTGTTTTCCTTTAGACATGATGATTTTGTCTTTTGATTTTCACTCCTCCAAAAATCCGTTAGTTTGATTTTCAAAGTGTTATCCTGGATTGGGTCTGAGAGCTTCAGTGTTAAGCTGCAGTCGCCATGGCGTCCAGACCGGAAGTCCTGGGCGCCTTCTTTTAGCTGGATTTTATATGTAAAGGGCAGTGTGCCAGAACCTTTGAACACATCAGAAAAGTTTTGCACAATAGCGTTAGTGTCACACTTGGAATCTGATTCAATGCAATACACTCTTTTCACTAACCCTAGCTCTTCACAGCTTTTATTACCCAACAGTGATTCACATTTCTCATTCACAACAGAAAAGTTTACATTGTGCACTTTACCTTTAACAACAACATTCAGTACAGGTACCAAAACACTGTATGGGTTGCCCATTGTAATCTTTCAACCCTGATTTCTTTCTGTATATGTGTGGCTTAACCTGCATTTCCTTTACATCAGACATGCTAATGAGGTTAGCTTTTGCACCAGTGTCCAGTCTCATAGTGACGATAGTCCCGTTAACCAGCAGAGGAGTGATCCACTTGTCCTCATTGGTAATGCTGTTGACTTTTTCTTCTTCATTTTCACAGTTAACGATGTCCACAAAGAAAGTGTCACTTAAGTCTGTGTCTTTGACTACATTCACGTTTTTGCCTTTCTTTCCTTCCTTTCTTTTGGTGAAGCATTGCTTGGCAAAATGATTCTTTCCATGGCAGTTGGAGCATACTTTATCAAACGCCGGGCATTGCTTTGGCTTGTGCTGTAATCCGCAACACTTGCAGAAGAACGTGGGATCCTCGGTCCGCTGTGCAGTCCCGGCCCGTGAGCGACGCCTCCCGCTCTGAGATGACACGGCGCCGACCGCTGCTCCTTCACTCGGAGGTGTGGCACCTGGCATGCCGCAGAACGTTTTCATGTGCTTCTGGGACAGTTCGCTTGCCTAGCAGAGTTTAACAGCCATCTCCAGCGTCAACTCCGTCTCACAAAGCAGTCTCTCTCTTAACTTTTTGTCCTCAACACCAAAAACAATTTGATCTCTGATCACTGAGTCCTTCAATGTCCCAAAATTGCAGGATTGTGCTTTCAAATGAAGAGCGGTCAAATAACTGTCAAAGGGCTCACTCTGTTGCTGCATACGAGATCTAAACATGTATCTTTCGTATGTCTCGTTTTTCTTAGGAGTGCAGTGAGCATCAAACTTAGCGAGCACGACATCCAGCTTATTTGGGTCTTCATCCGTTCCGAACACGAACGTGTTGTACACTTCAATGGCCTGTGGCCCTGCTAAGTTCAGCAAAAGTGCTACCTTTCTCGAGTCCGGCTTCGTGTCCAGTCCCATGGCCGTGACATACAAGTTGAACTGCTGCTTGAATGCTTGCCAGTTTTCATCTACGTTACCTGACAATTTCAGGTTTTCCGGCGGCTTCAACTCCATGACGACTTCTCATGTGGTTGCTCAGTTCATGCAGTTTACTCCTGGTACCATGTTGTGTTCGTGTTCGTTGAGGAGAGAGGAGACTTGCAGTGGAACCATCGTAACTGCGGCGGCATGAAATAAAGCGGCGTTGTTGAAGGTTTTAAGTAGAGTTTATTAAATCACACCGCCGTCACAGGATCCCCGCTCCAGCCCAAGTGTGTGCAGGCTGGGGCGGGATCCTCAGGCTCTCAGAGAAGAGACACAAAGTGCGTGTCATCAGCAGCAGTTGGAGTGAGAGAGAGATGGTTTGCGTTACAGAGTTGCAGCATATATACCCAACTATAACAATACATCAAAGAGCAGATTCACAGCAGTTGGTCTGATCAAAGGGACTGCAGAACAGGCATGAGACATTTGCATTTGTAAGACCTACATAACAATAGGCAGATGCAGCCTCTGCTCTGGCTTGCAGGACAAAGAGGTTACCAGGCACATCTACATATTGAACTGTCTCTAGGTCACAGTAAGGACAGGACGCATGAACACTATACATGAATGGCACATTACATCACAATACATGCATGGCACCTTGCATCACAATACATGCATGGCACATTGCATCACAATACATGCGTGGCACATTGCATCACAATACATGCGTGGCACATTGCATCACAATACATGAATGGCACATTACATCTCAGTAGTGCAGCAGAAAAAACCAAGAGAAGAGAGCTGACTGTCCTGTGTGTTGTGGGGGGTTGAATCAACCCGCCACACGCTCCCCCCCAGAGGGCATGGCAGGGGGCCGAGACCTCGATAATCCATCTATGGGAGCGAGCTGTGGGAGAAGCTCGCTGCAGGCGGAGGTGGAGGGAGGGGAGGGGTAGTGTGTGCTGGCAGGGGCGGTGAAATCGTCCGAGCCACGCAAAAATTGCTTGCTGCTCCGCGACGTCGAGGGGCTGTCCCGTTGAACATGCAGAGGTCCGCAAGAAGAAAAATTAGTCACTGGCTCCTCCCGCTATTAAGTCCTGCAAGGATTAATAGTGGCCATGAAGAAAAGCAGGGGCGGCTGTAAGGAAGAACAGAAACAAAGGGACTTGGCGTGTTGACTTTTAGGTGCGGACACAACCTTAAAAGCCCTCGGGAACTGCAAAACCGCTGAATTCCCCGTGTGCGCCGTGGCTGAGACCACTGACAAATCCTTCGTGCATGGTGCGTGCGTGCTTCAGGTGTGAGGGCAGCTCTGAAGGCTCTGTGTGCAGCGGCGGAGGATGCTGGCGGTCTGTGGAGCCGTATTTGTCCGGTGCGTGTTGCGCCGTCCTCGTAACTCCCCGGTGCGTGTGCCGGGGCTCCGTGCGTTGTTGGGCCAGCTGGAGAGGAGAACCAGGGTCGGGGAGCTTAATCATCCCCGTTCAATGTGTTGGAGCGGTGAAGGGAAGTAGACGCTCTTGTCACTCGCTCGGTCATGGTGCGTTCAGGTCCACGTGTGCTCCGTCGGCCATGGGAGTCGCCGTCGTGGAGAAAGGACGAGGTGCATGCGCTCTCATGTGGAGGAGCTGCGAGCGCGGCTGGTCCAGCGTGGATGTGCCGATCTAGGCGTGCAGATCTCACCATGAAGTTTGCTGCAGCTTTCCCGGTCGTGGGTGGTCTCCAGAGAGTTTCACCTGGAAACTCTGCGTCGAAGTCTCCCTGAAGCAGAAGGGAGGGCAGATCAGTCAGGCTGCCGCGTTCGCTTGTCGTCGGAGAATCCCCGCCGGGCGCTGCGTTCGCCAGCAGCGTGTTCGTTTCAGCGTTGGGTCACCAGTGCGGCGGCATGAAATAAAGCGGCGTTGTTGAAGGTTTTAAGTAGAGTTTATTAAATCACACCACCATCACAGGATCCCCGCTCCAGCCCAAGTGTGTGCAGGCTGGGGCGGGATCCTCAGGCTCTCAGAGAAGAGACACAAAGTGCGTGTCATCAGCAGCAGTTGGAGTGAGAGAGAGATGGTTTGCGTTACAGAGTTGCAGCATATATACCCAACTATAACAATACATCAAAGAGCAGATTCACAGCAGTTGGTCTGATCAAAGGGACTGCAGAACAGGCATGAGACATTTGCATTTGTAAGACCTACATAACAATAGGCAGATGCAGCCTCTGCTCCGGCTTGCAGGACAAAGAGGTTACCAGGCACATCTACATATTGAACTGTCTCTAGGTCACAGTAAGGACAGGACGCATGAACACTATACATGAATGGCACATTACATCACAATACATGCATGGCACCTTGCATCACAATACATGCATGGCACATTGCATCACAATACATGCGTGGCACATTGCATCACGATACATGCATGGCACATTACATCTCAGTAGTGCAGCGGAAAAAACCAAGAGAAGAGAGCTGACTGTCCTGTGTGTTGTGGGGGGTTGAATCAACCCACCACAGTAACTTTATTTTAGCGGCAGCTCACTCAGACACGTTCACATTGGCTCTCATGTTGGCCGTTTCTTATTCTACTGAGTGCATCATTCAAACAAGGGGTAACAAGGTAGCTGCGACGCCTAGTGGTAAACACTGATCATTACAAAACCAGAAAAAAAGAAGACGAAGCCAATTTTATTGTCATTTAGTCCATCCAGCCAATCATGTACAGTAGAACAAAATGACGTTTCTCTGATCTACAATGTTAATCACAGCCAGAACCAGAATCTGCCATCCAAGGCGCCACAAACATTTTCCTTCCCTCGTTCTAAAACAACATGAGAGAGCATAAGGGGAAAACAGAAAAAAGAAAACACAAAAAACAAATAAAAAATACAATAAATTTGGGTATTCATAGAAATTCACAGTGTACTAGGGATATCACAATTGAAATTTACACATTTTAGTAGAAAAGTCAGTTCATTTTTTTTTTAAAAGATTTTTATAATAATATAATACCTAAAGCGTGGCGGAGTGGTTAGTATTGCGGCAGCACAGCAACTCACCCTTGGCCGGGGGATCCTGGGTTCGATCCCCGCCCCCGACCAACAGTGATCTGTGTGGAGTTTGCATGTTCTCCCCCGTGTCTGCGTGGGTTTACTCCGGGATTTCTCCGGTTTCCTCCCACATGCCAAAAACATGCAAGCAAGCAAGTTAATTGGCATCAAAACTGGGGATTCTAAATTGTCCTTAGGTAGGACTGTGAGAGTGAATGGTTGTCTGTCTGTTTGTGTTGGACTGGCGATCTGTCCAGGGTGTACCCTGCCTCTCGCCCAAAGATGCTGGGATAGGCTCCAGCACCTCCCCCCGCCGGCAACCCGAAAAGGATTAAGCGGTAGAAGATGAATGAATATGTAAAGCTTTTGCCACCTTTTTTTTGTTTGAGATAATATTGGAACATGATGTATACAGAAATTGGAGATTGTGGAGGAACAAAATAAGTTCAGGCGAGACACAGCGAGCTGAAGTTTAAGGGTTTTATTCCTCCATCATCATGAGACACACTACAGCACCGTGTGCTGTGTGTGCACTGTTGTGAGTGCGCTCTGAGGCATGTAAAGTCAGCTCTTTTATACAGACAAGAGAGAATGCATGGCACATTTACATACTGATATACATAGCAGACAATACATATCAATCACGTGATTAACTGGCACCAGACTTCCTCTGCTTGCTCCGGGGATGTATAACAATAGTCATTTACTACCATTGGTGAATACACATGATTAGCATGACACTGGTTGGCACAAAGATGCGTGCATTCAGTCCCGTCTGACTGTCTCCTGTGGTTCTTTTGGTTGTGTCTCATTTGTCCTCTGCTTCCTCCAAGCTCGCTGCTGGGTGTGAGGAAAGCTCCAGAAGAAAATCCCAGAGGAATGTCTCCCTGCTGTGCTTAGTGTCACCACACCAGGCCCCCCACCCCGAACACCCAGAAAGGGCTGTGACCCCCCCTCCCTGTCGTTTGGGCTCAAGTTGATGCCAGTGGAGGCTGTAGCGGGGGGGTGGGGGGGGGTGCCGCTCTGGTTGAACTGTCTGCTGGTGAGGAGAGTTAGAAAGGCTGGTGGTTGTGGGGAAAAAATAAATAAATTTTAGTCTCTGACTCGTGCGGGCCCAGTCCTGCAAGGATGTGGGGAAGGCAAACGGCCTAATTCCCCGAGGATGCGTAGTGGCTGTGATAAACTGAAGCTGTGTCAGGGACTCGACAGTTTGGCTTTAGATGCGGGAAACAGCCCTAAAGTCATCGGGGAAAGCAATCAGGTAATTTCCCCTTGTGCGCCGTGGCTGGAAAACTCATACAAAGTCCTGTGTGCTGGCTGCACGTCCGCTCCAGGTGCACGAGCAGTCCTGAAGGTTCCGAGGGTGGCGATCGGCCGTTTAACTCGGGCATGTGCAGTGGCAGAGGACGCTGTATCAGTCTGAGGAGCCGGTTTGTCCCTGGTGCATGGCGCGCACCTGGTGCAGTGACCACATAGCTGGCAGTTGCACTGTCCTCGTAACCCCGCAATGTGCGCGCGTGGCTTCTGCGTGCGGAAGGTCCGTTGTCGAGAGGTGAGTCAGGGTCAGCGAGCTTGATGGAAATCAGCGCAGTCGATGTCGATGATTATCCCCGTTCAGGCTGCTTCCTTCGTTCGCTTGTGTTGATCATGGTGCTGGAAAAAGATCAGGCGAGAGTCGCACCATGACGCGTGCCGAGGCTTCCCGTCCAGGTCATCTTCGGGGTGTTCGCCTGGCGTTCCATTTTTCGTCCACGGTCACCAGTGTGGAGGAACAAAATAAGTTCAGGCGAGACACGGTGAGCTGAAGGTTTAAGGGTTTTATTCCTCCATCATCATGAGACACACTGCAGCACCGTGTGTGTGCCCTGTTGTGAGTGCGTTCTGAGGCATGTAAAGTCAGCTCTTTTATACAGACAAGAGAGAATGCATGGCACATTTACATACTGATATACATATCAGACAATACATATCAATCGTGTGATTAACTGGCACCAGACTTCCTCTGCTTGCTCCGGGGAAGTATAACAATAGTCATTTACTACCATTGGTGAATACACATGATTAGCATGACACTGGTTGGCACAAAGATGCGTGCATTCAGTCCCGTCTGTCTCCTGTGGTTCTTTTGATTGTGTCATTTGTCCTCTGCTTCCTCCAAGCTCGCTGCTGGGTGTGAGGAAAGCTCCAGAAGAAAATCCCAGAAGAATGTCTCCCTGCTGTGTTTAGTGTCACCACAAGATCATTTTTAAAAATCACAATATTTGGGGTGGATTGCAGAAACTATGTTTTATGAATATGATATTTTCTAATCAGGAAATGAAATTTGAAACATTCACTGACAAAAGAAGCGCTCATATTACAGTTTAAAAACAAGACCACATCTACGGAAAATGGGATCAATTTACCAAATGAATGAAAGATTAGGAGGGCAACCTCTTTCCAAAATTCTCATGAAATGTGGCAATCAAAAAATAAGTGGGAAATAAATTATAATTCATTATTGCAAAAAGAACATGAAGGAGAGAAATCTGTAAATTTGCTTAAGAATTTGTTACAGGGGTAAAATCTGTGTAGAATTTTAAATTGCATTTCTTTAATTTTATTAGGGATAAGGAATTTGTTTGGGTCGGTCAAAATATATTTTGTGTCTATATGAGGGAATATCTTCACAGAATTTGGGGAATAGCTCCGACCTGCAGTGATAACACAACATAACAAAAATAAAAAATTTTATAAGTTGTCTGTGTTTTTTCAACTGATTTAAGGCAATTTTGCACTGCTGAATCTGAAAATGACATCTGTTTCCCTTGATCAGGTCAGTGTGGGCTGCACGGTGGCGCAGTGGTTAGCACTGCGGCAGCACAGTTTACCCTTGGCCGGAGGATTGTGGGTATCATGGGATCGTGGGTTCGATTCCAGCCCCCGACCAACAGTGATCTGTGTGGAGTTTGCATGTTCTCCCCGTGTTGCGTGGGTTTACTCCGGGATTTCTCCGGTTTCCTCCCACATGCCAAAGACATGCATGTTAGGTTAATTGGCTGTTCTAAATTGTCCCTAGATATCTGTTTCCTTTAGGCCCTTAGAATAGAGGGTTAGTATTAATGAAAGCGCTTTGAGTGGTCTTTGTGACTAGAAAAGCGCTATATAAGTGCAGGTTAGTTAGTTAGTTAGTTAGTTTTTATGCTAAGTTGTAAGCAGGTGTACAGTTGTACTGTAAATTGAATAGTAGACACTGATAAATGTAAGTACATATAAATTGAATGTTACATCATCATTGTTTAAAATTCAGAGAATTTCAAGAAATAAAAAAGAATTTTGCATCATTTACAGTATAGCGAAAATACCCGTACATGTAAACAAAAACGTAAAAAACATGTGGCCATAGTTCAAAAAGTTGACCTGACTGAGCAAAACCAATGTGATTTTTGGATTCACCACATCAAAATTGTCCTAAATCAACTAAAAAAAAACCTTGGACAATAAATTTGGTGTCTACCAGTGCAATATTTCTAATGTTTGTTCATGTCAATGAGTTTTCTTTCAACTCAAAGCTCAGTCATGGAGTTCCACAGGGATCTGTGCTAGGCCCTACTCTTTTAAGTTTATATATGCTTCCGTTAGGCAACATTATTAGAAAGCACTGTACATTTTCATTATGCAGATGACACACAATTATAAAAACCTTAGAAATACCTTTTTCAAATCAAACTTTTAGTTTGGATGCAGTTACTCTTTCTCTTAATAGCTCTGTGAGGAACCTTGGAGTTATTTTTGATCAAGATCTATTTTTCAATTCACATATTAAATTCATTTCTAAGACTGCCTTCTATCATTTGCGTAATATTGCCAAGATTAGGAGCATCTTGTCTCAGAGTGATGCTGAGAAACTGATCCACGCTTTGGTTAGCTCTGGATTAGATTATTGTAACTCTTTATTATCAGGTTGTCCTAAAACATCTCTAAAAAGTCTTCAGTTGATCCAAAATGCTGCAGCAAGAGTTTTAACAGGTACTAGAAAGAGAGATCATATCTCCCCGGTTCTGGCCTCCCTTCATTGCCTTCCCATAGAGTTTAGAATTAAGTTTAAAATCCTTCTTCTCACTTTCAAAGCTCTACATAATCAGGCCTCTTTTTATTTAAAAGATCTGATACTACCATATTATCCTAACAGAGCACTACGTTCCCAAAATGCTGGATTACTTGTAATACCTAGAATCTCCAAAAGTACAATGTGAGGTAGAGCCTTCAGCTATCAGGCTTCTCTCCTGTGGAACCAGCTGCCAATCTGGATTCGGGAGTCAGACTCGATCTCTGATTTTAAGAATAGGGTATAAACCTTCCTTTTTGATATAGCCTACAATTAGGGAGGAATCATGTGTCTCTGAACCCTTCCTTAGTTATGCTGCTAATAGGTTTAGATAGCCGGGGGACCTCCAATAATGCACTGGGCTTCACTCCTTTCTTTACTCTCAATGAAATTTTTTTTTTTTTCACTGGTCATTAACATCTGTTTGTTCTCTCCCATAGACTGAGTCCCCATCGTGCTGTTTGCTCTCTACATGTCTGTTCTTTTCATCTTCTCTGTCCCCTCACCCCCCCAGCCAATCGCAGCAGATGACTGCCTCTTCCTGAGCCTGGTTCTGCTGGAAGTTTCTTCCTGTTAAAAGGGAGTTTTTCCTCTCCACCGTCACCAAGTGCTTCCTCACAGGGGATCGCCTGATTGCTGGGGTCTTTCTGCAATTGTGGGGGTTTCCCACAATTGAATTGAATTGAATTAATGTGACAATTGTTACATGAGCCATCAAAAGAAGTTTTTTCCCACCAACTCAAATGTTAGGGAATCCATTCTTTAATGGACTATAGAATAGAGCAGGTGGCAGTCATTTTTAACCCGGACCTCGACCTGGTATGAAAGTCTCATTTGTCATGATCCGCATGTTTGATTTGGCAACGGTTTAATGTAAGATACCATTCCTGACACAACCCTCCACATTTAGCCGGGCTTGGGACCGGCACTAGGAGAACACTGGCTTGTGTACCCCCTGTGACATTAAAGGTCTTATAAATACTGCAATTAGTCAACCTCTGCTTGAGAAGAAATAACATAAAGATAATAAATAAGTCATTACTATTATATATTTGTTCAGTGTTCAAATACTGTTATTACTGGAGCTCTTTATGTGTGGAACGGGATGGAGGCCACGGTTTCCTGTTCCACCATCTCCAGTGGTATAAGAAGGGCTGCTGGTAGAGGGGCGGTCTCTTCCGCTTTTTCTCTGCCAAGCGGCTGCATGTGCAGTTGGGTGTACAGAGCCCAGCTTGTTTAATAAAGCAGTGGTTGTCTGTCTCTCTGTGTTGGCCCTGTGATGGACTGGCGTGTGCTCTGCCTCTCGCCCAAAGATGCTGGGATACGCTCCTGCCCCCCCGCGACCCAAAAAGGATTAAGCGGAAGAAGACGGATGGATGTTCAGCTCCTCTCCTGGCCTCATCCTTGTCTACGAATTACGACATAACATTTGGCGATGAGAGGTAAACTCATGGAGGTGTGTGGAACACCAATTCGTCCATTCCTAGAGCTCCTGGGGGAGCTGTCTGTGCCGTGGCCTCTTTGGTATGAGGCTTTCCAGACGTACATGGTAGCATTGGACCTGGGAAGAATGGAGAAGCTGTGAGCTTGTGCATTATTAGTACACAACGTGGGAATGGAGGGACAAAGAATTTTGGGCACGCTTGGAGACGCGGACACGTATGAAGAAGTGGTCGAGTTAATGGCCCGCCATTTCAGGGCACTGGATAATGTCATCGTTAGGCGGATTAAGTTCAGACAGCGCCGCCAACAGGTAGGCAAACCGATCCAGTGGTTCGTGTTGGACTTAAAGCAGTTGGCCATTGAGCGCCAGTTCGGGCCATTGGAAGAAGAAATGACACGCGACCAGTTGGCGGAACACACCAACTGTGTTGCGGTCTGCTCCAAGCTGCTCATGTTCCCGGGAGAGTTGACACTGACTAGGGCTGTCGAGTTGGCGCTACAGCTGGAACCAGCAGATAAGCTAACTCGACAGCTAAGCCAGCGCCTTTCGCTGGGAGGTTCAAGATCTCCTATGGCCGCACAGATAGTGGACCCGGACAGCGATGGGAGCATCGTGGATGACGTGGAGGAGGCCAACACTGTACGGATGAAGTCTGCCCCGGAGAAGCCCAGGTGTATGGGTTGTGGGTCCACGAAGCACCACCACAAGGCCAGAGACTGTGCAACAAGAGGGAAGCACTGGGGAAATTGCATCCATCTCCATCAATTCATGAGGATGTGCTAGTCAGCTGGACAAGAGAGCCTGCGCAAGAATTCAGCTTCTCTTGATCCAACGGTGGTACAGACGGTGTCCCCGAGTATGGATGGGTACACACGTTGCATGGTAATTTTGGATGGAGTTCCAGTACCAATGTTGGTCGATAAGAGGGCGGGGAGTTCTGTGCTGAATTGGGCTACAGTCAGACAGTGTTTTCCCCACTATAGGATTGGAAGTTTCTCAGCGCCGCTTTGCGGCTATGGAGGAGGACGGTTGGCCACAGTGGGTACCATCACGTTGACGGCTCCGTACAAGTCGGCAATGATGGCCGCTGTGGAGTTCATCGTGATGGCCTACGGCTCTAACATCATGGGCTGCAACTTATTTTACGGCCTTGGATTTTCCATCAGGAGTGGCACTGGGGAAGAGTGATCAGGTGGCGGACTGTGGGACCGACCAGTTCCGAGGGTCCAGGACAATGCAGTATGGGATGAACCGTTGTTTGGCACTGTTGTTTGCACAGGCTGCGTCGTGCTTGGGGTGCTGCATGGTGCATAGGGGAAGACCAGCGGTGACGAGCGGGGCCCAAACGATGATCTCAGATGTTCCCGGAGCACGGCCGTGGAAAACTGGTGAACACGGGACCACAGGGGCGGGGTCAGCAGCAGAGCTACAAGCAGTCGGCGCAGGACCGAGTGGCACTGGAAGAGCAAGTGCCAGGCAGAAACACCGCAAGCCGTGCAAGGCCCCACTTGGAGTCGCAGACTGGGTTCAGGCTTGGGTGGAGGCAAGGTCCAGGTGGGTGAGACAGAAGCGGGATATGGAATGGTACCAAGGTCGGCTGCAGGTGATGAGCAGCACGATCGATATCTTCTGCTGCCGGATGGCTTGTGGTGCCATCCCAGTGAATTGCGGTGTGCCCCGAAGAAGACGGGTGGGCACAACCCCAGGTGGTTGGAGAGCTCAGAAGTGTGGAGGAGAAGATGCTCCAAGACAGAGGTGAAAAGCTGTTGTCCAGAAAGTGGACTGCCGCCAGGGGTGGACTGATGGTCAAGGGTCGGGGGTGGGTGGGTGGAGCATGGGTCATCCTCACCAAGTCAGGGGCGTGTTTCATGTGTTCAATTTTGTTTTGTGTTAATAGTTTTGGGGATTATTTTCATAGGCTATTTGGTATAGGAGACATGGCAGTACTTTTCTTTAATGGACTTTAATAGCATAAGTAGCAGAATAACCTGCCTCGCCGTGTGGGGGGTAGGACGGCAGTCTACCCATCACCCCTAATTTTAGTTCTTTTGGTGTGAATGTCATAGGCCCCTTTTGGTGACTTTAGTTTGTTTATGTTTATCAGATGATTCAGGTTCCAAATTGGGGTGGGCTGATTGTGTGTATTTTGGATTTTCTGCAAAGGTGGGGTATTCTGTATTTGTTCAATGTTCATATACTGTTACTATTGGAGATCTTATTTGTGTGGTATGGGATGGCCCCCGGCCTTTCAAACAAAGAAGTGTAAAGGATGTTACTGGCCCATTCCTTGACATCTTCAACTTGTGTTGGCCTGTAGTATCTCACAGTAACCCTGTCAGTTGTGGTTCTAATACCATTGTGATTTCCTGTACCAGGATCGTTGTGCCACTGGACCAGGACAGCTCTCGTCTCCTCCTCAGACAGCACAACAAGGCCCAGAAACCTCCTGCTTTGGCCTGTGTAGAAGAGGTGCTTGTCTGTTGTAGCAAAAGACATCAAAAGTCTACTTAACAACATGATGTTACATACAATTACTCCTTTTGTCATTGGAAATACTTATGCTTGTTTTGATGAGATTTTGCCCATTCTTTACAATTGTAGTACTACAGAGAAATTCTGAACCATCTTGGCAAGGTCTTTTTTGAGCAACCTGCAATAATAATAATAATAATAATAATAATAATAAGAAGAAGAAGAAATGTAAAAAAAAATACAAGTGCAAGTCGAATAGAGATAGAACTAAGTTAGACATGATCACTTTTTAAAATATGATAATTCTGATTAATCAGAAAAAGACAAGTTTTAAAATAAGACATGAAAATCTGAAGGTTATTCAAAACCTTATCTATTAATTTGTAAAATAAATAAATTTGTCAATGAAAAATACATAACTAATGCAGCGACTTCTTTAAGAGTATATTAACTGAAACTTCGCTTTCAGGGTAAATTTACTGGACACCCGATGTAGTTTGTTCCGCTCAGAGCCTCCAACACCAGACCTGATCTCTCCTTTTTGAAGTATTCTTGCAGCAAATGGTGAAAAGTGAAAGATGTCATTTTAAACGTCAGCTGTCTGAAACCAAATCAACCTATAATACAAAGTTTAAACTATCCATCCATCTTCTTCCGCTTAATCCTATTCGGGTTGTGGGGGGGCTGGAGCCTATCCCAGCATCTTTGGGAGAGAGGCAGGGTACACCCTGGACAGATCGCCAGTCCATTGCTGGGCCAACACAGAGAGACAGACAACCATTCACTGTCACAGTCATACCTAAGGACAATTTAGAATCCCCAGTTTGATGCCAGTTAACCTAACTTGCATGTTTTTGGCATGTGGGAGGAAACCGGAGAAATCCCGGAGTAAACCCACGCAGACACAGGGAGAACATGCAAACTCCACACAGATCACAGTTGGTCGGGGGCGGGGATCGAACCCAGGATCCGCCGGCCAAGGGTGAGTTGCTGTGCTGCCGCAGTACTAACCACTCCTCCACCGCGCTGCCCAATAATTACTACTGCTCTTGAGGAAAGAAAGTTTCAACACCAGACCTGATCTCTCCTTTTTGAAGTAGTCTTGCAGCAAATGGAAAAAAGTGAAAGATGTAATTTTAAACGTTAACCGTCTTAAACCAAATCAACCTATACTACAAAGTTTAAACTTTTATTTTTTAAATTGTCGTAAACAGGAAATACATCACACGTTGGGCATGCATCTGTATCGAGCATCAGACCGTATGCGTTGCAACCGATACAGTTCTGCTTACAGATAATGTTGTGACATGGGGATTCGCGATTTAGTGAGTAAAATAGTTGAAAAGATTTTTGTGTGTCACCAACAGATGTGAGGAATGTTTGTGAGACGACACTAATGTGACCCGGAGAAGGTTCTGGTTCTGCTTTGAAAGGATTTAAAACGACGGTGAACTGCGCTAACAGCAGCTAACTGAACTAGCCTAGCCTAGAATAGCTGCTCTGGAAGAATTTGTTTTCCCTGCTCGTCCCGATTTATGCTGTGTTCGATTTATGCTGTGTTCACTGAGCTCGACAGCCCACGTGACAAACGTGCAATGCATTCTGGGATTAGCAGGTTTGGCGATTGTAAAGAGACTGCAAGGACATGTGCCTGGCATTTCTTGGAATGAACAAAAAAAAAATAAAAAATCACAAAATGGACGTTGGAAGGAAAATTTAAAGGGGCAGTACTACGCCAAACTGAACAAGACTGCAAAGGCTCACTATTTTGCGAGGCTTTAAGGGGTTAACGGGCTGGATCCCTCCCAACATACAAAGTGGAGTTCAGATGTAAACATTCTGCCTAACAACAACCATGCCTTCATTTATTTTATTGTATTTATTTTAACTGTACAGTGGGGCAAAAAAGTATTTAGTCAGCCACCAATTGTGCAAGTTCTCCCACTTAAAAGATGAGAGAGGTCTCCAATTTTCATCATAGGTATACCTCAACTATGAGCGACAAAATGAGAAAAAAAAAATCCAGAAAATCACATTGAAGGATTTTTGATGAATTAATTGGTAAATTCCTCGGTAAAATAAGTATCTGGTCAATAACAAAAGTTCATCTCAGTACTTTGTTATATACCCTTTGTTGGCAATGACAGAGGTCAAACGTTTTCTGTAAGTCTTCACAAGGTTTTCATACACTGTTGCTGGTATTTTGGCCCATTCCTCCATGCAGATCTCCTCTAGAGCAGTGATGTTTTGGGGCTGTCGCTGGGCAACACGGATTTTCAACTCCTTCCAAAGATTTTCTATGGGGTTGAGATCTGGGGACTGGCTAGGCTACTCCAGGACCTTGAAATGCTTCTTACGAAGCCACTCCTTCGTTGCCCGGGTGGTGTGTTTGGGATCATTGTCATGCTGAAAGACCCAGCCACGTTTCATCTTCAATGTCCTTGCTGATGGAAGGAGGTTTTCACTCAAAATCTCACGATACATGGCCCCATTCATTCTTTCCTTTACATGGATCAGTCGTCCTGGTCCCTTTGCAGAAAAACAGCCCCAAAGTATAATGTTTTCACCCCATGCTTCACAGTAGGTATGGTGTTCTTTCTCCTCCAAACACAAGAAGTTGAGTTTTTACCAAAAAGTTCTATTTTGGTTTCATCTGACCATATGACATTCTCCCAATCCTCTTCTGGATCATCCAAATGCTCTCTTGCAAACTTCAGACGGGCCTGGACATGTACTGGCTTAAGCAGGGGGACACGTCTGGCACTGCAGGATTTGAGTCCCTGCTGGTGTAGTGTGTTACTGATGTCGCCTTTGTTACTTTGGTCCCAGCTCTCTGCAGGTCATTCACTTGGTCCCCCCATGTGGTTCTGGGATTTTTGCTCACCGTTCTCATGATAATTTTGACCCCACGGTGTGAGATCTTCCGTGGAGCCCCAGATTGAGGGAGATTATCAGTGGTCTTGTATGTCTTCCATTTTCTAATAATTGCTCCCACAGTTGATTTCTTCACACCAAGCTGCTTACCTATTGCAGATTCAGTCTTCCCAGCCTGGTGCAGGTCTACAATTTTGTTTCTGGTGTCCTTTGACAGCTCTTTGGTCTTGGCCATAGTGGAGTTTGGAGTCTGACTGTTTGAGGTTGTGGACAGGTGTCTTTTATACTGATAACGAGTTCAAACAGGTGCCATTAATACAGGTAACGAGTGGAGGACAGAGGAGCCTCTTAAAGAAGAAGTTACAGGTCTGTGAGAGCCAGAAATCTTGCTTGTTTGTAGGTGACCAAATACTTATTTTACTGAGGAACTTACTAATTAATTCATTAAAAATCCTTCAATGTGATTTTCTGGATTTTTTTTTCTCATTTTGTCTCTCATAGTTGAGGTATACCTATGATGAAAATTGGAGACCTCTCTCATCTTTTAAGTGGGAGAACTTGCACAATTGGTGGCTGACTAAATGCTTTTTTTGCCCCACTGTATAAAAGAGCTTACAATACATGCCTCACTAGACAGCTCAACTCAACACAGCACGCACAGCACAGTAGCGCACAGCGTGACAGTGTGTCTCATGATGTTGGAGGAAAAGAAACTTCTGCAACCTCACAGCTCGCCACATCTCGCCTGAACTTATTTTTCCTCCACAA
Source organism: Pholidichthys leucotaenia (assembly GCA_020510985.1). Taxonomy (NCBI): domain Eukaryota; kingdom Metazoa; phylum Chordata; class Actinopteri; order Cichliformes; family Pholidichthyidae; genus Pholidichthys; species Pholidichthys leucotaenia. The sequence goes on from CM035841.1 coordinate 65,764,253, forward strand.
TGTGCATTTTTTTTAACCTAATAGCCAAATTAGGAGGTATTTACTTGTATTGTTAGCATAAATGTAATTTGTGTGTATTGTGTGTATTTTCTACTATTGGATTAAAAAAAAGAATTGAATTGTAGGCGCTTCCCGGCCAGATATTGTGATACTAGGAGACCGGCTCCCGGCCGTGTAGTCACTTTGCAACTCATCATCATCATCATCATCATAGCAGTCTGTCAGAGGCGACAATGACTGTTTCATTTAGGTCTGATCAGATTCCTCCACGCAGTTCTGTCCTTCACCCTCTGCTGCCAGGAACTCCTGACCTTGTTAACCCGGGCAATGTCCGAGCCAGTGTGAGCTGCCTTCTGACTGACCATTTCATGAAACTGCATAACTGCCTAAACAGGTCATTCTGTACATGAACACATATTGTGGCGAATTATGTCTTTAGAGTCCGCTACAGTTCCCTATTATGTACCTGGCAGGTTAAGATGACCGAAATTCACCAAGTCAATGATTTTAATCTGTCAGCAGCCTTCAGACAAACTAAACGTGTCAACATCTGATTTCAAAATAAGGGAGGTTTTTCCTGCTGTCTGGGTGGTGAGGAGATTTCTAAAAAAAAACAAACCCTATAAATATAAAGAAATATTATAACAGAAATAACGGCATCCTTGGTCATTTAAGTTAATTTCCATCCATCCATCCATCCATCTTCTACTGCTTTTCCAGAGGTCCGGGTCGCGGAGGCAGCAGTTCAAGCAGAGAAGCCCAGACTTCCCTCTCCCCAGCCACCTGCTCCAGCTCTTCAGAGAGGATACCAAGGCGTTCCCAGACCAGCTGGGAGACATAGTCTCTCCACCGAGTCCTGGGTCTGCCCTGGGGTCTCCTCCCAGTGGGACGTGCCTGAAACACCTCAAGTGGGAGGCGTCCAGGAGGCATCCTAATCAGATGCCCATACCACCTCAACTGACTCCTTTCAATGTGGAGGAGCAGTGGTTCTACTCTGAGCCTCTCCCGGATGACTGAGCTCCGCACCCTATCTCTGAGGGCGAGTCCAGCAATCCTATGGAGAAAGCTCATTTCAGCCGCTTGTATCCGCGATCTTGTTCTTTCGGTCATTACCTAAAGCTCGTGACCATAGGTGAGGAACGTAGATTGACTGGTAAATCGACAGCTTTGCCTTAGAACTAAGCTCCCTCTTCACCACAACAGACCGGTACAATGTCCACATCACTGCAGATGCTGCTCCAATCCGTCTGTCAATCTCTTGCTCCATTTTCCCCTCACTTGTGAACAAGACCCCAAGATACTTAAACTCCTCCACTTGGGGCAGGAGTCTGTCCTCAACCCAGAGAGGACAATCCACCCTTTTCCGGTTGAGGACCATGGACTCGGACTTGGAGGTGCCGATTCTCATCCCAGCTGCTTCACACTCAGCAGCAAACCATCCCAGCAAGAGCTGTAGGTCATTGCTGGATGAAGCCAACAGGACAACATCATCTGCAAACAACAGAGATGAGATCCTGTGGTCACCAAGCATGACACCCTCCATTCCCTGGCCGCACCTAGAAATCCTGTCCATAAAAATTATGAACGGGATCGGTGACAAAGGGCAGCCCTGGCGGAGTCCAACTCTCACTGGGAATGACTCCGACCGAGTGTTGGCAATGCGAACCAAACTCTCACAACGGTTGTACAGAGACCGAATAGCTTGTAACAACAAGCCCAATACCCCACACTCCCGAAACACCCCCCACAAAAAACCACGAGGGACCCGGTCAAATGCCTTCTCCAAGTCCATAAAACACATGTAAACTGGTTGGGCAAACTCCCACGAACCCTCGAGAATTCTCGAGAGGGTAAAGAGCTGGTCCGATGTGCCATGGCCAGGACGAAAACCACATTGCTCCTCCTGAATCCGAGGTTCGGCCAACAACCGGACTCTCCTCTCCAGTACTTTGGCATAGACCTTCCCAGGGAGGCTGAGGAGTGTGATCCCTCTAAAGGTGGAGCACACCCTCCGGTCCCCTTTTTGAAGAGAGGAACCACCACCCCGGTTTGCCATGCCAAAGGCACTGCCCCCGACCTCCACGCAATGTTACAGAGGCATGTCAACCATGACAGCCAAACAACATCCAGGGCCTTGAGGTACTCAGGGCGAATCTCGTCCACCCCTGGGGCCCGGCCACCAAGGAGATTTTTAACCACCTTGGTGATCTCAGCCCCTGTGATAGGCGAGTCATCTCCCTCGTCCACAAACCCTGCTTCCTCTGTGGAAGGCGTATCAGTGGGATTGAGGAGATCCTCGAATTATTCCTTCCACCGCCCAACGATATCCCCAGTTGAAGTCAACAGTGCCCCATCCGCACCATACACAGTGTAGACAGGGAGCTGCTTTCCCCTCCTGAGCCGCCAGACAGTTTGCCAGAATCTCTTCGAGGCCGACCGAAAGTCTTGTTCCATGGCCTCACTGAACTCCTCCCATACCCGGGTTTTTGCTTCAGCAAACACCCGAGCTGCACTCCGCTTGGCCTGCCGGTACACCTCAGCTGCTTCGGGAGTCCCACAAGCCAACCAAGCCTGATAGGACTCCTTCTTCAGCTTAATGGCCCCCCTCACCACTGGTGTCCACCACTTGGTTCGGGGGTTGCCACGATGAGATGCACCGACCACCTTGCGGCCGCAGCTATGGGCCACCGCTTCAACAACAAAGGTGGAGAACATGGCCGATTCAGACTCCATGTCTCCAGACTCCCTCGTAATGTGGTTGAAGTTCTTCCGGAGGTGGGAGTTGAAGACCTCCCGGACAGGGGCCTCAGCCAGACGTTCCCAGCACACCCTCACTATACGTTTGGGTCTACCAGGTCTGAATAGCTTCCTCCCCTGCCATCGGATCCAACTCACCACCAGGGGGTGATCAGTTGACAGCTCTGCACCTCTCTTTACCCGGGTGTCCAAGACATATGGTCGCAGGTCTAATGATACGATAACAAAATCGATCATCGACCTGCGACCTAGGGTGTCCTGGTGCCAGGTGCACATATGGACACCCTTATGCTTGAACATGGTGTTCGTTATGGACAAACTGTGGTTAGCACAGAAGTCCAATAACTGAACACCGCTCGGGTTCAGATCGGGCAGGCCGTTCCTCCCAATCACCCCCCTCCAAGTTTCACTGTCGTTGCCCACGTGCACATTGAAGTCCCCCAGTAGGACAATGGAGTCTCCAAGAGGAGCACCCTCCAGCACCCCAGTCACAGACTCCAAAAAGGGTGGGTACTCTGAAACATCATTTGGTGCATAGGCACAAATGATGGTCAGGACCTGTTTCCCAACCCGAAGGTGCAGGGAAGCAACCCTTTCATCCACCTGGGAAAACTCCAATATAGAGGCAGCAAGGTGGGGGGATACAAGAATACCCACCCCTACTCGTCGCCTCTCGCCTGGGGAAACTCCAGAGAAGGCCAAGCTCCAGCCCCTCTCCAGGAGACTGGTTCCGGAACCGGAGCTGTGTGTTGAGGTGAGGCCGACTATATCTAGCCGGTATCTCTCAACCTCGTACACCAGCTCAGGCTCCTTCCCCACCAGAGAGGTGACATTCCACATACCAAAAGCCAGTTTAGAAAGCTTGGGATCAGTCCGCCAAGGTCTCCGCCTTTGACCGCCACTTAATCCATATAGCACTGGACCCCCATGATCCCTCCTGCAGGTGGTGAGCACACTGGAGGGTGGACCCATGTAACTCCTTCGGGCTGAGCCTGGCCGGGTCCCATGGGTGGAAACCCGGCCACCAGACGCTAGCCTTCAAGCCCCTCCCCCAGGCTTGGCTCCAGGGTGGGGCCCCGGTAACCCCATACCGGGCGGGGTACACTGAATCCTTGATATAGAATTTATCATAAGAGTCTGTTGGATCGTTCTTAGTCTGGCCCTTCACCCAGGACCAATTTGTCTTGGGTGACCCTATCAGAGGCAAATTGCCCCGGACAACATAGCTCCTGGGATCACTGGGGCACGCAAACCCCCCCACCACGATAAGGTAATGGTCCATGAGGGGGATTTAAGTTAATTTATTTCATTAAATACAATTTTATTAATATTTTTTCTTTGTAATCAGAGTTAAATTATTGTTCTGTTCTGACTGTAAAATTATGGTCAAAAATATAAATTGTTATAAGGAAAAAGTAAAAAAAAAAAAAATGGCCACAAACTCACTGTTTCAAACTCACTGTTTCAAATTTATCTAAAAAAAACCCAGTAATTTTATATTAAAAAACAGACAAAAATTTGTCATAAAATAATCCACAAATTTATAACAAAGTTTCAAATGTAAAAGAAAAGTCAATTTTACAAGAGGAAATTACAAATTTGAGGAACATGGTTTCAACTTTAGATTTACAGAGAAAAGTAGAAAACTATAAGAAGATTGTTTTAAATTTTTGAGAAAAACCTCAAACCTTCAAGACTGACGTTGTCATGGTTCGAGTGCCGATCTCGTCCGCGCTCGGGCCATGCACTATTTTCTCCCTTCTGACATGTGTGCCCCTTTTGGCTTTCCGAGCCTTTATTGTGACAGCGCTCGGAGGGGCTTCCGGCTGTCAGAGTGGACAGCTGAGCCGCATTTCGCCTCATCAGCTGCTCGCTACTTAAGAGGGCAGCTGAGAACGAAAGGTGCAGCAGTCTTGTCAGATTTTCCCTGTCTGACAGCGTTGAGCGTTCCTCGCCGTGTTTCCCTGATCAGACGCTAACTACTTTCCATCCATGATAGTAAGTGTTTTCATTACGAATCTGTTCCTCCTCGTCATTGTTTGAGTATTCATTGTTGTGTGTTTTAGCCCCCCGTGGCTTGTTATTTTGTTCCTTTTCTGTTCTGTAAATAAACTGTGCAAACTCACTGGCGATTTGTGGCATCTTATGATGGCTCGTGAGGGCCATCCATGACAGTAGACTGCTGCCAGACTGAGACGCCTGTCGCCGTGAGTTTGCCGTGGTTTGGAGTTTCTTCCCTTCGCTTGGGCTTGTGTACAGTATGTCCGCCCTCGAGCGTGGGCTTTGCCCTGAGTGGTTCCAAGAGATCGACGGCTATCTGGCTAAGACCCATCGTCTCATGCCTACTCCAGTGGCAGGTGACTACTTGTTCCTCGCCCAGAGGGCCTTATTAAAATACCACCTCACTTCCTTTCCGGAAGGAAAGGAGAGGGTAACATGGTTTGTGGCACAGCGTGGATTAATTGGAGAGGCAACCAAGGAACCTTCTCCTTCTCCCCCGAGTACAGCGTCCCCAACGAGGGTGGAGGTCCGTGGACTGGAGGGAAACCCCGGCAGGAGGCCGACGGAGAGGCATCCTCGCTCCCCGTCTCGGAATTCAGCTTCTGTCACCTGTCCAGCCCCGGCGCCATGTGTTCCTGGTCCCATCGTCTCACCATCAGCCAGTAAGCATCAACGCCATGCCACAACTAGGCCCCAGCAAGAATCCCGTCTGGATCCAGCTCCGGGTCGTCGGAGGAACCCAGCCTCCCAGTCAGCTGCGTCTCCTACGTCATGACAGGAGGGAATCCCTGCAGTCGCTTCCCCCGGGTCATCTGTCCCAGCTGTTTTGTCAGCTCACGCCCGGATCGCCTTGGCTGTTTCCCCCTCCTCCTCGATGTCATCTCCGGCTGCTGTGAGTGTTGCAAGTCATGCTTCGGCAAGGCCCGTCCGCAATCCCCCATGAGCAGCTCCTCCTCGTCTTCCCGAGGGGCCTGCCGTCACCATCCAGAGGGAAAAGGGAAGAACTCCACCCGCTACAGCAGGCACCATCCATCCTCCGGGAAACAGGCAAGTGCAAGTTCATTTTTCTCCTCTTCGTTGTGATTTGCCTTGTCTGACTCCTGGGGGTGGAGTTCGGGGTTTGCAGTCCCCCGAGCTCCCACCACCTGCTGTAGTGTCTGTCATTAAACCTGCTGCCTCTGTGTCTCCCTCCGCTGAGCGGTCCACGACGCCAGGCCTACATCGCCGGACGAGGAGGGGGCCTGCGGTTCTGGAGATCCTGGTTCCAGCCCCACAGCCACGTCATGGGCAGAGGAGGAGAGTGGACTGCAGCGTGGAGCCTGTGCCAACGACGAAGCGTCCCCGGGTCTCCACAGATGAGCAGTTCGATCCAGTGGGTCGAGGGTCCCCTGCCACCATGCCGTGTGGGTCGTCGGCGTGGACGTCAGCGCCGGTGGGTCCTCAGGCTGCGGAGACCATCATGCCGGCTGCGGAGCCCGCCGTAGCCGAGTGGGAGCCAGACAACGACCTTCTTCGTCCTGAGCCCGGATCGTCGAAGTCCTGGACGGCGACAGAACTTGAGTGCAGGCAAGTACTCTACTTTGTTTTCCTTCTTTCCATTTTAGAGCATTTTTGCCTGTCTCTTGGGGAGACGAGCCAGGGGCAGCCGTCCGCTGCACCCAAGCTCGTCTCGCTGGGCTCTGTCGCTACCAGTGATCCTGATCCCGGTTCTTTTCCTTCTCCTGAGCCTTCTCCCAGGGTCACCGGTACAGAGCCAATCCCGGTTGCTATGCTGGAGGTTCCAGGTTTGGGATTGGAGGTCGTTACTGGTGCTGCGCCGACCCAGTCGGGGTCCATCGCGGGTGCAGCCGAGACCCAATCGGGGTCCATCGCGGGTGCTGCTCCGGCCCAATCAGGGTCCATCGTTGGTGCAGCGCTGACCCAATCGGGGTCCAGCAGGGGTGCAGCGCTGGTGTGGTTCAAGGTTGGTGAGGGAGCTGCAGATCCTCTGCCGCCTGACGCTGGACTGGCTCATCGTCATCATCACCATCGTCATCCCAGCTCATCTCCATCGGGGGCCGTTGGGGTTCTCAAGATTCAGTTTGGCTCTCCCTCATCTTCCCCCTCTCCAGGGAGGTCGTCTTCAATTTTCCCCTACGGTCCTGGTGGCTGAGTGATGCGGGTCGGCCGCCTGGTGAGCTGTTTCGCCGGTTCGACGTTCTGGGTCGGCCGCCCGACGTACGGTGCTTCCTACTGGGCGACATGGTTCGGCCGCCGGAGGTTCTGTCTCTCCGGGCCTGGGACTGGGGTAGGCAGCCCGAACGCTCCTTTTTTCCCCTTATTGACCATTTGGACATTGGACGCAGGGAGACCCCCAGAACTGTTCCGGTTTCATTGGACTCTGCCTGCCGTCATCCCCGTGTGTCTCTTATTTTCATTAAATATTAAGGTCACTCGGGTGTATTGTCTTTTGCTCTATGTTGATCTGTGTATTCACCGCTGTTTAGTGTGCTTTTTTTTTTCTCCCCTCTCCTGTCTGAGGGATGATGTATATCTGCCACATTTTCTCTTATGGGCCTGTGGGTTTTAGTTATAAGCTTCCTGTTTGCATTTTTTTTTGCCCTGTTCCATGTATCATCTGTGCGTTATGGAGTATTGTGTTTTTCTTTTTACCATACTCTGTAATTGCCTCATTTGTTCCTTATTATCGACATGGTGTTTTTTTTTCTCCTTCTGGTTCTCGCCTTCCAGGCCTTTTTCCCCCATCCGCCCACCCTGGGGGTGGGGTGGGGGGGAGGCTTGGGTGTCATACGGCGCTGGTAGTTTGCCTCCTTGGGGGGGAGGTACTGTCATGGTTCGAGCGCCGATCTTGTCCGCGCTCGGGCCATGCACTATTTTCTCCCTTCTGACGTGTGTGCCCCTTTTGGCTCTCCAAGCCTTTATTGTGACAGCGCTCGGAGGGGCTTCCGGCTGTCAGAGTGGACAGCTGAGCCGCATTTCGCCTCATCAGCTGCTCGCTACTTAAGAGGGCAGCTGAGAATGAAAGGCGCGGCAGTCTCGTCAGATTTTCCCTGTCTGACAGCGTTGAGCGTTCCTCGCCGTGTTTCCCTGGTCAGACGCTAACTACTTTCCATCCATGATAGTAAGTGTTTTCATTACGAATCTGTTCCTCCTCATCATTGTTTGAGTATTCATTGTAGTGTGTTTTAGCCTCCCGTGGCTTGTTATTTTGTTCCTTTTCTGTTCTGTAAATAAACTGTGCAAACTCACTGGCGATTTGTGGCATCTTATGATGGCTCGTGAGGGCCATCCATGACAGAAGTCATTACTCAAGGTTTTAAGTGGGTGCTCTTTGTACCCTTAACTCAATTAGAAATTTTTGGTTGCCTACTTTTAATTATTAATTTCAAAGCACTGCTTTTTCATGAGTAGAATTTCTGGTTACTATACCCAACTGATCATATAATTTAAGTATGCATGAGTACATTACTATTGTGAATGTTTCTTTCCCTTCCCTACTCTCTCAATGGAAAAAAAAGAAACACTAGAATAACAATACAAAAAATACACATATTTTTGTCATTTATGTAAACCATGACTAAAAAAAATCCTGCAGGACAAAACATGACACTTGATATTTTCTAACCTCTTTGTATACCACCATAGACAGAGAGAACCTGAATTAGACAGAGCTCAGAGAGGGGAAGATGTGACAGAAGAGAGGAGCCAAGGAGAGGGAAGTTTTCAGGCAGAGGAAGGAGAGAAGGAAAACACCACTAAAAAGTCTAAACACAGGATGTCTGGGTGGGACCCCAACTGGCCCAATATTCAAGCCTTGGTTGTACAATTCTTCAAATGGTAAGTTCCATATGCAACGTTACTGTGTAAAATTTTAAAAAGAAATAAACAGTATAAAATTAACATATTCTGATATGTTTAACCCACCCCCCACCCCCCGAGGGAAAAAATATGTTGCCACCGCGCCAAGGTCTTTAAGCCAGAGGAAACTCTGTGTTCCATTGTTTTACATTCTTTTTGGCTCCATTTGCTTTTAGATTCTCTTATTTTGGTGTATTCTTAGCTCAGTTTTTAAGTATGGGTTTTTAGTTCCCTTTGTTTGATGTGTTCTTAGTTTTAGCTTGTATTTTATGTGTTGTAGCTCCAGTGTTTCCTCAGTGGAGACCCTCATGCCGGAAGCTTCCCGGCCCATCTGCAGGGGTGCTGGTGTCATGGGTCGCTCTAGCTTGGGTGGGTGAGGGCTTTATGCCACTGCCTACAGCTGTGGTGTGGGCCCCGGCCTGTCCTGGTTGGGGTGGTTTCTGTGGCGCGCTCTGTGGTTATGGGCTGTGTGGTCTCCCGGCATGGGGGGCTCCACAGGATGGTTGCTCTTTCACATGGTGCCTCGGTGCCTAGCGATGTCTCTTATTTTATATGTGTGTAAGAGAAGTAGGGGGTGGTTGTATGTGCCTGTGTGTGAGTTTGTTTTGTGGGTATGTTTATGGGAGGGTTGGAAGGGGTGAGGATGTATAGCGTAAGTATATGTAACTAAATGTGTCTACTGTTTTTATCTATGGTAAGCACTTCACACAGCATCTAATGTTTGAAAGTGCTATGCAAATAAAGTTTGATTGATTTTAGCCCTTGAACGAATATAAACACCTTTGGCTTTTCCTGTGTAGAGGTCATCTAACTGTAACTGTAATTGATGACATTCAAGGTTGTTTACATCATTTAGTTGGGTTTGGTTACATATCGCATTTATTTTAGATATGATTTCTTGTGGATTTTTTTCCTTCAGTAGGCCATTTTTTCCCTTCTTGTATGCCGATTCTTCTAACATTGTATTTCAACCATTCCCATTTGCTTGTACGGGATAAATTACAGTCTAGCGTGATTTGTTTTAACAACGAGAACATTTTTCACAAAAGGAGTTGCATTTCAGAAGATTGCTATTAAATTTCCAGTTTAAGGATTTTGAGTTTAATGTAGGGCTGCAACGATTACTCGACTAATATGGTTACAAAAAATTCTCGATCCAAAATTAATGTGTCGACGTGTCGTTTAATGTAGCACTTCAGGTCTATTTGACCTTCTTCCGGTCACACTACCTAAACAAAATGTAGATTTGATTACTGGCACCATGCCAGGGTGGCATAATGGTGGGCCGACAAAGATTAAGAAAATTTTTAAAAAATGACAAAAGTGTCTCAAGTCTGGAATCATTTCAAGATCAAATTATAGGAAAACATTGTGCAGTGTGTACAGTATCTCATAATAGTGAGTACACCCCTCACATTTTTGTAAATATTTTTTTGTATCCTTTCATGGGACAACACTGAAGATATTACACTTTGATGCAATATAAAGTAGTCAGTGTACAGCTTGTATAACAGTGTAAATATGCTGTCCCCTCAAAATAACTCAGCACACAGCCATTAATGCCTAAACTACTGGCAACAAAAGTGAGTACACCCCAAAGTGAAAATGTCCAGATTGTGCCCAAAGTTTCAATATTTTGTGTGGCCACCATTATTTTCCAGCACTCCATTAACTCTCTTTGGCATGGAGTTGACTAGAGCGTCACAGGTTGCCACTGGAATCCGTTTTCATTCCTCCATGACAACATCACAGAGAGGATGGACGTTAGAGCCCTTGCCCTCCTCCGTCTTCCGTTTGAGGATGCCCCACAGATGCTCAATAGGGTTTCGGTTTGGAGACATGGCCAGTCCATCACCTTTACCCTCAGTTTCTTTAGCAAGGCAGTGGTTGTCTTGGAGGTGTGTTTGGGGTCGTTATCATGTTGGAATACTGCCCTGCGGCCCAATTTCTGAAGGAAGGGGATCATGCTCTGCTTCAGTATGTCACAGTCCATGTTGGCATTCATGGTTCTCTCAATGAACTGTAGCTCCCCAGTGCTGGCAGCACTCATGCAGCCCCAAACCATGACACTCCCACCACCATGCTTGACTGTAGGCAAGACACACTTGTCTTTATATTCCTCACCTGGTTGCCACCACACCCATTTGACACCATCTGAACCAAGTAAGTTTATCTTGGTCTCATCAGACCACAGGACATTCATTCATTCATTCATTCATTCATTCATCTTCTTCCGCTTAATCCTTTTCGGGTCACGGCGGGGCTGGAGCCTATCCCAGCATCTTTGGGCGAGAGGCAGGGCACACCCTGGACAGATCGCCAGTCCATCGCAGGGCCAACACAGAGAGACAGACAACCATTCACTCTCACAGTCATACCTAAGGACAAGTTAGAATCCCCAGTTTGATGCCAATTAACCTAACGTGCATGTTTTTGGCATGTGGGAGGAAACCGGAGAAATCCCGGAGTAAACCCATGCAGACACAGGGAGAACATGCAAACTCCACACAGATCACTGTTGGTCGGGGCTGGGATCGACCCAGGATCCCCCGGCCAAGGGTGAGTTGCTGTGCTGCCGCAGTGTTAACCACTCCGCCACTGCACCGCCCACCACAGGACATGGTTCCAGTAATCTATGTCCTTAGTCTGCTTTTCTTCAGCAAACTGTTTGTGGGCTTTCTTGTGCATCATCTTTAAAAGGGGCTTCCTTCTGGGATGACAGCCATGCAGACCAATTTGATGTAGTGTGCGGCATATGGTCTGAGCACTGACAGGCTGATCCTCCCACCTCTTCAACCTCTACAGCAATGCTGACAGCACTCATACATCTATTTTCAAAAGACAACCTCTGGATATGACGCTGAGCACATGCACTCAACTTCTTTGGTTGGCCATGGCGAGGCCTGTTCTGAGTGGGACCTGTCCTGTTAAATCACTGTATGGTCTTGGCGACCGTGCTGCTGCTCAGTTTCAGGGTGTTGGCAATCATCTTATAGCCTAGGCCATCTTTATGTCGAGCATCAATTTTTTTTTCAGATCCTCAGAGAGTTCTTTGCCATGAGGTGCCATGTTGAACTTCCATTGATCAGTATGAGAGAGTGTGAGAGCGATAACACCAAATTTAACACAGCTGCTCCCCATTCACACCTGAGACCTTGTAACACTAATGAGTCACATGACACCAGGGAGGGAAAATGGTTAATCGGGCACAATTTGGACATTTTTACTTTGGGGTGTACTCACTTTTGTTGTCAGGATTTTAGACCTTAATGGCTGTGTGCTGAGTTATTTTAAGGGGACAGCACATTTACATGGTTATACAAGCTGTACATTGACTACTTTACATTGTATTAGTCATATCTTCAGTGTTGTCCCATGAAAAGATATAATAAAATATTTACAAAAATATGAGGGGTGTACTCACTTTTGTGAGATGCTGTATATGGTAAAGCTGAGCAGCGAGCTAGCATACTACAACGTCGGATGTTAGTGTCTTGGCAGAAAGCATCCCACATCATGCATAGCCAGTGCACCCGAGACAAGGTACGTGACTGAGATTTAAAATTAAGATGACTAGAATGTAGTCAGCTACTGTAATTAGGCTTATATTACCAAAGAACATACAGTATAACCAACACTGTTAGCATCCGGATGTTAACGCGTCCGCTAGCGGATGCTAACAGATGCTAATGGCTAGCAAAAGAAACTTTATGGTGTAACGTACTGTTTAAAGTCACATTCTGGCGATTCAATAAGATGGCGACTGGGATGGCCACACTTTCTCAGTGCTGAGACTAAGCCACTGCTTTTTGCCATTAAAATAACCAACCTACAGCGATCGGCGCTCGTGACGGACACCCACGGGCTGAATTCCCACCACCGTAAGAAAACCGCTGGAATACCCCCTTTAATCGGGTAGAGCTGCTGCTGCTACCCGAAGCGATTGCAAAGCTAACGCTAACGCTAGTTAACGCTAGTTAGCTTAACGCTGGCCCAGTTGTGCCACCTAACTCAGACATGAAGTGACTCAGCCTCCGATGAAGACTTACCGGAGGAACTAACCGAGGCGGCAGCTGAGCGCGAGCGCGAGCCGGATCGAAGGTCGGGAGCGACGTTGGTGAGAGACGGAGGCCACCTGGACCACCCAGGCAGACGGCGGCAGGCGGCGGTGATCAGTGGAGTTCGCTGTGCCGGCGGTGTGCGGCATAACCGCCCAGGCAGACGGCGGCAGGCGGCGGCGATCGACGGCGGTGATCAGCGGAGCTGTGCAGCGTTACTTGGCGGAGGAGCTGTGCAGGAGCTCGGTTGCGGCGGCGGCGAGCGGAGGGTCCAGCAGCGGCCGGGCTAGTTGAGGCCTAGCCGGATTCTCTGTTTATTTCTATCCACAGGTCAGTAAAATGCCACCAAAAAAAGAGGAAATGGAAGAAATCAAAAAATCTCTGAACTTTATGTCAGAAGAATTGGCCAAATTGACTAGCCAGCAGGCCAAAATAATAGGCCTAATAGAAGATGTACAAGCCCTACAATCAATAATTCAAGAAAAAGACAAAAAAATTATGGACCTGGAGCAACGCGGGCGTCTTTTGGAGCAACGCGTCGAGGATCTTGAACAAGGTTCTCGTATTGATGACCTAGTTATAAGTGGACTAGACATCAGATATCAGTCATACGCCCATGCCGCAACAGGACTGAATGGTGAAGATGCTCCCATGAGTGAATCAGTCTCCTTAGAAAATCAAGTGCTTCAGTTCCTTAATAATAGAGACATTAAGGTAGAAGCCAATGCAATTTCAGCCTGTTATGCTTTACCGAAGAAACATCCCAAAATAAAGAAATCAATTGTGATGCGCTTTGTGAACAGAAGGGTAAAGAATGACATACTGAGGCAGGCCAAAAAGCTACAGGGAACTCAAGTTTACTTAAATGAACACCTGACAAAAAAACCCGCTGAATTAGCACGGCAGGCACGGATGCTGAAAAAACAAAATAAGATACAGGCAACCTGGACATGAAACTGTAGAATTTGGATTAAACTAAATGGAACACCAGAGCAAGCAAGGAGTATAATGATCAGAGATGCTACTGACTTAAATAAATACAGATGAACACCGATTAAAAAAATTATGAGTCAATGATAATCCATATTCATACACACGATAAGAATAGTTCTTTTGATACACCATGCCAAAGTACTTTAAAAAAATAAGAAAAATAAACAAAAACTTATGACCGACTCGAGTAGACATCAATTATCCCCAGCTGGAGGAAGTCATCTGACACAGAGTGAGGAAACTCAAACTCTGAAAATATGCCACTATGCTGAACATAAACCACAAGAGATGGAGAATGATATTGATCCTGATAACCACTTTTTCAATAATATTCATAACCACTGTGAATATTACACTGAAAAGCAATTCAAAAGTCAAGTGCAACTAGATGGTAAACTGTCAATAATACACTTCAATAGCAGAAGTCTTAACAAAAACTTTCCACAGATTCAGGACTATTTAAAACAGCTAGACAGAAAAATCACAGCTATTGCAGTCTCTGAAACCTGGCTTAATGAAGAACAGGCTCCCCTGATGGCAATAGAGGGATATCAGATGTTTTATATTAACAGAACTCAAAAAAAGGGTGGTGGTGTTGCACTGTATATTGATGACCTGTATAGGTGTAAGCTTGTAAATGAAATGTCCTTTGCACTACCAGGGATCTTGGAATGTGTTACTGTTGAGATTAACCTTGACAAAACAAAAAATCTAATCATAAGCTGCATATATAGAACGCCGGGAACTTGCATTGAGACATTCAGAGATAAATTAGTCGAGCAGTACAATAATATTACTAGTAAGAAAATGGTAGCAATTTGTGGAGATTTCAATATTGATTTACTGAATCCACATCAACAAAATGTAGTTACAGAGTTCATGAACTCTATGTACAGCATGAGTCTATATCCCACAATAACACATCCCAGTAGAATCACAGTTCACTCTGCTACACTTATTGACAACCTGTTTGTCAATGTTATCGATAAGAAAATAGAAAGTGGATTATTGATAAATGATATAAGTGACCACTTGCCAACCTTTGCACTTATCCATGGCCACACGGGGCCCAACGCAGAAAAAATTTCAAAATCGTTCAGATACAAATCACCAAATGCAATCAATTCTTTTAAAGAGGACTTGCTGAAGCAAGACTGGACAGAAGTCTATGTATCAGATGTAAATGAAGCCTATGACACATTTATAAACATTGTAACCACTCTTTATGAAAAAAACTGCCCATTAGTAAAAAAAAAGCTTAAACACAAATTTGCTGATAAGCCATGGTTAACCAAAGGACTACAAAAGGCATGTAAAAAGAAAAATTTATTATATAAAGCTTTCCTAAAGAAAAGGACAAAAGAAGCAGAGCAGCGGTATAAAACATACAAAAATAAGTTAACATATATAATAAGATGTAGTAAAAGAGACTATTACAGTAAAGAACTGGAGAAAAACAAAGACAATATTAAAAATACATGGACAATACTCAACAGTATCCTTGGAAATAAAAGCAGAAATACAAGCAACCCAACTAATATTCCAAAAAATAATAAAACCACTCAGAGTGTGAATATAGCTTCACCTGCAGATGAATTTAATAATTTTTTTGTTAACATTGGACCTAATCTGGCCCGAGAAATACCCACTACGGTGCCTACAGGTGATACAATATGCAATAACACTGCTGTAAAAGACTCCATCTTCATAAAGAACACAGACGAAAGAGAGGTCATTGAAATTGTTAAATCGTTCAAAAGTAAAACATCTACGGACTGTGATGGTATTGACATGCTATTAGTCAAAACTGTTATCGAATGCATAGTAAAACCACTGACGTATATCTGTAACCTGTCTCTCCAATCAGGTATATTTCCCAATGCAATGAAAATAGCTAAAGTAATTCCGATATACAAGACGGGCGACAGAGGGGAACTCTCAAACTATAGACCAATTTCACTATTACCGCAATTTTCCAAGATACTTGAAAAAAGGGTTAGGAAAGCAAATATTTTGGAATTCTTTAGAAATGTGGAATAGGCGTTAGTTTATTTGTTGACACTGTATTTTGATTTGTATTTCACAAGACAAAAGCAAAAAAAAAAAAATATTTTGTGTTGACTGACTTCTTTCAGTTCAGTTATCAAAGTGTAGTTTTGGAATAGTCCTCAACTAGGTTGTGAATTTTTTGTTGAATCTCACTTGAAAGTAATGATTTTACTTACAAAAGAAAAAGAAAGCAACAAAAATAAGAAAAGGTTAAATGCTTTAAGGCTTTAGGGTTACAGTATAAGTCTTCACTTTGTTTTAAAGTTAGAACTGGCTTGGTTCTATTTGTTAAAGCTTATCTTCATTTAAAGCCTTTCAATGTTTTAATATTTACAAGTTAGGAAACAAATGAATTGTCTTTGTGTATTGTCACTAAGGCTTCCTTAGGATTAAAGTTAATGATTATTTAAAAAGAGGAGAAAAAAAATTAAAATGTTTTACAAACTAGTCAAAGGTTTCACCTTTTGACTTATTTCAAATCCTGGTGAGAAATAGTGAGTTGGTTAAATGTTTTCCTTATCCTGGGGAGGAAACATGAATCAAAAGCAACACTGACTGTAAATAAGCTAAAGCTTTCAAGTGTTAATTGCTGGATGTGGTTTCCTAATTTTGGAGAATTTTGGTTAAATATTTAGTAAATCACTAAATCCTTTACCAACATGCACAGGATTAACATTAACTTGAGTTTAAATGAACATTGTCATTTATTTGAGTCCCTAAGTTGAATGGCTTCTTGTGAAAGAAATCGCACAAAGTGATCTTTAAAACAAAACACATACAGTATATATAGCTTCAAAAGTTTGCAGACTTTTAGCGTAAGATGTGTGAATATATGCTTTTAACTAAAAAGATTAAAATATGTGGTTAACATATGTGAGTAAATACAAAGTCTATGCTTCTATGCTCTTTCAGTGTGTATATATGCAGTCAAAAGCTCTTCCACCAATGAGAACAAACTTCAAACCCACAAGTTTCCTTTTCCTTTTGGTTCTTGGGGTAAAACTTTGAATTGGGTTTAAATTTAGATTGTTCCGGATAATTCGGATTGATTTAAAGTCAATTTGGAAGCTCTGTTTGATTATAAATCAGCTTAATAGATTTGCTCTGCTTTAATCCGAGTGTGCATTCATGCAAGAAATGCAACTCCTATAGTTGACCACACGATGGAGGCAGTTGTCTCTGCCCTCCCAGGGGGAGGAGACACTGGTGACGTCGCTCTGGGCGGGTCTACCGGTCTCCCTCAAAATGGCGGCTAGGGTGACTCCCTCTTAGCACCTTCAAAATGGCGTCTGCACATTTACTCTGCTCATGCGCAGTTTTTTGTGCACGCCTTTCGGTCACGCGCGCGACTGTGCATGTTCACGTGACACGTGATGCGGGCGCGAGTCTCCGCGACAACGCCACGCCTTGCTTTCCAAGATGAGAGTTTAATCTCCAACTTTCATAAATAATGTTACCCCTTTAATTCCGGGTATAGTTTAGCGCTATTTTCCCCAGCGGTTTATTCAGTGACCAGATCAAACCACGTCCAGCTTAATCTGACGTCACCACGCTTGGGTAATTAAATTACAGAACTGGCCAGTTTAATTACTCCTTTCGGGATAATCGCCGAAAGGTTAAACTGGCGAGAGACAGGATGGTTTTCTTCGCGTTTCTGTCACTCTGGGCCTTTATGTTTCTTAATCCAGCATATAATAATACTGCTTAAACTTTGCATGCATCAAAAACTGTTGACTTTAGTGGGTGAATCGCTCACCCCCCCTTTGCTATCAGCCTCCTCAGCGGGAGGTTAGGTAAACAAACACAGCAGACACACACAGGCAGGAGGAGAGATGCAGCCTCAGTCTCTCAAACAACACACAGACTCGCCAAATAGTGGATCAATATTTGCAGGAAAAAAAATTATGATTTCAATGAATTTTCTTTTTGCATATACGTTTCCCAATTACAGAGGCCTCACAGCGGGGCACCATTAAGCTGTAGGATAAATTGCCTATAAAAATATTTGTCATAAGGTACAGGAATTATTTATTTTATTTAATAGTGGGTGTGAAAGGGGGCGGAGTTGAACCATCACTTCTACACCCGCTAAATTAAATAAAAGCACTCGTAAAAGGGGGCACCAGTCCTAACGGACAATTATATTAACTTTAATTTTAATTAACTTTGTACCTTAAATTACTTAATGAATCAGTCTCAAAGTTTCAGTGAGTTTTTGTCCTGCCGTGATTAGGAAACCTGTATATGCGAAAGGAAAACACTTTCAACTGCTCTCATTCACTCTTTATTAAAATCATTCAGGTTACATGGCATGGCGTTCAAATGATGAATAAACAGATTCAGATGATAACAGCGTAATATATCACATCAACTGATATTGGGTTCCTGAACATAAAATCCAGCTTTACACCTCTGCAGAACCAAGGAGAACTAGACTTATGTTTCAACGGTAAATGAGGCTGGAATGTTTTAACAAAACAACGCAATTTTATGGGGAAAATTCATAAGCTAATTATCTAAAAATGACTCCTGAATTAATCTACAAAAATTTTAAGGGCAGTTACTTAAAAATGACAAAGTTTTCCTTCAGTTTACAGTCCCATCCTGCGGCTGAGAGACTAATTGAGCCCTGAAATACAGGCCATATTCAATTGTAATTTAATTGTTAGGACATCACGTTTTAACCCAGGAAATAGGAGAAATAAAAGTTTCACTCACACACGGCTGTAGGTCCAAGTTTCCGCGGGTCGGTACCGCTGGGTTTTGAAGTTAGGACGTCGGAGGAAGCTGCTGCAAGATGCCTCCTCACAGCCGTGGAAGTGTAAACTCAGCTGGGGGCTCTCCAGACAATGGCAGCAGTGGGTGGTCTGTCACAGAGCGGCGTGAAAAGTCCTTTGAAAAAGAGTCCAAATTTGGGGTCTCTTGTAGCGGGATCGACCCAAAGACTGAAGGAAAATCTTCTCAGTCTCTGTTCACTTTAAACTAGGCAAATTAAAGGTCCACTTTAATGGCGTGAAAAGTCATTAAAAAAAAATGTTAGAAAAACATTTACTAGGATAAGAATGGCCTCTGAGGTGAAGGAAAAAGTTTGAGAATTTGATTCTCTAAAAGGGACGAGCTCTAAAGAAAAAATGGCTTCTCCTCAGTTTCCAGAATATAAGGAAAGACTTGACAAGCACACAGAGAATAAAATAAAACTTCACAGGGCCTTGAAACGGTGGAATAAAATCTTCTTCTGAGATCTAGATTACTATTCTGCTTCTTTTAATCTTAACTTAGTTCCTAATCTTTCTCAAAATCTCTCTCTTTCTTCTTTCTGTGTTTCTAATTCTTAATTCTATTACCACTTTGCCGTTCTAATCTTCCTGCCTGTTCCTTTTCTACCCTTTTTCTACTTTTCTGATCTCTTTTTCTTTTTCTAACTTTTTCTGTTCTCTGCTGATCTCTGACTAAACTCAAATCTAACTTCTCTTTTAAAGTTACCTCGCCGGGTCGTAAAACTGATGATGTAGTCGCAAGACTGACCAATTGGCTTTTTCAGAAGCAGTTTGAAATGGCTGCTATCCAATGTGAGAACACTTCTTTGTTTGAGAGCAGCCAATCAAATGAAGACACCATCCCATGAAATTTCAGAGGGAAAATCAACACTCAGTCAGTTCTTATGAAATAAATGCTCAATATAAAATCTAACTAAATTAAATGACTTGGCTAATATATGGTGATCATGCATTTATACCATTACTCCAATAACACTCATGAATATAACATTTCTTATACATAATTATAATACATGCATTCACATTTAGATCAAGATTAGAACAGCAGAATATGCAGCAAACCATGGTTGGTGATAAGAGGGATGATTTTCAGTGTCCTTAGGATCCAGAGGATAAGCTGAAAGAAACTTAATATTTAGAACAAATTAAAAGTCATCCTACGTACTGAAAACACATTCCGTAGGTATCTGCTAGGAGGTACTGTTGAGCTGTAGATGATTTCCTTTAGTATCTGGGCGAAGGTACCTGGACAGCATAGGCTATAAAACCGTCAGATTAAGTGGTTTATGACTCTTTTGAAAACATTGGTTTCCTGTGAAAAGGTACGTTATCAAATGCAGTGTTCATGTTGAGAGGTCTGGTCTCCTGAGTTTTATGTTCCTTTGAGCCTTTAAAAGCAAATTCTGATCCTTACAATCTCTGCAAGAGGCAACTGTTTACATTGGGGTCCTGGGAAAGCAAGCATCTTTGGTCAGGCCTGGAAGAGGCCTGCATGAGTCGACATAAAAGCCAGTGATATTCCTGAAAAGGCAGAAAGGTGATATTCCTGTGTAATGAATAAAATGAAATTCCTGTAAACTGGAGAGAAGTGATCTTCTGTCTCGGTTTTGAGGAGACGATGATGCTACAGGCCTCTACTTTTATTTAATATTTTCCACCCTGCTTTGTCACTAGTTTTCAGACTACAGTGTAATTTTTATGTTCAAGTACATCTCAGTAAATAGAATGTCATGATTTGCATTTTTTAATTTCAAAAACTAAAATCAAAATTGAATTTTAAAAAAGGCTTGAAATATTTTCTTGTGCCTCTAATGAGTATTGAAAATATCGTGGGACACAATTATGCACTTATGTATATCATTGCATGATTCATACGTATACCACCTTAGGCTTCACATCTGAGACGGAACAAAGGACTGAGCCGCTCTGGAGATAACACAAGGATGTGAAAGTTTAGTCTTTGGCATGCAAGGAGACAGCCGTGGGGGGATTTTGCCCAGCGGCCAGAGACTGGAGGTGGGGGTGTTAAGATCGGGAGGAAGTTACATTGTTACTGGGGATTAAGCACCATGTGACTGTGTGTTTTGATGTCCTGGGTAGAAAAGGGACAGATGTTGGGGGATTCGTCCTCTTTCTGTTTTTGGATGATGTTGGAGAATGTGAATAAATCTGACTTGTGAAATAAACTCAGCCTCGTCCTTCCACATTCTCCACACTGGTGACCCTAAGACGTATCATGAGCAGAAGTAATTCCCCCGAGCCGGACTCGTCAGGAACCAGCCAGGCGAACGCAGCCACAGTCAAGCTACCAGACTTCTGGCAAGACAACCCGTGCTCCTGGTTCCACTTGGTTGAAGCACAGTTCGCCCTCCAGGGGATAACGGTAGATGACACGAAATTCTACCATGTTACTGCCAAGCTCGACAACTGCACGGCTCGACATGTGCAGAGCCTTTTGGAGCGCCCACCGGCCGACGACAGATACGCCGGGTTGAAGGCTGCGCTCATCCAGCGTTTCACTCCCTCAGTCCAGGAGAGAGCGGAGAGGCTCCTGACTCTGAACAACTTGGGAGACAGCACGCCCGTCGACCTGATGGAGGACATGCTGAGGCTGAGGGGCTCAGACAGCGACGACTTCCTCTTCACCCACATTTTCCTGAGAACCCTCCCGTCGGCCACGAGAGCGACCCTGGCCGGTTCACCGTTGTTGGCCCAGCGGGACTTCCGCGCGCTGGCCCAGGAGGCGCAACGGATTCTCAACGCCAGCAGACAGCGTGTGGCCACCGCAGCAGCGACGGAGATCGGCGCGATGGCCCGAGACGGCAGGGGGCCAGAGGCGGCGGTAGCAGACCCACCGACAACGGCAGCGGCGAGGGCCAGGGATCGCGGAGGAGATGACCTCTGTTTCTACCATCGCCGCTTTGCAGAGAGGGCACGCAAATGTATACTACCGTGCCAGTTCAAGCGCTCGGGAAACACCAAGACCGGGGGTCGGTAGCAGCCGCGGCCCTCGGGGAAGAGAACAAGCTGCTCTACTTGACGGACGCGCGTTCGGGGAGGCAATTCCTCGTGGACACAGGCTCCCAAGTGAGTTTCATCACGCCTACCTATGCTGACAGGCTGGCGGGTCCCGGAGGTCACGGAGCGTC
The DNA here is from genome assembly GCA_020510985.1 of Pholidichthys leucotaenia. Classification (NCBI taxonomy): domain Eukaryota; kingdom Metazoa; phylum Chordata; class Actinopteri; order Cichliformes; family Pholidichthyidae; genus Pholidichthys; species Pholidichthys leucotaenia. The sequence goes on from CM035841.1 coordinate 65,785,895, forward strand.
AGCAGCGAACGGCTCGAGGATTAAGACCTTTGGTGAGAAGACTCTGCTTCTGTCCCTGCACGGCCGTACATTTGAGTGGACTTTTGTTATAGCTGCAGTGAGCTTCAATATGTTAGGCGCTGATTTTCTGTGCTCACATGGTTTGTTGGTTGATCTTGCTAATAGGCACCTGGTTAATGCACTTTCTTTTTATTCTATTCCCTGTGCAGCCTGAGTGACCCCGCCCACAGCACAAGCCAACGTCGCAACAGCAGGTGGTAAGTTCCACACACTACTCACTCAGTTCCCAGCACTCACGGTTCCCACATTTTCAGCAGCTGTTGCTAAACACGGAGTGGAACATTTTATTACTACCACCGGACTGCCCGTTTTTGCAAAAGCTCGGCGCTTGGATGCAGCTAAACTGTCCATAGCATGCGAGGAGTTCGCCAACCTGGAAAGGTTGGGCATCATCAGGCGTTGGAAAAGCCCATGGGCTTCCCCGCTGCACATGGTCCCTAAAGCTGATGGCTTGTGGCGTCCTTGCGGAGATTTCCGCAGGTTGAACAACGCTACAGCACACGACTGCTACCCGATCCCGCATATCCAAGATTTTTCCGTTCATTTGGAGGGGGCGCGCATTTTTTCTAAGATAGACTTGGTCCGCGGGTACCATCAAGTCCCAGTGCGCGCTGAGGACATACCCAAAACAGCGGTAATAACTCCGTTTGGCCTTTTCGAGTTTTTGCGCATGCCGTTTGGGCTTAAAGGCGCTGCGCAGACGTTCCAACGCATGATGGACGCGGTGTTGCGCGATCTCCCCTTTGTGTTCGTCTACCTGGACGACATCTTGGTAGCCAGCGCGTCCGAAGACGAACACGAAAACCACCTCACGGCAGTTTTCCGGAGGTTGGGAGAGCACGGGTTAATAATCAACCCAGCAAAGTGTCAGTTCGGGGTGACACAGATTGATTTTTTGGGGCATCGCGTCTCTCCAGAAGGAGTGGTTCCTCTGCCTGACAAAGTGCACGCAGTAACAAATTTTCCCCAGCCACAAACGGTCAAAGCACTACAGGAATTTTTGGGAATGGTAAATTTTTATAACCGTTTCCTCCCCCGCACAGCGCAGCTCATGCAACCATTGTATGCCGCGCTAAAAAAAACAAAAACCCACAAGGAAAATCGAATGGTCTCCTGAGCGAGAGCGAGCATTCGCGGAGGTCAAAACAACCCTGGCAAACGCTGCGTTGTTAGCGCATCCAGACCCAAAGGCCCGCATAGCGCTCACTACTGACGGGTCAGATGTGGCCATAGGGGCGGTCGTGGAGCAGCATGTAGCCGGGGCTTGGCAACCACTCGCCTTTTTCAGCAGGACATTGCGCGATAGTGAGTGAAAATACAGCGCATTTGACAGGGAGTTGTTAGCCCTCCACTTGGCCATTCGCCACTTCTAGTTCTGGCTGGAAGGACGCCATTTCACCGCGTTCGTTGACCACAAGCCGCTGACTTTCGTGATGGCCAAGGTTTCAGAACCGTGGTTGGGCCGGCAGCAGAGGCAGCTGGCTGCAATCTCAGAGTTTACTACCAATATTCAGCACGTAGCGGGTAAACTTAATGTAGTGGCAGACTGTTTCTCGCGCGCCGTAGCGGCCCCAGTCCGCATAGGGATAGATTATGCAACCATGGCCGCGGAGCAGGCTAGCGACGCGGAAGTGCTCGCTGCCACAGTCCGCGTAGGGATAGATTATGCAGCCATGGCCGCGGAGCAGGCGAGCGACGCGGACGTGCGCGCGCTCCAGTCTGGACCAACAGGGTTAAGGCTGGAGAACAGGGTGCTGCAAGATGGTATGCCCCCCCTAATCTGCAATGTCTCCACGGGACGACCGTGCCCGGTGGTACCGACCGCGTGGTGCCGCCGCGTTTTTGACTCGATTCATTCTCTGGCGCACCCGGGGGTGCGCGCGTCGGCCAAAATGGTAGGAGAGAAATTTGTATGGCCGAGCCTGCGCAAGCAAGTTAGAGAGTGGGCAGCAGCCTGCATGGCTTGCCAACGAGCCAAGGTTCACAAGCACACGAGAGCTCCCTTGGAGCCATTTCACATCCCGGCTAAGAGGTTCGATCATGTTCACGTGGACGTCGTAGGCCCCCTCCCGCCGTCGCAGGGGTGCACACACCTTCTGACAATGGTAGACCGCACCACGCGCTGGCCAGACGTGGTCCCACTGTCATCAACCACAGCCGAGGAGGTGGCGCGCGCGTTTTTAACGGCATGAGTAGCGCGCTTTGGAGTTCCGTCGGACATTACGTCCGACAGAGGTCCTCAATTTGTTTTCGAGCTTTGGTCAGCGATGGCCCGCAGCCTGGGGGTAACGATCCACCGCACTACCACGTACAACCCGCAGGCTAATGGGTTATGCGAACGTTTCCATAGGTCATTGAAGGCGGCCCTCAGAGCGTCGCTTACGGATGCAAATTGGGTGGACAGGCTACCATGGGTTTTATTGGGGTTGCGTTCTGCACCTAAAGAGGATTTAGAAGCCTCCCAGGCTGAATTAGCTTTTGCGCAGCCACTCCGGCTGCCCAGGGAATTTCTCCCAGATAATCCTGCGCCAGAATGTTTCCCGGCTCAGCGGTTGTAGAGTGACGCGGAAGCGGGCATGCTTCCCGGCCCCGTTCACCACAGTTTTCTGCGCGTTTTTGTGCCTAAGGCTCTAAAAAATGCGGAGTTTGTTTTTGTCAGACACAACGCGCATCGTCCACCGTTGCAACCACCTTATGATGGACCATTTAGAGTGCTGGAAACAGGGGATAAGCATTTTTTGCTAGATTTGGGGGGCAGGAAAGAAATGATTGGCATAAACAGACTCAAACCCGCCTTTGTGTTGGCCGACGAGGATGTGCTGTTGGCTACGGCTCCTCGGCGCAGCAGACCCCCTAAGGAGCATTCATCAGAACACCCACAGGGATTGACTAACAGTTCTCATCCTCAGACAGCAGCTCCCCAGCAGGAAGGCGCTGCGAAAGTGGTTAAGCCGCTTACAGCAGATATGGGAGGCGACTGAGGCCCAAGCGACACGTGGACTGATGTGTAATAGTTTTACCATGACTTGCAGACAGTTATTACGTTGTTCCATGTTAGACGTTTGGTGGGGGGGGGGTCATGTGGGACACAATTATGCACATATGTATATCATTGCATGATTCATACGTATACCACCTTAGGCTTCACATCTGAGACAGAACAAAGGACTGAGCCGCTCTGGAGATAACACAAGGATGTGAAAGTTTAGTCTTTGGCATGCAAGGAGACAGCCGTGGGGGGATTTTGCCCAGCGGCCAGAGACTGGAGGTGGGGGTGTTGAGATCGGGAGGAAGTTACATTGTTACTGGGGATTAAGCACCATGTGACTGTGTGTTTTGATGTCCTGGGTAGAAAAGGGACAGATGTTGGGGGATTCGTCCTCTTTCTGTTTTTGGATGATGTTGGAGAATGTGAATAAATCTGACTTGTGAAATAAACTCAGCCTCGTCCTTCCACATTCTCCACAATATGAAAGTTTATTTTTTGAATTATAAAAACTTTTTCATAATATTCAAATTTACTGAGAGACATTAATGTGTTATATTTACATTCACACACAGAAAATCTTTCCTAACTTGAAAGGTTTAGGAGTAAAGTGCACAAACCCTAGTAACTTAGCTAAATCGCATTCAACTTGCTGACAGCAATTTTTTTTTCCACAATATTTTTTTATTGAACCTTCTTTTTTTTTTTTTACAAACATAACACAAACAATCAAACACTAACACTAAAGCAATTTAAAAAAAAAAGAAAAAGAAAAAAAAATGTACTAAAAACACCAACAACCTCTAACAAAGGCAAGTCTTCAACAATGCTCCTTTGTTTAGTCTAGGCAATCCATTACATAAGTATACATATTATACATTCACCAGTTTGGAATTTACAAGGTCCACACACATCATTCACCTTCTTCTTCAAAAGTTATGTTTAAATTCTTTACATAATCAATGAAAGGTCTCCATATATTCTCAAACACAATTTCCTTTGATTTCAGTATGTATGTTATTCTTTGTAGTGGAAGGTTTGTTAACATCTGTCTTAACCACTGAGTCACATCTGGTCTATGAGTCTTTTTCCACAGTAGTGCAATACATTTTTTGGCGTTAAGCAAACTTTTATTTATTTATTTAGCGAATGCAAAGTCCTTAAGCCAAGCAGTTGCCTCCTGGTTTGCTGTATGGAGGGTGTGTAATCTTCCTTCCAGTCTTTGGAGCGGGCAAGCCTCTATGATGTGTTCCATTGTTTGCTCCTCTCCACATGCGCACAGTGGGCTAGGGCTACTGCCCCATCTGTAAAGGCTGGCCAAGCAGGGGCCATGTCCAGTCCTGAAGCGATTGAGTGTAGACCACTGTCTCCTTGGGAGGTTGGTGCCCGGGACCTGTTGGTTGGGGTTTATCACCAGCTGTTTGTTTGGGACCTCCTTGGTCTCCCATTCCTCTTGCCAAGCTGTCTGGATGGTAAAGTCAGCTGGGGGAGGGTTTTTCCAAATCGGCCGTCTGGATGAAAGTCGGGCAGTGGGTGGAGTGTAGATATCTGCATGGATTGGTAAGTGAGGAGAATCTTTAACTTTTTGGAGCATCCTTTGAGTTAATGCTGCTCGCCGGATGTGTGGAGGGGCTATGTTTGACAGTACAGAGAGCCAGGGGAGTGGTGTTGAGCGGATTGTTCCAGTTATAGTTCTCATGGTTGTGTTGAGCTGGGTGTCTACATGGTGTGTGTAAGATGACCTGGACCAGACAGGGGCACAATATTCTGCTACAGAGTATGAAAGAGCCAGTGCTGAGGTGCGCAGGGTGGAGACTGCCGCCCCCCATTTTGCACCAGCGAGCTTGCAGAGCAGGTTGTTTCGTACCTTCACCTTAGCAGCCGTCCCCTTTAGATGTTCCTTGAAGGATAAGGTCCTATCAAGGGTCACTCCAAGATAAGTTGGATTTGGGGCATGCTTAAGCTTGAGTCCGCTCAGGTGGATGTTTAGTTCTCTGGCAGCTTTTGCATTGTGGAGATGGAATACACTGGAGACGGTTTTTGCTGGGCTTGGTTTTAGGCGCCAGATTTTGCAGAACTGGTCCAGTTTGGCAAGATCTTCCGTGAGCACCCGTTCCAGTGGTTCAAAGTCTGGTGCTTGGAATGCCAAACAGATGTCGTCTGCATAGGTGAATTTGCGGGATTTTGTAGTAGGCAGGTCGTTTATGTAGAGGTTGAACAGAGTTGGAGCTAGAACTGAGCCTTGTGGGAGTCCGTTTTTCTGCATTCTCCATGCACTTGTCTTCTGACTGAGGTGGACTCTGAACCTTCGGTTGGTCAGCAGGGTTTTTATAATTGCTGTTGCCCAAGCAGGGATCGCCTTTATAAGTTTCAGGAGGAGGCCTTTGTGCCAGACCGTATCATAGGCGGCTGTAAGGTCGAGAAACACAGCCCCTGTCTTCAGTCTGCTCTCGAAGCCATTTTCGATGAAGGTGGTTAGGGCCAGTACTTGTTCTCCTGTACTGCGGTCCTTGCGGAAACCTGCTTGATCCACACTTAGAATATCCTCTACCTCTGGGGAAATACGTTGCAGAATTAGGCGCTCCATGATTTTGTAAGGAACGCTGAGTAGGGAGATTGGGCGGTAGCTTGCTGGTAATTTGTGGTCTTTGCCAGGTTTTGGGATGGCAATGACCTTTGCTGTCCGCCATTTCTTTGGGATCGAGTTTGTTTGTGTGATCCTTGTGTAGAATTGTGTCAACCAGGTTAGGGCTCGGGGGCCAAGATTTTTCATGAATTCTGGGAAGATGTTATCGTATCCTGCTGCCTTTCCACATTTCAGGCTCTGTAGGACTTTCTCCAGTTCAGCAGCCTCGAAGGGTTCAGGGTTCGTTTCCTCTACAGGCATTTTTTGGTGTTTTTTTAGCTCAGTTGTAACTGCTCTTTTGGTGTCTTTGTCTTGGGGTGCTTTGGCGATAGTCAGTAGGTGGGATGCAACTTGGTTGGGTGTGACGGATGCTCGGCTTTGGCTAGGGGGCTTCTGTGCAGCTCCTAGGCGACGGATGAGGCTCCAACATTTCCTGCTAGAGTGGGTAAAGCTCCGGTCAGCAACTGTCTCCTCCCATTTCTTTCGCCGAGCTGTATTTAGCGATTCAATGAGATGGTCTGCTATCTCTGGGTCCCCTGATGTTTGATAGGATTGTAGGAGGGCAGCACTTTCTCCGTCCAAACATGGGACATAGAGGGGTCGGTAGCCTCGTGGGATTGCAGTATGGGCAGCCTTGAAGATTGCGCTGCAGAAGCGGTTGTATGCTTCATCTACAGTGATGGTGTGGAGTGGGATGGTAACAACGCTCCGGTCCAGAGTTTCACTGAATTTCTTCCAGTTGGCTTTGCGGAAGTTCCAGCGCATCTTCCTTGGGCTGTATATGACTGGAAGTTGTAGGCCAATGTGTACAAGCAGGGGCCGGTGTTGGCTGTGTGGAAAATCATCAAGAATGAGGATCTGTGTAGGATATGGCTCCCCATTCAAAGAGCTGACCCAACACAGGTCAGGAGAATAGTCCTTCTTCCACCTAGCAGAGTGGAAGGTTCCTCTTTGTTTGGGGTCGTATATCAAAGCGAGGTCATTTCTGGATGCCCAGTCTGAAAGTGCCTTCCCATCACTGTCCACTGCTGGGTACCCCCAGTCAGGGTGATGGCTGTTAAAGTCCCCCACATAGATGGCAGGGTGGGGTAGGGTGGGTAAGACCTGCAGATCCCAGTTGGCATTAGGGGGCTTGTACACATTGACAATATGGAAGCCACCAATGATTATGGTGTCTGAGAAATGTGTTGTTATCAGGTGATTTGCTTCAACTATGTCAGAACGCACATAGGTGGCACGTCCATGTTTAGCATGTAGAACATAGCACAGGAGGTCAAAGCCTTTGATGGTGAAGCGGCCAGCTTCCTCTGTGCCAATATGAGTCTCTTGGAGGCAGATTACATCAATCGAATGTTGGAAGGCGAGGACTTCGATAAGGCTTCGCTTGGCTGCAGATAGGCCTTCAACGTTTAGTTGTAATATGCGAAGGGCCGATCCTACCACAAAGTGCTCTTGGGGCTGTTTGCTTTCGGCTTTAGGACTGTGACTAGGATTCTTCTTTGACTTGGCACAGAGGCGTCGTCTCTTCGAATTTAGTCTGCTGGTAGGATCGTTAGCTTCCCCAGGCGAGCCCGGGTACTGGCGGAGGGCGCGACGAGAACGCTGATCCAATGCCCCCTCAGTTAAGCAAACTGAGGTCTATGAATGCTCTTTCACTCTTATTAACCTCTTGCACTCCGTTGTACCGCGGGCGGGCAAGTCTCTGCGTCCTAGAGTGCACGAGGGTGCACGAGAGCGCCCTCGTGCGCTCTCAGACGCATGATGGACATGCTGATGATGGTGATGTAGATGGTGATGGCGTCCAAGCGCGCACTGAAAATAAAAGCTGCAGACACAGCCGCGAACAGATTAGTTCATCTGATTGACCTCTCATTCGACTAATAAGAGCCTTGAATTGGGTTTCTGAAACCTTGAAGAACCAATGACTGAAAACCTAGCAAGCAGGACCTGCCTACCAACGGCTGCGAATACGAGCCAATTGAAGCAGAGAAGTTTGACAGCTGACGTGCGTCTCCCTGCATAAAATCTCTTTTGCCTAAGCCGCTGGGTGACTGACATTGAGACCTGTGCGGAACGGTAGCATCAGTCAGTCTTGTTTGGAAAAAATGGTTCGCCAAAACCGCAAGCGTGGAAGCGGAGATGTTTGGACCAGGTCGGGTGACCAGAAGCACGAGTCCGTTACAACCGGACCAGCTTCATGTTTATCTGACAATGAGGAACTTACTGCTGTTGTGGACAGGTAAGTGTTATAAGCTAAATTATTCTTTCTCGATGAAAATAGTAATAAAAATCATTTTTGACCGATCGGTAATTCCAACGGTGCGTCATGGCCACAAGTTTTTTGGTGTGCAGAGTTCCTCTGTAGCGGGGCGGGAGGGGGGGGGTGTTATCCTCTGCATTGCAGATAGATATTTTAGCATAATTTTTATTGCACTGTAGGCTATTTTTTCTTGTAAAAAAGGCCACACATTTTTTACGTGGCATGTTTGTGTGTGTGTGTGTGGGGGGGTTGTTTGTTATCCATCCATCCATCCATCTTCTACTGCTTTTCCGGAGGTCCGGGTCGCGGAGGCAGCAATTCAAGCAGAGAAGCTCAGACTTCCCTCTCCCCAGCCACCTGCTCCAGCTCTCCAGAGAGGATATCAAGGTGTTCCCAGACCAGCTGGGAGACATAGTCTGTCCACCGAGTCCTGGGTCTGTCCCGGGGTCTCCTCCCAGTGGGTTGTTTGTTACCCTCTAGAAATGTAATAATGTTTTAGTATAATTTTTATTGCACTTGAGGCTATTTTTTCTTGTAAAAAAGGCCACACATTTTTTACGTGGCATGTTTTTGTGTGTGTGTGGGGGGGGGGCGGTTGTTTGTTATCCATCCATCCATCCATCTTCTACCGCTTTTCCGGAGGTCTGAGTCGCGGAGGCAGCAGTTCAAGCAGAGAAGCCCAGACTTCTCTCTCCCCAGCCACCTGCTCCAGCTCTCCAGAGAGGATACCAAGGCGTTCCCAGACCAGCTGGGAGACATAGTCTGTCCACCGAGTCCTGGGTCTGCCCCGGGGTCTCCTCCCAGTGGGTTTTTTGTTACCCTCTAGAAATGTAATAATGTTTTAGTATAATTTTTATTACACTTGAGGCTATTTTTTCTTGTAAAAAAAAAAAAAAAAAAAAAAAAAACAGGAACTGTGCTGTGTATGTGAACTCTGGGAAAATAGGAGAATAGTGAAAAATAAAAATTGAACTTTGTAAATGACTTTATTTTCACATAATAGACAAACTTCAGATGAAGACTCTGGTGAGGAGTGGGTGCCAGACGAGCACTCTGCCAGCAAGCGCAGAAGAAGGGAGCTGCAGGCGAGCTCGTCAGAAGAGGAAACCCCTACCCCAAAAAGAGGGACACCACTGGGGAGAGGAAGAGGAAGAGGAAGAGGAGGTAGCAGGAGAGGAAGAGGAGGCGAGAGTGGTGATGGCAGCCCTCAGCCTGGGACATCGGCCGGCCCTTCATCAGCTGAGGAGAGGTGGCATGATTCCGACACCCCTGACATCATTCCACCACAGCCCATTTTTCGTCCCCAAAATCCACCTGGACCTCAGCTAATTACAACAGCTTCATACACCCCCGTTCAGTTGTTTGAGTTATTTTTCACTCCATCTGTGCGAGATCACATTGTTGAGAACACCAACCTACATGGCTCTGCACACTAAAACACACCCACCAGCCCCTGGATTGACCTCACACGCTCCGACCTGCTCTCATTTTTTGGCCTGATTATTTACATGGGTATAGTCAAGTGCAAATCCTTCAGTGATTACTGGCGAGGGGGACACCTGTACAGCCTTCCTTTCCCCAAGAGTGTAACGACCAGGACAAAGTTTCTCCTGATCAGCTGGGCCCTTCACCTCAGTAGCCCAGCAGCAGAAGAGGCCAATGAGCAGAAGAGAGGCACGGATATGCATGACCGCCTCAGCAAAATCTTGACACATTTTCTAGGAATCAGTATGATGATGAGTAGGATTAGAAAATAATATTTGATTGAGAGGGTATTGCTGTCAACTTGTAAAATATCCCGTCGCCAAGTGCTTGCTCACAGGGGATCGCCTGATTGCTGGGGTCTTTCTGCAACTGTGGGGGTTCCCCCTACAGTTGATAGTGCTATGGGATGACTGTTGTTGTGAAATGGCGCTATATAAATAAAGTTAAGTTGAATTGAATTGAATTGAATTTGTTGTTTGTAAATAGTATGTTTTGTATATTGACATTTTTGTTCAGTAAAGCGTGTTTAGAATTGAAACTTCATTTTCTCTGTGTCATTACTACTGACAGTGTTTCTGGATAGCTAACAAGATAGCCCTGAGTGTCACCTTTCATTAGAGCCCAAGATGAAGCTTCTATGTTGAAGCATTCAAAAGTTCTAGTCGTTTTTCCAAACTGTGCCATTTGGCATAGTTTGGCACAGTTTGGGCTATCTAACAAGATAGCCCTGAGTGTCACCTTTTATTAGAGCCCAAGATGAAGCTTCTATGTTGAAGCATTCAAAAGTTCTAGACGTTTTTCCAAACTGTGCCAAATGGCACAGTTTGGCACAGTTCAAAAATGCCTGGGAACAACCTGAGAAAAAAGCTGTGTAATATATTCATTTTTTGTGGTATTGTTACCAAATTTGGATCTCAGCTTGATAACACTTGGTTCCACATTTCTGTTGTATTTTCCAGCCGGATCGGACAGCTGTGTGTTATTTGCAAGCATTTGTATCCAAAAAAAACACCCAGGCCAAATTAATTTTCTTCAAGTTCAGTATGTTTAGATGACTGTAACTCAGTGGCCGGAGCACATAGAGAGATTATGTTTTTTTTGCCAAAAAAATTCAAAGTGTTTTCTTTTAAATGAGACCAACCCCATGAAGATGCTGCAAAGGGTTGAAGAACAGCTTTCGATTTACTTTGGGCATGTTATTTTTTGGCGTTTTTAGGAAAATTGACCGGAGTGCAAGGGGTTAAAGTTATGCTTTTCTGGATACAGACCCAACAAAAACAATTTAGGATTCAATTTTTTTCGTTACCCTCACCTCTTCCCAAAACATTCTAATTTTTCTACATTCCCATAAACAATGAAATAGGGTTCCTTTGCTTTCCATACATTTTGTGCACGTATCTGGTATGTTTTTGTTATATCTATTTAACTCCACCGGTGTAACATACATCTGCATTAACCATTTAAAATGTATCAATTTAAGACGTACATTTATTGATTTGGTTTGAGCTTCTGTACAAGCCAATTCCCATTGTTCCTCTGAAATTTCAGTTTGCAGGTCTTCTTTCCAATAATTCAGTCTTTTCTGTGAGTTTTCACTTGAGGATACTGTCAATGAGTTATAAAACTCTGAAATAATACCCTTTCTCTTACTATCTTTCGTCAAAATTTTTTCAAGGATGAATAAGTAGGTCGGGTGAGAGCATTATTTTGATTTGATCGAATAAAGTTCCTAAGCTGAAGATATTTAAAAAAATGTGTTCTATTAAGATTAAATTTGATCCTCAGTTCTTCAAAAGACATTATGTTATCTGAACGTGACAAATATAAGTCTTGAATCTTTTGAATCCCTTTTAAATTCCATACTTTAAATACAGCAACCACTCTCCCTGGTTTAAAATATTGATTACCCCATATTGGGCTAAATTGTGACAATAAGTGTGGTTCTTTTAAAAATGTTTTGGTTTCACACCATATTTTGATCATACGCTTTACAAATGGATTTTTAACTTGTTTCTGTAATTTTTTAGCCGAGTCTGAGTATATGAATATGGGAAGAGGTAAAGGTAAATTGTATGATTCCATTTCAGTCCAGTGGGGGAGATCATTTGATGAAAAATAATATGTCATAGACCTCAGTTGTGCTGACCAGTAATACAACATAAAGTTTGGACATTTCAGACCTCCACGATCAAATGGTAAATATAGTAAGGACAGACGTAATCTAGCCTTCCTATTGTTCCATATAAATTCCACTAACGTTTTTTAATTCTTGAGAATAGATCTGAAGGTGGTGGTAAAGGAATGTATTGAAATAAATAAAGTATTTTGGGTAAGATATTACTTTTAAGTATATTAATTCTCCCGATCATCGACATTGGTAGTGACATCCATCTCTGAAGTAACTCATTAATGTCTGTCATTAAGGCTTTATAGTTGGCACTGGCGACTGATTCTAGCTTAGGCACAATTTGAATTCCTAAATATTTAAACCAGGGATGGCAACAGGAAATTCTGATTTCAGCTGAAATCTAATTTGGTCGATTGACTTACGGGGGGGCCGGGGGGGGGGGCGCAGCCCCCCTGGAGCTGGGAGGTTTTCAGTAAAATAGAAGTAATTTAGAGTGAAAAAAATGATTAAAAAAATGAAATCCTAGACTTAGATAAATCATTAAATTTAATGAAAAGTTAACTTACTTTTTCTTCAATGTTGTCTCACTGTCTTTAGTCCAACATATTTAACAGTTCTATTAGAGTTTTTTACACTATTTACACTGGTCACCAAGTCACTTCTAATGTGAAACTTTCTTCCTTTTGGCAGCAAGCTGTGTCAGTCTCTGAACTTTGAACTTCATCTCCTTTTCTGGTTTCTTCAGAAACTGTCCGAGTGTTTCTGTTACCTCATTGAACTTTGAGCCAATTTTCACCTTTACTGTCACTTCGCTCCCCAAAGCTCCTGGGTTTTTATGATTTTTAAGTACCAGAACTGTGCTTACATGACATAAAACAAACAGCTGAATGCCACTTATTACTGTATAATATTGACTTATGTTCCAAGAAGATAGCATTCCTAAACTAGAAAAGCACTCAGAGTGCATCCCTCCGCCAAGGCTCCTTCCGTTTGTCATGGATCAACTCCAAAATGTAATGGGTTTGTGTGTAGGCCTATAGCCACTTGTGGTGCAAATTGCATCAAAGTCTGTCCATCAGTTTTGGAGTATTGTTGCTAACACAATGTGAGAAGATAAGCGCCTTGGCTGAGGTATGCATTCTCAGATCATCACCAAAATATAATGGGTTCCTCTCTAGCCCAAGAACCACCTCTGGTGAAAATTTTATCCAAATCCATCCAGTAGTTTTTGTGTAATCCTGCTGCACAAATACAAAAAAGCCCTTGATGGAGGTATGCACTCTCAGATCATCACCAAAATCTAATCATCTGTTCCCCGTGCCATTACACACCTTTCCTGAAAATTTCATGAAAATCCGTCCATCACTTTTCCTTGCTAACAAACAGACAGACAAGCCAACGCCGATGAAAACATAACCTCCTTGGCGGAGGTAAATATTCCAACAAGCATTATCCATCACATGCTTTAACACTTGATCAAATCAAAATCAGTTAATTTTATCTATTCCATAATAGAAATAAAATTCCAACATACCATTACTTTTTATAATTTCAGCATTCATTTCAGATCACCAGTTTCAATCTCCATTGAGTCTTGAGCAGCTCATTTTCCTCCCCCGCGCAGCCCAGCTCATACAGCCGCTGTACTCAAACGGAAACCGGCGGACAGAGTCGACTGGACTCCTGAACGGGAGCAGGCGTTCTGAGGTTAAAACAGCGTTCATTACCCACGTCTTGGACATGGGCATAGCGGCCGTCGTGGAGCAATGCGTTGCCGATTCTTGGCAGCCGCTCACCTTTTTTTTTAAGCAGGTCTTTGCACGACAGTGTGCGTAAATACAGCGTGTTCAACAGAGAGTTAATGGCTCTCTACCTGGCGTACGCCACTTCCGGTTCTGGCTGAAAGGGCACACTTTCACTGCGTCGTGGACCATAAGCCGCTAACGTACTTAACGTACATATAATATACAAATAAAGCGGAATTCGGTGAATTACCGGAAAAATCACATCCCTGAGAACAAGCCGAAATGAATTTTTGACAAAGCATACGAGCCATTTGATTGGTCCAATCGTTTGCAACTATCCAATCGCAGGGCTGTTTACAATACAGCAGTAGCTTGAGTACATCCGGGTTATCGCGAGACTTCGGGGAAGCGCCGAGCGCGTATGTTTTTTTTCTCCCAAACTTTATTGAGAACAAGGTAAAGGTACAAAATTATGACATAGATGATGATAAAATCGGTGGAAATCCGCGGATCGGCGGAAAATTGCCATCCCTGTTAAACTGATTTACAACATTGAATTGATTTACCTCAGGAGCTGGGTGATTATCTCTGGGTCTCATTTAGCATTAATATTGAAGATTTAGTTTTATTTATTTTATATCCTGATATTTCCCCAAAATTCTTTATTAAATTCAACAAGGTCGGAATTGATTTTTTAAGATTCGACATAAACAAAATTATGTCATCGGCATACAGGGAGATTTTATGTTCTATTGGTCCTACTTTAATTCCATATATTTGTGGATGTAAACGTACTGCCATCGCTAAAGGTTCAATTGCCATTGTAAACAGTAAAGGTGAAAGTGGACAGCCTTGTCGACATCCTCTATTTATTGATTTTGAGATATTATTGTTTGTTAGGATTTCTGCTGTAGCATTATTGTATATTATCTGAACCCATTTTATGAAATTATTTCCAAGTCCAAACCTTTGTAGGACTTCAAAAAGAAAGGGCCATTCAACCCTATCAAAGGCCTTTTCGGCGTCCAATGATAGGAGAGCTGTATCCGGTGCTTCTTTGTTAGAATAAATAATATTAAATAGTCTTCTTACATTATGGAAGCCTTGTCTTCCCATTATAAAGCCATTCTGATCTCGGTTAATAATATTTGGTAATATTTCTTGTAGTCGTCTTGCTAAAATTTTACAGATTATCTTAAGGTCAGCATTTAATAGGCTTATTGGTCTCATGTTTTCACATTTATTAGAGGGTTTACCTGGTTTTGGAAACAGTATAATTAAGGCATTATTCATGTATAGTTGTAAATTAGTATTTTGAAATGCTTCTAAAACCATTTCCAAAAATGGTTTTATTAATTTATTCTTAAATTTTTTATAGAGGTCAACTGGAAGACCATCTGGTCCTGCACTTTTTCCTGATTTCATATTATCAATGGCTAGCCCAACTTCTTGGGCTAGCCATTGGCCTAGCCTAGGACTTAGCCTAGGACTAATTTTAGACTCCAGTATCTCCCTGTTTTCATTTGGAATACACGGTATAGATAAGCCGTCCAAAAACCCATTTAGTTTTGTTAAATCAGTTTCATTTTTTGTATCATATAGTTTTTCATAATAATCTCTAAAGGCACTGTTAATTTCTAAAGGATCTACAACTGCCTGTCCGTTACTTATAATACTGGCAATTGGTGTTTTAAATTCCAATTGTTTAATCTGCCATGCCAATAATTTCCCTGATTTTTCACCTTGTTCATAAAAAGATTGCTTCAATCTTAGAAGACTCGAGGCAGCTCTATTCGCTGATTTTTTGTCATATTCAGCTCTCAGAATCAGTAATTCGTTCTCTAACTTTGGGTCACTTCCTGCATACACTTTTTCTTGAAGAATTTTTATTTTATGTTCCAATTGGACTCTCTCCTCTCGAGTCTTCTTAGATTTTGAACCTGTATAACTAATAATATGCCCCCTAATAAAAGCTTTGAAAGCCTCCCACTTTATACATGCTGATGTTTGTGTAGTATTGATATCAAGGAACTCATCTGTTTTTCTATGTACTTAACAAATTCCTCATCCTGAAGCCATTTATGCTGAAATTGCCACCTACCTGGATCCTTTGTTAATTTCTTATCTACATATATTAGACAGCAGGGTGCATGATCAGAGATCACTATGTTATCATAGAAACAGTTTTGAATCTTGGACCTTAATTCTGTGGAGATCAAAAAATAGTCAATACGTGAGAATGTCTTGTAGGTATTAGAATAACAAGAGTAGGCTTTGACTTGTGGTTTCATTTCTCTCCATATATCTAGCAATCTCAATTCTTTCATAAAATGATTAATGGTCATCCTGCATCCATTGTGCGTACAGTCCAGTCCTGTTGATCTATCTATACCGGGATTCAACGTACAATTAAAGTCCCCTGCTATTATATGTTGCCCTGTAAGTGATGATAAAATAAGAAATAAATTAGCAAAGAAGTTTTGATCATCTATATTGGGACCATATAAGTTCACCAGATTTATATTTTCTAATAACAAAGATCCTTGGATGATTAGATATCTTCCTAATTTGTCTCCAATTACATTTTTCACTTGAAATGGGACTGATTTATGTATGACAGTCATAACTCCCCTAGCTCGGGATGAAAATGATGAGGTTAACACACTTCCCTGCCATCTTCTCCCAATTCTTTTTACATCCTCCTCTATTAGATGAGTTTCTTGTAAAAACACAATTTTTGAACCTATGTCTTTTATTTTATTCATAACTTGTTTAAGTTTTTATAAAATTTGTAGACCTCTGCAATTCCATGAAATTAAATTAAGATTAACGCTTTGGTCTATGATCAATAAGGAGTTTGAGATTACCTCACAATATAAACATGCTCATACAGAGAAGCAAAAACATGAGTCGTTGAACATTCGTCCCACAAACTACACACAAACAAATTCCCCCTCCCCACATTCGTGGTGATCCCCCAAAATAAAAAAAAAAATTCTGTCTCCCGCTATAGCCATTGACTGCTCCACACCCGTGAGGATCAGTCTTTCCACTCTTCCTTTCTCCTCTCAATCACCCTGACTCTACTGCTTTTAATGACATAACATTAACTCTCTTCTGTAGTATTTCCAACCTAACTCCAAAATTTTATAGCAACTTTGTACATCATAGTTTTTTTTTTTTTAATATATAATACAATCTATATTTTGTAGACATGCTATATGTTTCAGATCAGTCAGATGCCTGTGCAAATGCTTAAATATTCTACCTTTATATCTTGTTCATGCTTCATGCTTAGCTCCCACCAGTCTCTCCTTGGATCTGCTTGATAAGCTCCTGCACCTCCTGAGGGGTCTTGAAGATATGGGTTCTCCCTTTATATGTGGCCAGCAGTCTTGTCGGATGAATCACTCCATGACGAATCCCGAGGTTGCGCAGCTCTTTACAGGCGGGATCAAACTGTTTCCTTAATTGTTGAATTCCTGTGGCCAAATCTGGGTAGAACTGCACCTGTTGATCCTGGTATTTAATTTCTCCTTTAGCCTGCGCCGCATTGGTGATCGTCATCTTGTCCCTGTAGCTGAGGAACTTCATAATCAGCGTCCTCGGTGGTGCCTTGTTATCTCTCGGTGGGCCGATTCGGTGAGCGCTCTCTAAGACGACCGATGACTGCAGATCCGCGTTGTTCAGCGCTTCTGGAATCCACTTTTCCAAAAAGGAACATGTGTCCCGTCCCTCCGTTCCCTCCGGGAGGCCCACCAGCCTCAGATTGTTCCGTTTCGACCGGGATTCTACGTCCAGGACACTATCTTCCAGACGTTTATTTTTTAATTCCAATGTGCGCACCTTTAATTGTAGGCTGGTGACATCATCCTCATCGCTGGAAATTCGGAGCTCCGCCTGCGATACTCGTTCCACACAGTCGCTTATTTCCTTTCTCATTCCTTCTATCGCTGCTATAATCCCATCAAATTTAGAGGAAAAGTCTGCTCTCATTGAGCTAATGGCAGCGAGCACCGCACTCGTGCCCTCCCCAGCAGTCACCGCTCCGCCGCTAGCTTCCTCTGCCATAGTCTCTGGAGATTTTTCTGCTTCGTCACGAGCATGGAAGTCTGTTAGCTTGGACTGTTTCGACGATTCGCTTTTTCCTCCGCCTAATTTCCCACCTTTAGGCTTTACCATATCCACGCCCAAACGCTAGGATAGGTTTTGTTTCAATTGAGAGAGTTATTAGCCAACTTTTTATTTTTAGGAGCAGAGCAGAGTGAAACACGTCTTCCTACGTGGCCGCCATAACCGGAAGTCCCGACAGCAATTTTTTTTTTACTACATATTTTCCATTCAGATAATTCTGCCTAATCTTGCAAAAAACCCATTGTATTCAAAAATTGATAATTCAATAATCAGTCCACTGAAGCCATAACATAAGGTAAGGCTACACACAGCTTGGCAGTGATATTTACACTGCAGCTTTCATCATTGTGAATCAGCTGTTGTCCTTCCCTCCAAAACATGCTTTGACAGTCTTTCTAAAGCTGCTCTTTATATCATAATCCATTTGAATCTGTTTATTATAAGTTTAAACAATGTACCTACCGATAGGTATTCTTAATATTTACCTAATATGGCTAAAAAAAAAATGCTGTTAATACTGCAGATTGTCACAACTGCCATTTACACAATTATAGAAAGGCCATTGTTTGGAACTATTTGGCGCTTCATGAACCATGTGACCAGGCAGCGGCAAGATCAAAGAGTGTCGGAACTCTTATATGGCGCTGGTCTCAAGGATGGCGGTGGGTTGGCTTTTTCTAAACACGATGTTAACGATTTCCACAAAAAAGTAAAAACGTTTCTGGGGGAGTAAAACGAGATAAGGGCTGTGTTTTGTTTTGTTTGTTTTTTGTTTTTTTTTAAAGAGAATTGACCGTTTTGAAAATTTTTTGATAATTAGCTGACCAGTAGACTCATTTCCGACGGTTAAAATCTACTAACACACCATTTTTCAGTCAATGACCCCTTCAAAAAAGGTTCATCAGTGTGAACATTAAATATTTTGTCTTTGGTGTATATTCAACTTAATATAGGTTGAAAAGCATTTGCAAATCATTTTATTTTGCTTTCAAAATTGCATTTTAAACAATGTCCCAACTTCAGCAGAATTGGAGTGTAAAAAAAACCTAAAATTTACAAGAAAGAAGTCACAAATTTATGACAAAAAAATGTAGTTCCTGATTTACGAAGTCTAGGATTAATTAAGATCTTTATCTAATTTGGAATGGTAAATTGTTGCTACTCCTCCCCCACGACCAGAACTTCTGGGATTTTGACAGTTTAAATAACCAGAGGGAGTTGATTCATCCAAACCAACATAATCCTCTTGCCCTAACCAAGTCTCTGTTAGGGATATTAAATCAATCTGATGATCAATTAACAGATCATGGACTAACAGAGACTTGGGAGTTAGAGACCTAATATTTAACAAACCGCATTTAATTTTTAAATTATGAGGAGGAAGAGAGGCCAAACCATTCAATTTAGAGGCTTCATGTTTAATTTGAGTTTTACCAACTTTTTGTTTAATCACTTTGGGATTCTTATACATTATATTTTTATTTACTTTGGAGGGAGCAGACAATGATTCTCTGATGGGGAAGACAGGGGCTAAGTCGAGGGGTGACGGATGAAGAGGAGCTGCAGAGAGGCGTGTAAGACTGCGACTCTGCTTCCTGGTCCCAACTCGGAGTTGTCAAGGTTTTGGATATTTGGAAAAAAAGGATGCCAGATTGTTAGATAAATGAGACGCACCATCCAAAGTGAGATGGACACCGTCTCATCTAATAAGACCAGGTTTTCCCCAAAATGAGTTCCAATTATCTATGTAGCCCACGTTGTTTGCAGGACATCACACAGACAGCCAGCGGTTGAAGGATGACAAGCGGCTAAACATGTCATCACTGGTCAGACTGGGAAGGGGCCCAGAGAATACTACAGAGGCAGACATTGTTTTGGCAAAGTCACACACCGATTCCACATTAATTTTTGTGACTTCCAACTGCCAGAGTCGGACGTCATTAATGCCGGCGTGGATAACAATTGTGGAGTATTTACAGTTACTTTTAGCCAGCATTTTCAAATTTGACTCGACGTCGCCTGCTCTGGCCCCAGGAATGCATTTGACTATGGCTGCTGGAGTCACTAGGTTAACGTTTCTGACTACAGATTCGCCAATGATCAGAGTTTTTTCCTCAGCAGGTGTGTTGCTGAGCGGGGAAAAGCGATTAGAAACATGAACAGGTTGGTGGTTAACCGGGGCTTTGCAACTAGGCTTCCTTCTCACCGTCACCCACCCAGTCTCCTCGCTGCTGAGGAGGACCGGAGGACCTCTAGCAGGCCGGTCTATGCTAGGGAGCTCCGCTGCAGCTAAGGGATGTCCGTCAATATTAAAGGTACCAGGCTTAATTATCTTAAACACCGTTCTGATAATCTCAGCCTCTGTGAACCCTTCATTTAGCCCTTCATTAAGCTGTTTGCACAAGTTATTGTAACTCAAATCAGAATCAAAATCAGAGATTTGACCACATGAATCTTGTACTCTCTACGTGGCAACAGTGACGTAAGTTCAGTCAGTCTGACTAACCCTGGGTCAGGAACTACAGATGGTGATGTTGGATGATTCTTCCCTGATGGTGCTGCAGCTCCAGTGGTCACAGGAATTACTATGGCCGGATCATTGTCGGGTGACACCTCTGCATTCACTTCTCCAGCTGCTGTGGGCCATTGCAGTTCAATGATGAGGTCACGGAAAGCAAGCAGGCGAGACATCCCCTGGTCCTCAAGGCTCTTCAGTTGTGGACTTCTCAGCGAGTCAACAATGAAGCCAAAGAGTTCCACTTCGGTTGATTCTGCACCTGGCAAATCTTCTCCCGCCTCATCCTTGAACGACTCAGCCAGCTTGTAAAGAACGTTTCTGCAGCAGGCAATGGTCAGCTGGTGAAGCTCTTGCTGGATTTCCCATCTCAGGTCATGTAGAGCAGACATGGCTGTGGTTTCCTGTAGTCAGTCGCTTAGGTCGATGGCTCAGGAACAGGTGGTCAGCATCCCTTGGTTCTTCAATGATTAGTGCCAGACCAGTAGGTGGCGCTAATCCCGGATGAGCCCCCAAAATTGTTGCTCCCCTGGGTAGCGGCCCAGGAGGAGGCAACATGTATGAAGAAGTCAACTCTCCTGTGATAGAAGAATAGACAGGGAACACGTTTTGTGCCGTTACTTCACACAGAGGAGTTTATTCTTCGTCCAAATCATTCACATGACCAACATCAACTGACTAGTATTTACTATCAAAGTCCATAGTTTCTCTCTTATCTGATCACATCACCATTAAACAAAACACAATCATGTCCATTTATCATAATTTTCAATGTGACATTAACTGTATACTTAACATTTTTAACAAATTATCTTAACATGAAATGAATTATTGTTTTTATCTCCTTCCCATGTATATAGCTTTTAACTTGTTCAAATATTTATATTTTAAACAATAACCCATGAATTTACATTTAAATTAATCATTTTAAGCACTGTCATAAATGTACAGTATGTGGCGTTATTCTTAACAATGCACTAACCTGGCCACTGTGTATCAAATACACTTTTACAATAGTATTCCTGGTATTCCGTAATACACCCAAAATATGCACACTTGGTGACAAATAAAACCAGTAAATGTCATACTGTATGAAAACCGTTTCATAAATGTCTTTAAATAAAGTAATCAAATGGTTCCTAACATGTGGGCGGACTTCACCCTTGCTGCACGTCCCATCCACTCGATCGTTGGCATTAGCAGGTTAGCTTATACAACACCACATCAATTTTAACAGAAATACCCTTACAAACCCATTTTTCTTCTCACACTTATCACAATATAATCTCAGGCATCTTAGGACTCTTACAGTTTATATTGCACTCTTGAATTATTAGTGTTTACCAACCTGTGATAAAAGAATAGACAGGGAACACATGTTTCGTGCCGTTACTTCACACAGAGGAGTTTATTCTTCGTCCTACGGTGCGCGAGTCTACTCTCTATCATTGTGCGACATGCGCCATCTATTGGTCGGCGTACGGAACTGCACTCAACTTACATGAGTTATAATGGAACCAGATGAATTACAAATGCATTGTAGAAAAATAAAACAAAGAATAAAATAAAAATTGTAGGGGTGCCTGTTTTTTTTTCCAAATGTCTTTTTAGCACCTTTTACATAACTATTAACTATTTCCAAGCCTCTACATCAGCATAATTAATCCGAGTCAAAAACCAGGCAGAATATTTAAATGTAAGTAGATTTATTTACCCCATGGCCAATTGGGGGAGAGATTACTTGAGTGTAGCCCTCAGTCCACACACACCGAACCTCTGAGTTAGGTCACACTTCAAACATTTAAAGCTGTTTTTTTATCAATGGGAAGACAGAAGGCAGAGATTAATGTCCTGTAAGACGTACAGTCTTGTCCTTGAGAGTCCATGAAGCATAGTCCTCATCTTCTTTACTCACAGGAAACAGAAAGATCAATACACTCTCAGTCACAGAACTGAACAGGACTAATTGAAAAGATCTGCATTCATTTAGAAAAAATATCTGAACATTCTCACCACAGTCACTTACAAACTGGACATTATTACAGCTATGTAAATGCTGACTCTGTGGCAACCTGGGGAGTGCATAATGGTTTACCACCTTAGACAGGAACAAAGGACGCGAAGTTAACCTTTTGTGTGTGAGAAGTTTCTAGATGCCCTAGTAAGATAACAGGGAGGTGTCAAGGATGAATGGACTGACTGCAGTCGGACAGGGGGATTATCTTTTGTGTGTGAGAAGAGTCTAGACGGGGATTATCTTTTGTGTGTGAGAAGGGTCTAGAAGGATGTCATGTTATTTAAGGGAAGAGTTCCTACTTGTATGCCATTCTGTCTATGCTCCTTGTGTGAGTCGTGTAATAAACCGCTTGGACCAAATCAGCCTCATTATTTACACGCTCCACAACTCATGCATTCAATGGGTTGGCTGCTTCTTCTATTAAGCAAAAAACATATTCTACTTTTTATGATAAAAAAAAAGCTATTGATTGTAAAAAAAAATATCAGAATCAGCTTTATTGGCCAAGTATGCACAACACATACAAGGAATTTGACTTTGGCTAAAAACTTGCTCTCGTTGTTCAGGTGGAGGATTTAAATAAGGATTCAATGACAACAGAGTATGTACAGTAAATTACAGTCTGTCCACGTTTCTATAAAAGGATGCAAATATATACACGAATATATGCAGTTATTTACTCAGACTAACCACACTTTGCAGAAATATATGAAAAAATATACAGTCACACAGTATTTCAATGTGAACTCAGATTCAGTGATATAATGTGAATAAAGTAAAAAGCAGTGTGAGTAATAAAGAATTTTGGGGAAATATCAGGATATAAAATAAATAAAACTAAATCTTCAATATTAATGCTAAATGAGACCCAGAGAAATTACCCAGCCCCTGAGGCAAATCAATTCAATGTTGTAAATCAGTTTAAATATTTAGGAATCCAAATTATGCCTAAGCTAGAATCAGTCGCCAGCGTCAACTATGAAGCCTTAATGTCAGATATCAATGAGTTAACTCAGAGATGGATGTCACTACCAATGTCGATGATCGGGAGAATCAATATACTTAAAAGTAATATTTTACCTAAAATACTTTATTTATTTCAATACATTCCCTTATCACCACCTTTAGATCTATTCTCAAGAATAAAAAAAAAGTTAGTGGAATTTATATGGAACAACAGGAGGGCTAGATTACGTCTGTCTTTATTATATTTACCATTTGATCGTGGAGGTCTGAAATGTCCAAATTTTATGTTGTATTATTGGTCGGCACAACTGAGGTCTATGACATATTATTTTTCATCAAATGATCTCCCTCACTGGACTGAAATGGAATCATACAATTTACCTTTACCTCTTCCCATATTCATATACTCAGATTCGGCAAAAAAATTACAAAAACAAGTTAAAAATCCATTTGTAAAGCATATGATCAAAATATGGTGTGAAGCTAAAAACTATTTAAAAGAACCACAGTTATTGTCACAATTTAGTCCAATATGGGGTAATCAATATTTTAAACCAGGGAGAGCGGACGCTGTATTTAAAGTATGGAATTTAAAAGGGATACAAAAGATTCAGGATTTATATTTGCCATGTGCAGACAACATAATGTCTTTTGAAGAGCTGAGGATCAAATTTAATCTCAATAGAACACATTTTTTTAAATATCTTCAACTTAGAAACTTTATTCGATCAAATCAAAATAAAGCTCTCACTCGACCTATTTATTCATCCTTGGAAAAAATGATGATGAAAGATAGTAAAAGAAAGGGTATTATTTCAGAGTTTTATAACTCATCGACACTATCTTCAAGTGAAAATTCACTGAAAAGATTAAACTACTGGAAAGAAGATCTGCAAACTGAAATTTCAGAGGAACAATGGGAATTGGCTTGTACAGAAGCTCAAACCAAATCAATAAATGCACGCCTTAAATTGATACATTTCAAATGGTTAATGCGGATGTATGTTACACCGGAGGAGTTAAATAGATATAACAAAAATATACCAGATACATGCACAAAATGCATGGAAAGTAAAGGAACCCTATTTCATTGTTTATGGGAATGTAGATTAATAAGAATGTTTTGGGAAGAGGTGAGGGTAACAATTGAAAAAATAATCTCAAAACAAATCATACTGAATCCTAAACTGTTTTTGTTGGGTCTGTACCCAGAAAAGCATAATTTTAATAAAAGTGAAAGAACATTCATAGACCTCAGTTTGCTTAATGCCAAAAAATGTATTGCACTATTATGGAAAAAGACTCATAGACCAGATGTGACTCAGTGGTTAAGACAGATGTTAACAAACCTTCCATTAGAAAGAATAACATATATACTGAAATCAAAGGAAATTGTGTTTGAGAATATATGGAGACCTTTTATTGATTATGGAAAAAATTTAAACATAACTCTTGAAGAAGAAGGTGAATGATGTGTGTGGACCTTGTAAATTCCAAACTGGTGAACATAATATGTATACTTATGTATTGGATTGTCTAGACTAAACAGAGGAGCATTGTTGAAGACTTGATTTTGTTGGTGGTTGTTGGTGTTTTTAGTGCATTTTTTTTTTTTTGTAGTACTTTAGCGTTAGTGTTTGATTGTTTGTATCATGTTTGTTAAAAAAAAAAAAAAGGTTCAATAAAGATATTGTGGAAAAAAAAAAAAAAAAGCAGTGTGAGAGTTATGTGCAATGTAATAATGGATGAAAAGTCATGAGTACAGCAACAGGTAGGACTAGGTGAATGTTAGGAGTTCATCAGAGTGATGGCTTGAGGAAAGAAACTGTTCCTGTGACGGGTGGTTTTGACCTTCAGTGATCTGTAACGACGACCAGAAGATAGAAGTTCAAACAGTTTGTGGCCGGGGTGTGATGGGTCAGCACAGATGTTTCCCGCCCGTTTCCTAGTTATGGACCGATATAAGTTCTCAATGGAGGGTAGGTCGGTACCAATGATCCTCTCCGCAGACTTAATGATCCGCTGCAGTCTGGTCTTGTCCTGTTTAGTGGCAGATCCAAACCAGACAGTGATGGAAAAGCAGAGACAGATTGGATGATGGCGGTGTAGAAGACAACCAGCAGCTCCTGAGGCAAATCAAACTTCTTGAGCTGACGCAGAAAAAACAACCTCTGCTGGGCCTTTTTCCGGACAGTGTCTATATGGGAGGACCACTTCAGGTTCCGGGAGATTGTGGTTCCCAGAAACTTGAAGGAGTCCACAGTGGACACTGTGCTGTTGAGGATGGTGAGTGGGGGGAATGGAGGGGGGTGTCGCCTGAAATCCACAGTCATCTCCACCGTTTTGGCTGGGTTAAGTTCAAGATGGTTCTGGCTGCACCAGAGGATCAGCTGCTCCACCTCCCGCCTGTATGCAGACTCATCATCATCCCGGATCAAACCGATGACTGTGGTGTCGTCCGCAAACTTCAGGAGCTTCACCGAAGGGTCCTCTGAGGTGCAGTCGTTGGAGTAGAGGGAGAAGAGCAGTGGGGAAAGGACACATCCTTGGGGGGCACCAGTACTAATTTTTCGGGAGCTGGATGTAAATCTCCCTAGCTTCACCTGTTGCCACCTGTCAGTCAGAAAGCTGGAGATCCACTGGCAGGTGGAGGGGGGCACCTTGAGCTGGAGGAGTTTCTGATGAAGAATGCCTGGGATGACGGTGTTGAATGCTGAGCTGAAGTCAACAAACAGGATCCTGGCGTACGTCCCTGGGGAGTCGAGGTGTTGCAGGATGTAGTGTAGTCCCATATTCACTGCATCATCCACTGACCTGTTTGACCGGTAGGCAAACTGCAATGGATCCATCAGGGGGCCTGTGATGACCTTCAGGTGGTTCAGCACCAATCTCTCCAAGGATTTCATGACCACAGAGGTCAGGGCAACAGGTCTGTGTATATATATATATATATATATATACTGTATATATATATATATATATATATATATATATTGTGGAGCGTGTAAATAAAGAGGCGGATTTGGCATCAGACGATTTATTACACAACTCACACAAGAAGCATAGACAGAATGACATCTCAGCAGAGACTCTTCTCTTAAATAGCATGGCATTCCTCTAGAAGCTTCTAACACACAAAAGGTCACATTGCATTCACTTCCTTAATCCTTTACCATTCCTCTAGAAGTTTCTAACACACAAAAGGTCACACTGCATTCATCCTTCACACCTCCCTGTTATCTCACCAGGAAACCTCTGCTCTTTGTTCTTGTCTAAGATGTTACACAATTATGCTCTCCCCATGTGCCACCCACCCACTCCCGAGCATCTTGGATAGAACAATAGAATAACAGTCCGTATGCTGTGATAGAACCATTAAAAATCAATCCACATGCTGCTTGGGCTTCAGTCTTCTCCCGTATCTGCTGTAACCAGGATTCACCGCCTCCGCGGCGCCATCATGCTGGGGGGTTGATGTTTGGGGGTAAAACTTTTTGTCTGTCTGTGTGGGTGCTGTGGGGAATCTTTTCTCTGGGGAGCTCCCCGTGGGGGTCTTCCACGCCGAGGGGCCCTCGCCAACAGCACTTGCTCGTCCGCCACCACGAAAGCGGGTTTGAGTCTGTCTATGCCAATCTTTTCCCTCCTACCCCCCAAATCTAGCAAAAAATGCTTGTCCCCTGTTTCCAGCACTCCGAACGGTCCATCATAGGGTGGTCGCAGTGGAGGGCGATGGGCGTCGTGCCTGACAAACACGAACTCCGTGTTTTTCAAAGTTTTAGGCACAAAAACGCACGGAAAACTGTGGTGGGCAGGGCCCGGCAGCGTGCTTGTGTCTATGCTACGCTGCAACAGCTGAGACGGAGAGCTGCCCGGCGCGGGATTATCTGGCAGAAACTCCCCGGGCAGCCGAAGTGGATGCGCAAAAATGAGTTCTGCCAGGGAAGCTTCCAGATCCTCTTTAGGCGCAGAACGTAACCCCAATAAAACCCACGGTAGCCTGTCTACCCAATTTGCATCCGTCAGTGAAGCCCTGACAGCCGCTTTCAATGATCTATGAAAACGTTCGCATAACCCATTAGCCTGTGGATTGTACGCGGTTGTGCGGTGAATTGTGACACCCAGGCTGCGGGCCATTGTTGACCAGAGTTCGGAAACAAATTGAGGGCCTCTGTTGGATGTAATGTCCGACGGGACTCCAAAACGCGCCACCCATGCTGTTAAAAACGCGCGCGCCACCTCCTCGGCTGTGGTTGCCACTAGCGGAACCGCTTCTGGCCAGCGCGTGGTGCGGTCCACCATTGTCAGGAGGTGCGTGTACCCCTGTGATGGCGGGAGGGGGCCCACGAGGTCCACGTGGACATGGTCGAACCTCTTACCCGGAATGCGAAACGGCTCCAAGGGAGCCTTCGTGTGTCTGTGTACTTTGGCTCGTTGGCACGCCACGCAGGCTGCCGCCCACTCTTTCACTTGTTTGCAAAGGCTCGGCCACACAAATTTCTCTCCTACCATTTTGACCGATGCGCGCACTCCTGGGTGCGCCAAAGAGTGAACCGACTCAAACACGCAACGGCGCCACGCGGCCGGGACCACGGGACGTGGGCGACCCGTGGAGACATCGCAGATTAGGGGGGGCATGCCATCCTGCAGCACCCCGCTCTCCAGCCTTAACCCTGTTGGGTCCAGACTGGAGCGTGCGCACGTCCGCATCACTAACCTGCTCCGCAGCCATGGCTGCGTAATCTATCCCCACGTAGACTGGGGCCACCACCGCGCGCGAGAGGCAGTCTGCCACTACATTCAGTTTGCCCGACACATGCTGAATATCAGTAGTAAACTCTGAGATCGCGGCCAGCTGTCTCTGCTGCCGGCCCGACCATGGCTCTGAAACCTTGGCCATCGCGAACGTTAGCGGCTTGTGGTCAACGAACGCGGTGAAACTGCGCCCTTCCAGCCAGAACTGGAAGTGGCGAATGGCCAGGTGGAGAGCCAGCAACTCTCTGTCGAACGCGCTGTATTTACGTTCACTGTCGCGCAAAGTCCTGCTGAAAAAGGCGAGCGGCTGCCAAGCCCCGGCAACGCGCTGCTCCACGACAGCCCCTATGGCCACATCTGAAGCGTCAGTGGTGAGCGCTATACGGGTCGTTGGGTCTGGATGTGCCAGCAATGCAGCGTTTGCCAGGGCTACTTTGACTTCCGAGAACGCCCGCTCTCGCTTCTGGGTCCATTCGACCCTATCCGTGGGTTTCTGTTTTTTGAGCACAGCGTACAGTGGTTGCATGAGCTGCGCTGCGCGGGGAAGGAAACGGTTATAAAAGTTCACCATTCCCAAAAATTCTTGTAGCGCCCTGACCGTTTGCGGCCGGGGAAAATCTGCTACTGCGCGCACTTTGTCAGGCAGCGGGACCGCTCCTTCGGGAGAGACGCGGTGTCCCAAAAAATCAATCCCCGTCACCCCAAACTGACATTTCGCTGGGTTGATTATTAACCCGTGCTCTTCCAACCTCCGGAAAACCGTCGTGAGGTGGGTTTCGTGTTCGCCTTCGGACGCGCTGGCTACTAAGATATCGTCCAGGTAGACGAACACGAAAGGGAGATCGCGCAGCACTGCATCCATCATGCGTTGAAATGTCTGTGCAGCCCCTTTAAGCCCAAATGGCATGCGCAAAAACTTGAATAAACCGAACGGAGTTATTACCGCTGTTTTGGGTATGTCCTCAGCGCGCACTGGGACTTGGTGGTAACCGCGGACCAGGTCTATTTTAGAAAAAATGCGCGCTCCTGCAAGGTGAACGGAAAAATCCTGAATGTGAGGAATTGGGTAGCGGTCGTGCGCTGTGGCATTGTTCAACCTGCGGAAATCCCCGCAAGGTCGCCACGAACCCTCAGCTTTAGGGACCATGTGTAGCGGGGAAGTCCATGGGCTGTTTGAGCGCCTGATGATGCCCAACCTCTCCAGGTTGGCGAACTCCTCGCGCGCTATGGCCAGTTTAGCTGCATCCAAGCGCCGATGTCTTGCAAAAACGGGCGGCCCGGTGGTGGTGATAAAATGCTCCACCCAGTGTTTAGCGATGGCTGCCGAAAACGTCGGGACAGTGAGTGCTGGGAACTGAGTGAGCAGTGTGTGGAACTTACCGCATGTAGCTGTGACGTTGGCTTGTGCTGTTGGCCGGGTCACTCGAGCTATACAGGGGAGAGAGTCAAAAGACAGTGCATTAACTAGGCGTCTGTTAGCGACATCTACCACCAAACCATGTGCACACAGAAAATCAGCCCCCAGTACATGGAAATTCAATGCTGTTATGACAAAAGTCCACTCAAATGTAAAGCCGTGTAGAGACAAGAGTAGAGTCCTCTCACCAAAGGTCTTAATCCCCGAGCCGTTTGCCGCTGCCATCTCGGGGCCGCTAGATCCTGCCAGCTGGTCAGCGTAGGTCGGCCGGATGAAACTCTTCTGGGCACCGGTGTCCACGAGGAAATGCCTCCCCGAGCGTGCGTCCGTCAAGTAGAGCAGCTTGTTCTCTTCCCCGAGGGTCGCGGCTGCTACCGACCCCCAGTCTTGGTGTTTCCCGAGCGCTTGAATTAGCACGGTGGCATACATTTGCGTGCCCTCTCTGCGAAGCGGCGGTGGTAGAAACAAAGCGTGTCTTCCCCCGCGTTCCTTGGCCCCCGCTGCTGCTGCCGTCGGTGGCTCTGCTGCTGCCGTCGATGGCTCCTCGCCTCCTCCGTTCATCGTGTCGAGCTCCGTCGCTGCCACAATGGTTGTGAACTCCCTGGTGGCGACGATGATCCGGTTTGCTTCCTGGGCTAGGGCACGATAGTCCCGCTTGGCCAGCCACGGCGAATTGGCCAGGGTCGCTCTCGCCGCTGACGGAAGGTTCCGGAGGAACAGGTGGGTAAAAATAAAATGGTCGTCATCTGTGCCCTTTAACCTCAGCATCTTCTCCATCAGATCTATGGCCGACCCATCTCCCAACCCGGTTCGCGTCAGGAGTCTCTCTGCTCTCTCACCATCCGAGAGTGTTTAGTGCTGGATTAGCGCAGCCTTCAGCGCGCCGTACTTGTTGTCGGTTGGTGGCTCATCAAGCAGGCTCTCTACATGCTGAGCCGTGCGGGCGTTGAGCGCTGCGACCACATAGTGGAACTTTGTGTGATCCGCCGATATCCCCCGGAGGGCGAACTGCGCCTCGACTAGGTGGAACCAGGAGCGCGGGTTGTGCTGCCAAAAATCCAGTAGCTTGATCGCAACAGCACATGCGTGGCTGGGGGTTCCCATCGAGGTTGACTCCGGGGATCTTCCATCGTGCTCCATGATTCGTCTTGGGTCACCAGTGTGGAGTGTGTAAATAAAGAGGCGGATTTGGCTTCAGACGATTTATTACACAACTCACACAAGAAGCATAGACAGAATGACATCTCAGCAGAGACTCTTCTCTTAAAGGCCTCGGACGGTGACATTTTTTTATTGAACCAATAAACTGATTGTATGAAAATATTCCATTCTGGCCATTCCCGTGATTTAAAATGTGTCACCAGCCTCCATAAATGACTTTATTTGTTAATAGCCCATATTTCACTTAGTGATGCTGCAGTACCGCCATCTCTCGATAGGGGCGGGCAGCAGTGACGTCAGGTCAGGGAGAAACAGGAAATGGCTGAACGACAGCAGAGTGATTCGGACAGCGATTATTTTATCGAGTATGACGACCGCAATATAAGTGATGATATTGAAACTGAAGAATCTGATGATGAAGTAGTTTTGGGTGGTGCTGATTGGGTTATTCAGTCGTATTTGTTCGAGCCCGAGGGTGCGGAGGAAGACGCGGACGAAACAGAGACCGGAGCAGACCACGTTGAGGACGAGCGGCTCGCCGATTTATATTGGTAAAATATGCTTTGAATTTTTTTTTTTTAGGCGATATGCATGGTCACACACTTAATTATCAAAATAAAACTGCCAATTGTTCCCTCGCTGCCTTACTCGGCGACTTATAAACATTAGAAACATTTAGAAACATTGTCATTGGAAATAAAAGGATAATGTATGTGAGGGATAATATGTGTACTTTACGAGTTTGTTAGGAGATGTTGTTAATCATCATCATGTTAATCCTAGTCTCAAAAGCTACATAATTCTCTTAAGAGATTGATGGATCAACATGATCCATCATGGATCATGATGGATCATGGATCATGATTATTGTGATTCATTATTGTTTTCCTATAACTTCTCTTTCTGCTCCAAATTTTTACATGTTTTTAATATTTTCTAATCAAACTTCATAGACCAATTTATATAGCACTCCCACAAGCCATTAGTTTATTATAAGCATCTGATTATACCATTTTTTTTTAACAGGTGCACTTGTGAGAAATGCAACATTATGCCAACATCAACTGAATCTCGGTGCTGCCAGGAGGTATTGAAGGTGAAGGAGAAACTAGAAGAACTGAAGGGCTGTGGATACACATATGATAACCTACCAAGGTGTATCACTGATCACCCCGGTTTCCGTTCTGTCTGTCTTGACATCTGGGTTTTACAGACAGCTTATCTGGCCTACTGACAGCAATATGGTGATCATGACGCAAGTCAACACGAGTGAGTTTTTAAACAATATTTATTCATGTGTTTTAATTTTCCAGATCAATTATGAAGAAATCATTCAATACATTCAATAATCAATGCAAACGGAATAATCAATGCCAACCCCATATTTTTCAGGCGATACAGATTCATAGCCTACAGGCAACTGGTCCGGTGGTGTTGGCGATATCTTGGGAAAGAAGTGAGGGTGATATTGCCTGCCTGTGCTGTGAGCCTCATCAGAGAAACATTCCCATCTGATCACTACAAGGGATTTTGCCTACCAAGATTAGATTTGTGATCAATGTTATTTAAATCAAGTTTTTTAAAATCATATATTGAGTTTATTAATGTGCATGTCAATTTTATAATTCTAATATTTCAGCATTCATCAAAGTCGGATCTCATATACATTAGACTAATTTTTCTACCATTTTATGGTGTAAAATTCGTGTTCAATTTTTAAAAGCACATTTCTCTAAAAATCTTAGGCTTATATTTGTTTGTCTTAGCAAAATATGTTGCTTCCCTAACAATTGAAAGCTGAACTTTCATTGCTAATTGGAAATTTATTCTACTTTTACATGTTTGATTTTGAAAATCTAGATACATGTTGCTCAACAGCATCAGCTTTGATGGGACGCTGAAATTTGGCACTCAATGTTGCGGGAACTCTGGCTTGTACAGAGTGCCACTGCTCCAATAAGTGGGTTGGATCAACCAAGGTTTTGTCGAAAAGAGTATTCATCAGATCATCCACATATTCTGAAATAAAACTAATTTAATAAAAATTAGAAATCGAAAGCTCCTTGTAAGTGGTCGTGGAAATTCCAACGATACCGGCTGCATTTAGAACTCTGAGGACCTTGACATATGACGCCCCAGTGAAGAGAATGGCGGATGAAAGCTGTATGTTACCAGCTGGCATGTCCCTGATCATCGGCTGGCTGTGCCAGGATCGATCCTCAACACAATGTGGACAATGTTGTTTGATCACCAACAGAGAGCCTTTAGTGTGACTTGTTACCTCACATGGATGACTGCAATGAGGACAATTGCTGAATAATCAAATTCAAAAAAAAAAAAATCCACAGTATTTGAAGGTTGAGTGACAGTGGATAACATCTGCAAAAACAGTAGATCAACATAATTTCATTCCAGAGGTGTCAAATTGGATTACATATATAGAAATATAACTTGAGCAAACAGGCACAACCACCTCCCTATACAGCACTGAATATTTCATATTTGATTAGTATGAATACCCTAAAATTCTAATATTTGATAAGTTGTTAAGGCAATGAAATTCATTGCTTGTAAATAATTTTAGTAAATATTAAAAAAAGAAAACTTACCCTGTTTACTTCTGTTTTTCTGACAGCAGATCGCATCGGTAGATCACCCTTGTTTTTCACGCCAGTGTCACTGACACTTGTCTGAGAGTGGGACTTTGAAATGAACGGATATATAGTTGGAACAGCCGATTTTTTTATCAGCAATCTTTTTGCTAATTTCATTTCAAATTGCATCTTATTCTCAAAATCGCTGTCAACGAAATGTCTACTGCACATGTTGGGTGATTTTGCGACATCATTCCAATTTTTTCGCGTTTTCTGAACGAAATTCACCCATGCGGTTCTGATTTTCCCAGGCAGGGGAAATTCATAAACACTCACCGCGTGCTCCTCCGGTATACCGTCGCACCCGTAGACAACACAACGCCAAACCATAATTAATTCGATCACTGAAATCCTAATCGTAATAAATACTCTATTTGTAATCCACAAGTACTCCTAGAAATATCCGTTATCGCCGAACGTAAACAACATGCAATGTCCGTCGAGTGTTTGCTGGTCGCTTCCTGACCTGACGTCACACAGTCAGTGGCCATTTTAGCCGCTGATCGCTTGGCAGAGTCAGACAGCTCTCAAGGAAATCATACTTCAATAGCGCATTGTCACCTTATGCGACATTTGTTGACACCAAAACATGTGCGGTTCAAATTAGCTCGTCTCACACAAAAATTTAAGATATGATTTAGCGATATTGAAATTTCGTCCGGCCGACGCCTTTAAATAGCATGGCATTCCTCTAGAAGTTTCTAACACACAAAAGGTCACACTGCATTCATCCTTCACACTTCCCTGTTATCTCACCAGGGAACCTCTGCTCTTTGTTCTTGTCTAAGATGTTACACAATTATGCTCTCCCCATGTGCCGCCATAATATTTATTTTGAATCTTTTTATTTGAAAAATTTATCATCCAAATGTAAATGGACCAACACCCCCCCACACACACATGCAACAATTTAAGATTCATATTGGATATTATTTACAAACACTCCAAGGGCTAAATAATAGCAAAGCCATGAAAACATTGGACATTTGTAAAGATTTAGATATTACTCTGGAGCAATTTTTGTGATACCCCTTACTGTTGTTTTGTTCTTTTTTCTACTGAAGGTTGTACTTGGTTAAATAAAGTCTGATAAAAATTGACTGGTGGAGGAGGATGGCATGACGGTTCCTACAACTGGCTCAGCAGAAACACACCAGTTCCACTCCCACTCTTGTCTGTCACTCACCTTTTCCTGTGTTTTTTTCCTGACTTTCTTTTTTCACTCCACTCATGGAAGGTTCCTGTGAGGTTGGGGTTAGGCATTAAAGTCTGGCTTAGGTCAGCTTAGTTGCTCCATGCTCACACACAAGAAAAGTGGAAAAAAAAAAAAAAGCAGTCACACCTTTCTTAAAGCGGTAAACGCCACATACGCACTGCACCTCAAAAATCATTTTTACGTGACTCTGTACATTTCCTCTGACTGACAAAATGTGCAATTCAATGTTTTTTTGCTGAGACTGGGCTGAATTCATCTGTGCCTGACATGATGATCCCGGTGAGAACTGAGGGCGCGTGGCAGAAGCTTCTCTCTGCCCGTGACTTTACTTGGCATGACAGAATAGATGACATGAATATCAACGGGAGTTATGCTGAACTGGACATCAGCTGGCAGTTTCTTAAACTTCCATTTGTTTATACTGTATATAGCCTACTGCATGAATCTGTATCCATAAAATAGGAGCCCTTCTACCTGCAGTGGACATACAGATGTGTCAGCCCACAGTGACTTTTTTTCTTTCCTGTGGAGGTTAGACTCAGATCAGCTCCCCCTTCCTCTTGAAGCTAAATTTTCCACATTGTCAATTTTCTTCATTTTTTATCTATCCCTATTTGGTATTTACAGCTGAAAGTGGGCAACTTCTAAACACAACACTGGTAAGGTTAGTGAATTTTTAGCGAGTTACGTTAGCACTTCTTATTTTCAATGAGCGACAGTCTCAGCTTTAGAAAATTGGTTAAACTGTTAGTGTGTGCTAACATTACCTGTCGGACAATAGTCTCTCTTGAATGATGTTTGCTGACAGCCGAGCTGTTTCACTTCTGCTGGTAACGTGTTAACTGCCAATAAATGAGTGAATTACATGAGTAGCTTACTCTTTTTCATCTTCTCTATTACTGTCACGGTAATAAGCCCTCATTCTGAATATTGGTACATCTCAGTAAATTAGAATACCATGATTTGTAATTTAATTTTAAAAAAGAACCATAATCATCACAAATAAAATAAAAAAGCAAATATTTCACTGTACAGTGGTGTGAGAAAGTGTTTGTCACTAATGTTTCAAATCATCCAACTACTTTAAATATAACACAAGTAAATACAAAATGCAGTTTTTAAATAAAGGTGTTTATTATGAAAGGGGAAAAAAATCCAAACCTACATGGCCCTGTGTGAAAAACTGATTGCCCCCTAAACCTAATAACTGGTTGGGCCACCCTGAGCATCAACAACTGCAATAAAGTGTTTGCGATAACTGGCAATGAGTCTTTTACAGTGGAGGAATTTTGGCCCACTCATCTTTGCAGAATTGTTGTAATTCAGCCACACTTGAGGGTTTTTGAGCATGAACCGCCTTTTTAAGGTCATGCCACAGCATCTCAATCGGATTAAGGTCAGGACTTTGACTAGGCCACTCCAAAGTCTTCATTTTGTTTTTCTTAAGCCATTCAGAGGTTGACTTGCTGGTGTGTTTTGGATCATTGTCCTGCTGCAGAACCCAAGTGCGCTTCAGCTTGAGGTCATGAACAGACGGCTGGAATTTCTCCTTCAGGATTTTTTGGTAGACAGAAGAATTCATGGTTCCATTTACCACAGCAAGTCTTCTAGGTGAAGCAGCAAAACAGCCCCAGACTATCACACTACCATCACCATATTTTACTGTTGGTATGAAGTTCCTTTTATGAAATGTTGTGTTACTTTAACACCAGATGTAATGGGACACACACCTTCCAAAAAGTTCAACTTATGTTTCGTCAGTCCAGAGTATTTTCCCCAAAGTCTTGGGGATCATCAAGATGTTTTCTGGCAAAACTGAGATGACCCTATATGTTCTTTTTGCTCAGCAGTGTTTTTCACTTTCGAACTCTGCCATGCAAGCCATTTTTTGTCCAGTCTCTTTCTTATGGTGGAGTAATGAATGCTAACCATAACTGAGGCAAGTGAGGCCTGCAGTTCTTTGGATGCTGTTGTGGAGTCTTTTGTGACCTCTTGGATGAGGCGTCGCTGTGCTCTTGGGGTAATTTGGTCAGCTGGCCACTCCTGGGAAGGTTCACCACTCTTCCATGTTTTCCCCATCTGTGGATAATGGCTTTCACTGTGGTTCGCTGGAGTCCCAAAGCTTTAGAAATGACTTTACAGCCTTTTCCAGACTAATAGATCTCAATTACTTTTTCTCATTTATTCCTGAATTTCTGTGGATCACAGCATGATGTCTAACTTTTGAGGATTTTTTGGTCTACTTCACTTTGTCAGACAGGTCCTATTTAAGTGATTTCTTGATTGAGAGCAGGTGTGGCAGTAATCAGGCCTGGGTGTGGCTCCAGAAATTGAACTCCGATTTCCAAAGATGTGATAAACCACAGTTAATTTGTGTTTTAATAGGGGGGCAATCACTTTTTCCACACACAGCCATATAGGTTTGGATTTTTTTTTACCCTTAATAATAAACAGCTTCATTTAAAAACTGCATTTTGTGTTTACTTGTGTTTTCTTTGTCTAATATTTAAATTTGCTTGATGATCTGAAACTTTAAGTGTGACAAACATACACAAAAATGAGAAATCAGGAAGGGGGCAAACACTTTTTCACACCACTGTATGGGTAGTGAAGACTCACATTCCTCTACTGTCACTTAAAGCATTTATAAACTGTTATTTTTGACTGGAAAAGGTGTTTAATTTTCATTCTGAAGCCAAACATGAAACTTGTATTTTCTTTTGGACTTGAATGAGTTGAATACTATAACTCCAGTTTGTTTTGAACAGCAGAGTTACCACAGTCCTGTACGGTGCAGTAGAAGCTAATATCTGAGTTTTATTTCTTTAGCTTTTGGGTTAAAAGGCAAAACGTTGTCGGTTACTTAATTGTGTTGCTACAAACACTTTTGATTAACCCCTTGCACTCCGGGCAATTTTCCTAAAAATGCCAAAAAATAACGTGCCCAAAGTAAATCAAAAGCTGTTATTCAACCCTTTGCAGCATCTTCATGGGGTTGGTCTCATTTAAAAGAAAACACTTTGAATTTTTTGGCAAAAAAAACAATCTCTCTACGTGCTCCGGCCACTGAGTTACAGTCATCTAAACATACTGAACTTGAAGAAAATAAATTTGGACACGGTGTTTTTTTGGATACAAATGCTTGCAAATAACACACAGCTGTCCGATCCGGCTGGAAAATGCAACAGAAATGTAGAACCAAGTGTTATCAAGCTGAGATCCAAATTTGGTAACAATACCACAAAAAATGAATATTTTACACAGCTTTGTTCTCAGGTAGTTCCCAGGCATTTTGGAACTGTGCCAAATTGTGCCAAATGGCACAGTTTGGAAAAACATCTAACTTTTGAATAATTCAATGTAGAATCTTCATTTTGGGCTCTAATGAAAGGTCACACTCAGGGCTGTGTCTGTGTGTGTGTGTGTGTGTGGGGTTGCCCCCCCCCCCCGCTACAAAAGACGGAGTTCGGCCCTCGCTACATGATGGATTACACTCCTTGCATGTTTTCACAGCGGCTCCCCCCCCCCCTCGCTACTGTGTGTGTGTGTGGGGGGGGTTGTCCCCCCCCCTCGCTACAGAAGACGGCCATCGCTACATGAAGGAATAGACTCATATGCTTCCCCCCGCGGACCAGGAGGCGTTCGGACCGTGAAGGCCCCCCCCCCGCTCCTCTTCTGCAGCGGGGGGGGGGGGGCCTTCACGGTCCGAACACGGCAAATGAACCGTTTATCGCGGCGCACACACTTCGTACTTCGTGCGCAGTACAGTTGTAATTTACCGATCGGTCAAAAGTCATTTTTGGATTACAGTTTTCAGGGAGAAATAATAATTTAGCTTATAACACCTTACCTCTTCACAGCAGCAGAGTCCTGGCGAACTTCTCTTCCTCATTGTCAGACAAACGCGACGCTGCTCCGCTCGTGGATCCCGATCAAAACATAATTCCAATATTGCGGTTTTGGTGAATGATTTACGACCTTTGTCGTCGGCCTCCGTCGGTCTATGATGACGGAAGAGAATCCTAAACGTCTATTCTGCTGGAATGAGTGTAGG
The DNA here is from genome assembly GCA_020510985.1 of Pholidichthys leucotaenia. Classification (NCBI taxonomy): domain Eukaryota; kingdom Metazoa; phylum Chordata; class Actinopteri; order Cichliformes; family Pholidichthyidae; genus Pholidichthys; species Pholidichthys leucotaenia. Next base: position 65,824,071 of record CM035841.1, read on the forward strand.
TCCCACTTGTGGGTGGTTTCCATGCTGCGGGGTCTGTAGCAGATTTGTCCAGTGTCCTTTGTTTTCATCTGCTGCAGCAGTAAATCTCTCTTCACCCAGCCTGAATTTCTGTGCTTCAATTGGCTCCTGCATTCACAGTAGGCGGGTCCTCCTTCCTAGGTTTTCATTCATTGGCTCTTCAAGGTTTCAGAAACCCAATTCAAGGCTCTTATTAGTCGAATGAGAGGTCAATCAGATGAACTAATCTGTTCGCGGCTGTGTCTGCAGTTTTTTTTTTTAGTGGCGCTTGGACGCCACTACATCACCATCACCACCTACATCACCACAATCTGGACTATGCGTCTGAGTGCGCACGAGGGCGCAGGAGTGCGCCCTCGTGCGTCCTAGGACGCAGAGACTTGCCCGCCCGCGGAACAACGGAGCGCAAGTGGTTAAGCTGTTGAGATCAAGTTTCCAACTCATGTTTCATGGGTCATTATTTTATTTAGCTGTGGGAACTTTTTTATAATAGGCTGTTCAAACTTCTATTGTTGCACTTGTCTGCATCGTTCATTTCCTAAAAAGAGAATTTATTTCTTGTATACATTATAATTCTATTTGAGAATTTTTTTATTGGAGAATTTACTGTTGTGTCCGTAAAAGAGGAGGCGGCGAGGTGACACTTTACACACTTTATTAATATCAAATGGGGATGAAGCAGGAGTCGCTCAGTACAGGATCAAGGGTCCACAGCAAAGAGGCAGAGCCTCTTCCACCATGGCCTCTTATACTTCCCGTGATGCTACCACCGGAAATGCGGGGCATCACCTCCCACTACACCCAGGGAACCGCCATATTGGTACACCCAACTTCATATCTAACATTTGCGCCCCCCCCCCCCCATGGAAAAATAGCAAGCACACTAACTGGGCCCTCCCCAAAATTTACAGCCCGACTCATACTCTAAGCATCAAAATATACAACACAAATATACAAAATCTATCCATACACACCACAGAAGGGGGCCAGGTGGACTACTGGCGCCCCCTACATGGCCCGGCATATTATTCTGCTGCCTTAATCATTACAGTCCATGAACAGGACATGCATAAAAGAAATTAATCCCGAAGCATACACTACCGTTCAAAAGTTTGGGGTCACTTAGAAATTTCCTTATTTTTGAAAGAAAAGCACTGTTTTTTTCAATGAAGATAACTTTAAACTAATCAGAAATACACTCTAATATCTAATATACATTGCTAATGTGGTAAATGACTATTCTAGCTGCAAATGTCTGGTTTTTGGTGCAATATCTACATAGGTGTATAGAGGCCCATTTCCAGCAACTATCACTCCAGTGTTCTAATGGTACAATGTGTTTGCTCATTGCGTCAGAAGGCTAATGGATGATTAGAAAACCCTTGTGAAATCATGTTAGCACAGCTGAAAACAGTTTAGCTGGTTAGAGAAGCTATAAAACTGACCTTCCTTTGAGCAGGTTAGTATCTGGAAAAAATTATTATTTCAAATACAAATCATTATTTCTAACCTTGTCAATGTCTTGACTATATTTTCTATTCATTTTACAACTCATGGTGGTAAATAAGTGTGACTTTTCATGGAAAAGACAAAATAATTGTCTGGGTGACCCCAAACTTTTGAACAGTAGTGTATATACATTTCTAAAACACATCAAACTGTAAACACCATTGAACAATATGTGCATTAACCTAATGGCGGTCCCTACATCCCCTCACCCCAGCACTCCCACCCCACAACACGGGCAATTCAAGCACACACAGTGCTGAAGTGATTTACATTTCACACGTCTCTTTTCTCTTTTTTTTTTTCGACACACACACACGGGAAATCACACATAGGCTACGCAGCTTCAAAGACTAAAACAGCATCAACAATAACATAACATAACATACCGTTAACCCCCCCCCCTTTAAAATCACACTAAGGACCTCCTGCAGGCCCACCCCTGGGATGTCCGTCAGGCGGCTCTCTCCCAGAGTGTCTCCACCGTTTTCCCTCTGGAGACGGGCTGTGCTGGTGCTTCTTCTCCCCCACACGCCGCAGCTCGTTCGGGGGCCTCCTGGATCCATCAGACAGTTTTAGATAACAGTCCTCACAGGTCATCACCACCCACAACCACCCCTGGTCATCCTGTCAATCCCGTGTTCTGCGGACTCCTCCAAGCCGAGACTCAACCCTAGGGCGGACCTCATTGCCAATATGTAGGGGAGCTCTCACTGGCTTTCTTGGTCCACCACATCATGACCGGGCTTCTTTTCGGTGTTGGAGAATCTCGTTGACGCGGTCCGAGACCCGCCTCGGATCCTGCTTGTACGCACGTCTGGGAATTGTACCACTCAGTCTCACCCCGCTCTCTTTCATTTCCTGCGCCGAATCAGCCACAGCAGCGCCCTGTTCCTCGGTAGCACTCGACCGAACTCCAGAACCAAAAGGTGCCTGCATGCTGGCTCCACTCGCCACTGCAGGTGACCGTCCATGCCATTTGGTTCCCTCATCCAGGATAACACGAACTCTGGCACCAGAACCTCCCCGCGATGGCACTCCATAGTGCTGGTCCAGCCTGTCTTCACTCATCCCGGGCCAATCGAAATCCAACACTTTGCTGTCATCTCCCAGTAAGAAGAGTCGGTCCCATTGCCCGCAGCAGGACCACTCCTCCCCGACGCCGCAGGCTATTGATAACACCAACCCATAGAACTGGTCACAGTCCATTAAGATTCGACCCCTCGGCAGACACCACAAACTCAACACCACACATTGCTGTTGACGTGTATTTTGTCAACAGCACCAGTGAGCCCACGATGTCAAATGGGTTGCCTCTGTAGCCATAGCAGGTCACCTCCAACTTGCTCACCCTGTAATGTGGGAAAAAGTTCTTCACTGTTGGCCAATTCAGGATGGCGATCGCTGATCCCGTCTACAGCAACAGCGGTATCTTGACCCTGTCCAATTTAATATTACAATAAATTCATCCATCTGTGCTTGGTGAGATCGTGTGGACCACTGTAGGTTCCTTTGTGGAGGAGCCCCCCTCTGGTCTTCAGTCCCCTTGATCAGAATTCTTGCAGGCCCTGGCGAAGTGGTGGAACAGACCACACTTTCTACAGCACTTCCCCTTTGCTGGACAGTCTCTTGCCTTGTAGCGGTGCCTGACGGACCCACAGCCTTAACACCTTGGCGTCCCTGGGGCGGACCTAATTTTTACAGCGGCGGCATATTCCTCATCACTCATGCCGTCTTCACTGTCCAGGTCCGTGGTCAGCGCCTTCCACTGTTTCTCGTCCCTCCGCAGCTTCTCATTTTCGCCGAGATTTTTGGCCAGCTTATCCGCTGCCTCGTACTGCTGCACTAGCTCCATGGCGGTGATCAGCGTCAATTCCCCGGTGAATGCCAGGAGACGTGCCCTTGCAAAGGAACTAAGAACATGCTCCGCCAGCTGGCTGCGGACCATTTCTTCCTCTAAAACACTGAATTAGAACTCCCCTGCCAGCTGCCGCAAGTCAGCAATGAATTGTTGCACCGAGTCCCCTGGCGGTGCTGTCAAAACTGAATTCTTCTCACAATAATGTTTTCCAGGGCACGAAAATAGCCCACCATTAGCTGCACCACATCGTGGAAACTATCACTACCTCCCAGCGTACCAAAAATCCTCTGGCCCTCCATGCTGAGATTATGGACCAGAATTGCCTTCCCACGCAGCTTTTTGAGCTCGCCGAGGTCCAGAGCGACCAGATAGTTGTAAAGGCTGCATACCACCTGGCCCAAGGTAGAGGCGGCTCTCCCGGAGCCTCCAGAAATAGCCGAAAAGCGGTAGCAGCTCGCTCCATACCTTGAATCGTCATCGCCAAATATTGTGTCCGTAAAAGAGGAGGAGGCGAGGTGACAGTTTACACACTATTAAAATGAAATGGGGCTCAAGCAGGAGTCACTTTGTAGAGGATCAAGGGTCCACAGCAAAGAGGCAGAGCCTCTTCCACCATGGCCTCTTCCACTGCCAGTGACACCACCACTGGAAAGGCGGGGCGTCACCTCCCACTACACCCAGGGCACCGCCATATTGGTACACCCAACTTATTATCTAACATTTACTGCTGACAGTGTGCAGTTTGTTTTTTTTTCAGTAAAGCTGTTCTCATGTACAGTGGGGCAAAAAAGTATTTAGTCAGCCACCAATTGTGCAAGTTCTCCCACTTAAAAGATGAGAGAGGTCTCCAATTTTCATCATAGGTATACCTCAACTATGAGAGACAAAATGAGAAAAAAAATCCAGAAAATCACATTGAAGGATTTTTAATGAATTAATTGGTAAATTCCTCAGTAAAATAAGTATTTGGTCACCTACAAACAAGCAAGATTTCTGGCTCTCACAGACCTATAACTTCTTCTTTAAGAGGCTCCTCTGTCCTCCACTCGTTACCTGTATTAATGGCACCTGTTTGAACTTATCAGTATAAAAGACACCTGTCCACAACCTCAAACAGTCAGACTCCAAACTCCACTATGGCCAAGACCAAAGAGCTGTCAAAGGACACCAGAAACAAAATTGTAGACCTGCACCAGGCTGGGAAGACTGAATCTGCAGTAGGTAAGCAGCTTGGTGTGGAGAAATCAACTGTGAGAGCAATTATTAGAAAATGAAAGACATACAAGACCACTGATAATCTCCCTCGATCTGGGGCTCCACGCAAGATCTCACCCTGTGGGGTCAAAATTATCAAGAGAATGGTGAGCAAAAATCCCAGAACCACACGGGGGGACCTAGTGAATGACCTGCAGAGAGCTGGGACCAAAGTAACAAAGGCTACCATCAGTAACACACTACGCTGCCAGGGACTCAAATCCTGCAGTGCCAGACGTGTCCCCCTGCTTAAGCCAGTACATGTCCAGGCCCGTCTGAAGTTTGCTAGAGAGCATTCCGATGATCCAGAAGAGGATTGGGAGAATGTCATATGGTCAGATGAAACCAAAATAGAACTTTTTGGTAAAAACTCAACTTGTCGTGTTTGGAGGAGAAAGAACACCATATCTACTGTGAAGCATGGGGGTGGAAACATCATACTTTGGGGCTGTTTTTCTGCAAAGGGGCCAGGACAACTGATCCCTGTAAAGGAAAGAATGAATGGGGCCATGTGTCGTGAGATTTTGAGTGAAAATCTCCTTCCATCAGCAAGGGCATTGAAGATGAAACGTGGCTGGGTCTTTCAGCATGACAATGATCCCAAACACACCGCCCGGGCAACGAAGGAGTGGCTTCGTAAGAAGCATTTCAAGGTCCTGGAGTGGCCTAGCCAGTCTCCAGATCTCAACCCCATAGAACATCTTTGGAGGGAGTTGCAAGTCCGTGTTGCCCAGCGACAGCCCCAAAACATCACTGCACTAGAGGAGATCTGCATGGAGGAATGGGCCAAAATACCAGCAACAGTGTGTGAAAACCTTGTGAAGACTTACAGAAAGCGTTTGACCTCTGTCATTGCCAACAAAGGGTATATGACAAAGTACTGAGATGAACTTTTGTTATTGACCAAATACTTATTTTACCGAAGAATTTACCAATTAATTCATTAAAAATCTTTCAATGTGATTTTCTGGATTTTTTTTTCTCATTTTGTCTCTCATAGTTGAGGTATACCTATGATGGAAATTGGAGACCTCTCATCTTTTAAGTGGGAGAACTTGCACAATTGGTGGTTGACTAAATACTTTTTTGCCCCACTGTATTTAACAGATAAGCAGTTTTATGTTTTGCATTTTGTTTCCTTACTGTACCGAAAATGAACCGAACTGTGACCTTAAAACCAAGGTAGGTACCGAACCGTGATTTTAGGCGTACCATTTCACCCCAATGCAAAAGTCATTCCATGACATAAATCTGGTGACAAATAACACTTCACAGTTTTCTCTCTTTTTTTGGTATACTGTATTAATCCCAGAGGGAAATTACAGGGCATCCACCTGGATGGATGAGGCAGCCACGGTGCAGCACCAATCCCTACAACATTCACACCTAGGGCCACTTTAGAGTCTCCAATTAACCTAACTTGCATGTTTTTGGCCTGTAGAAGGAAACCAGAGTACCCGGGCTGAACCCACGCAGATATGGGGAGAACATGCAAACACCCCACAGAAGGGTCACGATAGTCAGGGGGTGGGATTGATCCCGTGACGAGCTGCTCTTCTGACAGTTGTCAAAAATTCTAGAAAAACATCTGTGAAGGATTAAAGAAGTTTATAGACCAACACAAACTGCTGTCTGACAGTCAATATGGATTTAGAGCAAACTGGTCTCCATCATTAGCATTAACAGAAATCAGAGAAGAAATCCTTAATTCCACAGATAAAAAGACATTGACAGCTGGAGTATTTCTTGATCTAAAAAAAACTTCTTGATCTTAAAGAAAATTTGAAACAACACAAGCAAACATTTACTGTGTACGTATGAAAGGCATTTCAGTGTCTTTTTTTCCTTTCTTCATCAGCTCACAATGAACTTTTGTTGTTTACCATTTTAATGGATTATTCACATGTTCAAAATAAAGTATTCAATCAATTAATGAGCTACTAAAATACACAAATGGAGGAAATGGCATCTACTACATTTAATTTTTATGGTGGGGAGGACACTCCAGACCCTGACAACAATGCTCCCCTCATCAAAAATGATCATGATGTCCATGCATCCAGCACATTAAAGATTAGAGGTCTGAGGGTCCAAAGCAGTGAATAAGCAGATTACTTGATAATAGACTTGTATACAAAATTTATATTTGCATTAAAGCCTCAGAAATTTAAAGAATAATTCATTCCACAAAAGAAATTTAATCCTGAAAACAAAGATGTACAGACATTACTGGACTACAACACCTCAACTGTGAGGTCTCATGTGATAAACCAAAACACTGAATGAAGCATTTCCCACATATTTTACAAGACTACAAATTCTCACCTGCGTGAATTCTCATGTGACTGTTCAAATTAGCACGTTGATTAAATCTCTGCCCACATGTTTCACAAGAAAATGGCTTCTCACCTGTGTGAATTCTCATGTGAGTTTTCAAATTATCACGTTGACCAAAACTCTGCCCACATGTTTCACAAGAAAATGGCTTCTCACTTGTGTGAATTCTCATGTGACTGTTCAAATTAGCACGTTGATTAAATCTCTGCCCACATGTTTCACAAGAAAATGGCTTCTCACCTGTGTGAATTCTCTTGTGTCTATTCAAAGTACCACGTTCATTAAATCTCTGCCCACATGTTTCACAAGAAAATGGCTTCTCACCTGTGTGCATTCTCATGTGACATTTCAAATGACTATGTGTAATAAATTTCTGCCCACATGTTTCACAAGAAAATGGCTTCTCACCTGTGTGCATTCTCATGTGATATTTCAAATGACTATGTGTAATAAATTTCTGCTCACATGTTTCACAAGAAAATGGCTTCTCACCTGTGTGAATTCTCATGTGAATTTTTAAACTATCAAGTCGATTAAAACTCTGCCCACATGTTTCACAAGAAAATGGCTTCTCACCTGTGTGAATTCTCATGTGAGTTTTCAAATGACCACGTTGATTAAATCTCTGCCCACACGTTTCACAAGAAAATGGCTTCTCAGCTGTATGCATTCTCGTGTGAGTTTTCAAATGATCAAGTCGAATAAAACTCTGCCCGCATGTTTCACAAGAAAATGGCTTCTCACCTGTGTGAATTCTCTTGTGTCTTTTCAAAGCACCACATTCATTAAATCTTTGCCCACATGTTTCACAAGAAAATGGCTTCTCACCTGTGTGCATTCTCATGTGATATTTCACATGACTTTGCGTAATAAATTTCTGCCCACATGTATTACAAGAAAATGGCTTCTCACCTGTGTGAATTCTCTCATGACGTGATAAATGGTGCTTCTGCCTGAATCTTTTCCCACATGTGTTGCAAACATGTGACTTTACAGTGTGCTGTTTCTTCTTCTGGGACTCATTTTTACAGTCGTCATTATCAGAACATTTTACAGACTTTTCACCTGTGTCAGTATCACACTGATTCTCTGACATGGACGACTTGTCTACATTGTTACGGTCACTTCTGTTTCTGTGAAGTCTCTTCTTTGGCTCTTCATGTTTACATGATCCTGGGTTTACATTCTTACCTGCTCCCTGGTCTTGGCTCTCAGTGTCAGGAGAGTTGTTAGAGAGGAGCTGTTCACTGTTTGGTTCGGTTTCACTCTTGTCATTGTCCTCATCAGTAGGAGTCACCATGAAGGTATCGGTCTCTTGTTTCAATCCAAAGTCTTCCTCCTGACTGTTACAGAGTTCTTCTTCCTCTTTAACCTGTGCAACATCTTGTTCCTCCTGGTGCAGACTGGAGTTCCTCTCCTGGTTACAGAGCTGCTGGACAGTGAGAACCTCCTCCTCCTTATAGTCATGTAGCTGTGGAGCATCTGGAGGGACAAAGAGACATAGAAAATGCTAGTAGTAGAAAAACAAGAAAGAATAAAAACACTCACTGGCAAAAAAGTCACCACCTGGTAACCAACAGTTCTTATAGTTGCATGTAATAATTACAGAAGTGATGAATCTGTTTCAGATTCAACAAGTAATTTAAAAGGGACAGAATTATTTTTCCACATGCTAACATGGTTCCCTGAGGTCTAAAAGGGGACACAGGATAAAAACTTTAATTTTTTAAGTATTTTTACACATTAACTTGTATTTTTACACATTAACTTGTCTATCTGGAGTGGCGATCAATAAAAATATTCCAAAAAACCCCAACCCTGTTGCTTTGTTAGGGTCCACCATTATCTCACTTGCATGATCTCACTAACATTTCTGATTTGTCACCAGTTGTGACGTGGCGGTGAGCCTGTTCCCAGCACATCAACAGCAGTATAAAATGTACTATTTATTCGTAATTCTGTTTTATACGTCTCTTCTAGTCGGTCCAACTTCTATTTCTGAACATGTCACTATGGTGTCTTTATACACAAATAACCACATACTGCATTGATTCTTGCTGGAGTTGCTAGCAGGGGCTAATGGCTAACTGGCTAGAGCAGACAATTCCTCCACCTGGTACACTGAACCAAAAGAAAAAGTCATTTGAAGTGCAAACTACAGGGCATCTGCAAAGAATTCACAGTGCTTCACTTTTTCCACATTTTTTTTGTGTTACAGCCTTATTCCAAAATAGATTAAATTCATTTTTCCTCAAAATTCTACACACAATACCGGATAATGACAACATGAAAAAGTTTTTTTGAGATTTTTAACTAAAAAAATAAGAAATCACATGTACATAAGTATTCACAGCCTTTGTTCAGTACTTTCTTGATGCACCTTTGGCAGCAATTATAGCCTCAAGTCTTTTTGAATATGATGCCACAAGCTTGGCACACCTACGTATCATTGGGCAGTTTCACCCATTCCTCTTTGCAGCACCTCTCAAACTCCATCAGGTTGGATGGGAAGCGTTGGTGCACAGCCATTTTCAGATCTCTCCAGAGATGTTCAATTGGATTCAAGTCTGGGCTCTGGCTGGAAGACTCACGGACATTCACAGAGTTGTCCTGAAGCCACTCCTTTGATATCTTGGATGTGCGCTTAGGGTCGTTGTCCTGCTGAAAGATGAATCATCACCCCAGTCTGAGGTCAAGAGCCCTCTGGAGCAGGTTTTCATCCAGGATGTCTTTGTACATTGCTGCATTCATCTTTCCCTCTGTCCTTACTAGTCTCCCAGTTCCTGCTGCTGAAAAACATCCCCACAGCATGATGCTGCCACCACCATGCTTCACTGTAGGGATGGTATTGGCCTGGTGATGAGTGATGCCTGGATTCCTCCAAACATGACACCTGGCATTCACGCCAAAGAGTTCAATCTTTGTCTCATCAGACAACAGAATTTTGTTTCTCATGGTCTGAGAGTCCTTCGGGTGCCTTTTGGCAAACCCCAGATGGACTGCCATGAGCCTTTTACTCACGAGTGGCTTCCGTCTGGCAACTCTACAATGCAGGCCTGATCGGTGGATTGCTGCAGAGATGGTTGTCCTTCTGGAAGCTTCTTCTCTCTCCACAGAAGAATGTTGGCGCTCTGACAGAGTGATCATCGGGCTCTTGGTCACGTCCCTGACTAAGGCCCTTCTCCGCCGATAGCTCAGTTTAGACATTGGGAAAGGTATATGAAGAATCTTAGTGGTTCTGAACTTCCTCCATTTGTGGACGATGGAGGCCACTGTGCTCACTGGGACCTTCAAAGCAGCAGAAATGTTTCTATACCCTTCCCTTGATTTGTGCCTCGAGACAATCCTGTTTCAGAGGTCTTCGGACAATTCCTTTGACTTCATGCTTGGTTCGTGATCTGACATGCAGTGTCAACTGTGGGACCTTATAGAGACAGGTGTGTGCCTTTCCAAATCAAGTCCAATCAACTGAATTTATCACAGGTGGACTCTAATTAAGCTGTAGAAACATCTCAATGATGATCAGTAGGAACAGGATGCACCTGAGCTCAATTATGAGTTTCATGGCAAAGGCTGTGAATACTTATGTACGTGATTTCTTAGTTTTTTATTTTTAATAAATTTGTAAAAATGTAAAAAAAAAATAAAAAAAATTTCACATGTCATTATGGGGTATTGTGTGTAGAATTTTGAGGAAAAATGAATTTAATCCATTTTGGAATAAGGCTGTAACATTACAAAATGTGGAAAAAGTGAAGTGCTGTGAATACTTTCCAAACGCACTGAATAACTGTATAGTCAAAGAGTTTAAATTATTTTTCCACTGGGTTTGATCAGTCAAAGTCAAACAAACCGAGACCAGTACAAGTACATCAGATTCATGTAGTTACTGAAAATATTAATTTAATATTATTATTTTATTTTAGGACAGTTTCTCAAAGACTCAACCTGAACATTTTCTAACTTTTTACCTGTTTCATTCTCACAGAGAGTTTCTGAGCTCAGAGAGTCGTCATCACTGTTACCGTGACTTTCTGTTTTCAGTCGTCTCTTCTTTGGTTTGGGTTCTTCTTCTTCAGTGGATCCTGAGTTTACATGCCAGCTTCCTTCCTCATCTTGGATCTCAATTCCAGCAGAGTTGTGAGAGAGGAGCTGCTCACTGTTTGGTTCTGCTTCACTCTGCTGCTTTTCCTCAGAAACAAGAGTCCCCATGAAGGTATCGGCCTCCAGCTTCACTGCCAGCTGTTCTCCCTCCTGACTGATGCAGAGTTCCTCCTGTTCCTCTTTAACCTGTGGAGCTTCTGGTTCCTCCTGGTCCATGACAGAGTTCCTCTCCTGGTTCCAGAGCTGCTGCTCAGCCAGAACTTCCTCTGCTTTACATTCAGGTTGCTGTGAGAAATCTGGAGGAACACAGACAAAAAAGTCAGAAAAAGAGTTTCATTTACAAAATGAAAAAGAAAAAAATGTGTCAAATTTAGGATTTAAAAACAAGAGATTGCACATTTAAGACATAACCGTGATTGAAAAACAGATCCATAGTTTTCTAAAGCCTCATTCAGACCATTATAGTCCCACATACCTATTCTGTGGATTTTTATCTGGGAGCACCAGCGCATATTCAGTAGTCTGTGCTGACGATCGATCTCTTCCTCGTACTGGTTGGTGATTAGTTCAAACTCTGTTATTTCTTCAGCAGCAGCAGCTAGTCACTCTCTGACCAACTCTCTCAGACGCCGACCTGAAAACATCTTGACGGTTTGTTTACTTCCTCCAGATGTTGTGATGTGGCTGCTGACAGTCAGAGCTAGCAGGATGAGGCTAGTTCAGTTAGCCTGAAGGCCCAATAAAAGTCCTCGGACACAGAATGTGGACTTCTACGTGGTTCTTTATTCTCCAGCACTCAGCACAGACCATCAATGGCAGGTCTCCACAGAGCTACATCAGCTATTCATCCATGAGGAGCAGAATAGGAGCCGAACCACCGACACCAACCAGCTAACTGTTCTCACCAACCTGTTCCTGCAACGATCAGAAAACGCATTCTTCACTATGATCCACCTGGCAGGTATAAGAGACAATCTCCTTTATGCTTCCTGATTCTTTAGAATACTAAGAATATAATCCATTTTTTTTTTAAAATTAAAACCTTCTAATTTTCAATATTCATGTGAGTGGAAAACAAACCACATGTTCAAAATTATGAGGTTCTTGACGTCAGCATCTCTTTATTCAAGCAGTCCACAGAATCTCACATAACACAAAGTTATGGAGAGGAGCTCCCCTAACAGAGAAGCACACCAGCATTTAACCCTCAATGTCTCCTGATTATCTCACACCTTTGTCCTCTGGGGTCCAAAATGACCCGCCTGGTTTGGTTTAAAGCATAGAGTATAAATTGTCAATCAATTCTGTGTTAAACCTTTAGTCTTACGTCAGTCCAACCGGTTTCCACAATGTTTCCCTTTGTTTTAGAATTCAGGACCACAGACCTTGTTTCCATAAAGATCTACCCTGTTTTTGAGTTGATCCTCATGTTCTTCTGGGGTCATTCTGAGGGTTAAACACACACAGATGACATCATACTTCCTAGCAACAGATAAGTTGTTTCTGACAAAAAGCAAATAATTTGCCATTGTTGTGCATGGGTACCTGCAGAAATTAAAATCATGACATTTTAATTTATCGAGATGCACCAGCACATAGTACACACTAAAAAAAATTGCAAATGTGACAGTCAGTCATTGATAAATGTGATATTCATGTTTTATTCATCATCATCATCATCATAGCAGTCCGTCAGGGGCGACAATGACTGTTTCATTTAGGTCTGATCAGATTCCTCCACGCAGCTCTGTCCTTCGCCTTCCGCTGCCAGGAACTCCTGACCTTGTTAACCTAGGCGACGTTCGAGCCGGTATGTATTCAGGACATCAAAAACAGTGTTTAGCTGTTTACGTTATAGACAGAAAGACCATATTGTATCGAGGGGAATTCAGATTCTCAGGAAAAGTGCTGCTTATCAATTAATTGTTAATCAATCGATAAGGTGAATTAACTCTTGATTAAGAGCGCTGGACTACATGGAGAATGAATAGAAAATAGTCACCCACAGCAGAAAAAAATGGGTTTGGTGGACATGCAGCCTTACAGTAGGCTGTTAATTACTCAAGCAGAAGTAACAGGAGACAGATTGTGTGTGTGTGGGTGCTCTCACTTCAGGTCAGAGCAAAAGTGCCTCAAAATGTCTCTGCACATCCCTGGAGAGCAGTTTTCGCCAAGTTTTCCATAGTTAGCATTAGCCTCTGGATGGAACCTGCCTGCTGTGGTGGACGTTCCCCTCCAGCTCCACCTACAGAAATATAATAGACTAGAGTGCTCACAGCCTACATTTTGATGGCAAATTTAGGTGCCATATTGGTACTGGATAGGGCTGTCACGGTGGAGCAATTTCCCCTGCGGTGACGATGAATAGCTCAACAGCATGGTATGTGGTATCATTGCAAATGTTTTTAGGACCCAGTGGTCTCATTATTTAGACAGGTTTCATAACTTACGTGGCAAATGATAGAAGCTATGTTGAGAATCGCTGCAGCTGCAGCTCTGCTCTCCATTTATGTGTTTGTGACGGAGCTCTTCCTACAGTCATGAACTGCTGACAGTGTTGAAAAAAAAAACACAAAACTTGATCATTTTCATAAAGCAGTGGCAGTAACGCCAACATTTCAACTGCAGGGTGTGTGGACTGGTTAGAGACAGCTGCTACATTCAGCTTATTTAAAAAGGATAGACTCTGTGCAGGACCCTTTGTGGCTCTTGTCTCCATGTCTAATGCCGCTGTCCGAAAAATTACCTTCACACAGCAAACAAGCAAAGCACTATGCAGTAGCAGAGCTTAATCGTCAGGATCATGAAGACTCAATTCAATTCAACTTTATTTATATAGCACCATTTCACAACAACAATCATCTCATAGCACTTTCAACTGTAGGGGGAACCCCCACAGTTGCAGAAAGACCCCAGCAATCAGGCGATCCCCTGTGAGCAAGCGCTTGGCGACGGTGGAGAGGAAAACTCCCTTTTAACAGGAAGAAACCTCCAGCAGAACCAGGCTCAGAGAGGGGCAGTCATCTGGTGCGACTGGCTGGGGGGTGAGGGGACAGAGAAGATGAAAAGAACAGACATGTAGAGAGTAAACAGCACGATGGGGACTCAATCTATGGGAGAGAGCAAACAGATGTTAATGACCAGCAAAAAAAAAAAAAATTTCATCGAGAGTGAAGAAAGGAGTGAGGCCCATTGCATTATTGGAGGTCCCCCAGCTGACTAAACCTATTAGCAGCATAACTAAGGGAAGCTTCAGAAACACATGATCCCTCCCTAATTGTAGGCTATATCAAAAAGGAAGGTTTTAACCCTATTCTTAAAAACAGAGATTGAGTCTGACTCCCGAATCCAGATTGGCAGCTGGTTCCACAAGAGAGGAGCTTGATAACTGAAGGCTCTGCCTCCCATTGTACTTTTGGAGATTCTAGGTATTACAAGTAATCCTGCATTTTGGGAGCGTTGTGCTCTGTTAGGATAATACAGTAGTATCAGATCTTTTAAGTAAAAAGGGGCCTGACTGTTGAGAGCTTTGTAAGTAAGAAGAAGGATTTTAAACTTAATTCTAAACTCTATGGGAAGCCAATGAAGGGAGGCCAGAGCCGGAGAGATATGATCTCTCTTTCTAGTACCTGTTAAAACTCTTGCTGCAGCATTTTGGATCAGCTGAAGACTTTTTAAAGATGTTTTAGGACAACCTGATAATAAGAATTACAATAATCTAATCTCGAGCTAACAAAAGCGTGGATCAGTTTCTCAGCATCACTCTGAGACAAGATGCTCCTAATCTTGGCAATATTATGCAAATGATAGAAGGCAGTCTTAGAAACAAAATTAATATGTGAATTGAAAGACAAATCTTGATCAAAAATAATTCAAAGGTTCCTCACAGAGCTATTAAGAGAAAGAGTAACCGCATCCAAACTGAAAGTTTGATTTGGAAAGGTATTTCTAAGGTTTTTTGGACCAACAAGAATGACTTCAGTCTTATCTGAATTTAATAGCAGGAAATTACAAGTCATCCAAGCTTTGATTTCCTTAAGACAGGCTTCCAACTTGGCTAATTGAATACTATCATCTGGCTTCATTGACAGGTATAATTGTGTGTCATCTGCATTACAATGAAAATGTATACAGTGCTTTCTAATAATGTTGCCTAACGGAAGCATATATAAACTAAAAAGAGTAGGGCCTAGCACAGATCCCTGTGGAACTCCATGACTGAGCTTTGAGTTGAAAGAAAACCCATTATTGACATGAACAAACCGGAACCTATCAGATAAATAAGATCTAAACCACTGCAACAAAGTTCCATTAAGTCCAACATAGTGTTCTAATCTATCAAGTAGAATATTGTGGTCAATAAGATAAGATAAGATAAGCCTTTATTAGTCCCACAACAGGGAAATTCCAGGACTGCAACAGCACAGGGATAGCAACACTCAGAGCAACAATCAGAAGGCAAGGAAAAAAAAAAAAAAAAAAAAAAAAAAAAAACAAGCAAGCAAGAGCAGCTAATATACATATGTACATATTACTATAAAATATATATATACACACACACACACAGAGACACACAGTGCAGAGCATTGTAGCTGGATGGAATAAATATATGAATATATGAACACACAGTGCAGAGCATTGTAGCTAGATGGAATAAATATGTAAATATATAAACACCCACAGTACGGAGCATTGCAGCTAGGTGGAATAAATATGCAAGTATATAAACACACACAGTGCGGAGCAATGTAGCTAGATGGAATAATATGTAGATATATAAAAACACAGTGCGGAGCATTGTAGCTAGATGGAATAAATATATAGATATATAAATATAAACACACCCAGTGCTGAGCATTGTAGCTAGATGGAATAAATATGTAAATATATGAACACACACAGTGCAGAGCATTGTTGCTAGGTGGGATGAAACAGCATAACCGTCTATTTAGTTATCCTACATGGTATGATTATGTGCCCATACATATTCTCACCCTCCATAGCGACCGGTATGTTCCTAGCTGTATGCCGGAGAGGACCATTGTGTAAGTCTATTGCATCTTTTGCATTCAAAAAAAAAAACTATTAGTTTGTTACGTCTTTTTGCTATCTCTGCGAGCAGCCCTGCTTAGGTTGTACAGTCTGACAGCGGTTGGTAGGAAGGACCTACGAAACCTCTCGGTTGTGCACCTGGGATGATGTAGTCTGCTGCTAAATGAGCTCCTCAGTGCATCCAGTATGTCCTGCATAGGGTGGAACTCGGACTCCAGCAGAGATGACAGTTTAGCCACCGTCCTTCTCTCTCCTATCTCCTCCATTGGATCAAGGCGCTGCCCCAGGACAGAGCTAGCTTTCTTAATCAGTTTGTTCAGTCTCTTCCTATCGGCTGCAGTAATGCCACTGCCCCAGCAGACCACTCCAAAAGTGATGGCTGATGCCACCACCGTGTCATAGAATGACTTCAGCAGCGCCCCTTGTACACCAAAAGACCTGAGTCTCCTCAGCAGGAACAGCCTGCGCTGTCCCTTCTTGTAGAGTGCATCAGTATTGTGTGACCAGTCTAGTTTATTGTTCAGATGAATACCCAGGTATTTATAGGATGTCACCATCTCGATGTCTGTTCCCTGTATATTTACTGGTGCTGTGAGGGGCTGCCCATGCCTGCGGCAGTCCACCACCAGCTCCTTAGTTTTCCTCGCGTTGATCTGGAGGCAGTTCCGATGGCACCAGTCCACAAAGTCCTGGATAAGCCCTCTGTACTCAGCTTCATCTCCGCTGGAGATGAGACCAACGATCGCAGAGTCATCAGAGAACTTCTGTAGATGGCAATGTGTTGTGTTGTGTGAGAAGTCCGCAGTATAAAGAGTGAACAGGAAGGGAGCCAGCACCGTTCCCTGGGGGGCCCCCGTGCTACTGATGATCGTGTCGGAAACACAGTCCCGGGTTCTCACAAACTGAGGCCGGTTCGTGAGGTAGTCCAGGATCCATGATGACAGGTGCTGGTCCACCCCTGCGCGCAGCAGCTTGTCCTTCAGGATCATCGGTTGGATGGTGTTGAAAGCACTGGAGAAGTCAAAGAACATGATCCTCACCATATTCCCGGGCTTCTCCAGGTGGGACAGTGAACGGTGAAGGAGGAAGATCACCGCATCCTCCACCCCAATGCCATGCTGGTAGGCGAACTGGAGTGGATCCATCGCTGGTTCCACCAGGGGGCGGAGATGAGCAAGGAGCAGTCTCTCCAGGGTCTTCATCAAGTGGGACGTCAAGGCCACCGGTCTGAAGCTGTTCAGGTCTTTGGGGTGGGAAGTTTTTGGTACAGGTACCACACAAGATGTTTTCCACAGCTGTGGTACCCTCCCCAGTTTCAGGCTCATGTTGAAGATATACGTCACAATCCCACACAGCTGGTCTGCACAGGACTTGAGGAGCTTTGCGCTGATGCCGTCCGGACCCGACGCCTTCCTCGCCTTGATCTTCCTCAGCTCCGTCCTCACCTGGGTCTTAGTGAGGGTCAGGATGGGGGGTTGTGTGTTGGGAGTGGGGGGGTGTTGGTGAAGTGTGAAGTGGGGTGTGGACAGCAGGTCTTGATGACTTTAGAGGCAGCAGTGGTTGGTGTGCAGGCGGGGGGGGGGGGGGGGCTCGTTGGTCAAACCTATTAAAAAACAGGTTCAGATTGCTCGCCCACTCCCTGCCCCCCGTGGCCTGGGAGGAGGTATTCTGGAGCAAAGAGATGGTTTCAAGGTTTCTCCAGACCCCGCCGATGTCGCTCCGTTGCAGCTTGTCCTCCATCTTCTTCCTGAAGCTGTCCTTGCCTTCTCTGATCTTCCTCCTAAGCTCCCTCTGTATGGACTTCAACACCTCCCTGTTCCCCGACCTGAAGATCCTCTTCTTCTCTCTCAGAAGGGTTTTTATCTCAGGGTTGATCCAGGGTTTGTTGTTCGAGCAACACCGTATGGTCTTGGTGGGTACGGTGTTGTCCACACAGAAGTTGATGTAGTCCATGATAGTGTGAGTGAGGCCATCGATGTCCTCACCATGTGGATCGCAGAGCTGCTCCCAGGCAGTGGTTTCAAAACAGTCTGTGTACTAGGGGTTTGTACACTGGCAGGAGATGAACCAAGTTGTGATCCGATCTCCCGAGTGGGGGGGGGGGGGGAGTGGTGATGAGGTGTACGCCTTCTTAGGGTTTGCATAGAAAGATTAGGGAGGGATCTTGTGTCTCTTAACCCCCCTTTTGTTTTGTTGTTAATAGATTCAGACTTCCGGCTGACCTCCAATAATGTACTTGGCTTCTTACTGTTCCTGTTCTTTATGTCTGTTCTCTTCATCC
This sequence comes from Pholidichthys leucotaenia, assembly GCA_020510985.1. NCBI lineage: Eukaryota > Metazoa > Chordata > Actinopteri > Cichliformes > Pholidichthyidae > Pholidichthys > Pholidichthys leucotaenia. The sequence goes on from CM035841.1 coordinate 65,842,484, forward strand.
TCTCTATCCCCTCACCCCCAGCCAGTCGCAGCAGATGGCTGCCCCTCCCTGAGCCTGGTTCTGCTAGAGGTTTCTTCCTGTTAAGTGGGAGTTTTTCCTCTCCACCGTCGTTAAGTGCTTGCTCAAAGGGGATCATCTGATTGCTGGGTCTTTCTGCAATTGTGGGGTTTTCCCTGCATTTGGTAGTGCTATGAGAGGACTTTTGTTGTGATATATAAATAAAGCTGAAATGAATTGAATTGCAGCACCTTTTGCTTTTAGGTGTCAGGTCAGGCACTGGTCTGCTTGCTAACGGATAACCATGAAAACCGGTACTACCTGTCTCATTGGTCGGGCCGTCGGCGACTCAACCGGCAACCCCGCCCTTCTGATGGCATGGAGGGTAAAATGGGGCATCCTTGCAGAGCTAAAAACAATATCTGCCACAAGTCTGTGGTGGACCACTCCCAGTTACACGGGGTGAGACTGGACATCCTGGCAGATAAACCCATCTGTCGCAAGGTCCGTGGTGGACTGTGCCAATCGGTGCATCGTGACATGCACTACACAAACAGCAGAGATAAACAAACCTATCATCTGGTCAGTCACTGCACAGATACTGGAGTCAGTTTGTCTTGGCTTGTCCTTGCCACTGATAATACCTTTATCTGCCAAGAATGTGCTGCTAGTCCAGAAAAAGCTAGCAGTACTCAAATACTTTGCAAGCAGTTTCATGAAATGGTCAATCAGAAAGCAACTCATACCGGCTCGGACGTCGCCCTGGTCAACAAGGTCTGCGCTGATCTGTTCACACTCCAACAGGCAGTGAAAATTAAGTTACGAGCAGGAAGACAAAAGAAGAGGAAAACAGCAACCTTGTGTGTAGCAGAATGGAATGTACACACTCTGTTGGACAGATCAACATCACAGCGCCCACGAAGACAGACAGTGCTTGTGGCCCTGGAAATGAACAGGTACAATGTAGACATAGCTGCACTTAGTGAAACAAGATTGCCTGGATAGGACAGCTTGGAAGACCAAGGTACATCTTCTCTTGGAGTGGAAAATAAACTCAAGAAAGGAGAGAAGCAGGAGTGGGTGTTGCAGTTAGAAAGGAGATAACAGCAATGCTTGATGAGGAACTGGTGCCAATAAACGACAGGATAATGACTATGAGACTCCCACTACAGCGGAAGATGTATGCCACACTCATCAGTGTGTATGCCCCAACAATGACCAACACAGAGGGGGCGAAGGAAAAGTTCTTCAGTGATTTACGTGAGACTATCAGGCGTGTATCGACTGATGACAGGCTGATACTCGGAGATTTTTATGCCAGAGTTGGTTCAGACACTGAGAAATGGAAAGGAGTGCCAGGCAGTTATGGAGTAGGCAAATGCAATGCTAAAGGAGAACTTCTACTTGCACTATGTTCAGAGTACAACCTTGTGATAACCAACACTCTATTTAAGCACAAGGACACACACAAGAAAACATGGATGCACCCAAGATCAAAGCATTGGCACTTGTTAGACTACATCATAGTAAGGCAGAGAGACATAAGGGATGTATTGGAAACAAGAGCAATGACAGGTGAGGACTGTGGCACTGATCATGTTATGCTGAGATTGAGATTAAGGATTTGCAGACAAAAACAGCACTGCAGGACGGATGTGAAGCCACCACGGAAGCTAAACACTAGTGCACTGAAAGGCCAAAAGAAGGAGGGAGAACTTACACAGGAAATGGATCAAAACTGGGCTGCACGGTGGCGCAGTGGTTAGCACCGCGGCAGCACAGTTTACCCTCGGCCGGGGGATCGCGGGGATCGTGGGTTCGATCCCTGCCCCCTGCCAACAGTGATCTGTATGGAGTTTGCATGTTCTCCCCGTGTTTGCGTGGGTTTACTCCGGGATTTCTCCGGTTTCCTCCCACATGCCAAAAACATGCAGGTTAGGGAGTTTAGGGGCGCTTGCGCACGCAGCGACCGGCAGCTGGCGGCTTGTCACCGGACTGCAGAACAAATCTACCTACGGGTACAAAATAAGTCCAAAAAAAAAAAAAACTTGACAGACTGGGACAGCAACAGCTCAGAGAATAACACAGAAGAGAAACGGCCAACACTGAAGGATACAGTGTATCAGCTGCGAGTGATGTTTTAGGCCACCCTGAGAGGAAACATCAAGATTGGTTTGATGAGCATGATGAACATCTGAAGAAACTACTAGAGGCAAGAAATAAAGCTAGAAAGGAAAATCTACAGTATAACACAAGGTTGAAGAAAAAGAAATACTCAGAGGCTCAGAGTGAGCTACAGAAGTACACCAGAGAGATGAAGTCCAACTGGTGGGATGAAAAAGCGGAGGAACTTCAAACTGCAGTAGATAGGAAGGACATGAAAACATTCTTCGCAGATTTGAGACAAATCTATGGCCCAAAACCAAGAGGATTGAGCCAACTAAAGGCTATGGATGGTGAAACAGTTTTGCAGGAGAAAGACAAGATCCTGGACAGATTTGAGACCACTTTGACCAACTACTAAACAACCCTGGAGATCTCACTGAAGAGGCTAAAGAAGCTCTAGTGCAGCGACCAGCTGTATGAAGTCTGAATGAACCACCAAATTTTGATGAACTAATGGTAGCTATCAGGACAACACAGGATGGTAAAGCTCCAGGAAGGGAAGGAATTCCAGCAGAAGTGTGGAAATTTGGTGGTGTTCAGCTGATCAACTGCTTATACAAGCTCATCCAAGAGATATGGGATGCCCAGAAAGTACCCCAAGACTGGAAGGATGCAAGTACTGTGCCTTTGGTCAGGAAAGGTGATAGGAAAGATTGTGGAAATTGCTGAGGTATATCACTGCTAGCCACTGTTGGTAAGATTTTCTCACGTATACTACTGAACAGACTCAATGAACACATCTCGCAGAATGTACTACCAGAAACCCAGTGCGGCTATAGAAGTGGAAGAAGCACAATGAACATGATTTTCTGCTTGAAACAGGTTCAAGAAAAATGTATCAAACAGAACATGCCGCTTTATGCAGTCTTCATTGACTTCAGTAAAGCCTTCGATACTGTTTCGCGACAAGGACTTTGGCAGGTACTCAAGAAATATGGCTGTACAGAGACGTTTATCAGCCTGATCGAGGCACTCCACACAGGTATGCAAGCAAATGTGGCAATAAGTGGTTCAGCGTCTAAAGATTTTTCAGTAAGCAACGGGGTGAAACAAAGGTGTGTGCGGGCGCCTACACTCTTCTCGCTATATCTGGCAGCCTTGCTTGAGGTCGCCTTCAAAGACACTTCAGAAGGAGTATACATTCAAACAAGAAAGGAAGCAGACTTGTTCAATGTGGCACAGTTTAAAGCCAAGAGTAAGACATCGATAAAGGTAGTAAGAGAAATGCTCTTTGCCGATGACAGTGCTCTAGTTGCACACAGTGCGGAAGATATGCAATCTTTAGTGGAGAAATTTGCAAGAGCAGCTAGCCAATTCAGCCTCCAAATCAACATCAAGAAGACAGAGTGCCTTTATCAACCACCAAAGTTCCAATTATCAACATCACTACCAGAAGAGATCAGCATTGGTACAGAGCCACTAGTCAAGTGCAAGACTTTTAAGTATCTAGGGAGTACTGTTTCAGAGAATGCTATGCTGGAGGATGAACCATCTCTCAGAATGGGAAGAGCGAGCGCTGTGTTTGGAAACTTGAGGGAGAGACTGTGGAACAATCGACATGTGTCTATCCGTGTGAAACGCTAAGTGTACAGTGCGACAGTACTGGCTATTCTATTGTACGGTGCTGAAACTTGGACTGTCTACAGAGTGCAGGTGAAGAAACTCCACGCGTACGTGATGAGACACCTTCGAGCCATAATGAACATCTCATGGAAAGACAAGATAACCAACATAGAAGTGTTGAAGCGAGCTGGTCTACCATCAATGGAGGACATGCTAATACAGATGAACCTAAGATGGCTCGGACATGTTGAGAGGATGGACCACCAGCGTCTCCCTCGGCAGTTACTCTACTCACAGTTATGCAAGGGCAAACGCAATCAGGGTAGACCAAGGCTCAGATTCAAAGACACTGTAAAAAGAAACTTGAAGAAGTTGGACATAGACAGGAGTTCCTGGCAGCGGAAGGCTAAGGACAGAGCTGTGTGGAGGAATCTGATCAGATCTAAAAGAAACAGTCATTGTCGCTCACAACAGACTGCTATGATGATGATGAGGAGGAGTGTATCTTGCACTCTGGGGAATGGGAGTTGTTCAGTCACCATTAGAATTTAGCTTTTATGTGTAGTTTATAGTATTTCATCTTTAAACTCATACAGAAAAAGGACACAATACAAATATTTGAGAACCAATGCAGTGCTTTCTTTTATATTTTAGCAATCCAAGCACAAAACACCACCCACACTTGAAACCAGGGCGACACAGCGGTGGCTAAATTTATATTGATAACAACTTAATTTCTCAAATATGTTTGAAACTTGCTTTAATTATCCACCACCCATTTCTGTCTTTCATCTAGGCAAGAGGAAAACGATCCACCCAAACCAGACCTTGCCTCACTATTTTACATGCTCAGTGAGGCAGCATGGTCGGCGTGTGTGACCCATTTGACTTTTTTTTTTTTCTTTTTTTTTTTTTACAGTTTGAATTTTGCACATTCTAAATAATCTGGAATTTGCTGCCAATAGTAATAAACTATTTAGTGACTTATGTGTTTGCATCGTAATTTTCTATTTTGTCTGTTAACACACCGGAGGGAAAACAGTCAACAGTACAAACCATTTATCAGTGACTTTGAAAATAATGGCTCATTTTTAAGAAAAAGTAACCAAAAACAATTATTTTATTCACTGAAGACTGTATTGTTGGATGTGCCAGTGCAGAAGACACTGAACACTTTTGTAATAGTACCAGTATACGTGTGTGAATGGTGAAGGGATAACGCCGTACCGTGGCTGCTTCATCCATCCAGGCGGATGCCCTGAATTTCCCCTCTGGAATCAATAAAGTACACAAAATAAAAATAAAAAAATATGGGGGAATTCTGGGCCATATTAGCAACTGGATTTCCTAATAATGGGTTAGGGCAGGGGTGTCTAATCATGTGCCATGGAGGGCCAAGACCCTGCAGGCTTTACCTCCAACCAGTGACTTCAACAGCAGATTCCACTGAATTTCTCCCACTGACTGCTGATCAGTGAAAACACCTGCTGAAGAGACTGGGTAGAAGAGAGAACCTGCAGGGTCTTGGCCCTCCATGGCACATGATTGGACACTCCTAGGTTAGGGTTTAATGGGATTTAACATTTTAACACAAACGTCTTTATGGCTTTATGGTTCATAATTCTGTTGACAGACTTACACCAAACCAAAAGTGATCTCTCAAACTACTGGATTGTTCTTAGGCAGCTTTTCCAGTCTCTTAGTATTAAATTCGTGTCACTCGGTGGTAACCTTCACACATAAAACAAAAATGGAGACACATCTGCAACAAGAACAAAGGTTTATTGTCAAAATTCCCAGTGCTATACTACATGAATACATGTATTCATGTAGTATAGCATAGTACATAGTTTCTTTCCAACAGCTGTCACGTTATTGAACTTAGTTCCCCGCTGACTCTCTTACAATCATCTTTTGCCATCCTCACCTGTACATAACTGCATAACTACATAACTACATCTAACTTATTGCACATTATTTGCACATAACAGTACTTTTAACTTCTGCACTGCTGCATATATTTGCATATATTTGCTTAAATTGCACATACTGTTAATTACCGTATATACTGCACTGCTGTCCTTTGCACTTCTGATTGGATGCTAAACTGTGTTTCGTTACCTTGTATTCATACATGTGTAATGACAATAAAGTTGAATCTAATCTAATCTAATCTAATCTACATGAATACATGTATTATGCTATGCTAATATGTACGCTAATACATGTATTCATGTAGTATAGCATAGTCTGCATCAACACTGTTGATGCAGAGAATATATACTGATACAGTATCTACATCATCCATCCATCTTCTACCGCTTTTCCGGAGGTCCGGGCCACGGAGGGAGCAGTTCAAGCAGAGAAGCCCAGACTTCCCTCTCCCCAGCCACCTGCTCCATCTCTTCAGAGAGGACACCAAGGCGTTCCCAGATCAGCTGGGAGACATAGTCTCTCCAGCGAGTCCTGGGTCTGCCCCGGGGTCTCCTCCCTCCTGGACGCCTCATCCTAATCAGATGCCTATACCACCTCAACTGACTCCTTTCAATGTGGAGGAGCAGCGGTTCTACTCTGAGCCTCTCCCGGATGACTGAGCTCCTCACCCTATCTCTGAGGGTGAGTCCAGCAATCCTACAGAGAAAGCTCATTTCAGCTGCTTGTATCCGCGATCTCGTTCTTTCGGTCATTACTCAAAGCTCGTGACCATAGGTGAGAGTAGGAACGTAGATTGACTGGTAAATCGACAGCTTTGCCTTAGAACTCAGCTCACTCTTCACCACAACAGACCGGTACAATGTCCGCATCACTGCAGATGCTGCTCCGATCCGTCTGTCAATCTCTCACTCTATTTTCCCCTCACTCGTGAGTAAGACCCCAAGATATTTAAACTCCTCCGCTTGGGGTAGTAGTAGTAGTAGTAGATTAGTTTATTTGACAGGGGGTTGGAGCCTGTCCCCAACCCAGAGAGGACAATCCACCTTTTTCCGGTTGAGGACCATGGACTCAGACTTGGAGGTGCTGATTCTCGTCCCAGCCACTTCACACTCAGCGGCAAACCATCCCAGCAAGAGCTGTAGGTCATTGCTGGATGAAGCCAACAGGACAACATCATCTGCAAACAACAGAGATGAGATCCTGTGGTCACCAAGCATGACACCCTCCATTCCCTGGCTGCGCCTCGAAATCCTGTCCATAAAAATTGTGAACAGGATCGGTGACAAAGGGCAGTCCTGGCGGAGTCCAACTCTCACTGGGAATGAGTCCGACAGAGTGTTGGCAATACCAACCAAACTCTCACAACGGTCGTACAGAGACTGAATAGCTCGTAACAACAAGCCCGATACCCCATACTCCAGAAGCACCCCCCACAAAAAACCACGAGGGACACGGTCAAATGCTTTCTCCAAGTCCACAAAACATATGTACTGTAAACTGGTTGGGCAAACTCCCATGAACCCTTTTGAGAATTCTCGAGAGGGTAAAGAGCTGGTCCAATGTGCCACAGCCAGGACGAAAACCACATTGCTCCTCCTGAATCCGAGGTTCGACCAATGGCCGGACTCTCCTCTCCAGTACCTTGGCATAGACCTTCCCGGGGAGGCAGAGGAGCGTGATCCCTCTAAAGTTGGAGCACACCCTCCGGTCCCCTTTTTGAAGAGAGGAACCACCACCCCGGTTTGCCATGCCAAAGGCACTGCCCCCAACCTCCACGCAATGTTGCAGAGGCGTGTCAACCATGACAGCCCTACAACATCCAGGGCCTTGAGGTACTCAGGGTGAATCTCGTCCACCCCGTACAGTATCTACATGTAGTCAGCAATACTCAATACGATATATATCCAGTTAATCCATGTATTTCTCCATGTAACGTTGTGACTGCGTAATTTTAATTGCTTTTTATCCTAGATCCATTTGTTTTAGCTTAAAATTCATCATAATTCTTAAATATATCTTATTATACCCAACTCAGTACTGTTTACCTGTTGAAATATATATTTTATGGCTCATATACTACAATATGGCACCTGGCGATCAAGTTTGGCAGCTGATCGTGTTTTGCCACGATCCCACTGGCTGGAGCAGGCAAATCCCATGACGTCTCAACAGTCTCTCCATGATTTTGACACAGATCAGAGCAACTTGTTGCACAGGAAGCTAAACATTTCTACAGACATTCTGCAGTTCTGTAACCACTTTGCGTTCGTGTAGCTGGGGTGGCATCACTGACAGCCAGTGTTGAACATCAAGACCCACCGTTTGAAGCGATAATTTTGCCACAAGAGAGCCATCTGAAACACACACAGAGAAAACATATTTTAGTACCTAATAGGAATAACTTGCCGACATTACAATATTGTATGGCGGACTGAAAGCAAAGTAGCATTAGCAATCATGAGCTTACCTTCATATGTGATGTAGTTCGTATCTTCATGTCTTCTGCTTTATACCGCTCTATATAGTTTCCTAAATGCTCCAGTACTTTTCCAGAGTGTGGCGTCTCGCTGCCTTTTACCTTCTGTTCTCCTTTTTTGGCTTTACTCTGGCAAAAAAAAAGCCATAGAACGCAGTCACCGGTGAGGCCATGGAACAAGACTTTCGGTCGGCTTCAAAGAGATTCTGGCAAACTGTTCGGCGGCTCAGGAGGGGAAAGCAGCTCCCCGTCCACACTGTGTATGGTGCGGATGGGACACTGTTGACTTCAACTGGGGATATCGTCGGGCGGTGGAAGGAATACTTCGAGGATCTCCTCAATCCCACTGATACGCCTTCCACAGAGGAAGCAGGGTTTGGGGACGAGGGGGATGACTCGCCTATCACAGGGGCTGAGGTCGCCAAGGTGGTTAAAAATCTCCTTGGTGGCCGGGCCCCGGGGGTGGACGAGATTCGCCCCGAGTACCTCAAGGCCCTGGATGTTGTTGGGTTGTCATGGTTGACACGCCTCTGCAACATTGCGTGGAGGTCGGGGGCAGTGCCTTTGGCATGGCAAACCGGGGTGGTGGTTCCTCTCTTCAAAAAAGGGGACCGGAGGGTGTGCTCCAACTTTAGAGGGATCACACTCCTCAGCCTCCCTGGGAAGGTCTATGCCAAGGTACTGGAGAGGAGAGTCCGGCCGTTGGTCGAACCTCGGATTCAGGAGGAGCAATGTGGTTTTCGTCCTGGCCGTGGCACATCGGACCAGCTCTTTACCCTCTCGAGAATTCTTGAGGGTTCGTGGGAGTTTGCCCAACCAGTTTACATGTGTTTTGTGGACTTGGAGAAGGCATTTGACCGCGTCCCTCGTGGATTTTTGTGGGGGGTGCTTCGGGAGTATGGGGTATCGGGCTTGTTGTTACGAGCTATTCGGTCTCTGTACGACCGTTGTGAGAGTTTAGTTCGCATTGCCAACACTCGGTCGGAGTCATTCCCAGTGAGAGTTGGACTCCGCCAGGGCTGCCCTTTGTCACCGGTCCTGTTCATAATTTTTATGGACAGGATTTCTAGGCGCAGCCAGGGAATGGAGGGTGTCATGCTTGGTGACCACAGGATCTCATCTCTGTTGTTTGCAGATGATGTTGTCCTGTTGGCTTCATCCAGCAATGACCTACAGCTCTTGCTGGGACGGTTTGCCGCTGAGTGTGAAGCGGCTGGGATGAGAATCAGCACCTCCAAGTCCGAGTCCATGGTCCTCAGCCGGAAAAAGGTGGATTGTCCTCTCCGGGTTGGGGACAGGCTCCTGCCCCAAGTGGAGGAGTTTAAGTATCTTGGGGTCTTGTTCACGAGTGAGGGGAAAATGGAGCGAGAGATCGACAGACGGATTGGAGCAGCATCTGCAGTGATGCGGACGTTGTACCGGTCTGTTGTGGTGAAGAGGGAGCTTAGTTCTAAGGCAAAGCTGTCGATTTACCAGTCAATCTACGTTCCTACTCTCACCTATGGTCACGAGCTTTGGGTAATGACCGAAAGAACGAGATCGCGGATACAAGCGGCTGAAATGAGCTTTCTCCGTAGGATTGCTGGACTCACCCTCAGAGATAGGGTGAGGAGCTCAGTCATCCGGGAGAGGCTCAGAGTAGAACCGCTGCTCCTCCACATTGAAAGGAGTCAGTTGAGGTGGTATGGGCATCTGATTAGGATGCCTCCTGGACGCCTCCCACTTGAGGTGTTTCAGGCACGTCCCACTGGGAGGAGACCCCGGGGCAGACCCAGGACTCGGTGGAGAGACTATGTCTCCCAGCTAGTCTGGGAACGCCTTGGTATCCCCTCTGAAGAGCTGGAGCAGGTGGCTGGGGAGAGGGAAGTCTGGGCTTCTCTGCTTGAACTGCTGCCTCCGCGACCCGGACCTCCGGAAAAGCGGTAGAAGATGGATGGATGGATGGATGGAGAACGCAGTCACCTCGTATTCTGCTATCTAGTGTTTTGCCTGGGTCACTTGTTTTACATAACGGGAGAGTTGCACCACCTCCCTGTAACTATTCCCACCCATATCAAGTGGTACTCCATGTGCAGTGGAAACACAAGTGGGCCGAACTGTACCATACTGTACCGTACTGAAACGGGCTGAAGTGACACTAGTGGAAAATGGGCTATAGTGTATCAGACCATCGTTACTTTGGTTTCAATTACTGCCAAGTTTCTTAAATTTGTCTGAATATTACTAAAGCTGCCAAAGTGTGTGACAGTGGCCGCATACAATCTAAATAAATAATAAATAAAACGTGTCGGAGGAATAAACTGGTTCTTAATATTACTTCATTTCTAATAATTTTTAATTAGTCAAGTAGCGATAATGAATAAAGTTTAAGTCATTTCAAATTTTTGTGATCTTAAAGAGGACAATTATAATAAAATCAAAGAAATGGGAATCTGACTTGGGTTCCTTTATAACTCCTGACACTTGGGATAGTTTATGTGGCCAACCTTTTAAATTCTCATCACAAATTCCGCCTGGGAGAGACAGTTTAAAATACTGCACAGACTGTACATTACTTCTGAAATCAGACATAGGGCCAACTCAGGCCTTTCAGATCTCTGCACTAAATGTCAGTCAACAGTGGGTTCTCTTTTCCATTGTATGTGGAGCTGTCCCTCTCTTCATCAGTTCTGGGGTACCATTATTCAGCAGCTTAAAAGGATTTTTAATTGCACTCTACAGACTGGGGCATGAACCTGTTTGTTGGAGCTGATGAACTACCGGATCTTTTTTTAAGTATGAAGCTTTTGCATATTCCTCTGTACAATGCACGACAATGTATTCTCACATTGTGGATTTGTGACAAAGCCTCCACTTTGCATCAGTGGTTGAACAGTGTGATTAGTACCATCCCTCTCCAGGCCTTCTCTACAACTTTAATGGACAAACCCTTCCTGTTTTATCGCACTTGAGACCCTTTTCTTAAATATCTTGGGGCTACTAAAGCCCAGAAAATGTGATCTGGATTACAGTAACTGGCTTGGAGGGAGGCTCCAACATCATAAACTCATTACCTCTGGCTGTGGTAAAGTGCATCACTAATTAGGTTCTTCAGTGATGGAATCTGTTTCCCTACTGTCTATAATGTGGATACACACTTGTGTGAGTATGTGCATGTATGCATTTTCTCCCCCCATTATTTTATTTTGCATTTGTGTTATATTTTTTCTTTTGTTTCTTTTCTCTCTTCTTTTTTGCTTTGCCAAAAAAAGTTTAATAAAAATATGTTTGGAAGAAGTCATTTCAAATGCACATTAAAAACAATTTTATAACAACACTGCAAAATTAAGAGGAAAAAAAGGTGCATAAAATTACTGACAGATGAATTACGACAATTTTTTCTGTAGGTAATTTAAAATGTATAAAAAAGAGAAGGTCCTTTGTATTGGTTATGATATATAAATTATAGAATTGACAGGTAATTATATTGTGATATATATATATATATACTGTATATATATATATACTGTATATATATATATATATATATATATATATATATATATATACATACATACATACACATGCTCACAGGGGATCGCCTGATTGTTGGGGGTCTTTCTGCAATTGTGGGGGTTTCCCCTACAGTTGAAAATGCCATGAGATGACTGTTGTTGTGAAATGGCGCTATATAAATAAAGTTGAATTGAATATATACTGTATATATATATATATATATATATATATATACTGTATATATGTGTGTGTGTGTGCACATATACACACAAAATCAAATCAGATTACTTACTGTAAATCGTGATATGAAACTTTGGTCATATCCCACAGTCCGAGCTTCCACCATCCACACCCTGTAGTGAAAACGTAGCAGCTTCAAGTCTGTGCTCCACCCACGTGCGTGACACACACTGCCTGCGTGTGACAAGAACAGGAAGACCCTTGTTAAACAAAATACAATCAATAAAATATATGATACAGTAGTTAGTTCTGACCGAGTGATTTGATTGGACAATAGGGATTCCAGGAGTTATTATAATCCCACATAACTGCACTCCAGTTCCACTGGATATGGATCACTCCACATCAAAGGTGTTCTAGTAACCATTAATTAGTAACCGTTATTTACTGTCGACTCCTGGTTGGCACTTTTAAGGCAACATTAATGGAATACGGCAAAACGATGGACATTTCTCTGAATAAAACATTTGAGTTAAATTATTAATGGTCAGCAGAAGAGCAGGAGGAGAGAAAGGAATAAGCCAGGCTGTTTCCATGGAAACCTCCCAGTGTGCAAGAATTTCATCAGCTGACCTGGACAATGTGGAGAAAAGCAAAAACGAGGATAACACGGTAAAACCACAATATCTGTGTGGTGATGAACTCTTTGTTTCATCTGAAAATGGCAAGAAAAGCGAGCGAAGTATGCCGAAGAAATTGCTAGCATGCTAACTACAAGCCATCAACTAACTACCGGTGTAATGGTCACATTTTCATTTCCCGTCTTTCATGGTACTTCCGCTACGTGGAGGACATTAGACGTATCACAGCCGCAGTTACTATAATCACGATACCGTAACTTCCTCTTGTGTATTATTGCTTAAATCTAAGTACGTCTGTGCTGACCCCCATGGCACTCAAGCATGGAACAAGGCAAACGGCACCAGTGAGAGTCCAACCAAGGTACCCGGTCAAGTCCCCCCATAACCAACTCACCCCAGCCAGTTACAGCCACCCCATAACCAGCTCGCTCCATGGCCAATTCGCCCCACAACAAACTCGCCCCGGTGGGCGTCTGACAAACAACACCAGTGTATCCAACACAGAATATGCCGGGAGAAGCAGCAGCCCGACACGACCTGGCGCAAAGGCACGCTAACTGATAGCGATAAAAAAAGTTTTGTTTTGTTTTTTTTTCAATAAAGTGAAAAACCAAGATGATGCATGTGTTATGTCTGTAAAACGTAGACCAATGATGAGGCGAGTGGTGAACTACACACGACTTTATTATATGCTCACAGTATCCAGACAGATGCTCCCGCTAGGCGGAGAGGTGGTCAAGAGACCGCCCCTCTACCACACAGCCCTCTGATACTTTGGGTGATGTCACCACCCATCTAACACCATAACATGTCCCACGAACAACACTACATTGTCCCCCCCTCTCAAAAAAGGTCCAAAACACACACAATCAAAACTCTCCCCAATTTGGAACCCGAATCACACTCTACAACAAAGAGAAAATTTGTAAAGCCCTATAACAGTCATACAAAACAACTAAAGCTAGTGGGGGGACAGGTGGACTGCCGTCCCACCCCCACATGGTCAGATGGATTATTCTGCCGTCTTTATTAAACACAGTCTTTCAAACGCAAAAGTGATGTGCTCCTAAAACAGATAAACATGTCAAAGTAATCCCCCTTATTATTTAACACATATACAAAAGATTATTCCCCGTTACAACGTCAAACATCACTCACATTAACATTGTGCAGAACAAACTAACTTGAGCAATCAACAATAACATATATTAAACACATTGCCCCCGAATAACCAGTCAGTTACCGTAGACAGCCCACCCCCCAGAGACCCATCAGGCAGGTCCCAACCAGAGCATCTCCTTTCTTGGCACCCGGAGATGATCTACGTTGATGCTGAGACACCTCTCTCTCTTCATAGATGCATCGCAGCTCATGAAAGTGCCTCTCTGTACCATCAGACAGCTGAAGATAACCGTCTTCCTGAACAGCCACCACCTGCAACCACCCCTGGTCCTCTTGTTGTTTTTGCTTCCTGCGAATCCCTCTCGACTGGGCCTCCTCTCTGGGTCGGACCAAATCAGCAACCCCCAGAGGAGCCTTATTTGGCTTCCAGTGCTCCAGTGTAGCATGTTGTTTAATCGTGCCAGCCAGTCCTGCCCCGCTCGCTTTCATTTGAGATGCTGGCAAAGCCGTTATGACCCCCCCGTTTCTCGGTTCCTTCCAGCCGAACTTCGGAAGCAGGATCAGCCATCCACTCGGCTCCATCTGCCATCATGGGTGTCCCACGGTGCCGCCCGGTTCCCTCAGTGAGGGCAACTCAGGCTCTGGTGCAGGAACTCTCCTGCGATGGCCCTGGATGGGGTTGGTCCTGCTCACTTCCCAGACTACTAGGCCAAGGTTCGTCCCATACTTCATCATCCACCACTTGCGGCACCGGTCGGTCCCACAAACTGCAGCCCAACCACTCCTTGCCAACGCTGCTGATGGAAAACCCCAGTCCATAGAAGAGGTTGCAGCCTATCACATTCTCGTCACTGCCAGTCACAATAAACTTAAGGTAAGTGACCACCGCTGATTTCTATCGTGCCGTCAGCTCCACTGAACCCACGATGGGCAGCCTCCTTCCTCCATAGCCGCATAACAGTTTCAAATGACCTTTCACCTAATGGTACGGAAAGAAACTCCTCATGGTGGGCCAACTCAACACCGACCTCACTGCGCCTGTGTCAACCAATAATGGTACCTCCACTCCGTCCAGTTCTATCGTACAATACGTACGGCCGTCAGCGTCTGGGTAAACGGTGGATAACCGTGGGAGTTGGAGCAGGGGTGTCCGCTTTGTGTCGCCATTCCCCTTGCTCGAACCTATTCACACTGTTGAGCTATTTCCACAGCCGTGGCTTGAGTCAATTTGCCGGAGTGTGTTAACAGTCTCGGCCATGCTGACAAGCACAAAGTGTGCTCCACCAACTGGTCGAGGACCATTTCTTCCTCTAAATCCACAAACTGGCAGTCCCCAGCCAGCTGCTGCAGGTCAGCAACACAGTGCTGCACTGACTCGCCGATCCGCTGGTGGCACTGGCAAAACTGGATCCTCCTGACAATGGCGTTTACAGGCATGCAAAAATGTTGTGCCATTAGCTCAACCATGTCCTCGAAGATATCGCTAGCCCCCAAGGTAGCAAGGATACGCTGTCTTTCCATACCTAAATTGTGGACTAAAATCGCCCGTGCTCGTACCTTCTTTCCATCTTCGTACCATCTTTCCCAAAAGTTCAATGGGAGGCAGAGCCTTCAGTTATCAAGCTCCTCTCCTGTGGAACCAGCTGCCAATCTGGATTCGGGAGTCAGACTTGATCTCTGTTTTCAAGAATAGGGCTAAAACCTACCTTTTTGATATAGCCTACAATTAGGGAGGGATCATGTGTTTCTGAACCCTCCCTTAGTTATGCTGCTAATAGGTTTAGTTAGCCGGGGGACCTCCAGTAATGCACTGGGCCTCACTCCTTTTCTCACTCTCAATGAAATATTTTTTTTTTGCTGGTCATTAACATTTGTTTGTTCTCTCCCATAGATTGAGTCCCCATCGTGCTGTTTGCTCTCTACATGTCTGTTCTTTTCATCTTCTCTATCCCCTCACCCCCCAGCCAGTCGCAGCAGATGACTGCCCCTCCCTGAGTCTGGTTCTGCTGGAGGTTTCTTCCTGTTAAAAGGGAGTTTTTCCTCTCCACCGTCGCCAAGTGCTTGCTCACAGGGGATCACCTAATTGCTGGGGTCTTTCTGCAACTGTGGGGGTTCCCCCTACAGTTGATAGTGCTATGAGATGACTGTTGTTGTGAAATGGCGCTATACAAATAAAGTTGAATTGAATTGAATTGAATTCTTCAATTCGCCGAGGTTCAATGCCACCAAGTAATTCTGAAAAGCGGCAAACCACCTCGCCCAAGGCACTGGAGGCTCTCCTGGAGACTCCAAAAATGGCCGAAAAGAAGACACGACAGCATTCATACTTAATCCTCGTCGCCAAATAAGATAAGATAAGATAAGCCTTTATTAGTCCCACAGTGGGGAAATTCCAGGATTGCAACAGCACAGGGATAGCAACACTCAGAGCAACAATCAGAAGGCGAGAAAAAACAAGAGCAGCGAGTATACATATGTATGTATGTATATATATAGACACACAGTGCGGAGCATTGTAGCTAGATGGGATAAATATATGAGTATATAAACAGTGTGGAGCATTGTAGCTAGATGGGATAAATATGTAGATATATAAACACACAGTGTGGAGCATTGTAGCTAGATGGAATAAATATAAGAATATATAAACAGTGCGGAGCATTGTAGCTAGATGGGATAGGTATATAAATATATAAACAGTGCGGAGCACTGTAGCTAGATGGAATAAATATGTAGATATATAAACACAGTGTGGAGCATTGTTGCTAGATGGAATAAATATGTAAATATATAAACACACAGTGTGGAGCATTGTTGCTAGATGGAATAAATATGTAAATATATAAACGCACAGTGCGGAGCATTGTAGCTAGATGGAATAAATATGTAAATATATAAACACACACAGTGCGGAGCATTGTAGCTAGATGGAATAAATATGTAAATATATAAACACACACAGTGCGGAGCATTGTAGCTAGATGGAATGAAACAGCACAACCGTCTACTTAGTTATCCTACATGGTATGATTATGTGCCCATACATATTCTCACCCTCCACAGCGACCGGTATTTTCCTAGTTGTATACCGGAGGGGACCATTGTGCAAGTCTATTGCGTCTTTTGCATTCAATACTATTAGGTTGTCACGTCTTTTTGCTATCTCTGCGAGCAGCCCTGCTTAGGTTGTACAGTCTGACAGCCGTAGGTAGGAAGGACCTGTGAAACCTCTCGGTTGTGCACCTAGGATGATGTAGTCTGCTGCTAAATGAGCTCCTCAGTGCATTCAGTATGTCCTGCATAGGGTGGAACTCGGACTCCAGCAGAGATGACAGTTTAGCCACCATCCTTCTCTCCCCCATCTCCTCCACTGGGTCAAGGCGCTGCCCCAGGACAGAGCTAGCTTTCTTGATCAGTTTGTTCAGTCTCTTCCTATCGGCTGCTGTAATGCCACTGCCCCAGCAGACCACTCCAAAAGTGATGGCTGATGCCACCACCGTGTCATAGAATGTCTTCAGCAGCGCCCCTTGTACACCAAAAGACCTGAGTCTCCTCAGTAGGAACAGCCTGCGCTGTCCCTTCTTGTAGAGTGCATCAGTATTGTGTGACCAGTCTAGTTTATTGTTCAGATGAACACCCAGGTACTTATAGGACGTCACCATCTCGATGTCTGTTCCCTGTATATTTACTGGTGCTGTGAGGAGTTGTCCTTGCCTGCGGCAGTCCACCACCAGCTCCTTAGTTTTCCTTGCGTCGATCTGGAGGCAGTTCCGATGGCACCAGTCCACGAAGTCCTGGATAAGCCCTCTGTACTCAGCTTCATCTCCGTTGGAGATGAGGCCAACGATCGCAGAGTCGTCAGAGAACTTCTGTAGATGGCAGTGTGTTGTGTGAGAAGTCCGCAGTATAAAGGGTGAACAGGAAGGGAGCCAAAACCGTTCCCTGGGGGGCCCCCGTGCTACCGATGATCGTGTCGGACACACAGTCCCGGGTTCTCACAAACTGACCGGTTTGTGAGATAGTTCCGGATCCATGATGACAGGTGCTGGTCCACCCCTGCGCACAGCAGCTTGTCCTTCAGGATCATTGGTTGGATGGTGTTGAAAGCACTGGAGAAATCAAAGAACATGATCCTCACCGCATTCCCAGGCTTCTCCAGGTGGGACAGAGAACAGTGAAGGAGGAAGTTCACCGCATCCTCCACCCCAATGCCGTGCTGGCAGGCGAACTGGAGTGGATCCATCGCTGGTCCCACCAGGGGGAAATGTTATGTCTGTAAAACGTAGACCAATGATGAGGCGAGTGGTGAACTACACAGGACTTTATTATATGCTCACAGTATCCAGACAGACGCTCTCACTAGGCAGAGAGGTGGTCAACAGACTGCCCCTCTACCACACAGCCCTCTGATACCCTGGGCGACATCACCACCCATGTAACACCATAACATGTCCCACAAACAACACTACAGTATGGAGTGAGGTTTTCCCGGGAGGTGCAGCCAACAGCAAAGTGTGATTTATGGAAAACAGCTGAGCTCTGGCTTCCAGTGATCAGCTGATTTGATCCACTTCCTCCGGTGTTCGCCAGTCACATTTTAATTTCAAAGAAATGAAAAGTTTGGTTAAAATAGATGAGTTGAATTTTTTTTTTTAAAACTAACACTGAAAAACCTCTCCTCCCTTGCAGAAAAAAAGTTACGGTCAGATATTCAGAGATCTCAACAAACAACAGAAAATGAAGCTGCTGAGGCTGCGTGTCCACCAAACGTGTTTTTCAGCTGTGGGTGGCTATTTTCTATTCATTCTCTATCTAGTCCAGCGTCTACAGCACTGAAACGCTCTCTGCGGTGGCCGTTTTTTGTCGTGGCACTCAGTAGTGGTGGGCGGATTGACCCAAATATTGATAATATCAATACCATCGCTGGTAGTGATATTGATCAATACCAGTGTAACCAGGTCAATACTCTGTGTCTGTGTTGCCGCTCCTGTCACAGCAGAACAGGCACACTTTGCTCCTCTTCTTCTTGTGGTTTTTACCTCCTCCCTCCTCCTCCGTCTTGTACCATCACGTGACTCAGCAGTGCCAGGTAAACAAGCTAGAAGCAGCAGCCGCCAGCTGCAGGCAGCGCGCACACAGCACTGAGATGGAGCAGAAGAATGGCACAGAGGAGGCAACAGCAAGCTGTACAATTTGTAGAAAGGCTGTGAAATACAGTGGTAACAACTAATTTATACAAGCATATGAAAAATCATCCAAAAGACAATGCCAAGCTACAGAAACAGAGAGAGGAGAGAAAGCCCTTGGCCCCGACAGACCCAAACCCCCGACTCAAGACGCAGAGATCATTGGCAGAGGCCTTTCAGAGCGGCAGAGAATATCCAGGTAGATATTAGTGGTGGAAGGAATATTTTAGTCATCGTCAGCATTAGTTCATATTAATTTTCAAAGTGCAACTGGTCAATTGTTACTTTAGCCAACTCAAAAAGTATAAATTATGCTGAGACCTTGGTATAATACATTTATCCGATTGAAACAGTTTATTTAAAGGGCTGATGACACGATTTTGACATTTTTTAGGATGTTGAGTAAACCCAAAAGTCATTGTCGATGATCAATATAACATTTACAACCACGCCTGCATAAACTAGTTATCATCAAAAAAAAGCAGCCGCTGACTGGACTGTGGTGCCGCCTATAGAATTAAAGGTGACGGACAGTGACATTTTTTTATTGAACCAATCAAATGATTGTATGAAAATATTCCATTCTGCCCATTCCCCTGATTTAATATGTGTCACCATCCTCCATAAATGACAATATTTGGTCATAGCCCATCTTTCACTCAGTGATGCTGCAGTACCGCCATCTCCCGATAGGTGCGTGCAGTCGTGACGTCATTTCGGTTTGGCCGAGAAAATGTCTGAACGAGAGCAAAGTGATTTCGACAGCGATTACTTTCTCGACTTTGACGACCACAATATAAATGATGACATTGACAACGAAGAATCTGATGATGAAGTAGTTTTGGGTGGTGCTGAGAGGGGTATTCAGCCTTATTTGTTCGAGCCAGAGGGAGAGGATGAAGAAGAAACGGCGATGGGAACAGACCACGTTGACCAGGATCGGCTTGAAGATTTCTCTTGGTAAACTACGCTGAGAAATATTTTTTTTTGGCGACATGCATGGTCACACACTTAACGTCTTGGGGGCGGCACCCCCAAGACGTAAGCGGGAGAACAGACTCTGGTGTTGTTGACTGGAATGACAGCAGCTTTGTAGCTCACAGTTTCTCTGGTTTCTTGTTTTAATTTTATGGCTGTGCCTTCGCGTTGTGTCGCAGGCTTAGATAAACAGCAGGCCGTGAAAGATCACATCACACGCTTCAGCTCCAACTGTTATAAGCCGCCTCTGCCCTCTTCGTGCGCTTTTATGCAGGAGGAGTGCATGAGGAGGGGAAGGATTAATGGATTTACACGCAGCTTTGACCTACTTTCTGTAATCCCATGCTGACATCTCGCCGGTCCAGTCACGTCCCCTCTCTCATTATCATCAGCTGATTCAAACTCCCACTGATCATGTTTCCCGGTCCTCACCCAGGTGCTTCTAATCACACCGTCACCAGCAGCAGTGCGTGTACTTCACGGCCGTTTGCCAGTCATGCATTGATGGTCCATAGTATTGTCATCTGTGCCGTTTGTCTGCCAGTATTTTCAGCACTCTCACGACGCGCTAGTCACTCCATGTTCGCCGTGGCTCTCATGCGTCCTTGAAGCAATGTCGGCTCTGGGGCGCACCTGTGGCAAACACGTCTCCTCTCATTCGTTCGCTGGGCGATGCTAGCCCCCAAACGCCATCAGCAAGTGTGTCTGTGTTTCTTGTATGTCTTCACCTTTCAGGGAACTGTCTGTCTTTCTGTATTAAATGTGCTGTGATGAACCCTGCTCGCAAATCCTCGTTATTTCATCCTCCCTCTCCCTGCCCTGCGTAAGAGCGCACGGAGGGCCATGATGAATGGATTTACGTGCAGAATTCAACACAGCACATGTATTGAACATAAGAAAGATGACAACAGTCCCCAAAAAGGTGAAGACCCACAAAAATAAACAGAAACACCTACAGTTGGCGTTCGGGGCCGACATCGCCCAGTGAGCATGGAGAGGAGACGTGTTAACCACGGTTGCGCCCCAGGGCCGACTTTGCTTCAAGGGGCGCAACAGAACCACGGCTGTGTGGAGCGGCTAACACGTCGTGATAGTGTTGGCAACATTGGCTGGCTGACAACACGGCAGATGATGCACACAAACCATGAACAACTAACTGTCAAAGAGAGAGGGCGCGTGTGTTTGGACTGGCGAATCTTGGACAGTGCCCACCTGAAAGTGGCTCAAAACGAACATAAAACACATGTACAAAACAAAAACAACAAGAACTCAAAATATAATCTATAACAAAACCGATGCCTGAGCCACAGAGAATACACTGCTATGATTTGATTGAAAAATCAGGTTTAAATAAATTATATTTATGAACAAATAATTTGTTGCAATATCTATAACAGAAGAATAACACTGGTGTTCCCCTGCCGTCTGTTTGTCGCTGCTGCTGCGGGCATGTGTGCCTCTCCACCGTCACCGTCTGAGTGTGACTAGCTTGGCACGGCTCAAACCTATACGGTCTGATGCCTCCAGATTCTTCATTGTCATCTCATTCTTCGGAACTATAATCGTCTGAAGATTGGACAACACAAACCAATTCCAGACTACATGTGCTGCAACTATCGTTGATGTTTCCAACCGCTTCCATCCTGTGTGTACAATGAGCAGCCAAGCGCTGTGTTCTGTCAATGACGTGACTACATGGCAGCGCGGTTTTCCAGCCACTGACGTAATTGTGATGTGGCGCTCATGAAAATGTTGGATATTCGCGTGAAAAAAAAGCCTGTTTGACTTAGAACTGCACAGACCAAACTATTTTGTCATATTGCATTATGTGTTGAAAAATTAGAGGAAGTCAAAAACGTGTCATCAGCACTTTAAATGAAAACATCTACTGGAATTGAAACAAATATACTGAATATAATATGGCTCAGATTTGACTGAATATAATTACCCTTCTGTGTTAATTGTGAAAGTGATACTCTATGTATTTACATAACCTATTTACGTAACCTAAACTTTGCCCAAATTCTGTCCTGGGTTTTAACTAATCAATAATCCAAAGGAAAAATCACAAAACACTCAAAGGTTATGAAAATTCATTCAGATTTAGTAATTTGACGATGTATCCACCTTAATGATTAAATAGTATTGGTATTGTGTCAGCGATACTGGCCCTGTATTTACTTGGTATTGGATTGACACCAAATGGTGCAGTATGGCACACCACTAGCGCTCAGAGTTGAAAAAAAAAAAATCAACTTTTGAGACAACAGCTGAGCTCATCAATGTCAGACCTTTCCAAGCAGCCAATCGGAATAAGGAAGGGCGGGACATAGGACACCAGTACAGTCTGTACTGAGACTCATGTTTTCTGTCTCATTATATTTTGCATCCAGAGCTGCTACCAATGCTAGAATACGTTTCTTGTCCACTGATGTTTAGAGAGTGCTATTAAAAAATAAGTAGAAAGTCTGACCATAGGAAACATGGAAGTGCTGAGAGTGATAAGCTGTAGCTGGGATACAGGGCACAGACTTTTTTTTTCCAGAGCGCAGTGCACAAGTGCTGAAAAAAAGCTGCTCAGGCCAGTCGGGAGACAAAAAACCCATTTGGTGGACACGCAGTAGACTTGTTCACTGTGTAGCACCACAGGCCGTCACTTGATGGGGTGAGATTGTTGTGGCGCGAGTTGGCCATGGAGCGAGCTGGTTATGGGGAGGCTGTAACTGGCTGGGGCGAGTTGGTTATGGGGGGACTTAACGGTAAACCCCAACCAAAGCAGCCATAAATCAGCCTTTAGATCAGGCGTGTCCAATCATGTGCCATGGAGGGCCAACACCCTGCAGGTTTTCTCTTCTACCCAGTCTCTTCAGCAGGTGTTTTCACTGATCAGCAATCAGTGAGAAGAAGTTCAGTGAAATCTGCTGTTGAAGACACTGGTTGGAGGTAAAACCTGCAGAGTCTTGGCCCTCCACGGCACATGATTGGACACCCCTGCTTTAGATGCAGCCTACCTGACCCGTGAGTGTTCTGACCTTCTGGGCCGCGGTCTTCCAGGCTGCCCCACCTGAACTGAGACAGATGCGCTGCTCACCGCAAACTCGCACCCCAGATCATGTGCTGTACCACAGAGCTAAGAGACAAAACAACTAGACAGCTGAAACAGTCCTCAAAACCACAGCGGCTAAGCTAGTTAAGCTAGCTGGTTTTAGCTTGGTTCACCGTTGTTTTAAATCCCGTTTGAAAGCAGAAACAGAACCAGAACCTTCTCCGGGTCAGCTTAGTTGTCGTCTCACAAATATTACTCACATTTGTTTGTGACCAACACAAGTCTTTTGAACAGTTTTACCAGAAAGTCTCGGTTGAGGCCTCAAAGCTCCTCTGGTCTCGTCGCCAGCTTGAATGGAGGAACGCCGATGTCAAAATGACGTCACATTAGTGACGTAAATCTATACACAAAAAACTGTCTTTTGTTTTATATGTTTTTCCGGAACCATTTAACACTGCCTTACTAGGTCGAAATGAACTTATCACATAAAAATAGAGGGTGCTGTTAATAAGTTTTTGTAAACATTAGATCACGTGACCGGATATTACTGCGGTTACCTTTTTTAATAACTCAACTTTATTTACATTGAAGAAAACAAACAAGACCTGAGAAAATGAAGAAGCCAGCTTTATTGTCATTCAGTCCATCTAGCCAATCATGTACAGTAGAACAAAATGACGTTTCTCTGATCTACAATGTTAATCACAGCCAGAATCAGAGGGGCCGCTGCCATCCAAGGCACCGCCACAAACAACTTTTTCCTTCCCTCGTTCTAAAACAACATGAGAGAAAATAAGGGGAAAAAGAAAACACAAAAAATACAATAAATTTGGGTATTCATAGAAACTGACAATGTACAAGGGATATCACAATTGAAATTTACACATTTTAGTAGAAAAGTCCATTCATTTTTTTTAAGAGTTTTTAACAATAGTGTAACGTCGGGGCTGTATTGGGGGGGGCAGGGATTTCCCCAGCATGCTTTGCAACAATGGACGTTATTTTGTGTGTTTGTTTAAATGTTATTACTGAATTATTATACTGCTGTGTCATTATAACTGCGTTATAATGATCCAGCAGTGTTTTATAGGCAGGAGTAGGGCAAGATGTATCATGTGTTGGATAACCATGATTGAAACGGAGGTCTGGGAGAATGACCTCCCCTCCTGTCTGTGCTCAGGGTGGGTGTGAATAAAGCCTGACCGTCACAACTATCTGCTCTTCTTCTTTGTGTGAACCTCGCCTACGTCACACTGGTACCAGGAGTGGGATAGAGCAGATGAAAGCCAGGATCAGAATGGACATCCAGCAGCTGGAGCGACTCATCACTTAGCTGGCGACAGACGACAGGGCTGAGACACCACCCCCCGGAGGCGCTCGCCGGGACGAACAAAGCGGTGGACCTGACGGGGCCAGCGCACCCCGCCCTCTGCCTTTTTCAAGGCAGAGCGGGCAGAGCAGAGCAAACCAGCCCCGCTTCCCGCCCTTTTCAGGGCAGGACGGGCTGGCAATTCCATGGCGATCAGGAGCGGAGATCGATCAGGAGGCGACCGTTCCATCCGTCCGGCAGCAGGCCAAGATCCCCCGCTTCAACGGCGAGACCCCGTTGGATGACTACCTGATCCAGGTCAAGCTGGCCGCCGCGCTAAACGGCTGGTCACCAGAGGAAACCGCCGTGCAAGTTGCGCTGGTCTTGGAAGGGAGAGCTCTCTGCACGCTCTCTGATCTCCGGCCTGAGGAGCGCTGCAGCTGGCCAGCGCTACAAGGAGCGCTCCGGAGATGATTTGGGAGAACGGTGGACGCTGAGCACGCCCAGGAACAGCTGACCCACCGCCGTCGAAGCAACCAGGAAAGCCTAGGAGCCTATGTGGCAGATATACGGCTGCTAACCAGGCGCAGCTACCCAGATTTCGCACCGCAGGTGGTAGAGAAGCTCGCCCTCCGGAACTTCATCCAAGGTCTCCGCCCGGCCCAGCTCCAGAGCCACGTACGGATCCACGCCACAAGCGACTGGGAGACTGCGGTGGCAGAAGCAGAGCGGGTGGAGCCGCTGATGAATCACACAATTGAAGCGTCGACGCACAGACAAAGAACCTTCCAGGCCACGGCTGAGAGTGAGGAGGAGGAGGAGGAATTATGGCAGACCACGGCAGCGCATCAACAGAGAAGATGGCCGCGGCGGCACGAGGAAGGGTGCTTCTGCTGCGGAGAGCCGGGACACATCGCATGGTACTGCCCCGCACCCACCCCACGACAAACTGGCCCCTCGCCGGCGTTAAACTAGAGCGAGGTGGCATGGACGGGGACAGGCCGCCTCCCGCAGATGTTTCCCCCGATGAGCTGGCGCCACGCGTGGGTCGAATTGGACACTCTCCAGGAATGTATCTACAGTGCAGCCTGGAGAAGACGTCGATCCGGGCCCTGATTGACACCGGCTCTACAATCTCCTTGGTCCGACCCGGTGTGCTGCCGGGCACGAACAAGACGGCCCCACGGGGGTGGGAACCCACCGAGCGCTGTGTCACCTCGGCTACCGGTGAGCGCGCCAGACTGAGGGGACGGAGAGTCCTCGTGGTGGGGGTGGCCAGTCAGAACATAAAACACCCGTTCTGGCTGGCTGACATCCAAGACCCCTGTATTATTGGACTAGACCTGCTCACAGCCTGGAACGCCAAGATCGACACCGCCGGATGGTCTCTCCAGCTGGGAGACCGGACCATCATGCTCCACAGCAGAACTCAGAGAAGGAACATGGGGGCCTGCGGCATCGAGGGACCACGAGGATGGACCGGACCTGGCGGGCCACCACGAGGACCAGACGCGATGACGCCACCAGCGCAGGCAGAGAAAGCACGAGCACACACAGGGACAGCAAGGGGAGGGGTCAACGTGTCAGCAGAGACGCAGCAGGCAGTTGAGGAATTATTTCAGCAGAGCTGCAGTGGGCTGGACCCGGAACAGAGACGCCAGCTGTGGGAACTATTGGACTGTTATATGGGTGTCTGCGCCACGAAGGATGAGGAATGCAGCCGGACCGGTTTGGTGCAGCACGAGATCGACACCGGTGAGACCAGGCTGATTCGACTCCACCCACGCCGGCTGCCCTTTTCAAGGTGGGCAGCAGCAGAACAAAAAGTGCAAGAAATGCTGGAGGCAGACGTCATTGAGCCCTCCAGCAACCCCTGGGTGGCGCCGGTGGTGCTGGTCAAGAAGAAGGACGGGTCGTGGCGGTTCTGTGTGGATTACTGGCGCCTGAATGACGTCACCCGGAAGGATTCCTACCCCCTGCCCCGCATAGATGACGCGCTGGACCACATCGCCGGCTCCAGCTGGTTCAGCTCACTGGATTTACGCAGTGACTATTGGCAGGTAGAGCTGTCACCCGAGGCCCGCCAAAAAACAGCCTTCTCCATCGGGCAGGGACTGTATCAGTTTAAAGTGATGCCGTTTGGACTTTGCAACGCCCCAGCCACCTTTGAGCACTTGATGGAGCGAGTGCTGGCTCACGTGCTCCGGAGTCGCTGCGTTGTTTACTTGGACGACCTACTGGTGCATGCAGCTGATTTTGACAGCGCCTTGTCAAATCTCCAAGAGGCGCTGGACGCCATCAGACAGGCGGGGCTACGGTTACACCCTAGAAAATGTCACCTATTCCGGCGGGAGACCACTTTCCTGGGCCACGTCGTCAGCGCAGCGGGAGTCGCCACCGACCCAGAAAAAGTGGCGGCGGTGAGAGACTGCCCAGTGCCGCGGAACATGGGAGAACTGAGGAGTTTTCTCGGATTGGCCTCCTATTATAGAAGGTTTGTGAAAAACTTCGCCAGCCCGCTGCACCAGCTGACGCAGAAAGGACGCACGTTTCAGTGGAGTGAGAATTGGGCTGTTGCTTTCTCCCAGCTTTGCGCAGCGCTCATCGGAGCCCCCATCCTGCAGTATCCTGACCCGAACCGCCCGTTCATCATGGACACGGACGCCAGCAACCAGGGCATCAGGGCGGTGCTATCCCAGGAGGGACAGCAGGGAGAACAGGCAGTCGCTTCTTTCAGCCGCACTCTCAGCAGAGCTGAGAGGAATTACTGTGTGATTCGTAGAGAGCTGTTGGCTGTCATTCAAGGACTGCGTCATTTCCGCCCGTATGTGTACGGGGGGAGGTTCCAGCTCAGAACGGATCACGCTTCCCTGACCTGGTTATTGAACTTCAAAGAGCCGGATGGACAGTTGGCGAGATGGCTGGAGGCACTGCAGGATTATAATTTTCAGATTGTGCATCGGGCAAGCCACCTCCATGCCAATGCTGGCCCGGTTGTCATCAGGACATGGAGCTCCACGTCCACCGCTGCGACACCTGCACAGCTCAGAAAGGGCCAACTCAGCGATCCCACGCTCCCCTGCAGCAGTACCGGGTGGGAGCACAGATGGAATGGGTAGGAGTGGACATCCTGGGCCCTTTCCCGACCACGGACCGGGGGAACCGCTACGTGCTGGTCCCAATGGATTATTTCACTAAGTGGCCAGAGGCGTACGCGGTCCCGGACCAGAGCGCCGCTACGACGGCATCAAAGCTGGTGGACGAAATCTTCTGTCGGTTTGGCGCACCGGAGGAGCTGCACAGCGATCAGGGTCGGAACTTTGAGGCGGAGGTCTTCGGAGAGGTCTGCAAGCGGCTGGGCATCCGGAAGACCCGGACCACCCTGCTGCATCCACAGAGCGACGGCCTGGTCAAACGATTCAACCAGACCCTCACCACCCAGCTCGCTATCCTAGTGGACCAGCGACAGCGAGACTGGGACCTGCATCTGCCTTTTGTATTGTGGGCATACCGGACGGCAGCTCAGGAATCTACTCGGTGCACCCCTGCAGCGCTCATGTTTGGACGAGAGCTGCGCACACCAGTGGATTTGGTATTCAGCGCCCCCCCCCCCCCCCGAGCAGGAGGTGGAGGGAAAACCTGGGTTGGATTATTTGTTTTGTTTAAAAGAACGCCTCCACACAGTACATGAACTGGCTTGGGAGGCCCTGGCAGTGGCGGGGGGTCGGCAGAAGCGAGCGTATGGCTCCCGCTGCCAGGGGAGGGACTTTGCACCGGGAGATCGAGTCTGGGTTTTCTGCCCTGAGAGAAGAAGAGGACAATCACCAAAGTTGGCGAGCCACTGGTCGGGACCATGAGTGGTTCTGCAGAGACTGTCAGATGTGGTGTACAGGGTGAGGCTAAAAAAAAGGGACCGGGTCGTGGTGCTCCACCGTGACCGTCTCGCCCCGTATCAGCCATCCGCCCCGCTAGTGGTCGAACCGGAGCTTTCATCCCGACCAGATACTCTGACTGAGACTCAGAAGGACACTAGGGGGCCTGTACGTGCTGGTCGTCGACATCGAAGGCCGCCCCGACACCTGGACGAGTTCGTATTGGACTTTTGAATTGGACTTCAATTTTTCTGGGGACAGAAACCAGTCTGGGGGGGCAGTGTAACGTCGGGGCTGTATTGGGGGGGTGGAAGCAGGGATTTCCCCAGCATGCTTTGCAACAGTGGACGTAAAGTTTTTTTGCCGCCGTTTTGTTTGAGATAATATTGGAACATGAAGTATACAGAAATTGGAGTACATTTTTAAAAATCACATTATTTGGGGTGCATTGCAGAAACTATGATTTGTGAATATGATATTTTCCAATCAGGAAAAGAAATTTGAAACATTCACTGACAAAAGAAGTGTTCATATTGTGGTGACCCACAACACTGTACAGGAACATTCCTCACACTCAGCATGTCTGCAGGAAGCAGAGGACAATTTGCATATGGACAGAGAGCCCCTGGTGGACAACCAGAACAATGGACTATTGTTTATACATCCCCGGATTAAGAAGAGGACGTCCTGGCGCCAGTTGGTCATGCTAATCATGTCTACTGACTGATATGTATACCAATATGCTAATGTACCATGCATTCTCTCTGTCTGTATAAAAGAGCTTACTATACATGCCTCAAAAGCACAGTAGCGCACAGTGCTACAAGTGCGTCTCATTTTGATGGAGGAAATAAAACTCTGCAACCTTCCAGCTCGTCACATCTCGCCTGATCTTATTCCTCCACACTGGTGACCCTAGACGTGTCATGGTGCGCCCCTCGCCTGATCTTATTCCTCCACACTGGTGACCTGACGAGAGAGAATGACCGTCTGCTCCCTCTCACCGCGCTGTGGACACAGAGGACCAGAGAACACCTGCAACCTCTTCATCCTCACCGTAGCGTGCTCTCCGGAGCGCAGCGCTGGGACCGACACGCACCATGAACAGCGACACGAGCGAAACAAAGGAAGCAGCCTGAATGGGGACGATCACTGGCGCCGAGTGCATTGATTTCCACCAAGCTCCCTGACCCTGACTCAGCTCGCGACAACGAAGCCCCACACGCACACCGCAGGATTACAAGGACAGCGCAACTGCCAACTATGTGGTCACTGCACCAAGCACGCATAGGGAAAGTCCGCCACGCATAGGGACAATCCGGCTCCACAGACTGATACATCGTCCTCCGCCGCTGCACATGCCCGAGAAACACGGCCGATCGCCAGCCTTGGAACCTTCAGGGCTGCTCACGCACCTGAAGCAGATGTGCAGCCCGCACACAGGACTTTGTATGGGTTTCTCAGCCATGGCGCACAAGGGGAATTTAGCCGATTGCTGTCCCTGATGGCTTTAGGGCTGCTTCCACACCTAAAAGCCAGACCGCCAGGTCCCTCACACAGCTGCAGTTGTTTCACAGCCACTACACATCCTCGGGGAATTTGGCCACTCGCTTTCCCCACATCCTCGCCGGATCGAGCCGCGAGAGGAGTCAGAGACTTAATTTTTTTTCACAGCCGCTGTGGATCTCCGCCAGGTTTACCGGGAAAGTCCCTCACCATCGCGGATCCACACGGAATTTTTGCACGGCCCAGACACCTTTGACGTCCTGGGCTGGCACTCACTTAATCCCACCCCCTTCCCCTTCTCCTCCACAGTGCTCTTCCTGCACCTCACTCCCTAAAGCCGGCCGATCGCCGTCTTGTTCCATTACGCACGATGCGCACCGGCCCCGACACCCACAA
The DNA here is from genome assembly GCA_020510985.1 of Pholidichthys leucotaenia. Classification (NCBI taxonomy): domain Eukaryota; kingdom Metazoa; phylum Chordata; class Actinopteri; order Cichliformes; family Pholidichthyidae; genus Pholidichthys; species Pholidichthys leucotaenia. Next base: position 65,872,352 of record CM035841.1, read on the forward strand.
TCGACAGCCATTCAACGTGCTGGAAACCGGAGCTGGAGCCAAACAAGGGGGGCGGGGGGGGGGGGGGGGGTCACAGCCTCTGCTGAGTGTTCTGGGGGGAGCCCTGTGGTGACCCACAACACTCTACAGGAACATTCCTCACACTCAGCATGTCTGCAGGAAGCAGAGGACAATTTGCATACGGACAGACAACCCCTGGGGGACAACCAGAACAATGGAATATTGTTTATACATCCCCAGACTAAGAAGAGGACGTCCTGGCGCCAGTTGGTCATGCTAATCATGTGTACTGACTGATATGTATACCAATATGCTAATGTACCATGCTAATGTACCGTGTGTGGGCTGCATGGTGGCGCAGTGGTTAGCACTGCGGCAGCACAGTTTTACCCTCAGCCGGGGGATCGCGGGGATCATGAGATCGTGGGTTCGATCCCTGCCCCCGGCCAACAGTGATCTGTGTGGAGTTTGCATGTTCTCCCCGTGTTGCGTGGGCTTACTCCGGGATTTCTCCGGTTTCCTCCCACATGCTAAAAACATGCAGGTTAGGGATACGGGGCGCTTGCGCACGCAGCGACCGGCAGCTGGTGGCTTGTCACCAGACTGCAAAACAAATCTACCTACGGGTACAAAATAAGTACAAAAAAAAAAAAATTCTCTCTGTCTGTATAAAAAAGCTTGCTATACATGCCTCAAAAGCACAGTAGCGCACAGTGCTACAAGTGTGTCTCATTTTGATGGAGGAAATAAAACTCTGCAACCTTCCAGCTCGTCGCATCTTGCCTGATCTTATTTGACATAATGCACGGCTCAGGAGACACACACGCAGGCTCAGGGTAGATTTAATAGCTTTATTGACAACGGGGATGTGTGACTGCGTGTCTGTGGAATAAGAATGTGTTGGTGGTGGCGTCTGCGTCAGGCACGGGGGCAGGAAGCCGTTCAGCCGGACAACCCTATGGGAGGAAGCAGAGGGAGAAGGGTAACGGGCACCACACCAACACAGAGGATAATTACAGTCTTGCTGGCTTACTTGGTTAAGACAGGTGGCTGGCGTCGACAAGGGCGGAGCCTGGGAGACAGCGACCTGGAGTGCCTGTAGCAGCAGCATGGAGGCAGCAGCGAGATGAGGAAGTCCGCCGCCGGGAAGTTCACCTGTGCACAGGGGAGAAGGCTGGAGGAAAGAAGGTAAGGGGAGCTTACCCAGATAGTCTTGCTAGTAGGTGAGAGTACCATTGTTGCAAGCGATGCCGAAGTAGAGAGACGGCTTCAGGCCGAAGCCCAGGGCAGAGTGGATTAAATACCTCGCCGCTGACGAGGAGCAGGTGTGCGTGCAGCTGGCGCCGCTGATGAGCGGCGAGTCATGACATTATTCCTCCACACTGGTGACCCTAGAAGTGTCATGGTGCGCCCCTCGTATGATCTTATTCCTCCACAATATTGCAATTTAAAAACAAGACCACATCTACCAAAAATGGGATCAGTTTACCAAATGAATGAAAGATTAGGAGGGCAACCTCTTTTCAAAATTCTCGTGAAATGTGGCAATTAAAAAATAAGTGGGGAATAGATTCTGATTCATTATTGCAAAAAAAATATAAAGGGGAGAAATCTGTAAATTTGCTTAAGAATTTGTTACAGGGGTAAAATCTGTGTAGAATGTTAAATTGCATTTCTTTGATTTTATTAGGGATCAGGAATTTGTTTGGGTCGGTCCAAATATATTAAGATAAGATAAGATAAGCCTTTATTAGTCCCACAACGGGGAAATTCCAGGATTGCAACAGCACAGGGATAGCAACACTCAGAGCAACAATCAGAAGGCAAGAAAAAAAAAACAAAAAAAAACAAGCAAGCAAGAGCAGCTAATATACATATATACATATTACTATAAAATATATATATACACACACACACACACACAGACACACAGTGCAGAGCATTGTAGCTGGATGGAATAAATATATGAATATATGAACACACAGTGCAGAGCATTGTAGCTAGATGGAATAAATATGTAAATATATAAACACCCACAGTACGGAGCATTGCAGCTAGGTGGAATAAATATGCAAGTATATAAACACACACAGTGCGGAGCAATGTAGCTAGATGGAATAATATGTAGATATATAAAAACACAGTGCGGAGCATTGTAGCTAGATGGAATAAATATATAGATATATAAATATAAACACACCCAGTGCAGAGCATTGTAGCTAGATGGAATAAATATATAGATATATAAATATAAACACACCCAGTGCAGAGCATTGTAGCTAGATGGAATAAATATGTAAATATATAAACACACACAGTGCAGAGCATTGTTGCTAGGTGGGATGAAACAGCATAACCGTCTATTTAGTTATCCTACATGGTATGATTATGTGCCCATACATATTCTCACCCTCCATAGCGACCGGTATGTTCCTAGTTGTATGCCGGAGAGGACCATTGTGTAAGTCTATTGCATCTTTTGCATTAAAAAAAAACTATTAGTTTGTTACGTCTTTTTGCTATCTCTGCGAGCAGCCCTGCTTATGTTGTACAGTCTGACAGCCGTTGGTAGGAAGGACCTACGAAACCTCTCGGTTGTGCACCTGGGATGATGTAGTCTGCTGCTAAATGAGCTCCTCAGTGCATCCAGTATGTCCTGCATAGGGTGGAACTCGGACTCCAGCAGAGATGACAGTTTAGCCACCGTCCTTCTCTCTCCTATCTCCTCCATCGGATCAAGGCGTTGCCCCAGGACAGAGCTAGCTTTCTTAATCAGTTTGTTCAGTCTCTTCCTATCGGCTGCAGTGATGCCACTGCCCCAGCAGACCACTCCAAAAGTGATGGCTGATGCCACCACCGTGTCATAGAATGACTTCAGCATTATGTATCTATATTAGGGAATAACTTTACAGAATTTGGGGAACAGTTCTGATCTACAGTGATAATATTTCTAATGTGATAATTGTTACATGAGCCATCAAGAAGATTTTTTTTTTTCCCACCAGCTGAAATGTTAGGGAATTTATTCTTTAATGGACTATAGAATAGAGCAGGTGGCAGTCGTTGTTAACCCAGGCCTCGACCTGGTAAGTCCTGGCAGGTCTCATTCGTCGTGATCCGCATGTTTGATTTGGCAAAGGTTTAACGTCAGATGCCATTCCTGACACAACCCTCCACATTTACCCGGGCTTGGGAGCAGCACTAGGACAACACTGGCTTGTGTACCCCCTGTGACGTTAAAGGTCTTATAAATACTGCAATTAGTAAATCTCTGCTTGAGAAGAAATAAAATAAAGATAATAAATAAGTAATTACTATTATAAATTTGTTCGGTGTTCATATACTGTTATTACTGGAGCTCTTATTTGTGTGGTATGGGATGGCGGCCCCGGTTTCCTGTTCTGCCATCTCCAGTGGTATAAGAGGGGCGGTCTCTTCCGCTTTTTCTTTGCCAAGCGGCTGCATGTGCAGTCGGGCGTACAGAGCCCAGCTTGTTTAATAAAGCAGTGATTGTCTTTCTCTCTGCGTTGGCCCTGCGATGGACTGGCGTTTACCCTGCCTCTCTCCCAAAGATGCTGGAATACGCTCCTGCCCCCCCCCCCCCAAGTGACCCAAAAAGGATTAAGCGGAAGAAGGTGGATGGATGGGTGGATGTTCAGCTCCACTCCTGGCCTCATTCTTGTCAACGAGTTACGAAATAACATTTGGAGATGAGAGGTAAACTCATGGAGGTGTGTGGAACACCAATTTGTCCATTCCTGGAGCTCCCGGGGGAGCCGTCTGTGCTGTGGCCTCTTTGGTATGAGGCTTTCCAGATGTACATGGTAGCATTGGACCTGGGAAGAATGGAAAAGCTGTGAGCTCGTGCATTATTAGTACACAACCTGGGAATGGAGGGACAAAGAATTTTGGGCACGCTTGGAGATGCAGACACGCATGAAGAAGTGGTCGAGTTAATGGCCTGCCATTTCAGGGCACTGGACAACGTCATCGTTAGGCGGATTAAGTTCAGACAGCGCCACCAACAGGTAGGCGAACCGATCCAGCAGTTCGTGTTGGACTTGAAGCAGTTGGCCACTGAGTGCCGGTTCAGGCCGTTGGAAGAAGAAATGGTATGCGACCAGTTGGCGGAACACATCAACTGTGCTGCAGTCCACTCCAAGTTGCTCATGTTCCCGGGGGAGTTGACACCGAGTACGGCTGCTGAGTTGGCGCTACAGTTGGAAGCAGCAGATAAGCTAACTCGGGAGCTAAACAAGTGCCTTTTGCTGGGAGGTTCAAGATCCCCTATGGCCGCACAGATAGTGGACCCGGACAGTGATGGGAGCATCGTGGATGACGTGGATGAGGCCAACGCTGTACGGATGAGGTCTGCCCTGGAGAAGCCCAGGTGTATGGGTTGTGGGTCCACAAAGCACCGCCACAAGGCCAGAGAGTGTGTGGCAAGAGGGAAACACTGTGGAAATTGCGGTCGTCTCCATCATTTCGCGAGGATGTACTAGTCACCTGGACAAGAGAGCTCACGCAAGACTTCAACTTCTCCCGATCCAACGGTGGTACACACGGTGTTCAGATTCAGGTTCAGGTTCAGGTTACTTTATTTGTACCCGTAGGTAGATTTGTTTTGCAGTCTGGTGACATCCATATTTACAAGCCACAAATTACATTCAACATAGACACAAACACAGGCACACATGAAGCTGACTATAAACATGATAAAAATACTCAAGGCTTCATCAGTCAGGGTATAAAAAGACAAAGAGATGGGAGAAAAACCAGAGGTAAGAGAGAGGGGTCATATTAAAAGTTAAAAACTAGTCCCCGAGTATCGATGAGCACACATGCTGCATGATAATTTTGGATGGAGTTCCGGTACTGATGTTGGTCGACACGAGAGCAGAGAGTTCTGGGCTGAATTGGGTTACAGTCAGATAGTGTTTTCCCCACTACAGGACTGGAAGTTTCTCAGCGCTGCTTTGTGGCTATGGAAGAGGATGGTTGGCCACAGTGGGTACCATCATGTTGACGGCTCGGCACAAGTCGGCGATGATGGCCGCTGTGGAGTTCATCGTGATGGCCTACAGCTCTAACATCATGGGCTGCAACTTATTTTACGGCCTTGGATTCTCCATCAGGAGTGGCACTGGGGAAGAGTGGTCAGGCAGCGGACTGTGGGACCGACTGGTTCTGAGGGTCCAGGACAATGCAGTGTGGGATGAACCGTTGCTTGGAACTCCAGAAAGTGGACAGGCTGCGTCGTGCTCAGGGTGCTGCGTGGTGCACACTGGCATTGGCACTGGGCCCCGGCTTCTTCTTCCGGCTCTGAGAAAGAGCAGTCGCATTTTTTCTTTCCTCCTCCTGTCTGCCTTCCTGACCTATTCCCAGCTTTGCAATGTTGCGTTTTTGTCTGTGTTTAGTCGCTCTTCTTCTGCTGAATCTTAATCTAAACGGAAATTATGGATTTGGAAGCGGCTTAAATGTGCTATTGTCACTATTTTTCAACAAGAATCGGGCCAAGGGGGAGCCCAAGAATTGGAACCTGCTGAGTGTATGATTCGACTGGAGATGCAGAAGACATCTATTGGCTACGACACAGGATTCTATTTTTGGCTCTGGAGTTTCCTGGTGTTTCAGAAATTGAGGAAGGTGGAGAGCTGTTCAAATGCGGATCCAGGCAAGCTCCTTCACCAATTCGACCAGTTGGGGAGTGCACGAGGTGGCATGGTGAACTGAATGGAGATTCAGATGGTGGAATACATCTTGAAGTCGCCAGTGCTCTCCAGAGAATGTTAAAGTTTAAGCCTGCACATGGAAATTCTGAAGCACAGAATTGCACGGGTGAGGAAAATTCTATTCTCTGAGTGCACTGTGCAGATTTGACCTTGTCTTTGGTGCCCTATATTTACATTCCTCCCGATGAAGATAAGCGGAAGGAGCGGCTCTGCTAACCCAAACATCGACAAACAATTCAATTCAATTCAACTTTATTTATATAGCGCCATTTCACAACAACAGTCATCTCATAGCACTATCAACTGTTGGGGGAACCCCCACAGTTGCAGAAAGACCCCAGCAATCAGGCGATCCCCTGTGAGCAAGCACTTGGCGACGGTGTAGAGGAAAAACTCCCTTTTAACAGGAAGAAACCTCCAGCAGAACCAGGCTCAGGGAGGGGCAGTCATCTGCTGCGACTGGCTGGGGGGTGAGGGGATAGAGAAGAAGAAAAGAACAGACATGTAGAGAGCAAACAGCACGATGGGGACTCAATCTATGGGAGAGAACAAACAAATGTTAATGACCAGCAAAAAAAATATTTCATTGAGAGTGAGAAAAGGAGTGAGGCCCAGTGCATTACTGGAGGTCCCCCGGCTGACTAAACCTATTAGCAGCATAACTAAGGGAGGGTTCAGAAACACATGATCCCTCCCTAATTGTAGGCTATATCAAAAAGGTAGGTTTTAGCCCTATTCTTAAAAACAGAGATCGAGTCTGACTCCCGAATCCAGATTGGCAGCTGATTCCACAGGAGAGGAGCTTGATAACTGAAGGCTCTGCCTCCCATTGTACTTTTGGAGATTCTAGGTATTACAAGTAATCCTGCATTTTGGGAGCGTAGTGCTCTGTTAGGATAATATGGTAGTATCAGATCTTTTAAATAAAAAGGAGCCTGATTGTTTAGAGCTTTGTAAGTAAGAAGAAGGATTTTAAACTTAATTCTAAACTCTATGGGAAGCCAATGAAGGGAGGCCAGAACCGGAGAGATATGATCTCTCTTTCTAGTACCTGTTAAAACTCTTGCTGCAGCATTTTGGATCAGCTGAAGACTTTTTAAAGATGTTTTAGGACAGCCTGATAATAAAGAATTACAATAATCTAATCTCGAGCTAACAAAAGCGTGGATCAGTTTCTCAGCATCACTCTGAGACAAGATGCTCCTAATCTTGGCAATATTACGCAAATGATAGAAGGCAGTCTTAGAAACAAATTTAATATGTGAATTGAGGGACAAATCCTGATCAAAAATAACTCCAAGGTTCCTCACAGAGCTATTAAGAGAAAGAGTAACCGCATCCAAACTGAAAGTTTGATTTGGAAAAGAATTTCTAAGGTTTTTTGGACCAACAAGAATGACTTCAGTCTTATCTGAATTTAATAGCAGGAAATTACAAGTCATCCAAGCTTTGATTTCCTTAAGACAGGCTTCTAACTTGGCTAATTGATTACTATCATCTGGCTTCATTGACAGGTATAATTGTGTGTCATCAGCATAACAATGAAAATGTATACAGTGCTTTCTAATAATGTTGCCTAACGGAAGCACATATAAACTAAAAAGAGTAGGGCCTAGCACAGATCCCTGTGGAACTCCATGACTGAGCTTTGAGTTGAAAGAAAACTCATTATTTACATGAACAAACTGGAACCTATCAGATAAATAAGATCTAAACCACTGCAACGAAGTTCCATTAAGTCCAACATAGTGTTCTAATCTATCAAGTAGAATATTATAATCGATAGTATTGTAACGTCGGGGCCATTTTAAGGGAGCCAGGGATTTCCCAGCATGCTTTGCCAGTTTGAAACGTTACTATGTGTGTGTTAAATGTGTTATTTCTGAGTTATACTGCTGTGTCATTATAACTGCATTATAATGACCCAGCAGTGTTTAGCAGGATTAGGGCAAGATGTATCATGTGTGTGTAACCATGATTCAAACAGGGGTCTGGGAGAATGACCTCCCCTCCTGTCTATGCTTAGAAGTAGGTTGGGGGTCGGGGTGTGTGAAAAATAAATCAGGTTGATCACAGCCATCTGCTCCATTGTCTTTGTGTGAACCCTGCAAACGTCACACTGGTGTCAGGAGTGGGATATGGAGCAAGATGAGGATCCAGGCGGAGGTACAGCGGCTGGAGCGATTCATCGCTCAGCCGGGAACGGAGTGTAGAGCCGAGACGCCGGCCCCTGGAGAGCTTCGCCGCGATGGACGGAGCAGAGCAAACCAGCCCCGTTTCCCGCCCCTTTCAGGGCAGGACGGGCTGACGATTCCAGGGCGATCAGGAGCGGTGATCGACCGGGACGTGACCGTCCCATTCATCCGGCAGCGGGCCAAGATTCCCCGCTACAATGGCAAGAACCTGTTTGATGACCATCTGTCCCAGGTCGAGCTGGCCGTCGCGCTGAAAGCGAGTGGGAGGAGGAGCCATGGCAGCGCGTGCACGAGGGAGACTACAGTGGCAGAAGCAGAGCGGGTGGAGCCGCTGATGAATTGCACCATTGAAGCGTCAACGCCGAGACCAAGAACTTTCCAGGCCACGGCTGACAGCGAGGAGGAGGAGTTACGGCAGACCATGGCGGTGCGTCCACGGAGGAGACGGCCGTGGCGCGAGGAAGGGTGCTTCCGCTACGGAGAGCCGGGGTACATGGCATGGTACTGCCCCGCACACAGCGCACGACAAACTGGCCCCTCGCCGACATTAAATTAGAGCGAGGTAGCATGGACGGGGAAAAAGCCGCCTCCTGCAGATGCTTCCCCTGGCAGATGACGTCACAGAGGCCTTTGGAGCGCAGCAGCAGTGGAGCGAGCAGGACAGATCCGGTCTTTTCTCGGGATCGGCAGGGGCTGGACGCCTGGATGCGGGCCAGCGGCCAACTGGGAGGTCCTGGCAGCGGTAGGAGTCATGGGACCCCCGCTGCCAGAGGAGGAACTGTGCGTGTCCTACCGCCACCCGATGCTTTTCCTTTCGGTGACGTCACGGAGGCCCTCGGCGCAGCAGACGTGCAGCAGCGGAGCGAGCAGGACGAAGATGCGGCCATTTTCCAGGCGCGGCAAGGGCTGGACGCATGGACGCGGGCCAGCGGCCGCCTGGGAGAACTGGCAGCGGTGGGAGTCGGCCGGAGCGGGCCTGGGACTCCCGCTGCCAGGGAAGGGACTGTGCGTGGTCCTACAGAGGCTGTCAGATGTGTCCATCCGCCCGCTGATGGCCGAACCGGAACCCTACCCCAACCAGATACTCTGACCGAGACTCAGATGGCCCGTGCATGCCGCCCTGGCACCGGGCTGACTCGCGTTGGATTTCTGAAAGTGGACTTTGAATTTTCTGGGGACAGAAACCAGTCCGGGGGGGGGGGCAGTGTAACGTCGGGGCCATTTTAAGGGAGCCAGGGATTTCCCAGCATGCTTTGCCAGTTTGAAACGTTACTATGTGTGTGTTAAATGTGTTATTTCTGAGTTATACTGCTGTGTCATTATAACTGCATTATAATGACCCAGCAGTGTTTAGCAGGATTAGGGCAAGATGTATCATGTGTGTGTAACCATGATTCAAACAGGGGTCTGGGAGAATGACCTCCCCTCCTGTCTATGCTTAGAAGTAGGTTGGGGGTCGGGGTGTGTGAAAAATAAATCAGGTTGATCACAGCCATCTGCTCCATTGTCTTTGTGTGAACCCTGCAAACGTCACAGTATCAAAAGCTGCACTAAGGTCTAAAAGGACAAGTACAGAAACTAGTCCATTATCAGATGCAATGAGGAGGTCGTTAGTGACCTTTGCTAAGGCTGTTTCAGTACTATGATGGATTCTAAACCCAGACTGAAACTCTTCAAGTAAACCATTTCCCTGCAGGTGGTCAAATAATTGCATAGCAACAACTCTTTCTAAGATTTTTGAAATGAAAGGGAGATTAGAGATTGGTCTATAGTTAGCTAAAGCTCCTGGATCTAGCATTGGCTTTTTGAGTAAGGGTTTAATTACAGCCGTTTTAAAAGCCTGCGGTACATGGCCTAAAGTTAATGAAGAATTGATTATATGAAGAATAAAGCTACCAATAAGTGGGAAGACTTCTTTAAATAACCTGGTAGGAATAGGGTCTAAAAGACAAGTTGAAGGTTTGGATGAGGAAACTATTTTGTCTAACTCACAAAGGTCGATTGGAGTAAACTCATCAAGACAGACATCAATAGAAGGAGTTGTAGTAGTTACAGTATTTAAGTTAACTGTGGGAAGAATCTGATTGATTTTATCTCTGATGGATGAAATTTTATTATTGAAAAAGTTCATAAAGTCCTGACTAGTAAGCTCTAAGGGAATGCTAGGATTGACAGAGTCCTGACTCTTTGTCAACCTGGCTACAGCACTGAAAAGAAACCTGGGATTATTCTTGTTCTCTTCTATTAATGCAGAGTAATAACTTGTTCTAGCTTTTCTAAGAGATTTTTTTATAAATTAAAAGATGATTTCTCCAAGCTAAATGGATTTCATCTAAATTAGTGGAGCGCCATTTTCTTTCTAATTGACGAGTCTTCTGTTTTAAGCTACGAGTTTCTGTGTTGAACCAAGGAGTTAGAAATCTCTGATTAGACTTTTTCTTTTTTAAGGGGGCCACCAAGTCTAGAGCCTGATGCAGAGAAGCTGAAACACTATCCACCATGTTATCAATTACAGAAGGAGCAAGCTGTCTATAGCTTATTTCCGTTGTGTTGACACATGGCATAGAGGAAACAATCTGCATAAATTTGGTAACAGCATCATCTGAGAGGCATCTATTGTAATAATATTTTTCTTTAGGAGCCAAATAGTCAGAAATAGTAAAATCAAAGGTTAACAGACAATGGTCTGACAGTACAGGGTTATGAGGAGACACTACAAGATTTTCTATTTCTATGCCATATGTCAGAACAAGGTCCAATGTATGGTGGAGGTAATGAGTAGAATTTCCTACTTTCTGAGAAAACCCAATCGAGTCTAATATTGAATTAAATGCCACATTAAGGCAGTCACTATCTACATCCACATGTATATTAAAGTCCCCTACTATAATTATTCTATCAGATTTCAGCACTAAATCAGCTAAGAAATCAGCAAATTCGGATAAAAATTCCGAGTATGTTGATGGGGGACGATAAACTATGGCAAATAAAATTGGGTTTAACCTAAAATTGCTAAAGTGCCCAATACTGAGGACCAGGCCCTCAAAGGAATTATAACATGTTTTTTACTTTACATTAACTAGTAATTTGGAATGGTAAATTGTTGCTACTCCTCCTCCACGACCAGAACTTCTGGGATTTTGACAGTTTAAATAACCAGAGGGAGTTGATTCATTTAAACCAACATAATCCTCTTGCCCTAACCAAGTCTCTGTAAGGGAAATTAAATCAATCTGATGATCAATTAACAGATCATGGACTAACAGAGACTTGGGAGTTAGAGACCTAATATTTAATAAACCAATATTTAATTTTTAAATTATGAGGAGGAACAGAGGCCAATTCATTCAATTTAGAGGCTTTATGTTTAATTTGAGTTTTACCAATATTTTGCTTTATCACTTTGGGATGCTTATACATTATATTTTTATTTACTTTGGAGGGAGCAGACAACGATTCTCTGATGGGGAAGACAGGGGCTAAGCTGAGGGGTGGCGGATGAAGAGGAGCTGCAGAGAGGCGTGTAAGACTGCGACTCTGCTTCCTGGTCCCAACTCTGAGTAGTCAGGGTTTTGGAAATTTGGATAAAAAAGATGCCAGATTGTTAGATAAATGAGAAGCACCATCCAAAGTGGGATGAATGCTGTCTCGTCTCATAAGACCAGGTTTTCCCCAAAAAGAGCTCCAATTGTCAATGTAGCCCACATCATTTTTAGGACACCACACAGACAGCCAGCGGTTCAAGGATGACGAGCGGCTAAACATGTCATCACTGGTCAGATTGGGGAGGGGCCCAGAGAACACTACAGTGGCAGACATCGTTTTTGCAAAGTCACACACCGATTCTATATTAAGTTTCGTGACTTCCGACTGCCAGAGACGGATGTCATTAATGCCGGCGTGAATAACAATTGTGGAATTTTTACAGTTACTTTTAGCCAGCATTTTCAAATTTGACTCGACGTCGCCTGCTCTGGCCCCAGGAATGCATTTGACTATGGCCGCTGGAGTCTCTAGGTTCACGTTTCTGACTACAGAGTCGCCAATGATCAGAGTTTTTTCCTCAGCGGGTGTGTCGCTGAGCGGGGAAAAACGATTAGAAACGTGAACAGGTTGGTGGTGTACCGGGGCTTTGCGACTAGGCTTCCTTCTCACCGTCACCCATCCAGTCTCCTCGCTGCTGAGGAGAGCCGGGGAATCGCTGACGGGGGGCCTAAGCTAGCTAGCTCCGCTGCAGCTAAGGGGCGTCCGTCGAGATTAACTGGCGCAGACGGTGTTTCAATGCAGCGGAGCCGGGATTCCAAATCAGACAACCTCGCCTCGAGCGCCTCAAAAAGACAACATTTATTACATTTACCGTTATCACTAAAAGAGGCAGAGGTGTAGCTAAGCATCTGACAGAGAGCACACCAGAGGAGGAGAGGAAAGAGAGCTAGTAGCCATAGCTAGTGGCTAGCTAGTGGCTGGAGAGCAAACCACACAGGCAGACAGCAAAACAGGAAGTGACGATACGTTACCACAAGGAAGTGACGATCCAAGATCGAATTTAGGATTTTTTTTCCCAAACAATGGCTGTTGTTCTGCAGATCGAGCTCCTCGAGGACAGCGTTGTCATCTGTTTACAGAACTTGCCACCTGCATGAGAAGAGATAAACTCTGGACATGCCGTGTAGAGCACATGATTATCTGTTGCCAGTTGGTGCCCTCTGCTGTTCACCAGCAATTGACACACCTCCACACTGCATCACATACTGATCATATGCTGACTACATACACTGGTCTCTCTTGCTTGTTATTGTGTGATCTATTGTCTGCTAATTGTGCCACAGAGAGGTTTTTTTCTCCATAATCAAAATTTAGCTTACATAAGCTGTATTCTGATGTTGAAGTTTTTTTCTCTCACCCATTGTGTCTTTTTCCCTCCCCTTATCTTCCCTTATTCCCCATCTTTTTTGATTAGGCGCCATGATGGCTGCCGTGTCGTTGTGATACGCTTACACAGTGTTCCAGTGTCAGGTCAAATTCCTCGTGTGTTTTCTACATGCTTGGCAATAAAGCTTTTTCAGATTCTGATTCTGATTCTGCCAGTGTCCGAGCTGCCCCGGATGTGGGCACCGGGCGGCATAGGGGAGGACCTGCGGCGACGAGTGGGGCCCAAACGATGGTCTCAGATGTTCCCGGAGCACGGCCGTGGAAAACTGGTGAACACGGGACCACGGGGCGGGGTCAGCAGCAGAGCTACAAGCAGTCGGCGCAGGACCGAGTGGCACTGGAAGAGCAAGTGCCAGGCGGAAACACCGCAGGCCATGCAAGGCCCTACTTGGAGTCGCAGACTGGGTTTGGGCTTGGGCAGAGGCGAGGTCAAGGCAGGTGAGACAGAAGCGGGATATGGAATGGTACCAGGGTCAGCTGCAGGTGATGTGTGAGCAGCACAATCGATATCTTCTGCTGTTGGATGGCTCGTGGCACCTTCCCAATGAATTGCATCATGCCCTGAAGAAGATGGGGCACAAAGAAGACCACGATCGTGCCCAGCAGAGGGAGGAAGAACACCCACAGGGCCTCCAGAAAGGAAGGGATGACCCTGGTGTCCCTAGACTGTCTGGTCACATCCTTGGTAATGCCGGCGTGGGACTGAGACTCCGTAGCACCCGCGGTGGACCCGGGCTGGGCCATGGCTGCATCCGCGGTGGTCCCAGCCTGGAACAAGGTTGCACCCACGGTGGACCCCGACAGAGCCATGGTTGCACCCACGGTGGACCCCGACCGAGCCATGGTTGCAAACACGATGGAGTCCAGCTGGACCCCTGCTGCACCCACAGTGGGACCCGGATGGGCTGCTGCTGACCCCAACACCATCTTGGCCATGGGCCAGCCGACCCGTGTGAGCACCCAAGCGAGGAGGCGATCGATCACGGGCACCCTGGACTGGTACTGGGTGCCCCTGACAACCACGTCAGCCGGAACCTTGGTGACCTCCGGTTGCGAACCTGGATCCACGGACTTGTCCGGCGTTGGAGGACTCTCTCTGGCGACTCTGAAAAAGGACTCAGAAAGAGAGGAGGAAGAGTCAGAGTCGCCGGCAGCAGCAGAGCCCGGCAAGGCAGGCTCAGGTGCAGCGTTTGGCTGCAGCTGGCTCTCCTCACCTAAAGCTAGGCAAAAATGCTCAATTATAGAAAGAAGAAAGACAAAAGAGAGCACTTGCCTTAGCTCAAGCTCTACCGCCATCCAGGACTCTGGTGATCTGGGCGACGTCTTCAAAGGTTCGGCCTCCAAGAGGTTCTGCTCGGGTGCTAACTCTGCTGTGGTGGCCTCCATAGCAGGCGTGATGGTCACTGCAGTCATATCTTCCCCAGTAGCCATGATCCACGCAGGTGACTCCTCCAGGGTGGTGGCTGAGACCTGGTTCACCACTGTTTTGGAAGGACAATCCTCTGGCTCCTCCTGGCCCTGACCACTCGGCTCCGGTTCCGGCAGGCAAACAAAGCAGAGTGGAGAGAGGGCTGGTGGACAGTTTTTAACAGCAGCAGGTGGAAAGAGCTCAGGGGACTGCTTTCCCTGAGCCTCCCTACCGGGAATCGGGCAAGACATCTAATTATTAAAGTGAGTCAAATGAAAAATCACTTGCCTCTTTTCCCGGATTATGATGTTGGTTGCTGCTGCTTAGATGTCATCACCCGTCTGTCTGGGAAAGGCGGTGTAAGGCTCCTCTGTAGGACATATGGGAGCCGCCCCTTTCACCACAGGAATGGGAGACCCCGGTGAGGAAAGCAAGTGCCCCTCTGCTGCCTGCGGCTTAGCCGAGGAAGAAGACCTCACAGTGGATATGGAGGGAGATTCTGCAGATGGGACTGCTTGGAACTGATAATCTGCTGCGGGGGTAACAGGGCTCGGTGTGGGAGCAGGAGCAGTTAGCGGGGCTGAATTGTTCTTCCGGGATTCTGGGTGACGTTGCCAATGCCGACCTGATCCCGGCCATCTTGGAGCAGGTGATGGAGGAGAGGGAATGATGGTCGCCGGCGGAGAAGAGCGTTTCTGTTTGGGCTTCATCCGGAAAGCCCTTCTCTTCAGGTCGGGGAAAGCCTGCTCAAACGCACAGACACCGGACAGCAGCTCAGAGTACTCGAGGTAATTCCAGAGGCCCCGGTGAGTCCCCAGGATCCATATTACTCTGTCGAGGCATACCAAACGCTCTCCGGGCTCGATGGAGACGTACGCGTTCTCCAGTAATTCCCAGATTCGCCAGGCTGCCCGCTGATTCTCGGCATTGGGCTGTTCTGCTGCCCATCCACTAAAACCAGTGTGGGAACAGCTAGACCAGGACATCACACTCCAAACAGGTAGGTGGAAGAACACAAAAAATGAGTAACGTACTACTTACTGCTTGGGCTCTTTTGGTGGCAGCTTACTGTCATGTCCGCTGCATAATTTCACAGCGAACATATAAATTGGCAGTGAGCCCAAAATGCAGTGTAAGTAACGTTTTTATTGACAGAGGGAAACATATACAAAATGTCCAAATAACAGTCACAGTAGCTGATGGATGAGACAACCGGCTACAAATCTTGTTGGCTTGGATAAGATGCCAAACTCGGTCCAGGCAGGCAGGAGCGGAAAGAAAAGGCACAAAGGGAAGACTTACAAATGTGTTGGAGCGGAAAGGCTCTGAGGTACAACATGGTAAAGTCCAGAGGGAAGGAAGCCAATAATCAGTGAGCCAGGATGTCCATGTAGGTTGACTGAAGCTGCCACACTGACTGCGCACACTGCCTCCCTCTAAGAATACAATAGACTAACGAGAGCAAGTGGGCACAGCCGTGTGGCAAGCAGGTGTGTAGTTAATTGGACGAATGTGTGTATGCGTGTGTGCACGTGTGCGTGTGTACCTGTGGTGATCCCACACAGCTGGTGAATGTCTGGTAAGAGGAGGAAGGCGTGACTGTAGGACTGGCAGAGAGCAAGGCTCAATCTGCCATCTGGAATTAATAAGAAGTAATCAAAACGTACAGCCACAGGTCATGGACGGGGTAAACGACCCCGAACATGACATACGGCAGTACTTTTCTTTAATGGACTTTAATAGCATAGGTGGCAGAATAACCCGCCTCACTGTGTGGGGGGTAGGACGGCAGTCTACCCAGGGATGAGAGTGGGGTTTGGGAAAAAAAGAGGAAACTAAGCCGGGGGTCTTGGGGGACACAGGCCCCCAAGACGGATCCAAGGCGGAGCCTTGGTGTGGGGTCTAGGGGGCAACGCCCCCCAGAAGCTAACAAAATCTGGTGTTTTAAAATGCTCAAATGTGGTCTTATATTTAAAGTTTGAAGTAAGTACAAATGCATTTATAGTTTACCTTTTTAATCTGCTGCTGCATCACATGTGTAATCATGTTTAATACTGTTTTGATTCAGTGACACACTTGATTGAGAAATAGAAAATGTCACTTCCATATTTACATGCCTGTGCTACTACTCTATGAACTTATGTACAAGTCAATGTATTCTTCACATCTAATTGTGCATTTTCTTCTTCTTGGCTACCAAAGCCTGGAGGCGTTCTGTAGCCTTCCTCTTCTCTGATTTTCTGTGGGCAAGCAGTGCCTGCTTAGCTGCAGCTTCTCTGTTCTTTTTCATGGCTGCCTTGCTTGCCACAGAATCATGTTGAAGATTGAGTTCTTTCTGTTTCATTTCCTTTTTTTCTTCCTTTTCATGCCTGTAGGCACTTGCTGCATTTTTGAAGTTGACACAACTGTCCGAACTGTCTGAACCGTTGTCTGAACTGTCCGCCATTTACATTTCGCTCCACGTGTTGGATATGACAAAGGAAATCTAACAAAATCGCCGATTGGTTGCTTCAATAAGTATCAGCCAATCAGTGGCCTTGTTACATCACATTACTGATCTCGCTGGGTAGCACGTTCTGCACAGTGGATTTTAGCAGCCGATCGAAAATACGACTCGCCGGTCATAACATACCTCACCCTGCCCCCTAAAATTTTCTCCTCGAATTTAGACGATTCACGAGAATAATTTAATGACCCCAATTGAATGACCCTAGACATGATCAAATCTGCGGAATTCCGCGGAAAATTCTCATCCCTGTCTACCCATCACCCCTAATTTTAGTTCTTTTGGTGTGAATGTCATAGGCCCCTTTTGGTGACTTTAGTTTGTTTATGTTTAGCAGATGATTCGGGTTCCAAATTGGGGTGGGTTGATTGTGTATTTGTATTTTGTATTTTCTGCAGGGTGGGGGGGGTGGGGGAGGTATTCTGTATTTGTTCAGTGTTCATATACTGTTATTATTGGAGATCTTATTTGTGTGGTACCGGATGGCGCCCGGCCTTTCAATCAAAGAAGTGTAAGGGATGCTACTGGCCCATTCCTTGACATCTTCAACTTGTGTTGGCCAGTTGTATCCCGCAGTAACCCTGTCAGTTGAGGTTCTAATGCCATTGTGATTTCCTCTACCAGGATCATTGTGACACTGGACCAGGACAGCTCTCGTCTACTCCTCAGACAGCACAACAAGGCCCAGAAACCTCCTGCTTTGGTCCGTGTAGAAGAGGTGCTTGTCTGTTGTAGCAAAAGACATCAAAAGTCTACTAAACCACATGATGTTACATACAATTACTCCTTTTGTCATTGGAAATACTTATGCTTGTTTTGATGAGATTTTGCCCATTCTTTACAATTGTAGTACTACAGAGAAATTCTGAACCATCTTGGCAAGGTCTTTTTTGAGCAACCTACTGTGTAATAATAATAATAACTAGAAAAGCACTCGGAGAGAGCAGACCTCCGCCAAGCGCCACAGTTCCCCCCATACAGTGTTTGTGTGTAGGTTTTCAGATTCCTTGACCATGAAAACGTATGACTAGCAATTGGATTGACAATGACAGGATTAGTGGTTCAGTAGTAAAAGCATTACCTCCTTGGCGAAGGTAATAAACTGAAGTGTTGCTGATGTGTCCATCTCCTCCATCTGCAAAGTGCCAGGCTGCGACCTGTCAAGGCATACCTCATGTCTCCCTTATTGGGGGGGCTTTCACACCTGTACTGACCTCATGCCTCCCTTATTGGGGGGGGGCTTTCACACCTGTACTGAGTACTTAAAAACTGTATTTGTCGGCAGATGAAAGAAAACTGAAGCAAAAACAAACAAAAACTAAGCAAACATCAACTGCAACATGAACTATTTCAAACATATTTATTCAAATGTACACTTATACGGACACAATGTTGAGCCATAACTTTTTGGTAATGTGAAAATAATAAGCCAAGTAGCACAAAAAAAATTGAGTGCTCTTGCTGTCAGGAAACAATGTTGGCACCCAATCACTGAAGTGATCTGCCACCAATGGGGGTAGATTGTGCTCTGCCACAAAATGACAAAACATCACTTCTGCTAGTGATGCATTGGATTTGGAAGGCGTCGGTTCTCTCACTGGCTGAAAATGTTCATCCATGGATCGAATTTGGCTACACAGTTTTTGTGGCCCTGTGTAGCAAAGTGCGACTTCAGGTCGAAAATCCCTGATGCAGTCACTTTTAGCATTAGAGTCACACATATCAGGCGCAGCATTACTGGCGCCGGGATTCCTCTCTGTTCCGGAGGCGCAGGACAAAAGAAGGTGCGATAATGGTTGCTGTGGGTTTTATTGGGTTTGCGCTCCGCGGAAAAAAGAGGATTTGGAAGCGTCCCCCGGCAGAGAGCTGGTTTTTGCGCAGCCCCTATGGTTGGCCGGGGAATTTCTGCCAAATAATCTGGCGCTGGACAGCTGCCCGTCTCAGCTGTTGCAGCGTAGCGCAAACACAGGCACTGTGGTGGGCCCTGCCCACCACTGTTTTCTGCGTGCTTTTGTGCCTAAAACTTTGAAGAAGGCGGAGTTTGTGTTCGTCAGACACGACGACCAGCGCCCTCTATTGCCCCTGCACACATGTTGAAAATGGCCGTATCTCACAATGTTAAAGAATCATTTAAAAAATTCCTGTATCCAGACGGTGATCTGTATCATCCCCAAAATTTAATCAGTTCTTCCTTGTACCATTTCCAACAACGCCTGAAAGTTTCATTGAAATTCGTCCAAAACTTTTTGAGTTATCTTGCTAACCAACAGACAGACAAACAAACAGACAAACAGACAGACAGACAAACAGACAGACAAACCCTGGCGAAAACATAACCTCCTCCTGGCCTTCAGTCTGGCGGAGGTAATAATAATAACTAGAAAAGCACTCGGAGAGCGCAGACCTCCGCCAAGCGCCACAGTTCCCCCCATACAGTGTTTGTGTGTACGTTGTCAGATTCGTTGACCATGAAAACATCTGAGTAGCAATTGGATTCACAATGATAGGATTAGTGGTTCAGTAGTAAAAGCATTACCTCCTTGGCAGAGGCAATAAACTGAAGTGTTGGTGTTGTGTCCATGTCCTGCATCTGCAAACTCCCAGGCTGGGGGCGTTGCAATTGAATGAATGAATTAATTAATCTTTATTTTGAATAGATTAAGAGTACAGGTTAAAAGAAAGTGAATAATATAACAAAGGGGGTAATAAAATCCAACAAGGTCAAATTAGACAATAGCTCCTCTGATTATACAGTTCAACATAAGTTATCCGAAATATGTGATGGCTGAATCCGCAGCTTATATTGCCCACCCATGTTCCATCCAAGAATTCAAAAGAAAAAACAAAAGAAGTCATGACACAACTGCGTACAACCCACAGGCCAATGGGTTATGTGAGCGTTTTAGATCACTGAAAGCAGCACTGAGGGCTTCACTGACGGATGCCAATTAGGTAGATGGGTTGGCGTGGGTTTTATTCAAAATTCAAACGTTTATTTCAAACTCAGGGTTCATATTAAATGCAGAACTAAAAGGAGTAGAAAATAAATAAATAAATAAATAAAAGTATATACAGATCAGCAGACAGTCGGCGGTCTTGTAACAACAATAACATACAATATTGGACTCAGTATAAAATGGAGCGCCACCACTTCCAAATGCTGGAGTGAAGTGTGAGTGACGAGTTGACAATTGCTGATATAAGATGATTGTTACATGGCAGCAACCTTCTCATCAAACTGTAAACATTGTTACGTATCAACTCGCCAAAAGACGGAATGTTCACAGACACAAACATCTTGCTTGCACTCGACCTTCGTGGTACATGTAATCTTTATCTTTATTGGGGTTGCGCTCCGCGGCCAAAGATGATTTGGAAACTTCCCCGGCAGAGAGCTTCTTTTTGCGGAGCTACTATGGCTGCCCGGGGAATTTCTGCCAAATAATCCGGCAGCGGACAGCTGCCCATCTCAGCTTTTGCAGCGTCGCGCAAACACAGGCACGGTGGCGGGCCCAGCCCACCAGTGTTTTCCGCGTGCTTTTGTGCCTAAAACGTTGAAGAACGCGGAGTTTATGTTGGTCAGACACGATGACCAGCGCCCTCCATTGCGCCTGCGCACATGTTGAAAATAGCCATATGTCACAGTGTTAAAGAATGCTTTAAAAAATTCCTGTATCCAGACAGTGATCCGGATCATCCCCAAAATTTAATCAGTTCTTCCTTGTACCATTTCCAACAACGCCTGAAAGTTTCATGGAAATCCGTCCAAGACTTTTTGAGTTATCTTGCTAACCAACAGACAGACAGACAGACAAACAGACAAACACACAGACAAACCCCGGCAAAAACATGACCTCCTCCTGGCCTTTTCGGCCTGGCGGCGGTAATAATAATAATAATAATAATAAATGTAAAACAAAATACAAGTGCAAGTCGAATAGAGATAGAACTAAGTTAGACATGATCACTTTTTAAAATATGATAATTCTGATAAATCAGAAAAAGAAAAGTTTGAAAATGAGACATGAAAATCTGAAGGTTATTCAAAACCATATCTATTAATTTGTAAAATAAATAAATTTGTCAATGAAAAATACATAACTAATGCAGCAACTTCTTTAGCAGTATATTAACTAATACTTCGCTTTCAGGGTAAATTTACTGGACACCCGATGCAGTTTGTTCCGCTCAGAGCCTCCAACACCAGACCTGATCTCTCCTTATTGAAGTAATCTTGCAGCAAATGGAAAAAAGTGAAAGATGTCATTTTAAACGTCAGCTGTCTGAAACCAAATCAACCGACACTACAAAGTTGAAACTATTATTTTTTTTAAATTCTTATTAAACAGGAAATACGTCACACGTTGGACATGCGTATGTATTGAGCGTCAGATCGTGAAGTCGAAGTGCGCATGCGTTGCAACCCATACAGTTCTGCTTACAGATCATGTTGTGACCTGGGGATTCGCGATTTGGTGAGTAAAACAGTTGAAAAGACTTTTGTGTGTCACCAACAGATGTGAGGAATGTTTGTGAGACGACACTAATGTCAGCCGGAGAAGGTTCTGGTTCTGCTTTAAAAGGATTTAAAACGACGGTGAACTGCGCTAACAGCAGCTAACTGAACTAGCCTAGCATAGCATAGCCGCTCTTGGAGAATTTGTTTCTTCTTCTCTCGGTTAGTGGCGGATAGCAAACAACTGAAAGGTTTCCCTGCTCGTCCAGATTTATGCTGTGTTCAAAATGTTCACTGAGCTCGCCAGCCCACGTGACAAACGCGCAATGCATTTTGGGATTAGCAGGTCTGGCGGTTGTATGCAGACTGCAAGGACATGCGTCTGGACATTTTTTGGAATGAACGGAAAAAAAAAAATCACAAAATGGACGTTGGAAGGACAATTTAAAGGGACAGTACTACGCCAGACTGAACAGGACTGCAAAGGCTCGCTATTTGGCGAGGCTTTAAGGGGTTAACAGGCCGGGTCCCTCCCAACATACAAGGTGGAGTTCAGACGTAAACATTCTGCCTAACAACGACCACGCCTTCATTTATTTTATTGTATTTATTTTAACTGTAAGTCCATGTACACAGGAAGTTTTCAGTAACTTGAGGTCTTTGCAGCAGTTCACAGATGGATGGGTGATGACTGCAGATGTTCAAGGCAGACCTGAAGACAGCTGTGAGCACAAAGGGAGGTTTCTTTTTAGTTCCTCTATTGTTATGCTAAACATTGTTCTTTCCCTATACAACCAGATGAAGTTAAAATGTGCAGCACTCTGAACATAGTTTTCAAAATGTACAGAAATTATATCATTTTCAAGTATTGTGAAAAAAATATGTGAACTTGTCATTTGTTTTAAGATGAGATAAGATAAGCCTTTATTAGTCCCACAATGGGGAAATTCCAGGATTGCAACAGCACAGGGACAGCAACACTCAGAGCAACAATCAGAAGGCAAGAAAAAAAACAAAAAAAAGCAAGAGCAGCTAATATACATATGTACATATTACTATAAATATATATATATATACACAGACACACAGTGCAGAGCATTGTAGCTAGATGGAATAATATGTAGATATATAAACACACCCAGTGCAGAGCATTGTAGCTAGATGGAATAATATGTAGATATATAAACACACCCAGTGCAGAGCATTGTAGCTAGATGGAATAATATGTAGATATATAAACACACCCAGTGCAGAGCATTGTAGCTAGATGGAATAAATATATAGATATATAAACACACACAGAGCAGAGCATTGTTGCTAGATGGGATGAAACAGCACAACTTTCTACTTAGTTATCCTACATGGTATGATTATGTACCCATACATATTCTCACCCTCCATAGCGACCGGTATTTTCCTAGTTGTATGCCGGAGGGGACCATTGTGTAAGTCTATTGCATCTTTTGCATTCAAAACTATTAGGTTGTCACGTCTTTTTGCTATCTCTGCGAGCAGCCCTGCTTAGGTTGTACAGTCTGACAGCCGTTGGTAGGAAGGACCTGCGAAACCTCTTGGTTGTGCACCTGGGATGATGTAGTCTGCTGCTAAATGAGCTCCTCAGTGCATTCACTATGTCCTGCATAGGGTGGAACTCGGACTCCAGCAGAGATGACAGTTTAGCCACCGTCCTTCTCTCTCCTATCTCCTCCACTGGGTCAAGGCGCTGCCCCAGGACAGAGCTAGCTTTCTTGATCAGTTTGTTCAGTCTCTTCCTATCGGCTGCTGTAATGCCACTGTCCCAGCAGACCACTCCAAAAGTGATGGCTGATGCCACCACCGTGTCGTAGAATGTCTTCAACAGCGCCCCTTGTACACCAAAAGACCTGAGTCTCCTCAGTAGGAACAGCCTGCGCTGTCCCTTCTTGTAGAGTGTGTCAGTATTGTGTGACCAGTCTAGTTTATAGTTCAGATGAACACCCAGGTACTTATAGGATGTCACCATCTCAGTGTCTGTTCCCTGTATATTTACTGGTGCTGTGAGGGGCTGCCCATGCCTGCGGCAGTCCACCACCAGCTCCTTAGTTTTCCTCACGTTGATCTGGAGGCAGTTCCGATGGCACCAGTCCACGAAGTCCTGGATAAGCCCTCTGTACTCAGCTTCATCTCCATTGGAGATGAGGCCAACGATTGCAGAGTCATCAGAACTTCTGTAGATGGCAGTGTGTTGTGTTGTGTGAGAAGTCTGCAGTATAAAGGGTGAACAGGAAGGGAGCCAAAACCGTTCCCTGGGGGGCCCCCGTGCTACCGATGATCGTGTCGGAAACACAGTCCCGGGTTCTCACAAACTGAGGCCGGTTCGTGAGGTAGTCCAGGATCCATGATGACAGGTGCTGGTCCACCCCTGCGCACAGCAGCTTGTCCTTCAGGATCATCGGTTGGATGGTGTTGAAAGCACTGGAGAAGTCAAAGAACATGATCCTCACCGCATTCCCGGGCTTCTCCAGGTGGGACAGAGAACGGTGAAGGAGGAAGATCACCGTATCCTCCACCCCAATGCCATGCTGGTAGGCGAACTGGAGTGGATCCATCACTGGTCCCACCAGGGGGCGGAGGTGAGCAAGGAGCAGTCTCTCCAGGGTCTTCATCATGTGGGACGTCAAGGCCACCGGTCTGTAGCTGTTCAGGTCTTTGGGGTGGGAAATTTTTGGTACAGGTACCACACAAGATGTTTTCCACAGCTGTGGTACCCTCCCCAGTTTCAGGCTCAGGTTGAAGATGTACGTCACAATCCCACACAGCTGGTCTGCACAGGACTTGAGGAGCTTTGCGCTGATGCCGTCCGGTCCCGTCGCCTTCCTCGCCTTGATCTTCCTCAGCTCCGTCCTCACCTGGGTCTTGGTCAGGGTCAGGTTGGGGGGCTGGGTGTTGGGAGTGGGGGGGTGTTGGTGGAGTGGGGAGTGGGCAGCAGGACTTGATGTCTTTAGAGGCAGCAGTGGTTGTTGTGCAGTCAGGGGGGAGAGCGGTTGGTCAAACCTATTGAAAAACAGATTCAGATTGTTCGCCCACTCCCTGCCCCCCGTGGCCTGGGGGGAGGTATTCTGGAGCCCAGAGATGGTTTTAAGATTTCTCCAGACCCCGCTGATGTCACTCTGTTGCAGCTTGTCCTCCATCTTCTTCCTGAAGCTGTCCTTGCCTTCTCTGATCTTTCTCCTCAGCTCCCTCTGTACAGACTTCAGCATCTGGGCTGCACGGTGGCGCAGTGGTTAGCACTGCGGCAGCACAGTTTACCCTTGGCCCAGGGATCGTGGGATCGATCCCAGCCCCCGACCAACAGTAATCTGCGTGGAGTTTGCATCTTCTCCTCGTGTTTGCGTGGGCTTACTCCGGGATTTCTCCAGTTTCCTCCCACATGCCAAAAACATGCAGGTTAGGTTAATTGGAGACTCTAAAGTTGCCTTAGGTGTGAGTGTGTGTGTGAATGGTTAAGGGATAGCGCCGTAGCGTGGCTGCTCATCCATCCAGGTGGTGGATACCCTCAATTTCCCCTCTGGGGATCAATAAAGTATACTAAATCTAAAAAAAAATCTCCCTGTTCCCCGACCTGAAGATCGGGGAACAGGGAGAAATCTATATGAAATCTATATGAGAAATCTATATGAAATCTTTTAAATCTATATGAAACATTTATCAAATTGTTTACTTTGTTTTGATTATACAAATTAGCTTGTTGTGATTCTAGCTCTTCTGCTGAATCTGTTGTAATTGTGAATGTGTTGTGGTGTACTTGCAGGCAGCCAGAAGAGCTGGATGACATGGTTCCTGTGAGAACCAGAACTGTGTGATCCAGTGGTTCAACTCAGTCCAGCAGCAGCCATGGTTATCCCTCATGTGCACACTAGAATGCTATTGCATGAGTCTGGTTCTATAGTAGAACATTGTTGTGTGAAACACACTGATGCATGTCATTTTATATTCCTGTATTTTTTTACTACAGGTTTTCCATCATCCTGGGCTGTTTTTATTTCAGTTGTATGTTCTGTAACTGTGTTTTATCTAATAATTCTCTTCTAGTTAATTGCACAGTAGCCTGGTGGAACTCCCACAGTTTGGTTGTACTGTACAACTGTACAATGACAGTGAAGCCTATTCTATTCTATTATGACTTGAAAGTTTTCCACATTTTACAAAGCTTTTGAAAAGTTTTACAGCCAAAAAGACCCATTTTTAGACTGCACTTTGCATACATTCTGTACAGTGTTTCTCACAACTTAAGTTCCACTCAGAATTTTGCACCTTTTAAATATAAAGAGCTGGAGTTTCTAAACCATTGTGGACTTTATTTTCAACTTGTTACAAACCATACCAGAACATGTCTACATTCTAAAACTATGGCTTTAGAACCACACTTGGACACATATTGGTCAAAGCACAGGTTGCAGCAACAATCTTATCCAGTAAAGTAGGGATGTGGTTTTTCCGCTAATTCACGGAATTCCGCTTTTTTTATCTTCCAAAAATTTTCAGACCAGATGGCGGCGCTTGCACAACGCGAGGCTCAGCGTCTCTTCAGATTTTGCGGATTAGCAGCGATATTTCTGCTTATTTTGGGTCTGTTCATTCAGAACAGCTTCGCTTTTACATCCTACACCCAAAATGAACTTTTGGACATTGGATTACAAAATAATGACCTTTTTATCAGCAACCTACGTTTCATCCCTGAGCTCTGGAGAACACCCGACGCTAGGTAAGCTACCCGGCCGACCGGAAGTGCTCGCAGGCGGCTTAGAGACCGTAAACAAAGGCGGGGGAAGCGCAGAGGGCTAAGAGCTAAGCTAAAACTAACGCCGCACCGGCTTTCTCTACCCAGCATTTTCCTCGCTAATGTACGGTCAGTGGCGAACAGAAATGGATGAGCTACGGCTTTGGATCACCAACAATAAGAAACTTATGAACTGCAATATCATGATTTTCATGGAAACATGGCTACATAGTGGAGTACTTGTGTGGTGCCACGAGGCGGCTTTTGTTGTGATGTGGCGCATTATAAATAAAGCTGAATTGAATCGAATTACTTGACGGTGCTGTTGAGCTGGCCGGACGGCACACTCTGCAGACAGACAGAGCAGCTAATGACTCCGGTAAGACCAGAGGTGGGGGAGTATGCATTTATATTAACAAGGCTTGGTGCACAAACTATGTCACTGTTGGGAGACACTGCTCAGCTAACCTGGAGTTTCTCATGGTTAAATGTAGACCTTTATATCTGCCACAGGAGTTCACTTTTCACTTTTCTTCATCTTGCCTGCAGAAGATGTTTTGGACTTTATTTAAAAAATATTTTTAACGCCACACATGTGATGGATAATGCTTGTTGGAATATTTTAGGAATGCTATCTTCTTGGAACATACAGGGATGAGAATCCTCCGCGGATCCGCGGAATTCCTCGGATTTGATCACGTCTAGGGTCATTCTCGTGAATCGTCTAAATTCGAGGAGAAAATTTTAGGGGGGGAGGGGGGTTGGAGGTATGTTATGAGCGGCGAGTCGTATTTTCGATCGGCTGCTAAAATCCACCACGCAGAACGCGCTACCCAGCGAGATCATTAATGTAACAAGGCCACTGATTGGCTGATACGTATTGAAGCAACCAATCGGCGATTTTGTTATTCCTTTGTCATATCCAACATGCGGAGCGAAATGCAAATGGCGGACAGTTCAATCAACTGAGTTTTCCCGATTTCGTGAAAATGGTGAACCTAAAACTCACAAAAGACAACAAAGCAAGAATTTTTGAAATCGACAAAGGGATAAGGAACAAGTTTCGTTGGGAATGGCTCGAAAAAACTGTCAATGACTGTAAAGATCGGTAAAAATACCGAAGTTGTGGTTGAAAAAATGGCCGACTTCATAGCGAAATGCGAAGTACCAGGGAAAGCCCAGTGTGTTTATTGTAACGATTTCTTGAGTTATGGATCTCATGGTTGTGTTGCCTTAGTTGAACACTGTTCAAAACAGAAACATCTCAAAATTGTGGCTACAAGGAGATCGAACTACTCGCTCGTGCTGCATTCAAAACAATCGATGGACACGGTCAAATTCAGATGCCAGTCGATCAAAGTTCATCACAATCGTCCCCGATTACAGCAATTAGTGATCAGAAGACACATTCCGAGGTAAGATTTTTTTCTCGTTATAAGTAATGTACTTGAGAATTTTCGCGTAATGAATTTGTTATGAAATAGCATGTGTAAGTTGTGATGTCATGCCTGTTTTGAAACACTAATTGCATTTGAATGCTGATTATCGATTGTTAATAGATAAATGTTATTACATATTTTCTCACAATTTGAAATGCAATCTAAGAATTTTGAATATAATATATCATTTTCTGTTTCACTAGGAGGAGTTACATAATGCATGTGTAAGTTTTTTTGTCATGGGTGGTGATGGGTTGCCTTTCCTAAGATATCTTTGCTTTTATTAGTAAACATAATTTCTTCATGGTCATTGAATAAAAATATTAAACATCTTTTAGGTTTTACTTACTTTCTTAGATTATCTTTCAAATATTAAAATATGCTAATATGCAACTTTTTTTATATTCCTAGTAACACCAACAAATGCACACATTAATAAATCAAAATGTTTGCAGAATGTCAGTATATTTTAATAAATGGGTGATGGAAGTTTGTTAATATTTATAATTTATTTTACTTGGTTAAATTATTTTGTCTGTTCTAGAACTATGTAAATGTAATTCTGTGTCAGTTCTAAACATATTAAATAGTAGTAAAATTTAATTTAGTATTATTACATCAACATACCATTCAGATATCATAAATTTACACATGTGATGCAGCAGCAGATTAAAAAGGTAAACTATAAATGCATCTGTACTTACTTATAACTTTAAATATAAGACCACATTTGAGCATTCTAAAACACCAGATTTCGTTAGCTTCTCATTTTCAGATAATTTCCCAAACCCCAAATCACATCCCTAGTAAAGTCATGTCGCCTTCACATGGTGTCATTCAGTATTGTATATTTGGAGCGCATGCAGCCTATTACTCTCAATTCCAATTCGTTTATATAATGTCAAATCACAACACAGGGTTATCTCAAGGCACTTTACAAAAGACTGGGTTTAGGCCACCCTCTGCCATCAAGCTGGCTGAGGCCCCTGGTGAATGCAGGTATTTTCAGTGTTGCACCTACAAGGGCAATGCTTTCCTTAAGATCAAATCCACAGTCTGCCAATACTGTACTATGTTCCATTGTTTTACATTCTTTTTGGCTCCATTTGCTTTTAGATTCTCTTATTTTGATGTGTTCTTAGCTCATTTTATAAGTATGTTTTTTTAGTTCCCTTTGTTCGATGTGTTCTTAGTTTTAGCTTGTATTTTATGTGTTGTAGCTCCAGTGTTTCCTCAGTGGAGACCCTCATGCCGGAAGCTTCCTGGCCCATCTGCAGGGGTGCTGGTGTCATGGGTCGATCTAGCTTGGGTGGGTGTGGGCTTTATGCCACTGGCTACAGCTGTGGTGTGGGCCCCGGCCTGTCCTGGTTGGGGTGGGCTCTGTGGTTATGGGCTGTGTGGTGTCCCGGCATGGGGGGCTCCACAGGATGGTTACTCTTTCACATGGTGCCTCGCGATGTCTCTTATTTTTTATGTGCAGTGTTTCCTCAGGCTTAAAGACCTTGGCGCGGTGGCAACATATTTTTCCCTGGGGGGTAAACATACCGGAATATGTTAATTTTATACTATTTATTTCTTTTTAAAATTTCACACAGTAACGTTGCATATGGAACTTACCGTTTGAAGTATTGTACAACCGAGGCTTGAATATTGGGCCAGTTGGGGTCCCACCCAGACATCCTGTGTTTTGACTTTTTAGTGGTGTTATCCTTCTCTCCTTCCTCTGCCTGAACACTTCCCTCTCCTTGGCTCCTCTCTTCTGTCTCATCTTGCCCTCTCTGAGCTCTGTCTAATTCAGGTTCTCTCTCTGTCTATGGTGGTATACAAACAGGTTAGAAAATATCAAGTGTCATGTTTTGTTCTGCAGGGTTTTTTTGTCATGGTTTACATAAATTTCAAAAATACGTGTATTTTTTTGTATTTTTATTCTAGTGTTTCTTTTATTCCATTGAGAGAGTAGGGAAGGGAAAAAAACATTCATAATAGTAATTTACTCATGCATACTTAAATTATATGATCAGCTGGGTATAGTAACCAGAAATTCTACTCATGTAAAAGCAGTGCTTTGAAATTAATAATTAAAAGCAGGCAACCAAAGATCACCCACTTAAAAACTTGAGTAATGACTTCAGTCTTGAAGGTTTTTTTTTTTTTTTAATTTTGTATACTTTATTGATCCCCAGAGGGGAAATTGAGGGCATTCACCTGGATGGATGAAGCAGCCACGATACGGCGCTATCCCTTTACCATTCACACACACATTCACACCTAGGGCCACTTTTAGAGTTTCCAATTAACTTAACTTGCATGTTTTTGGCCTGTGGGAGGAAACCGAAGAACTCCCAGAGTAAACCCACGCAGACACGGGGAGAACATCCAAACTCCACACAGATCACTGTTGGTCGGGGGCTGGGATTGAACCAGGGATCCCATGGCCAAGGATGAGTTGCTGTGCTGCCACAGTGCTCACCACTCCGCCACCGCCTCACCACCCAGACACCAGGAAAACCCTCCCTTATTTTGAAATCAAATGTTGACACGTTTAGTTTGAAGGCTGCTGAAAGATTAAAGTCATTGACTTGGTGAATTTCGGTCATCTTAACCTGCCAGGTACATAATAGGGAACTGTAGCGGACTCTAAAGACATAATTCACCACAATGTGTGTTCATGTACAGAATGACCTGTTTAGGCAGTTATAGTTGTGCGCTCAGGCTTTCTCATCAGGCACCTCTCTAGGCAGCCGCTGAAGGACGTCAGTTTAGAGCTAGCATTTTTAGCTGTTGCTTTTTGTCACAGCCACTGGAGAATAAAAACGGCACGCCTGCTCGTGCGAGAAAAGAGAGAAATTGCCAGTCTCTTCACTCCTGCAATTCCTACAGAACATAATATTGTAGTGACTGGTGAAATGCTGTATATCCTCAGCAATTCATCAGTCCCCCTTGCCTTTCCCCTCATATGAAGCCAGCTGCATATGAATTCTAACCAAATCTCTTAGCTAAGCGACTCTTCCATTCTTGCTCCCGTTTCCGGCGGGTTAAAACCATGATAAACGCCAGTGCTTACATACCTCTTATGATTTTTTTCCGTGTTTAAAATACTTTTAATAAACTCATGTCTCTGTTGGACAGTCACATTTAGCGAGACACTGCTGACTGACTGGAAAACTTGTGTGAGCGGGGTGCTTCTAAACTCTGCACGGATGACGGCCACACGTGTTGTTCATGTGTGCGCTTGTGGAAGGTCACGCTTCATGTATTTTTCTTAATAAATTCATCTTGCCTTCGGGTGGTGGTAAAAATTTCTGGCGAGGTGGGCCGCTACCGATAAATATTACCAGAGGAAACCCTGATGTGTGTAAGAGAAGTAGGGGGTGGTTGTATGTGCCTCTGTGTGTGTGTGTGTGTGTGTGTGTGTGTGTGTGTGTGTGTGTGTGTGTGTGTGTGTGTGTGTGTGTGTGTGTGTGTGTGTGTGTGTGTGTGTTTGTTTTGTGGGTATGTTTATGGGAGGGTTGGAAGGGGTGAGGATGGATCGCGCAAGTATATGTAACTA
This sequence comes from Pholidichthys leucotaenia, assembly GCA_020510985.1. NCBI lineage: Eukaryota > Metazoa > Chordata > Actinopteri > Cichliformes > Pholidichthyidae > Pholidichthys > Pholidichthys leucotaenia. Next base: position 65,903,329 of record CM035841.1, read on the forward strand.
TATGTGTCAACTGTTTTTATCTATGTAAAGCACTTTGCGCAGCATCTAATGTTTGAACGTGCTATATAAATAAAGTTTGATTTAGCCTTTGAATGAATATCGGCACCTTTGGCTTTTTTTGTGTAGAGGTCATCTAACTGTGACTGAAATTGATGACATTCGAGGTTGTTTGGTTCCAAGGTTGTCATAGCCAGGAGCGGCACTGGGGTTAAGCTCCCAGTGCTCATGAAATGCTCCTTACGGCGTGCGTCTCGAAAAGCCTCTGACAGCTAAGTCCAACTCCTAGCCTGCCCGTGTGGTTTAGTCTCTAAGCCCGGCGGAACTGCTTTTACTAATAGGAGAAGGGGCGAGGGCGGATCTCTGGCGCCTTAAAACCAGATGCTTCGGGTAGATGGTGGCTCGTCAACCTGGGAAGGTAGCCCATCTAGGGGAAGGTAAACCCTGATTTCAAACCTCCGCTGCCTTGCGGCACACCCGGTCACGGGAAAGGCTTCGGGAGTCAACCCTGAGTAAAAATCCGGAGTCGGAGCCCCTAATGCAGTTCTTTGTTGTGCTCAACATCGTTCTGGCAGCTCCTGCGACGGCGCTGGTGCCAAACTATAGCAGCCCTGCTGTTCCCTTGGATTCATCAGTGACTTGTAGAGGGGGGACATGCTGCATGGGTAACATCTTGTCCTCCATATCTTCCTGCCCAGGCTTGAATCCTACCAACGCCCAACGCTGGAAGGTAGAACACCAGTGCGCATCAGCCTGTTCAGCCACAGGCGGTGCTGTTCCAGCAGAGTAGACGTTTAGGATTCTCTTCCATGGTCATCATAGACTGACGGAGGCCGACGACGACGACGAGGTTGTTTACATCATTTAGTTGGGTTTGGTTACATATTGCATTTATTTTAGATATAATTTCTTGTGGATTTTTTTCCTTCAGTAGGCCATTTTTTTTCCCTTCTTGTATGCCGATTCTTCTAACATTGTACCGTATTTAAACCATTCCCATTTGCTTGTATGGGATAAATTACAGTCTAGTGTGATTTGTTTTAAGAACGAGAGAATTCTTTCACAAAAGGAGTTTCTTTTCAGAAGTTTCCTATTAAATTTCCAGTTTAAGGATTTTGAGTTTAATGTAGGGCTGCAACGATTACTCGACTAATTCGGTTCCAAAAAATTCTGGATCCAAAATTTGTGTCGACGTGTCGTTTAATGTAGCACTTCAGGTCTATATGGCCTTCTTCTGGTGTGACCTTCTTCTGATCACACTACCTAAACAAAATGCAGATTTGTTTAACGGCGCTATGCCAGGGTGGCATAGTGACGGGCTGGCAAAGATGAAGAAAATTTTAAAAAATGGCAAAAGTATCTGAAGTCTGGAATCATTTCAAGCTCAAATTAAAGGAAAACATTGTGCAATGTGTACAGTATCTCACAAAAGTGAGTACACCCCTCACATTTTTGTAAATATTTTACTATTTTTTTTATGGGACAACACTGAAGATATGACACTTTGATACAATGTAAAGTAGTCAGTGTACAGCTTGTATAACAGTGTAAATGTGCTGTCTCCTCAAAATAACTCAGCACACAGCCATTAATGTCTAAACCCCTGGCAACAAAAGTGAGTACAGCCCTAAGTGAAAATGTCCAGATTGTGCCCAAAGTGTCAATATTTTGTGTGGCCACCATTATTTTCCAGCACTCTGTTAACTCTCTTGGGCATGGAGTTCACTAGAGCTTCACAGGTTGCCACTGGATTCCTCTTCTAGTCCTCCATGACAACATCACGGAGATGGTGGACGTTAGAGTCCTTGTACTCCTTCATCCTCGTTTGAGGATGGCCCACAGATGCTCAATAGGGTTTCAGTCTGGAGACATGCTTGGCCAGTCCATCACCTTTTCCCTCAGTTTCTTTAGCAAGGCAGTGGTCATCTTGGAGGTGTGTTTGGGGTGGTTATGATGTTGGAATACTGCCCTGCGGCCCAATTTCTGAAGGGAGGGGATCATGCTCTGCTTCAGTATGTCACAGTACATGTTGGCATTCATGGTTCCCTCAATAAACTGTAGCTCCTCAGTGCCAGCAGCACTCATGCAGCCCCAAACCATGACACCCCCACCACCATGCTTGACTGTAGGCAAGACACACTTGTCTTTGTATTCCTCACCTGGTACCCACCACACCTATTTGACACCATCTGAACCAAATAAGTTTATCTTGGTCTCATCAGACCACAGGACATGATTCCAGTAATCCATGTCCTTAGTCTTCTTGTCTTCAGCAAACTGTTTGCGGGCTTTCTTGTGCATCATCTTTAAAAGGGCTTCCTTCTGGGACGACAGCCATGCAGACCAATTTGATGAAGTGTGTGGCGTATGGTCTGAGAACTGACAGGCTGACCCTTCCACCTCTTCAACCTCTGCAGCAATGCTGGCAGCACTCATATGTCTATTTTCAAAAGACAACCTCTGGATATGACGCTGAGCACGTGCACTCAACTTCTTTGGTCGACTATGGCGAGACCTGTTCTGGGTTGAACCTGTCCTGTTAAACTGCTGTATGGTCTTGGCCACCGTGCTGCAGCTTAGTTTCAGGGTGTTGGCAATCATCTTATAGCCTAGGCCATCTTTATGTAGAGCAACAATTCTTTTTTCACATCCTCAGAGAGTTCTTTGCCATGAGGTGCACGGTGGCGCAGTGGTTAGCACTGCGGCAGCACAGTTTACCCTCGGCCGGGGGATCACGGGGATCATGAGATCGTGGGTTCGATCCCTGCCCCCGGCCAACAGTGATCTGTGTGGAGTTTGCATGTTCTCCCCGTGTATGCGTGGGTTTACCCCGGGATTTCTCCGGTTTCCTCCCACATGCCAAAAACATGCAGGTTAGGTTAATTGGAGACTCTAAATTGGCCCTTTGTGTGAATGTGTGTGTGAATGGTTAAAAGGGATGGCGCCGTATTGTGGCTGCTTCATCCATCCAAGTGGTGGATGACCCTTAATTTCTGTAAAGCGTCTTTGAGTGTCTATGATAAAGCGCTATATAAATCTGATGTATTGATTGATTGATTGAGGTGCCATGTTGAACTTCCAGTGACCAGTGTGAGAGAGTGTGAGAGCGATAAGACCAATTTTAACACAGCTGCTCCCCATTCACACCTGAGACCTTGTAACACTAATGAGTCACATGACACCGGGGAGGGAAAATGGCTAATCGCGCACATTTTGGACATTTTTACTTAGGGGTGTACTCACTTTTGTTGACAGGGGTTTAGACATTAATGGCTGTGTGCTGAGTTATTTTGAGGAAACAGCACATTTACATGGTTATACAAGCTGTACACTGACTACATTGTATCAGTCATATCTTCAGTGTTGTCCCATGAAAAGATATAATAAAATATTTACAAAAATGTGAGGGGTGTACTCACTTTTGTGAGATACTGTATATGGTAAAGCTGAGTGGCAAGCTCGCATGCTTCAACGTCAGATGTTAGTGTCTTGGCAGCAAGCATCCCACATCATGCACAGCCAGCGTAGCCAAGACAAGGTACGTGATTGAGATTTAAAATTAAGATGACTAGAATGTAGTCAGCTACTGTAATTATGCTTATGTTACCAAGAACATAAAACCAACACCGTTAGCATTAGGATGTTAACGTGTTCGCTAGCGGATGCTAACGGCTAGCGAAAGAAACTTTATGGTGAAACGTACCGTTTAAAGTTACATTCTATGCAGTAAACATTGCAATAAGCATTGCAATAAATGTGTACCTGTTTTATTGAGTGTTTGGTATAATTACTACTGCTCTTTAGGAAAGTAAGTTCCACAAATGTTGATCAGTGCAAGTTTATTCAAAAAAGTATCAGATTACTCGAGTAATCTTTGATTAGAATGGGTGATTACCCGAGCCGTAAAATAATCGTTAGCTGCAGCCCTAATGTATTGATATTAGAATCAGAATCAGAATCAGATTTATTGCCATTGTTCATGTAGTACACAAACTAGGAATTTGTCTTGGTGCAATGCTGCAACATTAAACATGATAAAAATAAAAGATAGAAATAAAAAACTATACATGCAATAAAATGTAGAATAAGAATGAGTAATACTAGTCAAAGCAATTTTTAAATATATTAGCGAGCAGCAGATATTGTGGAGTACCACATAGTGCAGTCGGTAATGCAAAAAGAAAACAGTGATGATTGACATGAGTCTGGTTGAGCTGCTGTACATAGTGCACGAGAGTCAATAAGTCACTTAGTGTTCAGCAGTCTGATGGCAGAGGGGAAGAAGCTGTTCATATGATGGGAGGTTTTAGTCTGAATGGACCGAAGTCTTCTACCTGAGGGGAGGGGGGCAAACAGTACGTGACCAGGGTGTGAAGGATCGGCTATGATCCAGCCTGCACGCCTCCGGGTCCTGGAGATGTACAGGTCCTGGAGAGATGGGAGCTTGCAGCCGATCACCTTCTCAGCAGCGCGCACGACGCGCTGCAGCCTTAGTCTGTCCCTGGCAGTGGCTCCTGCGTACCACACGGTTATGGAGGTGGTGAGGATGGACTCGATGATGGCTGTGTAGAAGTGTACCAACATCTTGGTGGTTTGCTTGAGCTTCCTCAGCTGCCGCAGGAAGAACATCCTCTGCTGGGCCTTTTTGATGAGGGAGCTGATGGTCGGCTCCCACTTGAGGTCCCGGGTGATGGTGGTGCAGTGGTGATGGGAGAGCCTGTGAGGGTGAGGGGGGGCAGAGGGGTTGTGACTTTCCTGAAGTCCACAATCATCTCCACTGTCTTCAGAGCGTTCAGCTGCAGGTTGTTGTGGCTGCACCAGGACGCCAGCTGGGCCACCTCTCTCCTGTAGACGGACTCGTCGCCGTTGGAGATGAGCCCGATGAGGGTGGTGTCGTCCGCAAACTTGATCAGCTTGACAGACTGGTGGCTGGAAGTGCAGGAGTTGGTGTACAGGGAGAAGAGTAGGGAAAGTACACAGCCCTGGGGTGATCCGGTGCTGATGCTAACAGAGTCTGAGACGGTCTTTCCCAGCCGCACATGCTGCCTCCGGTCCGTCAGGAAGTCGGTGATCCACCTGCAGAGGGAGTCAGGCACGTTGAGCAGGGACAGCTTGTCCCGGAGCAGAGCGGGGCGGATGGTGTTGAATGCAGAGCTGAAGTCCACAAACAGGATCGTGGCATAGGTTCCCGGGGAGTCCAGGTGCTGCAGGATGGAGTGGAGGGCCAGGTTGACTGCGTCGTCCACAGACCTGTTGGCTCGGTAGGCAAACTGCAGCGCGTCCAGGAGGGGAGTGGTGATGGACTTGAGGTGGGGCAGGACCAGGCACTCAAAGGACTTCATGACTATAGAGGTGAGCGCTACAGGTCTGTAGTCGTTAAGTCCAGTGATCCGTGGCTTCTTGGGGAAAGGGATGATGGTGGAGGTTTTGAGGCAGGTCGGCACGTGGCATAACTTCAGGGAGGTGTTAAAAATGTCTGTGAAGACAGGAGTCAGCTCTTTCGCACAGTGTCTCAGGGTGGAGGGAGACACGCCCTCCGGACCGGGGGCCTTGCGCGGGTTCAGTCTGGAGAACTGTCTGTGCACGTCCTGCTCACTGATGACAAGGGCAGGGGGGGAGGAGGGGGGGCGCCTTTGATTAAGTAGGGACCGTGGAGGCAGTGGTGCTGGGGGGAGGGGGGAGATGGACACAGCTGACGAGGTGTCAAAACGGGCATAATGTTAGGACAGTCTTTGACAAAGGGCTTTGTCATCCTGACCTTTAGAAGCCTGAGGCTGATAGTTGGTGATTTGCCTCAGTCCTCTCCACACAGAAGCAGAGTCGTTAGCAGTGAATTGCTGCTGGAGTCTCTCAGAATACACAGATTTAGCTCTCCTCAGCTCTCTGTTAAACCGATATTTGACCTCCCTGTAGCAGTCCCTGTCTCCACTTTTCAACGCTGCTTCCTTCTCCTTCCTGATCTGTCTGAGCTTAGCAGTGAACCAGGGCTTGTCATTTGAGTACCTCACCCTGGTGCGCGATGGAAGAATGCTCTCCTCACAAAAGTGGATATATGAGTTCACGGTGTCCGTGTACTCATCCAGATCATGCGTGGCTCCTTTAAACATGCCCCAGTCAGTTATTTCCATGCACGTGCTCAGCTTCTCCCCAGCTTCACTGGTCAATTTCTTTGTAGTGCTCACAACAGGTTTAGTGAGCTTCAGTCTCTGTCTCTGATATTACATGAAATAGATAGGGTGATAATGCAGTGGTCAGTGAGAGGGGAAAGGGAGATATCATAATCAGAAGACATGGTAACAATATTACTTGTGATTAGCCAGAAGTCTATTCTGGAACACTGAGTCCGCCTAGTATTGTTTCTCCAAGTGTATTGTTTTTTATGCAGATTATTTTTATGCCATATAATGGACTCCTTTCCAGTGAGAGTTGGACTCCATTAGGGCTGCCCTTTGTCACGATACTGTTCATTATGAACATGATTTCTTGGCGCAGCCAAGAAATGGAGGGTGTCATGTTTGGTGACCACAGGATCTCATCTCTGCTGTTTGCAGATGATGTCATCCTGTTGGCTTTATCGAGCAATGACCTACAGGTCTTACTGGGACGATTTGCTACCAAGTGTGAAGCGGCTGTAATGAGAATCAGCACCTCCAAGTTTGAATCCATGGTGCTCAGCTGGTAAAGGGTGGATTGTCCTCTCCAGGTTGTGGACAAGCTCCTGCCCCAAGTGGAGGAGATTTAAGTATTTTGGAGTCTCATTCACGAGTGAGGGCAGAATGGAGCAAGAGATTGACAGACGGATCGGAGCAGCATCTGCAGTGATGTGGATGTTATACCGGTCTGTTGTGGTGAAGAAGGAGCTGAGCTCTATGCAATGCTATCGATTTACCTGTCAATAGATTATCGGCATTGAAGTCATGCCGGGCTGCATTCTGGGCCGTTGTCACTATCGTTATGGTCTGGCTTCTTTGTTTACCTGTAGTCTAGGCAACTGCTAACGTGAAAGGACATATGTGCAATGGAACAGAGCAAATAGAAAATTCAAATTCTTTATTAAGAGAAGCTGAATAAGGAAGCATAGGAGCGCTACCTTTAAAAAATTAAGAAATAAATGGGATCGATCTGTATGAGCACAAGAAATGGACCACGGATCTCAACCAGCTCCCTTGAGTCACGCTTTCAGTGACTGGCAAGCATGGCCTGGGAAACAGAAATGAGCAAGGGCAAATGCTGGTAAATTCTGCAAGAGGAATAAGCTCTGCATCACCAACACATGGCACAAGCATCATAGGCGTAGAATCTACACCTGGTTAGCACCTGGAGACTTGAGAAGGATGTAGTTGGATTACATCGTGGTGAAGCAACGTTACCGAAATAGCGCCAAGAATGCGCATACCTTCCCTGTTGCAGATGCTGACTCAGGCCATAACCTCGTTGCCATGAAAACCAGATTGAAACTGAAACGCTTGAAGAAGCCAAACCCCCTGCTGCCGATGGAAGCTGGATGCATTGAGAGGAGGGATGAAGGGGAAACTAAGTGATAGTGTGAAAACTTGACTGCCGTACATTGAGCACCATCATAGTCAGACGTCAGTGTACAGTGGAACCCTCTGAAGAGAGCAGTAATTGAGAGTGCAGAGGAAAACATCGGACATGAACAGAGAAAACGAGCAAAAATACTCTGGATCACAGATGTAAAAGAAGAATGGAAGAAAACACAGCAGATGGAAGATAAATGTATGAGAAACCAGTGTTTCCTCTGGCTGAAAGACCTTGGCGCGGTGGCAACATATAGGGAATGGGTGCTTGACGTCACCCGATGGAAAAACCGCAAGGAATTGTGGGAAAACTGGTCACCCGGTCTGTGCTTAGTAGTGAGCAATGAATGCACTTAGGCTGCATGTCCATCAAATGCTTTTGGGTTTTTTTTCTGCTGAGGGCGACTCCTTTCTGTTCATTTTCTGTGTAGTCCAGCATTAAATGCACTTGGTGCCCTCAGCACAAAAATTCTCTCAGCAGTCAGCGCTGTGCTCATGGCGCTAAAAGCTGAAAAAAGTTCAACTTTCCAAGTGCTACAGCACTCATCAGCTGCACACCTCTCTCACCAGCCAATTACAGTCGGCTTAAAAGTCCACCACAGGCTGCAGACAGAACACCCAGATGCTCTTCTCCTCATCTCAGGCGATTTCAACCATGTTTCACTGTCTCCCATTCTACCCACGTTTACCCAGTATGTCACATGCCACACTAGAGACAATAAAACACTGGACTTATTCTACGCAAACACTAAGGAGGCGTACACCTCATCACAACTCCCCCACTCGGGAGATTGGATCACAACTTGGTTCATCTCCGGCCAGTGTACAAACCCCTAGTGCACAGACAACCTCCGGTCACGCGCACAGTGAAGTTATGGTCTGAGGAGGCAATGGATGCTCTAAAGGGCTGTTTTGAAACCACCGCCTGGGAGCAGCTCTGCAATCCACATGGTGAGGACATTGATGGCCTCACTCACACCATCACGGACTACATCAGCTTCTGTGTGGACAACACCGTTCCCACCAAGACCATACGGTGTTGCTCAAACAACAAACCCTGGATCAACCCTGAGATAAAAACACTTCTGAGAGAGCAGAAGAGGATCTTCAGGTCGGGGAACAGGGAGATGCTGAAGTCTGTACAGAGGGAGCTGAGGAGAAAGATCAGAGAAGGCAAGGACAGCTTCAGGAAGAAGATGGAGGACAAGCTGCAACAGAGCGACATCAGCGGGGTCTGGAGAAACTTTAAAACCATCTCTGGGCTCCAGAATACCTCCCCCCAGGCCACGGGGGGCAGGGAGTGGGCGAACAATCTGAATCTGTTTTTCAATAGGTTTGACCAACCGCTCTCCCCCCTGACTGCACAGCAACCACTGCTGCCTCTAAAGACATCAAGTCCTGCTGCCCACTCCCCACTCCACCAACACCCCCCCACTCCCAACACACAGCCCCCCAACCTGACCCTCACTAAGACCCAGGTGAGGATGAAGCTGAGGAAGATCAAGGCGAGGAAGGCGTCGGGACCGGACGGTATCAGCGCAAAGCTCCTCAAGTCCTGTGCAGACCAGCTGTGTGGGATTGTGGAGTACATCTTCAATCTGAGCCTGAAGCTGGGGAGGGTACCACAGCTGTGGAAAACATCTTGTGTGGTACCTGTACCAAAGACTTCCACCCCAAAGATCTGAACAGCTACAGACCAGTGGCCCTGACGTCCCACATGATGAAGGCCCTGGAGAGACTGCTCCTTGCTCACTTCCGCCCCCTGGTGGGACCAGTGATAGATCCACTCCAGTTCGCCTACCAGCATGGCATTGGGGTGGAGGATGCGGTGATCTTCCTCCTTCACCGTTCTCTGTCCCACCTGGAGAAGCCCGGGAATGCGGTTAGGATCATGTTCTTTGACTTCTCCAGTGCTTTCAACACCATCCAACCGATGATCCTGAAGGACAAGCTGCTGTGCGCAGGGGTGGACCAGCACCTGTCATCATGGATCCTTGACTACCTCACAAACCGGCCTCAGTTTGTGAGAACCCGGGACTGTGTGTCCGACACGATCATTGGTAGCACAGGGGCCCCCCAGGGAACGGTTTTGGCTCCCTTCCTGTTCACCCTTTATACTGCGGACTTCTCACACAACACAGCACACTGCCATCTACAGAAGTTCTCTGACGACTCTGCAGTCGTTGGCCTCATCTCCAATGGAGATGAAGCTGAGTACAGAGGGCTTATCCAGGACTTTGTGGACTGGTGCCATCGGAACTGCCTCCAGATTAACGCGAGGAAAACTTAAGGAGCTGGTGGTGGACTACCGCAGGCAAGGACAACCCCTCACCACACCAGTAAATATACAGGGAACAGACATCGAGATGGTGACATCCTACAAGTACCTGGGTGTTCATCTGAACAATAAACTAGACTGGTCACACAATACCGACGCACTCTACAAGAAGGGACAGCACAGGCTGTTCCTACTGAGGAGACTCAGGTCTTTTGGTGTACAAGGGGCGCTGCTGAAGACATTCTATGACATGGTGGTGGCATCAGCCATCACTTTTGGAGTGGTCTGCTGGGGCAGTGGCATTACAGCAGCTGATAGGAAGAGACTGAACAAACTGATCAAGAAAGCTATATTGAGATTGAGATTCAACTTTATTGTCATTACACATGTATGAATACAAGGTAACGAAAGGTGACTTGGCATTTGGGCACGCTCTGCAGAGCGCATCCAAGGCCGGGGCAGCCGCTAGGCGCCAGTCATATCTTTCCTGGGGCAGCGCCTTGACCAGTGGAGGAGATGGGAGAGAGAAGGATGGTGGCAATAGACTTACACAATGGTCCCGTCCGGTATACAACTAGGAAAATACCGGTCGCTATGGAGGGTGAGAATATGTATGGGTACATAATCATACCGTGTCGGATAACTAAGTAGACGGTTGGGCTGTTTCATTCCATCTAGCTTCAGTGCTCCGCACTGTGTGTGTTTATATATTTATATATTTATTCCATCTAGCAACAATGCTCCACGCTGTGTGTGTTTATATATTTACATATTTATTCCATCTAGCAACAATGCTCCGCACTGTGTGTTTATATACTCATATATTTATTCCATCTAGCAACAATGCTCCACGCTGTGTGTGTTTATATATTTATATATTTATTCCATCTAGCAACAATGCTCCACGCTGTGTGTGTTTATATATTTACATATTTATTCCATCTAGCAACAATGCTCCGCACTGTGTGTTTATATACTCATATATTTATTCCATCTAGCAACAATGCTCCACGCTGTGTGTGTTTATATATTTACATATTTATTCCATCTAGCTACAATGCTCCGCACTGTGTGTCATATATATATATTTATATTTACATGTACATATGTATACTCGCTGCTCTTGTTTTTCTCTTGCCTTCTGATTGTTGCTCTGAGTGTTGCTATACCTGTGCTGTTGCAATCCTGGAATTGACCCATTTTGGGACTAATAAAGGCTTATCTTTTCCTATATTTAACTGCCAAAGCTTGGAGAAATGTGGATTTTTTTCACCAGTTTGATGTGATTTATTTAAGTGAGTGGAGCATTGCAGAGCAAAATGTGACCCGTTCTGGCAAAATGAGCTGGAATGCACACCACGTCATTACGTGCTACAGGCACGAGAAGTCATCAATCACGACTCTTTCTTTGTTTGCTAGAGGAAAGTCCCGGGAAAACCCCCATGAGTGCCTGATGTCACTGGAAAGCTTAGGAATCGTACTTTCTAAAAATACATATGTTTTTGCAGAAGACGTAACTCCCAACTGATGACTGAGTTTTCAACCTTGCCAAAATATAAAAAAAATTGTCTTTTTCCGGGTCCGTTTTTGCACACTTCCTACAAATTAAATATAATTTTGAAGGTCTTTCAATACAGAATATGGAAATAATGTTACATCAGTTTTGAAAATGTCCTCAAAGTGACTCATTTTGCCTGCACAGGTCACAAATCTGAAATCCCCAGCACACTTTGTGTGACAGGTCAAGCAGCTGCCAGGATACCGAGCAGAGTGTTTTTTTTAAATAAGTGCATGAAAAGTGCTGAGGAAAACTGATTGAGAGCATTTTTGCTTTCCCTGTGGACATGCAGCCTTATTAAAATGACACTGAATATGTTATTCAAACATAGGAAATGTAGAAATACATATAAAACGTCATATAAAATCCAGGATGACGTGGTCCTTTCACTCACATTATTCCTCCGTATACCATGCAACGTTTGAATGGGGAAGGTTTGCTGCATTATCAAATACAACCACAGCTCTCAAGATTGGCGTGGAAAAAGATTGAGAACGGTGTACGCTTTTTTTAACTTCCAGACTTGGAAGAAACGTGAAGAGAATCTGGTCTCTGAGCTCAAAAAGAGGCACGGGATGGAATGGATTGCAGCAGTCAGAAGGAAATACATCAGCTCTGACAATATTCCTGCACACATGGTCGTTTGTTCACGGCATTTTCACAAAGCTAAGTTGTGATTTGATTCAAAAAATATTTAGAAGTTCAGAAAGACGTCCCCTCTCCAGAGCAGCTGTCTTGCACGTCGTACGCTTTGGCAGCACCTCAGCCGTGCTCTGTCATCTCTCAATAATGTGTAAAAACACACAGGGCAAAATCAAATAATTTCCCCACATCATCTCTGCTATTCCCAATTTCTCTTGCTAATCTGGAGCAGTTTTTTTTTTTTTTTTATGGGAGCTTTTCAGTGTTGCTGATTTTCTTAAGATTTTTTTCTTGAAATTGTAATTACTTGTTGCCTTCATTACACATGGATTTAATATCAGGTGGGGACTGAAGTCCATAGACTGTTTGGTATCGTTAAATAAAGCAGATTCTCCTCTTTCAGGTGACTATAAAAGCGTCACTGTCATGATTTAGGACATTTTTATAGCAGATAATGTTATTTTTTTTGGTGCACCAGCACAATCAGCTGATTGATTGACCTCCTCCGGTGTTGACATTTTGGCATATTTATCAGAATAACACTGGACAGCTTGGTGTTACAGACTGTAGTCAAGGATAAAAATCTTTATCCTGTATCTTGAAAAAGCTCAGACACATCCCGACAGTTCCCATTGTATGTACAAGTATGTGTGCTTAGCTCTGTGTGTGTGTGTATGCAGCAGGCAACAGCAGAGCTCTGTGCACTGCAAATGCACCATTATATGGTAGCTGTAAGTTAGAAACCTGTTCAGTAAGTTACACATGGGTTCAAAGAGCGTTACTTATATGTTAAAAGTAATTTTGGGGTATGCTCAACATTAATCTCAACGTATTTTGACTTTGTAGAAACAATAACTTCTTACCTTTGCGTTAAACAACGGTTTTCTAGTCGGTCACCCAGAATATTATGAGGTGGCTGGACCCATCTATTGGTTCAATGAACATGAGCCTCTCTAATGATTTATAGTTTTTTAAATTGCTCATGGATTTATGCCCTTACCCCACAAACCAGGTAGGCAAAGACATCTGACAGATGTCTAATGTAACCTGCAACATTTTAAAGTTAATATACATGATCATGACATCAGTTTAGCTACAGAATTCAAATACCTTGGCATTGTACTAGATCCTCAACTCAAATTTAATCTTCATATAAAGAAAATTTCAAAAACAGTAAAAAAAAATCTGAACTGCTTTAAATTAATTAGATATTACATACCTTACGAAGCAGCTGCACTGTATATGCATTCTATGGTTTTTTCTCATATATCATACTGTTTGACAGTCTGGGCTCAAGCAGCCCCTTCCACAATAAGACATATAGGTTCATTATATAATCAAACCCTAAAAATCTTGGACAAAAAGCCCATTAGGTGGCATCACTGTAATGTTTTAAAAAAATACAACCTATTGAGTTTTGAGAGCTTCATTGACCTCTGTCTTCTGGAATTAACGTTCAAATGTTTCCATAAATCAGCACCCGAGCCACTTGCTGGTTTCGTCCAAAGACAGGACAGCAGCAGAGCCACCAGGAGTTCTGTTAACAATAACTGTAAAATATTCCACCGCAGAACCACATTTGGACAAACAGCTTTCTCTATAAAGGGCAGTCACATCTGGAACACAATGCCAAATGAAATTAAAATAATAACGGACTTTAAAACATTCACTAAAAATGTTAAAAACTGGCTGAAAAATAAACAAGAATGTACTCATGTATGAATTATTTGTCTGCAAAGTGAGAGTGAATGAAGGGAAGGAATAAATGTGTTTGTTTATAGTGAGTGACGGAGGGAGGAAGGCCTGAAATAGGCAAATGTGAGTTATGTTATATGTGTTAAATGTGAGTCAGGCTGTTATATTTGTGTATTTATAATATTTATGTTAAAGGTGAGTCAGGCTGTTATATTTGTGTATTTATAATATTTATAATATTTATAATTGTGTATTTATAATTTTTCTGCATTGATGTATGTGGTTATTGTGTATATTTTTATCTTGATTCTTTTTTCTAAAGCCCATCCAGGGACAAGAGTTGCAAATTAGCTAATAGCTATACACTCTATGTGCAACACATCAGATTGATTGTCTTTGATTAATTGTCTATGTTTATTGCACTGTCCCTGTCAAATAAACTAATCTACTACTACTACTACAGCGTGATTCCAGGCAGTTGGCAGTGATCCGTGGTCCATTTCTTGTGCTCATATCGATTATCCCATTTATTTCTTCAATTCTTTTGAGGTAACGCTCCTTAGCTTCCTTATTCAGTTTCTCTGAATAAGGAATTTTAATTTTCTGTTTGCTGCATTCCATCAAACGTATGTCTGTTCACGTTAGCAGCTGCCCAGACTACAGGTAGACAAAGAAGCCTGACAAGGATGATGGCGACAACGGCCCAGAATGCAGTGCGGCATGACGGCAATGCCCATTCTCTATTTTTCGGGGGGGGGGGGGGCAAGACACTGTTGCAACTGGAATATGTTAATTTTATATTATTTATTTCTTTTTCTTAATTGTGCACAAAGGATGGATGGAACTTTATATATCGAACTTACCATTTGAAGTATTGCAAAACCAAGGCTTGAATGTTGGAATATTGGGCCAGTTGGGGTCAACCTGAAATGTTGTGTGGTCCATCTCAGATGAGCTCGGACCCAGAACAACTGGCGGTGTTTCTGGGTGTTGTTGCTATATGGCTTTGGTTTTGCATGGTAGAGTTTTAACTTGCACTTGTAGATGTAGCTACGAACAGTAGTAGTAGTAGATTAGTTTATTTGACAGTGTTAACAGACAATGGTTTTCTGAAGTGTTCCTGAGCCCATGTGGTAGCATCCTTTCCAAAATGATGTCACTTTTTTAATGCAGTGCCACCCTTGGGATTGAAGGTCATGGGCATTCAATGTTGGTTTTCAGCCTTGCTGCTTACGTGCAGAAATATCTCCAGATTCTCTGAATCTTTTGATACTATTATGGACTGTAAATGATGAAATTCCTAAATTCCTTGCAACTGTATGTTGAGAAATATTGTTCTTAAACTGTTGGACTATTTTCCCACAGAGTTATTCACAAAATGGTGAACCTCACCCCATCCCTTGCTTGTCAGCAACAGCCTTTCAGAGATGCACCTTCTAGATCCAGTCATGAACCTGGCCTGTTTCCAATTAACCTGTTCACCTGTGGAATGTTCCAGAAAGGTGCATTTTGAGCATTCCTCAACTTTCCCAGGCTTTTGTCACCCCTGGCCCAGCTTTTTTGCAAAGTGTTGCAGGGATCAAATTCAACATGAGTGAATATTTAAAGGGGTCATTGCACTTTTTTCACAGTTTATCGGCTCACTTCTGTCTTAATGAAGTGCTTGTGACATTTTGTTCACATTTTCTTTAATTTTTGTAATTAATGAATCAAATTTGCTTTTTATTTTTCTTGGCTTTAAAGCCTTTCACTTTAAGAAACAGACTTCAGTTGTTCAACTCTACCCTCCCTCTTACGTCAGTTAGCCATTAGCTGAGTAGCTTCTAAATGGCTCCTTCCAGCTTGGATGAGCAACGCTGGTTCACCAATCTGCACTCATTTGTGCATCTCACATCATCCTGGCCCACCTCCAGGATTGCAGCAGCACAGGGATAACAGCATTCAGAACAACAGTAAATAAGATGATGAGGTAAGAATTGGTTACCCAAAGCAGTAAATAAATATACAGTACATATGTACAGTTATATGCACAGTGCAGGAGCATTGCAGCTAGATTGTATCAACAGCATTATGGTTTGTTAAATTACCCAGCAGAATATAAATATGTACCCAGACAGTATTTTTCACATTTGAATCAACAGTGTTTTTGCCACCCTTGATAATAATTGTAATTGTCTTAGGTGTGTATTAGAGGGGACAGTCTCTATTGTGCAAAGTTGTGATGTTTAGGACGACCTTGATGAGCAGCACTGGTTAGATTATAAAGTCTGACAGCCGTAGGTAGGAAGGACGTGCGGAACTGCTCCCTCGAGCACTTAGGATGGCATAGCCTACCACTAAATGAGCTCCTCAGTGTGTTCAGCGTGTCCCACATGGGGTGGGACTCGGACTCCAGCAGAGATGACCGCTTAGCTACCATTCTCCTATCTCCTCAACTGAGTCGAGGTGGCGCCCCAAAACAGAGCTGACTTTTTTGATCAGCCTGTTCAGTCTCTTCCTGTTGGCGGTCGTGATGCCGCTGTTCCAGTAGACCACTCTAAATGTGATGGCTGATGCCACCACGGAATCGTAGAAGGTCTTCAGGAGTGCCCCTTGCACTCAAAAGACCTAAGTCTCCTCAGGAGGTACAGCCTATGCTACCCCTTCTTGTAGAGCACGTTGGTGTTGTGTGACCAGTCTAGTTTATTGTTCAGGTGAACACCCAGGGACTTGTAAGATATCACCATCTCAATGTCTGTTCCATGGATGTTTACTGGTGCTGTGGGGGGTTTGTCCTCGCCTACGGCAGTCCACCACCATTTCCTTAGTTTTCCTCACATTGATCTGGAGGCAGTTCCACAGGCACTAGTCCACAAAGTCCTGGATAAGTCCTCTGTACTCCGCATCATCCCCATCAGAGGTGGGTCATCAGAGAACTTCTGTAGATGGCAGTGTGGTGTATTGTGTGAAAAGTCAGCAGTGTAGATAGAGGGTGAACAGGAAGGGAGCCAGAACTGTTCCCTGGGGAGCCCCCGTACTGCAGATGATGGTGTCAGATGATATAAGCCGCGCTATGTTCAAGCTTCCTGTCACCAGTGTTAGCTTGGGGTCTGATAGGCTACCTTTAGCACCACTTCAATATACATGACAGACAGCTAGACGGACCAATAATAGAGCAGTGGGATGGTCTCAAGCAGCAGCATATAATATGAGAGTTGCGACACTCAGGTAGACTTCTGTAGAAACTGTGAAAGGCGGAAGTCACGTGGGTCATGGAGCTGTGAATAGTTCCAAACGTTGAATCTTTCTCTATAGATCACCATTCATTTCATGGAGTGTCTGCTTAATAATCCCAATTAAGTTAATGAATGGCCATAGTTTTGGTCATTTGACCACTTAACATGTAGATTCTGCAGTCTGTGATCTTGTTTTATTTCCTGAGCTTTTTTTCTTGTTTATGCGCAGTAAATGCTCATAAACTAACAATTGTTATTAACTTGTGCTAGCTCAACTAGGTAGCCGGGTCAGCACTTATTTAAAAAATGCGTTGTATAGTTATTGGGTGAAGGCACAGTGTCTGAGAGACATTAGAGATGGGTAGTAGTACATGATGGAACATGAAATGAAAACCTGTGACAGAGCAGATGTGACTTATCTTGTTCATAGTATTGTCGTAGCATTAGCAGTATAACGGGATTATGGTGGTGGATTTAAAAGATGGCTTACAAAAAGGAAATTGTTCAACTTTTTTATAGAGGAAAACATGAATCCATAAGAGGACTGACATGTTTACCAGCAAACCTGCTTTCTACAAGGAGGAAACGTGGAACAAGGAAGGAAATTACCAAATACATTCCTTTATATCCTCCCAAGTCCTCATCATTTGAGTCAACCCTGATAATGGCAATGTTATTTTAAACATTCATAAATTAGCACTTTTAATATTTTATGATTCTGCTGAAATAGTCTATACGTATTTGAACAAATTGTTGTGAGAAACATGATAAGAAAGGTACTCGGTATGAAAACTGGTTTTTTCCACAATATTTTTTATTGAACCTTTTTTTTACAAACATGACACAAACAATCAAACACTAACACTAAAGTAATTTAAAAAGAAAAAAAAAAACCACTAACCACAAGAAAAGGAAAAAAAAATGTACTAAAAACACCAACAACCACTAACAAAGGCAAGTCATCAACAATGCTCCTCTATTTAGTCTAGGCAATCCATTACATAAGTATACATATTATACATTCACCAATTTGGAATTTACAAGGTCCACACACATCATTCACCTTCTTCTTCAGAAGTTATGTTTAATTTCTTTACATAATCAATGAAAGGTCTCCATATATTCTCAAACACATTTTCCTTTGATTTCAGTATGTATGTTATTCTTTGTAGTGGAAGGTTTGTTAACATCTGTCTTAACCACTGAGTCACATCTGGTCTATGAGTCTTTTTCCACAGTAGTGCAATACATTTTTTGGCATTAAGCAAACTGAGGTCTATGAATGCTCTTTCACTCTTATCAAAGTTATGCTTTTCTGGATACAGACCCAACAAAAGCAGTTTAGGGTTCAATGTGAATTGTTTTGAAATTATTTTTTCAATTGTTACCCTCACCTCTTCCCAAAACATTCTAATTTTTCTACATTCCCATAAACAATGAAATAGGGTTCCTTTACTTTCCATACATTTTGTGCACGTATCTGGTATGTTTTTGTTATATCTATTTAACTCCACCGGTGTAACATACATCCGTATTAACCATTTAAAATGTATCAATTTAAGACGTACATTTATTGATTTGGTTTGAGCTTCTGTACAAGCCAATTCCCATTGTTCCTCTGAAATTTCAGTTTGCAGGTCTTCTTTCCAATAATTCAGTCTTTTCTGTGAGTTTTCACTTGAGGATAGTGTCAATGAGTTATAAAACTCTGAAATAATACCCTTTCTCTTACTATCTTTCGTCAAAATTTTTTCCAAGGATGAATAAGTAGGTCGGGTGAGAGCATTATTTTGATTTGATCAAATAAAATTCCTAAGCTGAAGATATTTTAAAAATGTGTTCTATTAAGATTAAATTTGATCCTCAGTTCTTCAAAAGACATTATGTTATCTGAACGTGACAAATATAAGTCTTGAATCTTTTGAATCCCTTTTAAATTCCATACTTTAAATGCAGCATCCACTCTCCCTGGTGCAAAATATTGATTACCCCATATTGGGCTAAATTGTGACAATAAGTGTGGTTCTTTTGAATATTTTTTGGTTTCACACCATATTTTGATCATATGCTTTACAATTGGATTTTTAACTTGTTTCTGTAATTTTTTAGCCGAGTCTGAGTATATGAATGAGGGTAAAGGTAAATTGTATGATTCCATTTCAGTCCAGTGAGGGAGATCATCTGATGAAAAATAATATGTCAAAGACCTCAGTTGTGCTGACCAGTAATACAACATAAAGTTTGGACATTTCAGACCGCCACGATCAAATGGTAAATATAGTAAGGACAGATGTAATCTAGCCTTCCTATTGTTCCATATAAATTCCACGAACTTTTTTTTAATTCTTGAGAATAGATCTGAAGGTGGTGGTAAAGGAATGTATTGAAATAAATAAAGTATTTTGGGTAAGATATTACTTTCAAGTATATTAATTCTCCCGATCATCGACATTGGTAGTGACATCCATCTCTGAAGTAACTCATTAATATCTGTCATTAAGACTTCATACTTGGCACTGGCGACTGATTCTAGCTTAGGCACAATTTGAATTCCTAAATATTTAAACTGATTTACAACATTGAATTGATTTACCTCAGGAGCTGGGTGATTTCTCTGGGTCTCATTTAGCATTAATATTGAAGATTTAGTTTTATTTATTTTATATCCTGATATTTCCCCAAAGTTCTTTATTAAATTTAACAAGGTCGGAATTGATTTTTTTAAAATTCGACATAAACAAAATTATGTCATCGGCATACAGGGAGATTTTATGTTCTGTTGGTCCTACTTTAATTCCATATATTTGTGGATGTAAACGTACTGCCATCGCTAAAGGTTCAATTGCCATAGTAAACAGTAAAGGTGAAAGTGGACAGCCTTGTCGACATCCTCTATTGATTTTTATTGATTTTGAGATATTGCTGTTTGTTAGGATTTCTGCTGTAGCATTATTGTATATTATCTGAACCCATTTTATGAAATTATTTCCAAGTCCAAACCTTTGTAGGACTTCAAAAAGAAAGGGCCATTCGACCCTATCAAAGGCCTTTTCGGCGTCCAATGATAGGAGAGCTGTATCCGGTGCTTCTTTATTAGAATAAATAATATTAAATAGTCTTCTTACATTATGGAAGCATTATCTTCCCATTATAAAGCCATTCTGATCTCAGTTAATAATATTTGGTAATATTTCTTGTAGTCGTCTTGCTAAAATTTTACAGATTATCTTAAGGTCAGCATTTAATAGGCTTATTGGTCTCATGTTTTCACATTTATTAGAGGGTTTACCTGGTTTTGGCAACAGTATAATTAAGGCATTATTCATGTATGGTGGTAAATTACTATTTTGAAATGCTTCTAAAACCATTTCCAAAAGTGGTTTTATTAATTTATTCTTAAATTTTTTATAGAGGTCAACTGGAAGACCATCTGGTCCTGCACTTTTTCCTGATTTCATATTATCAATGGCTAGCCCAACTTCTTCTTGACTAATTTTAGACTCCAGTATCTCCCTGTTTTCATTTGGAATACACGGTATAGATAATCCGTCCAAAACCCCATTTAGTTTTGTTAACTCAGTTTCATTTTTTGTATCATATAGTTTTTCATAATAATCTCTAAAGGCACTATTAATTTCTAAAGGATCTACAACTGCCTGTCCGTTACTTATAATACTGGTAATTGGTGTTTTAAATTCTAATTGTTTAATCTGCCATGCCAATAATTTCCCTGATTTTTCACCTTGTTCATAAAAAGTTTGCTTCAATCTTAGAAGACTCGAGGCAGCTCTATTCGCTGATTTTTTGTCATATTCAGCTCTCAGAATCAGTAATTCGTTCTCTAACTTTGGGTTACTTCCAGCATACACTTTTTCTTGAAGAATTTTTATTTTATGTTCCAATTGGACTCTCTCCTCTCGAGTCTTCTTAGATTTTGAACCTGTATAACTAATAATATGCCCCCTAATAAAAGCCTCCCACTTTATACATGCTGATGTTTGTGTAGTATTGATATCAAAGAACTCCATCTATCTGTTTTTCTATGTACTTAACAAATTCCTCATCCTGAAGCCATTTATGCTGAAACTGCCACCTACCTGGATCCTTTGTCAATTTCTTATCTACATATATTAGACAGCAGGGTGCATGATCAGATATCACGATGTTATCATAGAAACAGTTTTGAATCTTGGACCTTAATTCTGTGGAGATCAAAAAATAGTCAATACGTGAGAATGTCTTGTAGGTATTAGAATAACACGAATAGGCTTTGACTTGTGGTTTCATTTCTCTCCATATATCTAGCAATCTCAATTCTTTCATAAAATGATTAATGGTCATCCTGCATCCATTGTGCGTACAGTCCAGTCCTGTTGATCTGTCTACACTGGGATTCAATGTACAATTAAAATCCCCTGCTATTATATGTTGCCCTGTAAGTGATGATAAAGTAAGAAATAAATTAGCGAAGGAGTTTTGATCATCTATATTGGGACCGTACAAGTTCACCAGATTTATGTTTTCTAATAACAAAGATCCTTGGATGATTAGATATCTTCCTAATTTGTCTCCAATTACATTTTTCACTTGAAATGGGACTGTTTTATGTATGAGAGTCATAACTCCCCTGGCTCGGGATGAAAATGATGAGGTGAACATATTTCCCTGCCATCTTCTCCTAATTCTTTTTACATCCTCCTCTATTAGATGAGTTTCTTGTAAAAACACAATTTTTGAACCTATGTCTTTTATTTTATTCATAACTTGTTTAAGTTTTTTTAGATTTTGTAGACCTCTGCAATTCCATGAAGTTAAATTAAGATTAACGCTTTGGTCTATGATCAATAAGGAGTTTGAGATTACCTCGCAATATAAACATGCTCATACAGAGAAGCAAAAACATGGATGGTTGAACATTCATCCTTCAAACTACACAAAAACAAATTCCCTTTCCTCACATTCGTGGTAATCCCCCCCAAAATCAAAAAAAAATTCCATCTCCCGTTATAGCTAGTGACTGTTCCACACCTGCGAGGATCAGTCAAACCACTCTTTCTTTCTCCTCTCAATCACCCTGACTCTACTACTTTTTAATGACATGACATTAACTCTCTTCTGTAGTTTTTCCAACATAACTCCAAAATTTTATAGCAACTTTGTACGTCATAGCTTTTTTTTTTTTAATATAATACAGTCTATATTTTGTAGACATGCTATATGTTTCAGATCAATCAGATGCCTGTGCAAATGCTTAAATATTCTACCTTTATATCTTGTTCATGCTTAGCTCCCACCAGTCTCTCCTTGGATCTGCTTGATAAGCTCCTGCGCCTCCTGAGGGGTCTTGAAGATATGGGTTCTCCGTTTATATGTGACCAGCAGTCTTTCCGGATGAATCACTCCGTGACAAATCCCGAGGTTGTGCAGCTCTTTACGGGCAGGGTCAAACTGTTTCCTTAATTGTTGAATTCCTGTGGCCAAATCTGGGTAGAACCGCACCTGTTGATCCTGGTATTTAATTTCTCCTTTAGCTTGCGCCGCGTTGGTGACCGTCATCTTGTCTCTGTAGCTGAGGAACTTCATAATCAGCATCCTCGGTGGTGTCTTATTATCTCTCGGTGGGCCGATTCGGTGAGCGCTCTCTAAGACGACCGATGACTGCAGAGCCGCGTTGTTCAGCGCTTCTGGGATCCACTTTTCCAAAAAGGAACATGTATCCCGTCCCTCCGCTCCCTCCGAGAGGCCCACCAGCCTCAAATTATTCCGTCACGACCGGGATTCTAAGTCCAGGACATTATCTTCCAGACGTTTATTTTTTAATTCCAATGTGAGCACCTTTAATTGTAGGCTGGTGACGTCATCTTCAGTGCTTGAGATTCGGAGCTTCGCCTGCGATACTCGCTCCAAACAGTCACTTATTTCTTTTCTCATTCCTTCTATCGCTGCTATAATCCCATCAAATTTAGACGAAAAGTCTGCTGTCATGGAGCTGATGGCAGCAAGTACCACACTCGTGCCCTCCTCAGCAGTCACCGCTCCGCTGCTAGCTCCCTCCTCCGCCATTGTCTTTGGAGATTTTCCTGCTTTGTCACGAGCGTGGAAGTCTGTTAGCTTGGATTGTTTTGACGAATCACTTTTTCCTCCGCCTAATTTCCCAGCCTTGGTCTTTACCATATCCGCGCCTAAACGCTGGGATAGGTTTTTGTTCCAATTGAGAGAGTTTTAGCCTACTTTTTATTTTTAGGAGCAGAGCAGTGTGAAACACGTCTTCCTACGTGGCCGCCATAACCGGAAGTCATGAAAACTGGTTTAATTTTTTTTAATGCGGTTTTAAACAAAGTGGAAACATTTCAGATCTACACAACTTAATGGAATGGAAGTAATGGAAGTTGTGTTAATGATGTGTGTTTATTTTAACAGTAAATCTAGAATTGAATGCTAAAAACAAAAATATTTTGAAAACAACTGGCATATTCATAAATTTAAAATATTCTCTTGTACCAAGTAGCTCACTTGAAATTAATTAAAAAAAAACTGAACTATTAACATAGAGGAAGAATATGTTTTCTTTTCTAATTTCTTCTATTGTCATCCAGCAAACAGTTCATTTTGACTGTTTACTTTTTCATGTGTGTATAATTTGAATTGTATGAGATGGTACATGTATTTTTTTTCCTCATGTGAACACATTTAAGAGAAAAATCTAAATTTTTCCAAACAGTTCCCTAATGTATGCATCAAAACTAAAAATGTGCTTGAAAAAGTTGTACACTGAATATAAAAATTATTTATAAGAATAAATGTAATGAGTTATTTTAAAACATTTTTTTATTTCAACATAAAAACCTTCTCGAAAATAGCAAATTTATGCAAAAATGATTCAAATTTAGGAGGAATAAATAAAAGTAGTAGAACTGAAAGAACAAAGGCACAGATTTGTGAGGAAAAACCTTCCTATTTGGGCAGGAATCATCAAGAACAGTGACCCTTTTTTTCTGTCATTTCTCTGCAGCTGATAGAGGGTTGTTGGAGACTGGAGCAGTGACCATCGGGGCTGGTGGAGTCTTCACTGCTGTGAGCAGTGATATCACAGTAAGAGTTTGTGGGGCAGCTGGAACAGTGGAATGATGAAGGAGCTGTGGTTTGATGATGATTAATCCGTCAGAGTCAAATGGAACACAGTATTGTGTAGAAGTAGTTAAGTGACTGACAAAAGAAGTTTTTGACCTCTGAAATGACAACATGGATGTGTTTGTGTTACAGGACAGGTGGGTGTGACAAGTTCATTGAATTCAGATGTTTTGGTTAATTTTTGTGACTCGTATTCATACCAAAGTTATTTTGAGAACAGTACATGTGGTCTCTCATCACATGCAGTAGAGGTTCTGGTGCACACATCACTGACCCCGGTTACATGGTCAAAATAAACTGATTATTGGGGATAAACTGATAATAGTAATAGTTGGGTTTGTTGGGTTTACATGTTCTGATTAAATGTATTATTAGAGGGTTAACCACTTGAGTTAATGACCATAGTTACATGACCACTTGAGTAATCACATAACTCCAGAAATCCAATCATAACCAGTTTATTTGTGCACATGTAGCCATGGTCACTGTTGAACTTTTCCTCATCATGTGTTTGGGAGGACAGCATCAGTCCTCGGTCTGGGTTTGTCAGTTTTGGTTCTTGTGAATTACGTCATCTTAGAATGGGACTGCACATTGGTTAAGTTTAGTTTCCACATAAATGTCATTGTTTTACTTCAACATAAAAAATCACAATATATGTGCAGTCATAAATGTTTGAGCTTAAAGATGGAAATTGTTTTGTGGAAATAAATGCACTGCATAAAGTTTTCTGTTGTGCTCTTTCATTAGAGTCATGTTGTTTTTGCTAACTTGTCTCAGACATTTTTTTTCTTCTTTCTGTGTCTACTGGCACCCAAACATCTGGATCACTTTCTCCGCATGATTTGTACATCCAGAAGCTGCACAGAAAATCATGCTGAGAAGCTGATCTGTGAACATTTTAGGATTTTATTGTTTTTGGCATCAAAATACAATTTATGAAGTCAAACCCTTGTCAGACATTGTCTGTTATTTTCTATTTAATAAATTCAGTTATGTAACCCCAGTCACCACCTGGAAGAGGAGGCAGTGGTGCCAACATGCTGCTCACTGGTATTAGCTGACAGTAATTTGTCAGGCAGAACTTCAGAGACGGAATAATGAGAAAATGAGAGCATGTCTTTGCATTTTTATTAATTTTTATTTAAAAAAAAAAAACTTTTTCATGGCAATTTTAATGCATTGAATATTTTCATATAACAGACTGTTGCACCTTGACTACATTGTGTTACAAAGACCTCTTCTTTTATTTAATATTTTTCACCCTGCTTTGTCACTAGTTTTCAGCCTACAGTGTAATTTTTATATTCTAGTACATCTCAGAAAATAGAATGTCATTATTTGCATTTTTAATTTCAAAAAGTATAATAAAAATTGAATTTTAAAAAAGGCTTGAAATATTTCTTAGTGCCTGTAATGAGTATCGAAAATATGAAAGTTTATTTTTTGAATTATAATTTTTTTTTTCATAATATTCAAATTTACTGAGGCACTAATGTGTTATATTTACATTCACACACAGAAAATCTTTCCTAGCTTGAAAGGTTTAGGAGTAAAGTGCACAAACCCTAGTAACTTAGCTAAATCACATTCAACTTACTGACAGCAGTTGTTTTTACTACATATTTTCCATTCAGATACCTCTGCCTAATCTTGCAAAAAACCCACTGTATTCAAAAATTGATAATTCAGTAATCAGTCCACTGAAGCCATAACATAAGGTAAGGCTACACACAGCTTGGCAGTGATATTTACACTGCAGCTTTCATCATTGTGAATCAGCTGTTGTCCTTCCCTCCAAAGCATAATTTGACAGTTTTTCTAAAGCTGCTCTTTATATCATAATCCATTTAAATCTGTTTATTATAAGTTTAAACAATGTACCTACCGATGGGTATTCTTAATATTTACCTAATATGGCTAAAAAAAAAAGGCTATTAATATTCCAGATTGTTTCAACTGCCATTTACACAGTTATAGAAAGACCATTGTTTGAAACTATTTGGCACTTCATGAACCATGTGACCAGGCAGCGGCAAGATCGAAGAGTGTCGCAACTCTTATATGGCGCTGGTCTCAAGGATGGCGGTGGGTTGGCTTTTTCTAAACACGATGTTAACGATTTCCACAAAAAAGTAAAAACATTTCTAGGGGAGTAAAACGAGATAAAGGCTGTGTGTTTTTTTAAGAGAATTGACTGTTTTGAAAATTTTTGGATAATTAACTGACCAGTAGACTCATATCTTGACGGTTAAAACCTACAAACACCATTTTTCAGTCAATGACCCCTTCAAAAAAAGTTCATCAGTGTGAACATTAAAATATTTTGTCTTTGGTGTATATTCAACTTAATATAGGTTGAAAAGCATTTGCAAATCATTTTAACTGCATTTTAAACAATGTCCCAACTTCAGAATTGAAGTGTAAAAAAAACAAACAAAAAAACCCCCTAAAATTTACAAGAAAGAAGTCACAAATTTATGACAAAAAAATGTAGTTCCTGGTTTACCAAGTCTAGGATTAATTAAGATATTTATCTAATCTCATCTTTATTCTTGTAAATGTGCAAAAAAAAAAATTTCTGAAGTTGCAACTTTATTTTGACATTTTGCTCTTAATTTTGTGTCCTTTGTGTGTAGGGAAACACGCAACCCCCTTTAACACTGGGTATTCAACAGCTTAAAAGCTGAAGGAATAAAGGAATTGGAATAACGGCCAGACCTCCTCCGGGGTGCAAGGTAGCGTCGGCCTGAGGGCATTTAAATAACATTCACTGTTTAAAACATGGTCAGACTGGATAATGATAAAGCTGGAACATACGTCTACTCCGCAGTGAGCTTAAATTATCCAGGTGGACTCAGTGATCTTGGAGCAGACCTTTATGACTGTATTAATGCTGTTCTTTTCCAAAACAGAGAGCCCATTATACCAACGGATAAAAGAAAAAGTTAAGACTCTCAATAAAGGAGCGATTAAAAACTACATTGTGGAGATCGTGTGGAAAGGATGAGGCAGAGTTATTTCTCAGGTTCCATTTTATTCACAACACACTCTCCAACATTCAAAAGCAGAAGAAGGAAAAACCCCCAACATCTGCCAGTCTTATACCCCTGACATCAAAGTACCAAATCCCATTGTCTTTAAATCCCAAACACAATGCATCCCCCCTGCAGTTCCTCTCTCTTCCACCCAAACCTGGGTGGTCAGGAAATCATTCATGTCCATCTCTTTGCATATCAAAAGGCCAACTCTCTTGTCCTCTTATCCCCAGGAGGTCCAGACCTTTTGTTCCTCTTCAGACGTGAAGCCAAAATAAGCACACAGGAATATACATGAGAGAATATGAACAGTCATATACATGTGAGCCCGTGAAACTACATATGTGCACCACAACATAAAATTATCCTAGTGTGGGGAGACTTGAATAACGAAACCGAATTGCATTTAATTCCAGTTTATTTCAAGTAATCATCCCACTGTCTGCTCTCATTCCTGAGCAGCGAACAAAGAGGGTGAACACACCAAAGTTCTCCCTTTTAAACATTCTCACATCAAACCATTTCCCTCGCAGGGGAAATCACACATCTCTACCAAAATCCCTTTATTCACATTCATTAACCTTTTATTTACATAACTCCCCCTTCTCTCCTCTCGAGGCTCAGCGGTCAGGAAGTCTTCTGTCCCCTGTCCTCCGCAGGGGGTCCAGGCTCTGCGGCTCCGCACCGCAGGGGACTGCAGCTCTGTGGCTGTCCTTCATCGTGAGGTTAAATCACATATGCAGTGTCCAACATATACATGTCTAACTGTAACGGATGCCAACTAGTACTGTTCGGCGTAGAACGTTAGTAAAACCTCCCTCCCGAAAAGCCTCATACAGTATCGGTAGCGCTGAGCTATCGGTCGGACCTTTAGCTCAGCGCGATCGTGCTGTGTCTCCCATGCTCGAACTGTGTAGTTGACTGAGAGGTCGCGGGTTCGTGTCCCGTGAGGGGCGAACTGCGCAGGATGATCTCTGTCACAATGGTGCCATAGACCCGGGATGGGAGTGAGGTTTAAGGGGGAGAGTGTAACGGATGCCAACTAGTACTGTTCGGCGTAGAACGTTAGTAAAACCTCCCTCCCGAAAAGCCTCATACAGTATCGGTAGCGCTGAGCTATCGGTCGGACCTTTAGCTCAGCGCGATTGTGCTGTGTCTCCCATGCTCGAACTGTGTAGTTGACTGAGAGGTCGCGGGTTCGTGTCCCGTGAGGGGCGAACTGCGCAGGATGATCTCTGTCACATAACAACACAGCCATATAACCCCCCCCCCCCCCAAACGATGAAGAACAGACTATTTCCTAAAATTTAATAACACCTTACTGACTACTGAATAATCAACATCAACATTCAGTCTGTGCGCCACTTGGGCTTCAGCCGTCTGCCGAATCTGCTGTGAGTTGGCCCCGCCTTGCCTGCGGCGCCTTTCTGCTTCGGCTCTGTTGACTGAGGAAGAGAGTGATTATTTGCCCTTTGCGGGGGCCTGCCTCGTCGAGGCGCCACTGCGACCGGTACAGACACGTCCTTCATGACAAAAGCAGGTTTTAGTCTGTCAATACTGACTGTCTCTTTTCTGTCTCCAAAATCTAGCACAAATTGCTTATCACCTGCCTCCAGCACTCGAAATGGCCCTTCGTAAGGTGGTTTGAGCGTTGCTTTTAGGGCTTCGCGCCTGACAAAAACGAAGTCGGCATTTTTCAAAGCCTTGGGGACGAAAACTCGTGGAAAAGCGTGATGAACCGGACCCGGGAGCGTGTCTGCTCCCGTGCCAACTAACGGTCCCAGAGCAGAGAGAGGTGGGGGCTCTGGGGGCTCTGGTAAAAACTCGCCTGGCAGCCTCAGAGTTTGTGCGAATACCAGCTCCGCTGGGGAGGCGTCTAAGTCCTCTTTAGGCGCAGAACGCAACCCTAATAAAACCCATGGCAGTTTATTGACCCAATCTGCATCCGTGAGCGACGCTCTGAGTGCTGCCTTCAAAGACCTATGAAAACGCTCGCATAAACCATTAGCCTGAGGGTGGTAAGCCATAGTGCGGTGAATTTTGGCTCCTAAGCCGTTGGCCATCGCTGACCACAGCTCAGAGATGAATTGCGGTCCTCTATCGGACGTAATGTCCGACGGAACCCCGAAGCGCGCCACCCAAGCCGTTAAAAAAACGCGAGCCACCTCCGCGGCCGTGGTCGTCGCAAGTGGGACCACTTCCGGCCAATGTGTGGTGCGGTCCACCATTGTCAAAAGATGCGTGAACCCCTGCGATGCCGGTAGGGGGCCCACAAGGTCGACGTGCACATGGTCAAACCTTCTGGCCGGAATGCGGAACGGTTCTAACGGGGCTCTTGTGTGCTTGTGAATTTTGGCCCGTTGACAGGAAATGCAGGTTTTTGCCCATTCCTTCACGTGCTTGCGCAGGCACGGCCAAACAAACTTTTCCGCCACTAGTTTCACCGACGCACGCACCCCCGGGTGCGCCAGTGAGTGGACCGAGTCAAAAACACGGCGGCGCCACGTGGCCGGAACCACCAGACGCGGGCGCCCCGTCGACATGTCGCAGATCGGGGGGGCATACCGGTTTGTAAACACTTGCTCTCCAGCCTTAACCCCGTTGGTCCAGACTGGAGCGCGCGCACGTCTGCGTCCGCCCCCTGGTCCGCTGCCATGGCTGCGTAATCTATACCCACGTGCACCGGGGCTGCGCGCGCCACCGTGCCGCTCTCCTGCGGCGCGGTCACGGTGGCCCGTTCTGCCTCTGCGCGTGTTGGAGTCGTGAACGCGCGCGAGAAACAATCTGCTACTACATTGAATTTGCCCGCAACGTGCCTAATGTCAGTGGTAAATTCCGAGATTGCGGCCAGCTGCCTCTGCTGCCTGCCGGACCACGGGTCTGAAATTTTGGCCATGGCGTATGTGAGCGGCTTGTGGTCCACATAAGCGGTGAAGCACCGTCCTTCCAGCCAGAACTGGAAATGACGAATAGCCAAATGCAGCGCCAACAGTTCTCTGTCTAACGCGCTGTATTTTCGTTCAGCCGCGCTTAAAGATTTGCTAAAGAAAGCCAAAGGCTGCCAAACTCCGGCTACCTGTTGCTCAATAACGGCCCCTATGGCTAAATCTGAAGCGTCTGTCGTCAGCGCGATACGTGCTGCAGGGTCTGGGTGGGCCAGGAGCGCAGCGTCAGCCAAGGCTTTTTTAACCTCTGTGAACGCGCGCTCCCGCTCCGGGGACCATTCGACCGCCTGAGTTGGTTTTTGTTTTTTGAGCGCGGCATATAACGGTTGCATGATTTGAGCTGCGTGGGGCAGGAATCGGTTATAAAAATTCACCATCCCCAAGAATTCCTGTAGTGATTTGACCATTTGTGGACGGGGAAAATCCGCTACCGCGCGTACTTTATCTGGTAACGGAACCGCTCCCTCCGGGGAGACGCGGTGACCCAAAAAATCGATCCGCTCGACGCCGAACTGGCACTTGGCTGGGTTAACTATTAAGCCGTGCTCTCCCAGCCTCCTAAAAACTGCTGTGAGGTGCGTTTCGTGTTCGTCCTCTGAAGTACTCGCGACCAAAATGTCGTCGAGGTACACAAACACGAAAGGGAGATCGCGTAACACGGCATCCATCATCTGCTGAAATGTTTGCGCCGCCCCTTTGAGACCAAATGGCATGCGTAAAAATTCGAAAAGTCCGAACGGGGTTATTACCGCTGTTTTAGGAATGTCCTCCGGTTGGACTGGGACTTGGTGATAGCCGCGAACCAGATCAATCTTTGAAAAAATGCGCGCCCCCGCCAGGTGCACCGAAAGATCCTGAATATGCGGGATGGGATAACGATCGTGCGCCGTAGCGTTGTTTAGCCTGCGGTAATCCCCGCACGGTCTCCAGGAGCCATCGGCTTTCGGTACCATGTGCAGCGGCGAAGCCCACGGGCTCTTCGACCTACGAACGATGCCTAGCCTCTCCAGGCTGGCGAACTCCTCGCGCGCAATGGCGAGCTTAACTGCATCCAAGCGCCGAGCTTTTGCAAACACGGGAGGACCAGATGTGGGGATAAAGTGTTTCACCCCGTGCTTCGCGACCGTCGCTGAAAAAGTGGGCACAGTGAGCGCTGGAAATTGGGTGAGGAGTGTGTGAAACTTACCACCTGCTGTAGCGACGTGGGTCTGTACTGGTGGCGGGGACACTCGAGCTGAACAGGGGAGAGAGTAAAAAGAGAGTGCATTTACCAGCCGTCTATTAGCAAGATCAACTAACAGATTGTGTGAACACAAAAAATCCGCGCCCAACATGTTGAAACTCACCGCCGCTATTACAAAAGTCCATTCATATGTGCGGCCATGTAAGCACAAAGGCAAGGTCCTTCTCCCGTAGGTGTTGATGTTCGAGCCATTTGCCGCTGTAGCTCCGCTACCGTGGGGTCCAGCCACCCGGTCCGCGTATGTTGGGGTGATGAAGCTCACTTGTGCTCCGGTGTCGATGAGGAACTCTCGTCCGGAGCGCGCATCCGTGATGTAGAGCAGCTTGCTGCGTTCTCCGAGGGTCGAAGCTGCTAGCGACCCCCGGTCTTGCCGTTTCCCGAACTCCTGAAGCTGCAGGGCGGCACACAACTCACAAAGTGTTCTATTGGATTGCATCATTGATATTAAGTTGTGGTTAAGCCAAAATTTTCTCCACTTAAATGAAGAAAAAACAGAATGTATTGTGTTTGGGGATACTGTAACGGCTGGCTTTGGTACCCTCTCTTTAAGGCTCAGTTCAGCTGTCAGAAATTTGGGGGTGATTTTTGACAGCCATTTAAAATTTGATAAACAGATTGACAATGTAGTCAAAATGAGCTTTTATCAATTACGTTTGTTATCCAAAGCCAAACCTTTCCTGAGCCGTCATGATCTTGAGATAGCCATCCATGCTTTAGTCACGTCTCGACTTGATTACTGCAATGCACTTTATGTTGGCATCTCTCAGTCTTCTCTTGGCCGCCTTCAACTTGTGCAAAATGCAGCGGCCCGTCTTTTGACCAACACACCTAGGCGAGAGCACATTACTCCGATCCTTTTTTTACTTCATTGGCTTCCAGTCCATTTTAGAATTAATTTTAAACTTTTGCTTTTTGTTTTTAAAGCTCTTAATGGCCTTGCTCCGGTTTATATGTCTGAGGTTTTGACTGTCCGTGACCAAGGCAGAGCTTTGAGGTCATCCAATCAGCTTTTGCTGGATGTGCCTAGGTCAAGGTATAAACATTGGGGTGACCGAGCCTTTTCTGTTGCTGCCCCCAGGCTCTGGAATAAGCTCCCCCCAGACCTACGTGCTATCTCTGACCTGACCCTTTTTAAATCTGAACTTAAGACATATTTGTTTAGGATGGCTTTTAATACCCAGTAGTGGTGATATTTGGGGCTGCACGGTGGCGCAGTGGTTTAGCACTGTGGCAGCACAGTTTTACCCTCGGCCGGGGGATCGCGGGGATCATGAGATCGTGGGTTCGATCCCAGCCCCCGACCAACAGTGAGCTGTGTGGAGTTTGCATGTTCTCCCCGTGTTGCGTGGGTTTACTCCGGGATTTCTCCGGTTTCCTCCCGCATACCAAAAACATGTAGGTTTAGGGGCGCTCGCGCACGCAGCGACCAGCAGCCGGTGGCTTGTCACCAGACGCAAACCAAATCTACCTACGGGTACAAATAAGTAACAAAAAAAAAAAAAAAAAAAAAATTTATCTTGGCATTTGTTTTTATTTTATTTTTAGGTTGTTTTTGTTTATGTTATTTGTTTTTAATGCTCTGTGTGTTTTTAATGCTGTTTATTTTTTGTAAAGCACTTTGGTCACCTACGGGTTGTTTTAAAGGGCTATATAAATAAAGTACATTACATTACATTACATTACACCTGCGTGCCTTCTCTGCGAACCTCCGATGGTAAAAGCAGAGATCTTCTCCTCCGCTGTGTCGTGTCCGCGCCTCTGCCGCCGGACCATTGGCTCCACCTCGTCGCGGCCGTGCTGCTGCCGTCGTCGGCCAGTCTGGGTCTGCCGCCTCTGGCTCCCCGCTGTCTCGGGTCGCCGCTGTGGTTGCTTGCCCGCCGCAGGCGTCCAGGATCCCATCTGCTTTCTGGGCCAGCTCCCAGAACTCCTCCAGGGTGTGACACTTTTTGCCGGCCAGCGTGCTTCTCACATGCTTCGGGAGGTTGGAGAGGAAGATGAACTGAAAAATGAAATCATCGTTGTCCAACCCTCTCAGCTGTATCATCTCCTCCATCAGGGTGCTCGGCCTGTGTCCTCCTTGGTCTAGCAAAGACAGGATCCTCCTCGCCCTCACTTCGGCCGAGGGGGTGAAAAACTTGATGAGGGTGGATTTCAGCTTGCCGTTCCTGTCGGTCGCGGGTGGCTGCTCCACCAAGCTCTGCACGCACCGAGCTGTGCTGTTGTCCAGTTTAGCGATGACATGGTGGAACTTAGTGTCATCCACCGTTACTCTTGCGAGCGCGAACTGCGACTCTGCTTGCAGAAACCACGACCGTGGGTTATCCTTCCAGAAATCAGGCAGCTTAACGGCCACTGCGCTCGCCAGCTCTGAGCGCTGTGAGTCCGGGACCCTGAGACCTTCTTTGTTCATTCTCAACGTCGTCAGTCATCAATGTGGGGAGACTTGAATAACGAAACCGAATTGCATTTAATTCCAGTTTATTTCAAGTAATCATCCCACTGTCTGCTCTCATTCCTGAGCAGCGAACAAAGAGGGTGAATACACCAAAGTTCTCCCTTTTAAACATTCTCACATCAAACCATTTCCCTCGCAGGGGAAATCACACATCTCTACCAAAATCCCTTTATTCACATTCATTAACCTTTTATTTACATAACTCCCCCTTCTCTCCTCTCGAGGCTCAGCGGTCAGGAAGTCTTCTGTCCCCTGTCCTCCGCAGGGGGTCCAGGCTCTGCGGCTCCGCACCGCAGGGGACTGCAGCTCTGTGGCTGTCCTTCATCGTGAGGTTAAATCACATATGCAGTGTCCAACATATACATGTCTAACAACACAGCCATACTAGGAACATTAAGAGTTTAATTTCTGCAACAAGTAGAATTTTTGTTGTCCACGCTTATCAACTGCCTCTGTGTTGGCCATGAACTTCATCTGAGAGTCAAACACTTTTCCCAGATATTTGTAGGTCTCCACTAGTTGAACTTCCTCTCCATGTATAATACTAGGTTCAGACACTCCTGTGTCTTTCCGAAAGAAAATAATCATCTCTTTTGTTTTAGTGACATTTAAATTGAAGAAGTTCTTGTTACACCATTCCACAAATGAAGACAGGGCAGAGCCATGATCAGTCTGTGATTCCTGAAGAAGAGACAGCAGGGCTGTGTCATCAGAAAATTTCACCAGATAGCTGTCCTCTTGAGAGTATCTGCAGCTGTGACTATAAATGATAAAAAGCAGAGGTGAAAGGACACAGCCCTGAGGGGAACACATATTGGAAATGGTAAGATTGTAGAGGGAAAGAAAAGGATGTGAGGCACGGTACAAGCATAGGATGACACAGAATCTTTATTATCCCTCTAACAACATGTACAGCCATGGCCGCGCTGGGGCTTGGAAGCCCTCTCTAGTCTCTCTGCACTCTGCTTTTATACTTTTATTCCTCATGCATTGAGACTGGAGCTGCTGACATTATGCATATTGTTTGGACAAAGAGAATGTGTGGCACAATTATAGCACTTGTTACATTACAATACATCCACCCCCCTGCACTTCATGCTGCAGCTGGGTGCAGTGGGGGGCGAAACGCGCATCTTTGTCCATTGGCTTCAAGTAAATTTTCCTCTCCCGGGAGGTGAATAGAGCTACTGTCCTGTTTGATACCTCCCGGAGGCACTTTCTCTGTCAGTCCATTATTCAGTCTCTCTTCCTACTTCTGGGTGTGAGAGAACCCCAGACTTGTATATTGTGTCCCCCCCCCCCAGCCCCCCCCCCCAGAACACCCAGAAGGGGCTGTAACCCCCCAGGCCTTTGAGCTCAAATCGGCGCCCATGGCTGCTGCAGCGGGGGGTTGTCGCTCCAGTAGCACCGTCCTGCTGGTG
Organism: Pholidichthys leucotaenia; assembly: GCA_020510985.1. Classification (NCBI taxonomy): domain Eukaryota; kingdom Metazoa; phylum Chordata; class Actinopteri; order Cichliformes; family Pholidichthyidae; genus Pholidichthys; species Pholidichthys leucotaenia. The sequence goes on from CM035841.1 coordinate 65,938,485, forward strand.
AAGTGTATCGGAGGGCATGTCAGTCTGTGGGGGGAAAGGGGGAGGGGAGGAACCGTTTCTGCTCCATTCCAAGTTTCAACACGTTGAACAGCCGTGGTGTGTGGGTGCACGGGATCCGATGCACATCATGCTTGACAGAAACAATGCCGGCAATTGGCAAGCTTTTTGGGACGGAGGTGTGGGAAGAGCAATGTGGAGGACGAGGGGGAGGTGGGGAAAACAATGGAGGACCGGTCCGGGACATGAAAAGCCTCTGGGCCGTGCAAAAATTGTGTGTAGATCAGCCTCGGGTGCGGGAATTTTCTGGTAAACTTCCCGTGCATCCACAGTGGCTGCAAAAACGTAAACTCTGTTGACTCCTCCTCGGTGCGGAGCTCTGTCCTGAAAGGATCTGGGGAAGGCGATCGGCCCAATTTCCCAAGGATGCGTAGTGGCTGAAAAAAACTTAAGCTGTGTCAGGGAAACTGCCATATCTGCTTTAGGTGCGGGGGCAGTCCTAAAGGCTGCGGGGAAGGCAATCACCCCAATTCCCCGGGGATGTGCAGTGGCTGAGAAACAAATATAAGTCCTGTGGGTGACGCTGCCTGACTCCTTTAGGTGCGATGCGCAAGCCTATAGGATCTGGGGATTGCGATTGGTCCTGTTCCCTGGGGATGTGAAGCGGCTGAGGACAATATATAGTTTCTTTGAGCCAGTTTGTCCCTGGTGCATGGCGCGTGGCGCAGTGACCACGTAGCTGTAAGTTGTGCTATCCTCCTAATCCTGCGGCATGCGCACGGGGCTTCTGTGTGCCGAAACCCCGCTGTCGGGAGGTGAAGCCAGGGTTGGGGAGCTTGAATGAAACAACGCAGACAGTGCTGATCTTCTCCTTCGAGGCTGTTTCTGTGGGTTTGCTTGTCTCGCTGTCGATTAAGCAGACATTCCATGAAATGACTCTGATCTCTGATGGGGATGATGCAGAGTACAGAGGACTTATCCAGAACTTTGTGGGCTAGTGCCTATGGAACTGCCTCCAGATCAATGTGAGGAAAACTAAGGAACTGGTGGTGGACTGCGTTAGGCGAGGACAAACCCCCCCCCACAGCACCAGTAAACATCCACGGAACAGACATTGAGATGGTCCCTGGGTGTTCACCTGAACAATAAACTGGACTGGTCACACAACACCAACGCGCTCTACAAGAAGGGGCAGCACAGGCTGTACCTCCTGAGGAGACTCAGGTCTTTTGAGTCCAAGGGGCACTCCTGAAGACCTTCTACGATTCCGTGGTGGCATCAGCCATCACATTTGGAGTGGTCTACTGGAACAGTGGCATCACAGCCGCCAACAGGAAGAGACTGAACAGGCTGATCAAAAAAGTCAGCTCTATTCTGGGGCGCCACCTCAACCCAGTGGAGGAGATAGGAAGGAGGAGGATGGTAGCTAAGCGGTCATCTCTGCTGCAGTCCGAGTCCCACCCCATGTGGGACACGCTGAACACACTGAGGAGCTCATTTAGTGGTAGGCTATGCCATCCTAAGTGCTCGAGGGAGTGGTTCTGCACGTCCTTCCTACCTACGGCTGTCAGACTACACAATCTAACCAGTGATGCTCGTAGAGGTCCTATTAAACATACTAAATGTCACAGCTTTGTACAATAGAGATTGTCTGCTCCAATACACAACTGAGACAATTACAATTATTGTCGAGGGTGGTCTAGCTGCAATGCTCCTGCACTGTGTATGCAACTGTGAGATCGCCAGTCCATCGCAGGGCCAACACAGAAAGACAGACAACCATTCACTCTCACAGTCATACCTAAGGACAATTTAGAATCCCCAATTTGATGCCAATTAACCTAACCTGCATGTTTTTGGCATGTGGGAGGAAACCGGAGAAATCCCGGAGTAAACCCACGCAGACACGGGGAGAACATGCAAACTCCACACAGATCATTGTTGGTCGGCAGCTGGGATCGAACCCAGGATCCCCAGGCCAAGGGTGAGTTGCTGTGCTGCCGCAGTGCTAACCACTCCGCCACCATGCTGCCCTATCAGATAAATCCTGTAATAAAAAGACTTAACAGTTGAAAGACATGCCCAGCTGTATGCACGGTGGTTCAGGATAATGAATGAAACTGCATACCCATCTACTCAAGATGGCGACCGGGATGGTCACACTTTTTCAGTGCTGAGACAAAGTCACTGATTTTGCCATTAAAAGTGGCTGGCCTGCAGCGATTGGCGCTCGTGGCGAACACGCACGGGCTGAATTGCCACCTCCGTTGGATTGCCCTTTAATCGCCTTTCTCCAGCGACTTCCTGCGCCTTCCTGAAGCGATTGCTAAGCTAACACTAGTTAGCTTAATGCTACCTGAAGCGATTGCTAAGCTAACACTAGTTAGCTTAATGCTGGCGCCAGTCTCTAAATAACTAACCTACAGCGATCGGATATACCTCCGGTGGATTACCCCTTTGATCGCTTTTATCCGGCCACTGTGAGTAAACTGACCAGCGATTCCAGCGCTTCCTTGTGATTCACTGATGTGCCCTACCTGAAGCGATTGCTAAGCTAACGCTAGTTAGCTTAATGCTGGCGCCAGCCATTCCACCTAACACCAGCCTGAATCAAAGCCCAGCTGCGAGGCCCAGCGGAGATACTACCAGGCAGGCGGCTATTTGTTGACGGGGCTCAGCAGAGATTTCACCCAGGCAGACGGCGGTAGGCGGCGGTGCCCAGCGGAGGACTTACCGTGACTGCAGCGGCGGTGTGCGACGAGACTACCCGAAGCGATTGCTAAGCTAACGCTAGTTAGCTTAATGCTGGCGCCAGTCATTCCACCTTACACCAGCCTGAATCGAAGCCCAGCTGCGAGGCCCAGCGGAGATACTACCAGGCAAGCGGCTATTTGTTGATGGGGCTCAGCAGAGATTTCACCCAGGCAGACGACGGTAGGTGGCGGTGCCTAGCGGAGGACTTACCGTGACCTCAGCGGAGCTCGGTGGCAGCGGCGGTGTGTGACGAGACTCGGTTGGAGGAGCGGGACGGGAGACCAGTTACGGCGACTATGAGCAACGAGACCAGCAACGGAAGGGGCTAGTTGGCTAGCTGAGGCCCAGCTGGATTCGAGGACGATCGGATCAGATTCTGGCGATATAAGCAGAATTTATTTTACTATCCACAGATTTTCTTTTTCCTTCTTTCCAAGAAAGACTGAAGATGGCTGCCACCGGATTAAAAAGTGGGCTGATGGGCACCACTAATAAGCCTTCTCTACTTCTCTACTTCCTCTTCGTTTTGTCTTTGTGTGTCTGGACCTGCAACAAGAAGGATTTTCCGACAAACTCAACCAAAGGTGAAGTTAAAAAGTTTTATCTGTATGGATTTGGGCTTGGACATCTCACCCTACACTCTATGTGGTCTTTAAAAGCCCTGAGCAAAAACTTCCAAATTAAGGCAAACATGGCTGTTAAGCAAAAATCACAATATGGCAGAGGATATACAATTAAAGTTCTGTTAGTTCTGCTACTTCTGGCAGGAGATATTCACCTTAACCCTGGACCTGCCACTATTAAACAGCAGACCACTGGGTTAGCACAAAACCGAGCTGTACAAAAGCAAAAACAACATTTATTTTTCCAAACTGTTAATCATGCACGAGTTCTTTGGGACACCAAGGCTAAACCAAAGGGGATCCTCGGCGGTCATTTAAACATACGGAGCATAATCCCCAAAAGAGATGAGATTTCGGTGTTGCTGTTGGACTCAAATCTGGACTACCTTTGTCTCTCAGAAAGCTGGCTACACAGGAACATAGACACTAATATGATCGATATTGTGGGCTACCAGTGTTTTAGAAAAGACAGGCAGGTAGGGAGGGGAGGAGGTGTTTTAATTTACATCAAAGAGAAATATAAATGTCAACTGGTTGATTTGAATACTTCACTTGAATGTTTAGCTGTTAATGTATGTCTCTCTCCGGTAATGAATTTCAACATTGCAGTAGTGTACAACCCACCGTCACACAACTCTTCCTTTTATAATGAATTAAGTGATCTGGTTAAACAACTTGAGAAGAACAGAGAAACAATAATTCATGGTGACTTTAATATCAACTGGTCTGATAAAAAAGACAAACAAAAACTGAAAAGCCTCATGACTAAATTTAATTACCAGCAAATCATCAAAGGACCCACCAGGATAACCAAACAATCCAGAACACTTATTGACATGGTATTTACTAATAAACCAGAACGAATAACCAGAACCTATAATCTTGTAACTGGTCTCTCAGATCATAACATGGTTCTTGCTGTCAGGAAACGCGACTACAGTATTTTGGGGGAGTCGATATTGACAAATCAAATTTTATTATCCCCAAATCAAAAAATGAGGAGTTTGAACATTACTTAGAGAATCAAAATTGGGAGCAGCTCATGTCAACATGTGAAGTAGATGATTGTTGTAATTTTATAACTGCAACAATCACAAAGTGTATAGAAAAATTTTCAAAGCAAATTAAAAGTAGACAACAGAAGATTAGCCTACCATGGTTAAATAATGAAATAAGAAAACGTATGAAGAGGCGAGACTATGCACTGAAAACATCACTAACCTCCAAACTACAAAATGATCACCTTGTGTACAAAAGTTTAAGAAATAAAGTGGTACATGAGCTGCGAAAATCAAAAATATCTTATTACAATAAACTGATAGATCATGCAAAGGGTAACAACAGTTCCCTATGGAGGCATTTAAATAACTTAACTAATAAAAAAAACGATCAGAAGGGGGTAAAGGAACTTAGAATCAATGGCAAGACCGTCAGTGACAAGGCTACTTTGGCAAATGAATTTAATTCACACTTTGTGGGCTCTGTGGAAGACTTAACAAAAATTTTTGTGCTGCCAAATGTGCTCAACAACACAAATTCCATACTTCCAACAGATACTTTTCACATCGATGAGGTAAATGAGAAGTTAATTGCTGGTATTGTTAAAACACTGTCAAACTCAAAAACTAATGATATCGACAATATGAGCACCTCCTTTCTCAAAATGCACAGCAAAATATTAATCAAACCACTGACTCATCTCATTAATCTCTCCATTAGGTCTAGTACATTTCCATCTGGCTGGAAAAAAGCTGTCGTCATACCAGTTCATAAATCAGGCAGTAAAGACGATATATGCAATTACCGCCCAATCTCTTATCTTACCAGTCCTATCTAAGGTTCTTGAAAAAGTTGTAGCTACACAGCTGATAGACTACTTACAAGACAGTCAACTTCTTCATCCACATCAATTTGGTTTTAGACCAGGATACTCAACAGAAACAGCAAATTGTTGCCTTATTGAAAACGTCAAACAGTCCTTGGACAGGGGTAATGTGGTAGGAGCTGTTTTTCTAGATCTCAAAAAGGCTTTCGATACTGTAAACCACAGTTTGCTTTTATCCAAAATGGTATCTTTTAACTTCTCCCCAAATACATTAGAATGGTTTGCATCTTATCTCCAGAATAGAGAACAGTGTGTAAAAGTTCACCAGGATAAATCCTCATTTTTAAACAACCGCATGGGTATCCCACAAGGGTCCATTCTTGGTCCTTTACTTTTCAGCATTTTTATTAATGACTTGCCGTTACACTGCTCAGCTGCAACATGCCAACTTTATGCAGATGATACAGTTATTTACACAGCTGCCAAGACTCCAGCACAGGCTGCAGATGTACTGTCTACAAGTATGGTTGATGTCCAAGAGTGGCTCCTCAAGAACCATCTATTGCTGAACTTTCAGAAAACAGTCTCAATGTGCTTTTCAATCAAAATATGTAACCTGCAACATTTTAAAGTTAATATACATGATCATGACATCAGTTTAGCTACAGAATTCAAATACCTTGGCATTGTACTAGATCCTCAACTCAAATTTAATCTTCATATAAAGAAAATTTCAAAAACAGTAAAAAAAAATCTGAACTGCTTTAAATTAATTAGATATTACATACCTTATGAAGCAGCTGCACTGTATATGCATTCTATGGTTTTTTCTCATATATCATACTGTTTGACAGTCTGGGCTCAAGCAGCCCCTTCCACAATAACACATATAGGTTCATTATATAATCAAACCCTAAAAATCTTGGACAAAAAGCCCATTAGGTGGCATCACTGTAATGTTTTAAAAAAATACAACCTATTGAGTTTTGAGAGCTTCATTGACCTCTGTCTTCTGAAATTAACGTTCAAATGTTTCCATAAATCAGCACCCGAGCCACTTGCTGGTTTCGTCCAAAGACAGGACAGCAGCAGAGCCACCAGGAGTTCTGTTAACAATAACTGTAAAATATTCCACCGCAGAACCACATTTGGACAAACAGCTTTCTCTATAAAGGGCAGTCACATCTGGAACACAATGCCAAATGAAATTAAAATAATAACGGACTTTAAAACATTCACTAAAAATGTTAAAAACTGGCTGAAAAATAAACAAGAATGTACTCATGTATGAATTAATTGTCTGCAAAGTGAGAGTGAATGAAGGGAAGGAATAAATGTGTTTGTTTATAGTGAGTGACGGAGGGAGGAAGGCCTGAAATAGGCAAATGTGAGTTATGTTATATGTGTTAAATGTGAGTCAGGCTGTTATATTTGTGTATTTATAATATTTATGTTAAATGTGAGTCAGGCTGTTATATTTGTGTATTTATAATATTTATAATTGTGTATTTATAATTTTTCTGCATTGATGTATGTGGTTATTGTGTATATTTTTTATCTTGATTCTTTTTTCTAAAGCCCATCCAGGGACAAGAGTTGCAAATTAGCTAATAGCTATACACTCTATGTGCAACACATCAGATTGATTGTCTTTGATTAATTGTCTATGTTTATTGCACTGTCCCTGTCAAATAAACTAATCTACTACTACTACTACATACTGTATGTATATTTATGTACTGCTTTGTCTAACCAGTTATCTTATCTTATTTACTATTATTCTAGGAAGCCCTCTCCAGTCTGTCTGCACTCATCTTTTATACCTTTATTACTCATGCATTGAGACTGGAGTTGCTGACATTATGCATGTTGTTTGGACAAAGACAACGTGTGGCACAATTATCATAACACTTGTTACATACATTACAATACATCCACCCCCCTGCACTTCATCCTGCAGCTGGGTGCAGTGGGGGGCAAAAGGTGCGTCTTTGTCCATTGGCTTCATGTAAATTGTTCTCTTCCCTGGAGGTGAACAGAACTACTGTCCCGTTTGATACCTCCCGGAGGCGCTTCCTCTGTCAGTTAATTATTCAGTCTCTCCTCCTACTTCTGGGTGTGAGAGAACCCCAGACTTGTGTATTGTGTCCCCCACAAGATCAGACATAAGACCGTTAACACGTCAGTTAAAAAGTTTAAAAGCAATAATGAATTTTGATCAGGTAACCTAAAAATAACAAATCAATCAATCAATTAAAATATGTGGCTGTATCTTATTAAAAGCAGAATAAAAGTCTGCAAATAAAAGCCTGACATGAGATTTGGGCTTCTCAAGGTGTTTGTGTGCTCTATATAAAGTAAAAAGCTTTGCATCGTCCACCCCTTTGCCATCTTGATATGCAAACTGCAGTGGATCTAGCTGGTCCTTGATTAAGGAAACCACATTATCTTTCAGGATCCCCTCAAAGGTTTTCATCACAAGAGATGTAAGTGCAGCTGGTCAGAATTCATTCAGATCTGTTGGGTTTCTTGTTTTAGGGACTGGTATTATTGTAGATGTTTTCCATATTTTTGGTATCTGGCCACTATCTGCACACATTTGAAAAAGTGGGGAAAAAACCTCACTCAACTGTTCTGCACAGTAACACAGTGTGCGTCCACATATGGCATCTGGGCCAGCAGCCCTTCTAATGTTCACCTTTTTGAACAAGGATGTCACTTGTTTTTGTGTTAGGAAAATAACTTTTTGGTTCAAGAGATTTTCTTAATGAAGAAATATCCTACAGAAAGTTGGACCTCGCAAAGCATAGAAAAAATGAGTTAAAAGCATTTGGCAAATTAAAATCAGCCACGTTATTTACATAAATGGGCTGCCTGGTATTACAGGAATGTTGAGTCACATTGGCCATGCGTTTGAGTCCCTGACAAGCTATTCTCAGATCACCCCTACTACACTGCTCCTCTATTTTCTGTCTGTAGTGCATTTTAGCTTTCCTTATCTTGTTTCTTACTTCCCTTGAGACAAGTTTTTTCTCCTGAGGACCACCAGTGTAAAATGACTTGTGATGCCAGACATTTTACACTTATGATGCCTTTCATCACAGGCATCATAAAAAACACTTCCAGTTCATGCAGTCCAAGCATGCCTACAGTGAAGAAATCCTCTCTTCTCTCCAGGTTTTCACTGCCTTCTCTTTGCTCTCTAGACGTCTGAAGGAAGGTGTGCACACTGGCATTGGGTAGACACTTATTATGATAGGAGGCTCCCAGTGAAGGCATGGGCAGGGATTTAGAAGCCCCTTTTACAGACCCATAACAAAGATCAATCTTGATGCTTTTTGTGTTATAGCACAAGTCACACACTTCATGTTTTCAATGAAGTATTCAAATTACAGTGGTTAAAATCTCCCAAGTATAAATTTTGGTTCCTCTGGACAAAGTGTGTCATGTTTATGTGACATGAGCAATCAGCTGAGCAGCAGCTGACACATTGATGTGTGGATGACTATAGTCGTGAAAAAATTAGGACACCCCATTAAATATTCAATTGTTTGTTAATAAATATTCACATATCCAGCCTTGTTTTTGTTTTTATTTGCATTTTTTAACATTTATTTTAGCCATTTTAAGTGGGAATGAATGTGGGGGTGTCCTAACTTATTCCTCACTATTTTTTTAGAATTACATTTTACAGAAAATTTGAAAAAGTCTTGAATTCATTTTTAATTGTTTCGGTGTATTACATGAATCTCCCAGTATTTTTAACATTGGTATTAAATATCCATATGTCCAAAAATTGTCCACACACAAGCTTATACAAGGTGTCCGAATTTTTTCACATGACTGTACTCATCACTCATCATAGCAGTCTGTCAGGGGCGACAATGACTGTTTTATTTAGGTCTGATCAAATTCTTCCACGCAGCTCTGTCCTTCACCCTCCACACACTAGCATATAAAACAACTGTTGAGCTCACGAGGCAGGGAGAAGGGACAAAGTGAGATTGTCAGTAGTTATAAATCCACAGTCCATATTCTTTCCTGGTCTGCCACAGCTTTACAGTGACTTTGGTTGACATTAGGGATGGGCATTCGGTGAAATTTTCTTCACCGATCGTCGGGAGAATTAATGATTAATAATCAGTTAATCTTTAACATTTTTAGGTAGGTAACAAGGCAGGTAGACTACATTAGAACATCAGGTATCAACAAGGAGAGCCGCACAACTCAAATCCACCTCTCTGGTTGGCTCGGCTCGGGAATCTCGCAAGCTGATTGGCCGAGATGTTTCACCCTGCAAGCTGATTGGCCGAGACGTTTTACCCAGCTTCTCTCCCTGCCGAGCGGCCACCCAACAAACGAAGACCGCATTCATTGCTGTTTATCGCTCGTGTTGCTTAGTCTAGCCGCGTGGAACTTTTTGTTGTTCTCTTGTGCCATTTTGTGCGAAATAGTCTTCCCGTCGAGCCACTACGCCGCCTCCTGCAGCTTCCCTCGACGATCCTGCGCCTCTAGCACCTGAGGAGCAGTAAAGCTCTCATTAACCTGTGCAGTAAATCATCTTTATCTTGAGTTACGCATCTTGTTATAAGAATAAAAGAGTTCTAAAAACATATTTATGTACACTTTATTTACATCTACGTATGTATGTACACTTACACACACACACACGTATCATATGAGAGAGAGCGTGAGAGAATGAACGTACGTATTATTTATGGGTGACGCGATAAGTGAGGGATCACTGTACTCTTATGTATTGAGAATAATAATAAAAAAAATACAGAGTGTTTTTCTTCGAGGATGAATTTATTAACAAGACAAGTTTGCAGTAAAACTTGAACACATGCGCATTGCGCAAACAAAGGAGGCTTCAAGTTGCGAGCCAGACAATAACGGGAGACACATACAGGACACATAACGGAACATATATTTCTTTCTTTTGTATGCTGCATTGCAGTGATTGCAGTACACCTGGTCATTTTTTAAATTAAAATGGTCCCACGCAACATTTCGCCGCAACCTCTTCATGATTTGGCGATTGCCCTACGGAAGCTCGCATGTATCAACTGAGGCACGCCAGGGTACGGCGATGGTGTAATGTTGCCCCCTGGTGCCCAAATTTTGCCAGTGGCACAGTTAAATGCATTGCATTGTTTGAGGACGGCCGTGCACTAGGCCTAATAACCTACATTCGGATTGTTTAAAAAAAAAAAAAACGGTTTGTCGACGAAAATGAACTTCCTCGGTGAAATTCTTAATGATCAATTATCGGTTAATCGGTTAATTATGCCCATCCCTAGTTGACATAAAAGCACATTTCTCCCCCTTGGCTATTCCTGGTGATCTGAGGACCGATCCAAACGAAGTGGGCTTCCAATCCCAATTATTGTCAGATCTTCATCCCGGTCCGACTCATTGAGCCATGATTCCGTGAAGGCAAGCGGACAAGTTTCACTGATTTCAGGCTTCAATTCCGCCCATGGTTCTAGTTCGTCGATCTTATTCCTGATAGACTGTACATTTGACAGCAGGATCATAGGATGTGGGGGTAAGCAAGTAAGTACCTGCACTTATATAGCGCTTTTCTAGTCTCAAAAAGACCACTCAATATCTAGGGACAATTTAGAATAACCAATAATCCTAGTAGCTTGCGGCGTCATTTAACCAGAGATTCTTAAATCTCTGGCGTACCCCTCAGGGAACGGTTTTGGCTCCCTTCCTGTTCACCCTTTATACTGTGGACTTCTCACACAACACAACACTCTGAAATCTACAGAAGTTCTCTGACAACTCTGCGATCGTCGGCCTCATCTCCAACGGAGATGAAGCTGAGTACAGAGGACTTATCCAGGACTTCGTGGACTGGTGTCATCGGGACTGCCTCCAGATCAATGCGAGGAAAACTAAGGAGCTGGTGGTGGATTGGCGCAGGCAAGGACAACCCCTCACAGCACCGGTAAACATCCAGGGAACAGACATTGAGATGGTGACATCCTACAAGTGCCTGGGTGTTCATTTGAACAATAAACTAGACTGGTCACACAATATCGACGCACTCTACAAGAAGGGACAGCGCAGGCTGTTCCTACTGAGGAGGCTCAGGTCTTTTGGTGTACAAGGAGTGCTCTTGAAGACATTGTATGACACGGTGGTGGCATCAGCCATCACTTTTGGAGTGGTCTGCTGGGGCAACGGCATTACAGCAGCCAATAGGAAGAGACTGAACAAACTAATCAAGAAAGCTAGCTCTGTCCTGGGGCAATGCCTTGACCCAGTGGAGGAGATGGGGGAGAGAAGGATGGTGGCTAAACTGTCATCTCTGCTGGAGTCCGAGTCCCACCCCATGCAGGACATACTGAACGCACTGAGGAGCTCATTTAGCAGTAGACTACATAATCCTAGGTGTGCGACCAAGAGGTTTCGCAGGTCCTTCCTACCTATGGCTGTCAGACTGTATAACCTAAGCAGGGCTGCTTGCAGAGATGGCAAAAAAACGTGACAACCTAATAGTATTGAATGCAAAAGACGCAACAGACTTACACAAATGGTCCTCTCCAGTATACAACTAGGACAATATCAGTCGCTATGGAGGGTGACAATATGTATGGGTACATATTCATACCATGTAGGGTAACTAAATAGACGGTTATGCTGTTTATTCCATCTAGCTACAATGCTCCGCACTGTGTGTATATATATATATATGTAAATATGTATATTCACCGCTCTTATTTTCTTATCTTCTAAATTATTGCTCTGAGTGTTGCTATCCCTGTGCTTTTGCAATCCTGGAATTTCCCCATTGTGGGACTAGTAAAGGCTTATCTTATCTTATCTTATCTTATCTTATCTTATCTTAGACCACCTCTTCTTCCTCTTTTCCATGTTGTGATCGACCTGCACAGTTCCCTTGGGATACTGGCTGGTATCACCCCGGCTGTAGAGGTCCGAAAGGAGAGAATAAAGTCCCGACACAGGCTGTGTCTCAGTTGAGGTTCTGCATCCTCCAAGTGCACATTTCAAGGCCAGATACATCACTGTGCTGCGTCGAAGGCTGTCCTATTTCGTGGGCTCCTTCACATGCGGCCAACAAATGCAGCCTTCAAAACCCTGAAAACGGAGGATACATGAAGAGTATCCTTATGGCCCTGACATATCCCAGCATTCAGCGTGTGGCTCAGCCTGACGTTTTTTTTCTCGGCTCAGGCAGAAGCGGACCGAAGTCAGAAACGGTTCAAAGTAAGTTTTTGCTTGAATTATGCAGCGGTTTGAACATGAAAACACCAATAATCCAGAAAACAGCAACATCTGATTATTTAAGCTCATGTTACGTGACATTATTTTTTTCTGATATGCTGTATGCTTCGCTTAATGTATTAAGTAAACATGTTGAATGGTTATTTTTTCTGAAGTCAAACCTTTTTTTCCCCCATTAATGTCAGTTTGTTAACCAGTGTCAGTAATATAAAAATACAGGATGGCGTGGTTGAAATAACTTGCTTTAAGATAACTTTTGAAGTCCTGCAGTGACATCAGGAAGTTGGTGTTATTTATTTGCTTATCAAGCGGAAGAAGATGAATGAATGAATGTGGTGTTGTAAAAAAAAAACAGCTAAGGTTATTTTTAAAGAAAACAGAGCAGTTAATGAAGCTGATGAAATTAATGAAGCAGTTAATGAAGCTTGTAGGCTGCGGCCTACAAGGCTTCAACACCTGAATTGAGACACAACCAGAGAGTGATTCTCTCCAGTGCCCAGCGTTCCTGCTCCACACCATGACAGGTGGAGAAGCATAGAAGTAGCATCGCCACATAAAGTACAAAACACTTGACATGTGTTCCCATAAACCGCATTGTTTTATCACTGAAGTTTTCTCACAGATAACATGACAATCGAGTAGACCCGATGTTTAAAAACCTGATTAAAACTGGTTAGAAAACACTTAAAAGACAAAACGTACACTGGGTGACTCCTGGGTCGCACACAGTGAAGCGCCCCCGGAAGTCGCACAAATATCTTGTCTTTGTAGTATATTCAACTGGATACAGGTTTAAAAGCATTTGCAAATCATTTTATTTTGTTTTTAACTTTGCTTCCTTTCCCCAATAAATTTACAACCTTTTTCTTCCAAGTTTTCACCCTCCAAAACCAAAATCCAATGTCACTAATAACAGAGACAAAATAGTGTTGGAAAATGTCTTCATCTATCAGCTATCTCAATCAAGATGGCGCTGCGGACGGTTGCCACTGGCTTCTGCTCTCTGATGTTTTTGTTAATTATGTGTGTTTTCTTGGACTTTTGCTCTTCCGCCCAGATCACCTTTTCAAGGAAGGAACTACTTTCATTTAGACTATCTTCCAGTGCAACTTTTCCGCCAGTTTCTGCTGATTTGAAGTCTCTTCAGGAGATTTTAGTTTTGGGAGCAGCGGCCATTGGCACCGGCTGGAAACGAAGGCGGCGTGGTAAACGTGCCGGTGCGCTAGTCAGGCTGAGGAAACGAGGACATCGCACGCCGCTTCCATCGATCCATCTGGTGAATGTACGCTCTTTGGCGAACAAAATGGATAAGCTGCTGCTCCTGACCCACAAAAACTTGGATTTTAGCAGATCTGGCGCCCTGTGTTTCACGGAGTCCTGGCTGAGTGAACACATCCCGGACAGCGCGGTGCGCCTGGACGGATTCCAACTGTTCCGTGCTGATCGCAGCCGAGAATTCTCTGGAAAGACTAAAGGTGGTGGAATCTGCTTCTACATAAATGAAGGTTGGTGTACTGATGTCACAGTGTTAAAGAAGTCTTGCAGCCCTAACTTAGTAACAGTGTTGAAGAAGTTTTGTAGCCCTAACCTAGAGTCACTGTTCATAAACTGCAAACTCTTTTATTCACCGCGAGGGTTCTCCTCGTTTATTCTGGTCGGAATTTATATCCCGCCTGTTGCTTGTACAACGGAGGCCCTGCAGCACCTCGCTGACCAGATAGCAGACATGGAGGAAAAACATCCAGACTCTCTGCTTATCATTCTGGGTGATTTCAATAGAGCTAATCTCACAAATGAACTTCCTAAATACAGACAGCATATTAAATGTCCCACCAGGGACTCAAACACACTCGACCACTGCTACACAGTTTTAAGAAACGCTTATCATGCTGTCCCCCGTGCAGCTCTGGGATTTTCTGACCACTGTCTGCTTCATCTTATTCCAACATATAGACAGAAACTAAAAACTTCCAAGTCTATAATTAGGACTGTGAGGAAATGGACTGAGAAATCAAAGCTGGAGTTACAAGCCTGCTTTGATTGTACAGATTGGAGTATTTTTGAAGATGCAGCCACTAACCTAAATGAACTCACTGACTCTGTGACATCATACATCAGTTTTTGTGAGAACATGTGTGTGCAGACAAAGACTTTCTGCACATACAACAACAATAAACCCTGGTTCCCTCCTAAACTCAAGCAGCTACGTCAGACCAAGGAGGAGGCCTACAGGACTGGTGACTGGACTCTGTACAAGCGGGCCAGAAACATGCTGACAAAGGAGACCAGGCTTGCTAAGAGGTGCTACAGTGAGAAGTTACAACAAAACTTCTCAGCCAACAACTCTGCTTCTGTTTAGAGAGGCCTGCAGAATATCACCAACTACAGGAGACCATCCCCCCACCCTGTGTAAAACCTCCAGCTGGCTAACGACCTCAACAGCTTTTATTGTAGGTTTGAAAAGAATCTACAGTTCTCACCTCCCACCCACACAAAGGATTATCTTCAGCCCCAGGAACTCCATCCCTCCCCCACTCTGACCTCCCACCAGCACTAACGATCTGCGAAGAGGAGGTGCGCCGGGTCTTTCAGAGTCAAAAGATCAAGAAGGCTGCAGGACCTGATGGTGTGTCTCTGTCCTGCCTGAGAGTCTGCTCCGACGAGTTGGCCCCCGTCTTCACCCGGATCTTTAATAGATCACTGGAGCTGTGTGAAGTGCCTTCCTGCTTCAAACGCTCCATCATCATTCCAGTTCCCAAGAAACCCTCTGTTACAGGATTAAATGACTACAGACCTGTTGCCTTGACCTCTGTGGTCATGAAATCCTTGGAGAGATTGGTGCTGAACCACCTGAAGGTCGCCACAGGCCTCCTGATGGACCCACTGCAGTTTGCCTACCGGTCAAACAGGTCAGTGGACGATACAGTGAATATGGGACTACATTACATCCTACAACACCTCGACTCCCCAGGGACGTACGCCAGGATCCTGTTTGTCGACTTCAGCTTGGCGTTCAACACCATCATCCCAAGCATCCTTCATCAGAAACTCCTCCAGCTCAAGGTGCCCCCCTCCACCTGCCAGTGGATCTCCAGCTTTCTGACTGACAGGTGGCAACAGGTGAAGCTAGGGAGAATTACATCCAGCTCCCGAAAAATTAGTATTGGGGCCCCCCAAGGGTGTGTCCTTTCCCCACTGCTCTTCTCCCTCTACTCCAATGACTGCACCTCAGAGGACCCTTCGGTGAAGCTCCTGAAGTTTGCGGATGACACCACAGTCATCGGTTTGATTCGGGATGGTGATGAGTCTGCATACAGGCGGGAGGTGGAGCAGCTGATCCTCTGGTGCGGCCGGAACCATCTTGAACTTAACCCAGCCAAAACGGTGGAGATGACCGTGGATTTCAGGTGACACCCTCCTTCATTCCCCCCACTCACCATCCTTAACAGCACAGTGTTCACTGTGGATTCCTTCAAGTTTCTGGGTACCACGATCTCCCGGAACCTGAAGTGGTCCTCCCATATAGACACTGTCCGGAAAAAGGCCCAGCAGAGGTTGTTTTTTCTGCGTCAGCTCAAGAAGTTTGATTTGCCTCAGGAGCTGGTGGTTGTCTTCTACACCGCCATCATCTAATCTGTCCTCTGCTTTTCCATCACTGTCTGGTTTGGATCTGCCACTAAACAGAACAAGACCAGACTGCAGCGGATCATTAAGTTTGTGGAGAGGATCATTGGTACCGACCTACCCTCCATTGAGAACTTATATCGGTCCATAACCAGGAAACGGGCGGGAAACGTTTCTGCTGACCCATCACACCCCGGCCACAAACTGTTTGAACTTCTACCTTCTGGTCGACGTTACAGATCACTGAAGGCCAAAACCACCCGTCACAGGAACAGTTTCTTTCCTCAAGCCATCACTCTGATGAACTCCTAACATTCACCTAGTCCTACCTGTTGCTGTACTCATGACTTTTCATTCATTCTTACATTGCACATAACTCTCACACTGCATTTTACTCCATTCACATTATATCACTGAATCTGAGTTCATATTGAAATACTGTATGACTATATATTTTTGCAAGTGTGGATAGTCTGAGTAAATAACTGCACATATTCCTGTATATATTTGCATCCTTTTATAGAAAAGTGGCAGACTGTAATTTACTGTACATACTCTGTGTCATTGAAATCTTATTTAAATCTTATACCTGAACAACGAGAGCAAGTTTTTAGCCAAAGTCAAATTCCTTGTATGTGTTGTGCATACTTGGCCAATAAAGCTGATTCTGATTCATCCTCTTGATTCTTTCTTTTCTCACACAGTGAACACTGTGCCTTGTTCTTCTGGTTGAGAACCCATCATTCCTCTGGTGTTGGAGCAGCAGTGACCACACAACACGCTCGTCTGAAATTCTTCCACCACCATGTCCCCCGGGAGGAAGCAGATGTCCATCCAGGAAGGACAGGTATGGGTATGCCTGTGGTTCATCATCATCCACACTTTTACATTGCTGTGGTGCAGCAATTTCTGTTTTTGATGACATTTTTTGTTAGTAGGATTACAGAAAAATCTAATGGATGGTAAAGAGCAGAGGTCTGGAACCTTTCCCAACCAAAGAGCCATTTTGCCCGTCTCCTCCTAAAATAGAAGTAGCTGAAGGCCGCAACAGCAGTTTGACCTTTAAAATAAAAGTTACGTTGCTTATAAAGTTTTTTTTTATATATATATACATACAGTAGGTCTGAATATTATGTGGCATTAACAGGATTTCCTCAGGTAACATTTCCCGGTGGCGGCCCGCTACGCTTGAATATTTCCCACCACTCTATGAGGAAATATAAATTTAAGAAAAGAAAACGACGGAATGACAGTCCGCAAACGTGCACACAAACAACACGTGTGACCGTCATCCGCACGGAGTTCAGAAGTGCCACACCAGCGTGACCACTTCAGTCGCCAGTCAGATTGCCTCACAACTAGCGTCACTGTCCAAGAGAAGCATGAGCTTATTACAGTACTTTAAATGTGGGGAAAAAAGGCAGAAGAGGTATGTAAGCAGTAAAGGCATTTATCGTGGTTTTAACCCACTGGTAACGGGAGGAATAATGGAAGAGTCACTTAGCTAACGGGTGTGGTTAGGAGCTCGAGTTGGTTCATTTTGTCTTCTTTTTCATTAATTTTTTTTTGGTTTTGTTTTTCTTATTTCAGCCAAGAATGAAAAGGAGCTGTTTTTACCTTTACCTCAGTTAATATTAATTAACTAATTTTTTGTTCATTATTATGTACCGGGCAAATTAAGAGGACCGAAATTCACAAAGTCAGTGACTTTGATCCATCAGGAGCCTTCAGACAGACGAAACGTGCCAACATTTGGAGTTTAAAATAAGGGAGGTTTTTCCTGCTGTCTGGGTGGTGAGGAGATTTCGGAAAAAAAAAACCAAACAAAAACCTATAAATGTATAGAAATATTGCAACAGAAATAATTGCATATTTGGTCATTTAAGTTAATTTATTTTATTCAGTACAATTTTATTAATATTTTTTCTTTGAAATCAGAGTTAAATTATTGTTCTGTTCTGGCTTTGGAAAATAATGGTCAAAAATGTAAATTGTTATAAGGCAAAGATAAAAAAAAAATATTACCACAGTCTGTTTCAAATTTATTAAGAAACACAGTACTTAAAAAAATAGGCAGAAATTAGCCATAAAATAATCCACAAATTTATACTAAAGTCTCAAATGAACAAGAAAAGTCTCTTTTTTTTTAATTTAAGTTTTTGTAAAGGGTATACAGGTCGATACATTAATGCATTGTTTACATTTTCATCACATGTTCCCTTATTTTCTGATATCTGACAACATTGGAAGAATAATTATTACAACACCCCTTTTTTTTTTAAAGTGAAAGAAAAAGTGAAATTAAAGAAAATAAAATAAAAAAACAAAAACAAACAATCAAACAAAACAGCAAAAAACAAACAAAAAGAAAAATAAGTAAATAAAGGTAAAAGAGCATCTGAGTAGCATTGGAACAAAGAGCGGAACCATTATTGAAATGGTATTTGTCAAAGATTAGATCTAATGGAAGACACATATGCGATCCAGGGTTGCCAAAAGTTCAAGAACCCATCCATGTCCTGTCTCAGTGCGAATGTCAACTTTTCCATCGAGTAAATGTCTTGGATCACGTTAATCCAATCTTCAGGTGTAGGACAGTCCTTCAACATCCATTTTCTTGTTAGAGCTTTTTTACTTGCCAATATTAAAACATTGAATAAGTATTTTTCTCCTCGTCTTTCCAGTGAGTCCGGTAGTAGGCCCAAATACAAAGTTACAAAAGAAAAGGGAACTGTTATTTTAAGTATTTTCCCCAATATTGTCTGTACATTGGTCCAATATTGGTGGATAACTGGGCATGACCAAAACACATGAAAATGATTTGCAGTCTTTTCACCACACAAGTGCCAACAGTTCAACCCCTTATGGGTAAATTTGTTTTGTGCAGGTGTTCTGAAAAATCTTACCAAGTTTTTCCATCCAAATTCTCTCCATTGCAGGGATGAGGTACTTTTCCACTGCTGTTTATTTAGCTTTTCCCATATTTCCAGTTGTAAAGTGAAATTCCCCTCTTTTCCCCATCTCTCTTTTATATATGATGTGTTGTCTCCTTTTAAGTCTTGAAGACCTTGGTATATTTTAGAAATGTATCTGATCCCTGGGATCCCTTTATATGCCATTAAGAAGACCTTCAGAACACCTGACTGGGCCCTTTCCAAATCCTTCTTTTAAGTATATTGTTTATGTGGTGTCTAAGCTGGAAGAACCTGTAAAGGTCTTGATTTATTAGACCTTGTTTTTTCAAGTCTTCAAAACTTCTTAAAATTTGCCCTTTAAAAAAATCTTAATATTTTATCAGTCCTTTCTCCTTCCACTTTTTAAATCTGGTGTCTGTTTTATTAGGAGTAAAGTCTTGATCATAGGCAATCCATTGCAGAAGTCGATAGGGCTCTTTAGTTTGATTCTCTCTGATTATCTTAAACCAATTCAATTCAATTCAATTCAATTCAACTTTATTTATATAGCGCCATTTCACAACAACAGTCATCTCATAGCACTATCAACTGTAGGGGGGACCCCCACAGTTGCAGAAAGACCCCAGCAATCAGGCGATCCCCTGTGAGCAAGCACTTGGCGACGGTGGAGAGGAAAAACTCCCTTTTAACAGGAAGAAACCTCCAGCAGAACCAGGCTCAGGGAGGGGCAGTCATCTGCTGCGACTGGCTGGGGGGTGAGGGGATAGAGAAGAAGAAAAGAACAGACATGTAGAGAGCAAACAGCACGATGGGGACTCAATCTATGGGAGAGAACAAACAAATGTTAATGACCAGCAAAAAAAAAAAAAAATTTCATAGAGAGTGAGGAAAGGAGTGAGGCCCAGTGCATTACTGGAGGTCCCCCGGCTGACTAAACCTATTAGCAGCATAACTAAGGGAGGGTTCAGAAACACATGATCCCTCCCTAATTATAGGCTATATCAAAAAGGTAGGTTTTAGCCCTATTCTTAAAAACAGAGATCGAGTCTGACTCCCGAATCCAGATTGGCAGCTGATTCCACAGGAGAGGAGCTTGATAACTGAAGGCTCTGCCTCCCATTGTACTTTTGGAGATTCTAGGTATTACAAGTAATCCTGCATTTTGGGAGCGTAGTGCTCTGTTAGGATGATACGGTAGTATCAGATCTTTTAAATAAAAAGGAGCCTGATTGTTTAGAGCTTTGTAAGTAAGAAGAAGGATTTTAAACTTAATTCTAAACTGTATGGGAAGCCAATGAAGGGAGGCCAGAACCGGAGAGATATGATCTCTCTTTCTAGTACCTGTTAAAACTCTTGCTGCAGCATTTTGGATCAGCTGAAGACTTTTTAAAGATGTTTTAGGACAGCCTGATAATAAAGAATTACAATAATCTAATCTCGAGCTAACAAAAGCGTGGATCAGCTTCTCAGCATCACTCTGAGACAAGATGCTCCTAATCTTGGCAATATTACGCAAATGATAGAAGGCAGTCTTAGAAACAAATTTAATATGTGAATTGAAGGACAAATCCTGATCAAAAATAACTCCAAGGTTCCTCACAGAGCTATTAAGAGAAAGAGTAACTGCATCCAAACTGAAAGTTTGATTTGGAAAGGAATTTCTAAGGTTTTTTGGACCAACAAGAATGACTTCAGTCTTATCTGAAACCAAATTTTTAGCGGGGTGTCTATCCACGGGTTAGTGTTATTCAGAAGTTTAGGTAATGCATTGTTCCCTATTATCGCCTGTAGGGGGATGTCACTTGTTATTTGGCATTCGATCTCCTTCCATTGTGCAGTGTAGACTGGGTTACATATCTCTACTAAAGTTTTAATTTGTGCGGCTTTAAAGTAGTCCCTGATATTTGGCAGCGCAAGCCCACCTTTGTCTTTGTTTAGCTGTAAGGTTCTATATCTGATTCTAGGTCTCTTGCCCTGCCATATGAATCTTGAGATCCTTCTGTCCAGCTCCTGCCAAGCTTTTTTGGGAGGTTCTACCGTTTTTTTTTTTTTTTTTTTCCGGTTCCAGTTCCGCTGGACCGGTGGCGCCACACGAGTCGGCTGCCCGTTGCAACGGCCTTTTTTTATCTTCCTTCTTCTTTCTACACCTTTCACTCTGTATATACATCACGGACGCACGGATCGCCCCGGGGGTCTCCCGGGTCGGCGGACGGAGCCACTGTTTGCAGCGGGAGACGTTACAGCGGGGAGGAGCTAGTGCTAGCTAGCACTTGGCCGCCGCCCGGTGCTAATGGGAAACTCGACATACCGGGAGCTGTAGCGAAAACGACTCGGGTGCCGGGCTGGAGTTTAGGCGGCGTGCAAGAAATATAAGACAGAATAATAAAGAGCGATGGCAAGAATCAAGCAGACCGCCCGTAAAATCTACTGGAGGAAGAAGCCCCCCAAGAGACAACTAGCCACCAGGGCTGCTCAGAGAGGCGCTCCGGCCACCGGCAGAGTGAAGAGGCCTCACCGTCACAGGCCCGTGGCTCTGAGAGAGATCCGTCGCTACCAGAAATCCACGGAGCTGCTCATCCGTAAGCTGCCCGTCCAGCGCCTGGTGAGGGAGATCGCTCAGGACTTCAAGACCGTCCTGCGCTTCCTGAGCTTCGCCGTCATGGCTCTGCAGGAGACCAGCGAGGCCCACCTGGTGGGTCTCTTCTTCGCCAAGAGGGTCACCATCATGCCCAAAGACTTCCAGCTGACCCGCCGCATCCGCGGAGAGAGAGCTTAGACTTTCTGCTGCACATTCACCAACCATAATGCTCTGCACTGTGTGTCTATATATATACATTTATAGTAATATGTAAATATGTTTACTAGATGTTCTTGTTTTTTCTTGCCTTCTGATTGTTGCTCTGAGTGTTGCTATCCCTGTGCTGTTGCAATCCTGGAATTTCCCCATTGTGGGACTAATAAAGGCTTATCTTATCTTATTTTATCTTATCTTATCTTATCTTATTGTTTGGAAAAGGTATAGAAGACGTGGAAGTATATTCATTTTGACTGCTTCAATTCTTTGTGCAGTACCCAAGAATGGTATCATATTCCATCTTGCTAGGTCAGATTTTATTTTTGTCACCAGTGGATCATAGTTTAGTGATATAATTTTGTTGAGTTGTTTCGGGATATTGACCCCCAGATATTTCATAGATTCCATCTCCCAGTTATTTTTGAGTTTGCTTAGTGAATAATGATTTGGGTCATAGTTGAATGTTAAAACTTGGGTTTTATGCATGTTTAATTTGTACCCCGATAAATCTCCATACTCTGAAAAAACTGAGATTAGTTCTGGTAAAGAAGTGTCCGGCTGCCCTAGGTATATTAAAATGTCATCAGCAAAGAGTGCTATTTTATGTTCCTTCTGACCAAGTGTTATACCTTGAATTTTTTGATTTTGTCTTATCCATTGGCTCAGAGGTTCTATGAAGATTGCAAAGAGCAGTGGAGACAGGGGGCAGCCCTGACGACATCCTCTTTCCAGCTCAAAAGATGATGATAAATTACCGTTAATCCTTATTTTAGCTGTTGGTTTTTTATATAATGCCTGTATAGTTCTAATGAAGTTGTTATGAAAATTGAAACTGGATAAGATTCTATATAGAAAAGACCAGTCAACCGAATCGAATGCTTTTTCAGCATCTAGTCCCAATATGACTGCATTTAAGTTGTATTTTTTTATATGATGAATTATGTGTAAAGTGCATCTAATGTTGTCTTGTGTCTGTCTTTGTCTTATAAAACCTGTTTGGTCTAAATGAATTAGGTCTGTCAGTATATTTTCTAACCTTTTGGCAAGGATAAGGGTAAAAAGCTTATAGTCCTGATTTAATACACTGATTGGTCTGTAGTTGGAGCACTCTAGTTTATCCTTTTCAGGTTTAGGTATAACTGCAATGACCCCTTCTCTCCAGGAGGGGGGGATTTCCCCTGTGTGGAGGACATAGTTAAATGTTTTCAGGAGGAGAGGAGATAGTTGCTGTTCAAAGGTTTTGTACCACTCTGCTGTATAGCCATCTGCTCCTGGGGATTTGTTAGCTTTAAGTTTCATAATTGCTTTTTCCAATTCTTTAGGTTGTATTTCTGACAGTAGTGTTTTATTTTGTGACTCCGTAAGTTGGGGAAGGTTTAATGTGTTTAGGAATGCCTCGGATGCATTTTTATGTTTTTTGTGGGAGTATAAGTTCTTATAGTAATTCTCGAAGCTTTTAAGAATATCCTGAATTCTGAATTTTATTTCCTTTGATACTGGGTGTCTGATTTTGTAGATTGCTCTTTCTGTTTGTTGTTTCCTCAATTTATAGGCTAGCAATTTTGCCGATTTACTGCCTGCTTCATAGTATTTTTGTTTCAAAAATGTAAGTTTCTTCTGGATTTCTATTGTGTAGATCTCATTTATTTGGTTTTTAATTTCCTTAATCTTGAGCGAGTCAATTGAATGAGTGTTGCCTTTGTGTTCTTTTTCTAGGTTCTTAAGTTCTGACTCTAATGTGGATAGTTTTTCTTGTCTTAGTTTCTTTTGGGTTGCCAGTTTTGTAATAATCTTTCCCCTTATTACAGCTTTGCATGCATCCCACAGTATTAAAGGGGATACTTCTCCATTATCGTTTTCTTCCAAATATCTGAGAATATCCGATTCCAATTCATCTTTCAGTGGTCCTTTCAGGACATTTGAATTCAACCTCCAAGAAAATGTATTATTTGTGTATTTTTGGATATTTAAGTCCATATAGATCGGACTGTGGTCAGAGAGATCCATCAGTCCTATTTTACATGTTTCTACTCTTCCAATGTCTCGATTAAACATAAAAAAATAGTCAATCCTTGAGTAAGATGAATGTGGCGTTGAGTAAAATGTATAGTCTTTTACACTGGGGTTGAGTTCCCTCCACACATCACAGATTCCCATTTCTTTTAGTAGCATCCGAGTCTTCCTGCTTTGGGTGTTATTTTGATGTGGAGAATTACCAGAAGCATCCCAGTATGGATTCAGTCTTAGATTGAAGTCCCCACCACATATCACTAAACCTTGAGCTTTAGTTATCATTAGGTCAAATACATTTTTATAAAATTTCCAGTTAGCCCCTGGGGGTGCATATACATTCAGCAGGGTGATATCTTCTCCCTCTAGCCGCCCAGTTACCAAACTGTATCTCCCTTCTTTATTTTTGTGTTCTGATTTTTTTTCAAATGTAATTTTAGTAGATATCAATGTCGCTACTCCCCTCCTCCTCCCTGACTTATATGAAGATGAAGAGATCATTTTAAACCCTTGTCTACTGAGTTTAGTGTGCTCCACGTCTGTTAGGTGGGTTTCTTGTAAAAATATTATTCCTGCTTTGTCTTTTTTCATTTTGCCTAGAATCTTGGATCTTTTAACTGGATTCAGGATTCCTTTTACATTATATGAAATTATTTTGGTTACACCCTGTTTCTCCATTGTGTTGTTTTGTTTAGTATGACT
The DNA here is from genome assembly GCA_020510985.1 of Pholidichthys leucotaenia. Lineage (NCBI taxonomy): Eukaryota > Metazoa > Chordata > Actinopteri > Cichliformes > Pholidichthyidae > Pholidichthys > Pholidichthys leucotaenia. The sequence continues at coordinate 65,962,989 of CM035841.1, forward strand.
GTGTGGTGGCCCTCTTTTGTGCTACTCAGAAACTGAAAGAACATTAAGAACAAGAAAAACATTAAGAACATAGTGTATAAAACTTTAAAACAAAAAACTGTCAAAAGAACTTCCTGAGCTGAGGTCTTTTTAAAGACCCTGGAAGAGCCTTGATGGACTGTAGGCTCTGAGGGAAATTCCTCAAACTCTGTTACGTGTTGAGGGCCCTCTCTTACCCCTGTAAGTTGACCCATGCTTTTAACGTGAGTTTCAGAACCCAATCCGAACTTGTAATGATTTTTTTTTTCCCTTTATGCCTATACCCTGTGAAATTGTGTGCACCCTCCCACCCCCATCACAGCAAACATTCACGCAAAAACAGTATTTGTTAGTGTGGGGAGAACATGTGGATTATTGTCACATTTCTATTTTAACAAGTTTTTTTTTTTATTAAAAAGACTTATTTGTTTCAAATATTATGACTGTTCCATGAAATGTTTTACCACATGCTGAATATGCATCTCCTTTAATGTTTGTTACCTTGTATGAGGGGGGTTGGATGTGCAGATTGACTCAAAAAAAAAAAATGGTCGCTATTCCAACCTGAAAACGGCCAGTTTATCCGTGACGCTCTGCCGCTGGGTTTCCCGCTGCTGGCCCGTGGATTTTGAAGGTCTTTGTGTGGTTGGTCCATGTTTGAGCTTTGATTTTATCACTCGGGTCTGCTGCGGGTTTAAATACCGTTACCGGGAGCCCTCTTTTCACCATGTCAGCTGTTGCTTCTTCCGCCGAATTATAGAGACATGTCTCCTCACCGTAGAAGACCCTTAACTTCGCAGGAAATGGCATCTGAAAGCGCAGTTTCTTCTCACGTAGTACCTTTTTGGCGTCATTGTATTCCCAGCGCTTTTTAAGGACCTCCGGGGCGTAATCGTGTTCCACGAAGACTTTTCTCTCCTGGTGCATAAATCCTTTTTTTTGCCAAGCCAGTCTTACAACCTCTTGTTTTATTTTGAAATTGGAAAATCTTACCAACACCGAACGTGGGGGCGCTTCCGCCGCTGGCTTAGCGGCTAATGAACGGTGTGCCTTTTCTATCTTCAAGTCGGTGGTTTGTGGAATATCCAGTTTCTCTCTTAGTAAAGATTCCACGCATTCTGCCATTGAGTTAAAACCATCTTCGGCTCCTTCTATCAGACCATGAATTCTTATATTGTCTCTTCTCTGTCTTCCTTCTTGGTCGGTTAGCTTAGCCTCTATAGATGCTTGTCTTTTGCGTAGGTCCAGCACAGAATCTTCGAGCACTTTTATTCGTTCCTCTGCTTCCAAGATTCGGTTCTCGGCCTGGTCCACTCTGCTGTTTGTCCTTTTTAATTCGTCTCTGAATTCACGAAATTCGGCCGAAACCTCTCGACGAAATCGTCGTAGTTCTTCAAATAGGGTTTTCAAGCTAACCTTCTTGTAAGCTACAACCAGTTCCTCGTCTTCTGAACGGAAATCTTCCAGTTCAGATTCTCCAGCCGATACGTGTCCTGGCCTGGAAAATTTCAGTTTCTTCTGTTTTCCTTTAGACATGATGATTTTGTCTTTTGATTTTCACTCCTCCAAAAATCCGTTAAGTTTGATTTTCAAGGTATTTTCTTGGATTGGGTCTGAGAGCTTCAGCGTTAAGCTGCAGTCGCCATGGCGTCCAGACCGGAAGTCAAGAAAAGTCAATTTTACAAGAGGAAATTACAAATTTGAAAAAAATAGTTTCAAATTTAGATAAATTTACAGAGAAAAGTAGAAAACTATAATAAAATTGTTTTAAAATTTTGGAGAAAAACCTCAAACCTTCAAGACTGAAGTCATTACTCAAGTTTTTAAGTGGGTGCTCTTTGTACCCTTAGCTCAACTAGAAATTTTTGTATTTTGTATTTGTATTCTTTATTGATCCCCAGAGGGGAAATTGAGGGCATCCACCTGGATGGATGAAGCAGCCACGGTATGGCGCTATCCCTTTACCATTCACACACACATTCACACCTAGGGCCAATTTAGAGTCTCCAGTTAACCTAACCTGCATGTTTTTGGCTTGTGGGAGGAAACCGGAGAAATCCTGGAGTAAACCCACGCAGACATGGGGAGAACATGCAAACTCCACACAGATCACTGTTGGTCAGGGGCTGGGATCGAACCAGGGATCCCATGGCCAAGTGTGAGTTGCTGTGCTGCCGCAGTGCTAACCACTGTGCCACCGCACCGGCCAATGTGCTGTGTCTACAGTGTTTGGTTTTCTACTTTTAATTATTAATTTCAAAGCACTGCTTTTACATGAGTAGAATTTCTGGCTACTATACCCACCTCTGATCATTTAATTTACGTATGCATGAGTAAATTACTATAATAAATGTTTTTCCATTCCCTTCTCTCTCAATGGAAAAAAGAAACACTAGAATAAAAATACAAAAGAAAGTACACATACAGTGGGGCAAAAAAGTATTTAGTCAGCCACCAATTGTGCAAGTTCTCCCACTTAAAAGATGAGAGAGGTCTCCAATTTTCATCATAGGTATACCTCAACTATGAGAGACAAAATGAGGAAAAAAAAAATCCAGAAACTCACATTGAAGGATTTTTAATGAATTAATTGGTAAATTCCTCGGTAAAATAAGCATTTGGTCAATAACAAAAGTTCATCTCAATACTTTGTTATATACCCTTTGTTGGCAATGACAGAAGTCAAACGTTTTCTGTAAGTCTTCACAAGGTTTTCACACACTGTTGCTGGTATTTTGGCCCCTTCCTCCATGCAGATCTCCTCTAGAGCAGTGATGTTTTGGGGCTGTCGCTGGGCAACACAGACTTTCAACTCCCTTGTAGGGTGAATTGCTTATAAAAATATTTGTCATAAGGTACGGGAATTAACTATTTTATTTAATAGTGGGTGTGAAAGGGGGTGGAGTTAAACCATCACTTCTACACCCGCTAAATTAAATAAAAGCACTCGTAAAAGGGGCACCAGTCCTAACGGACAATAATATTAACTTTAATTTTAATTAACTTTGTACCTTAAATTACTTAATGAATCAGTCTCAAAGTTTCAGTGAGTTTTTGTCCTGCCGTGATTAGGAAACCTGTATATGCGAAAGGAAAACGCTTCAACTGCTCTTATTCACTCTTTTATTAAACTCATTCAGGTTACATGGCATGGCGTTCAAATGATGAATAAACAGATTCAGATGATAACAGCGTAATATATCACATCAACTGATATTGGGTTCCTGAACATAAAATCCAGCATTACACCTCTGCAGAACCAAGGAGAAACTAGGCTTATGTTTCAACGGTAAATGAGGCTGGAATGTTTTAACAAAACAACGCAATTTTATGGGGAAAATTCATAAACTAATTATCTAAAAATGACTCCTGAATTAATCTACAAAAATTTAAGGGCAGTTACTTAAAAATGACTAAGAGTTTTCCTTCAGTTTACAGTTCTATCCTGTGGCTGAGAGACTAATTGAGCCCTGAAATACGGGCCATATTCAATTGTAATTTAATTGTTAGGACATCACGTTTTAACCCAAACCCAGCAGATAGGAGAAATAAGAGTTTCACTCACACAACAGCCGTAGGTCCAAGTTTCCGCGGGTCGGTACCGCTGGGTTTTGAATTTAGGACGTCGGAGGAAGCGGCTGCTGTCCTCACTCACAGCCGTGGAGGTGATAACTCAGCTGGGGGCCCTTCAAGGAGACACTTGCAGCCGTGGATGATTTGTCTCAGGTCGGCGTGAAAAGTCCTTGGAAAAGAATCCCAACTTTGAGGTCTCTTGTAGCGGGATAGACCAAAAAAACTGAAGGAAAATCTTCTCGGTCTCTGTTCACTTTAAACTAGGCAAATTAAAGGTCCACTTTAATGGCGTGAAAAGTCATGAAAAAAAATATTAGAAAAACATTTACTAGGATAAGAATGGCTTCTGAGGTGAAGGAAAAAGTTTGAGAATTTGATTCTCTAAAAGGGACGAGCTCTAAAGAAAAATGGTTTCTCCTCAGTGACCAGAATATAACGAAAGACTTGACAAACACACAGAGAATAAAATAAAACTTCACAGGGCCTTGAAACGGTGGAATAAAATCTTCTTCTGAGATCTAGATTACTATTCTGCTTCTTTAATCTTAATTTAGTTCCTAATCCTTCTCAAAATCTCTTTCTTTCTTCTTTCTGTGTTTCTAATTCTTAATCTTATCACCGCTTTCTATTTTGCTTCTTTCTAATCTTCCTGCCTGTTGTCTCTTACTTTTTTCTACCCTTTTTCTTAACTTTGCTGATCTCTGACTAAACTCTTTTAAAGTTACCTCGACGGGTCGTAAAACTGATGATGTAGTCGCAAGACTGACCAATCGGCTTTTTCAGAAGCAGTTTGAAATGGCTGCTATCCAATGTGAGAACACTTCTTTGTTTGAGAGCAGCCAATCAAATGAAGACACCATCCCATGAAATTTCAGAGGGAAAATCAACACTCAGTCAGTTCTTATGAAATAAATGCTCACTATAAAATCTAACTAAATTAAATGACTTGGCTAATATTTTGGTGATCATGCATTTATATCACTACTCCAATATGTGTTTGAATAACACTCATGAATATAACATTTCTTATACATAATTATAATACATGCATTCACATTTAGATCCAAAATGCAGCAAAACATGCAGCAAACCATGGTTGGTGATAAAAGTGGGATGATTTTCAGTGTCCTTAGGATCCAGAGGATAAGCTGAAAGAAACTTAATATTTAGAACAAATTAAAAGTCATCCTACATACTGAAAACACATTCCGTAGGCATCCGCTAGGAGGTACTGTTGAGCTGTAGATGATTTCCTTTAGTATCTGGACGGAGAAACCTGGACAGCATCGGCTATAAGCCCGTCAGATTAAGTGGTTTATGACTCTTTTAAGAACATTGGTTTCCTGTGAAAAGGTACGTTATCAAATGCAGTGTTCACGTTGAGAGGTCTGGTCTCCTGAGTTTTATGTTCCTTTGAGCCTTTAAAAGCAAATTCTGATCCTTACAATCTCTGCAAGAAGCAACTGTTTGCATTGGGGTCCTGGGAAAGCAAGCATCTTTGGTCAGGCCTGGAAGAGGCCTGCATGAGTCGACATAAAAGCCAGTGATATTCCTGAAAAGGCAGAAAAGTGATATTCCTGTGTAATGAATAAAATGAAATTCCTGTAAACTGGAGAGAAGTGATCTTCTGTGTGGGTTTGATGAGACGATGATGCTACAGTTCCCCCCTTTGTAGCAATGGTGAGCATCGGTCAGCGTTGGTACACACCCATGGCAGCTTCGTCTCCTTGGCAACACTTGACCTAAATACTGGGTTAAAAGGTTTTTGTGATGTCCATACACACTAGCATGCAAACAGTATCTATTACTAAGTACAGATCTTTGACTTTGGTTTACTGGAAGGACTTCCATGAATTTCCAAAAATAATTTGAATATGGACAAATGTAGATTATAAAATTGACTTGGAGTAGTACGCTAAGGCATAGGTCTTGAAATGACTCAAAAATTCTAGCTACAAAAATAAGTGCGTAGTCTTACATACCTGAGGTAGGAATTTTGGTTCACAATGAAATAGCTATCATAGTTGTTTAAAAAAAAATAGTTTGAATGGGTACAAAAATCAAGTTGGAGTGCAAGAGCTATATATAAAAATATAGGTTTGTATATAAGCATGCATATAACTTCAAAAATTCTAAAAATAAAGAAAAATAAAAGTCAAAACAAAGAATGCAAAACAAAAATGTATTGCTTATTTGAGGTAGATGTTTAGGTTAAGCAATATTGAGTTAATTCAAGGAGGTTCGAACTGAATTGGTTTAGCTGGACTAAACCATGGTTCCACAGAGGTCTTACTCAGAGGGTGTTTGAGACCTTTGTTCTGGAAGACTGAGCGAACATGGAAAGTCATCATTGTTCTTTGAGTGGCAATGAGGAATAACTTTGTGACATCTGAAACAGGGGCAAGAAGCGGTGAAGGCAGACTCGTTGTCAAAGTGTTAGCTGAAAGTCTAATATTTTTAGCTACCTTTCGAAGAAACACAGGCATTAGATGTGGGTGAGCAGGGTCACCCTCTAACATGAAGAGTGACAAGTCCAAGACCTTGTTGAGTTTGAATGAGGCTTTGGAGCAAACATTCAAAGCCAACACAGTATCTTGCAAAGTTTTGGTAACAGTTGGTGGTTCAACTATCTGGCATTTCAGTGTAGCGGTGTTGACTGATTTAACCGTAGACGTGCTAAGGCTAGCAAAGGGCCCAAATGATGAGGCCGTGGTTGAGAATCTACTTAAGGATTGTTGACTTCTTGTCTGGACTCTGTCCAGTTCTAACTGGGCGAAAGTAGGTGAGAGTGCTAGGTAGAGGGCTAAACTGAAAAACAGGAGGGCCATCGTCCTGGCCAACGAATAGAAGTGAGTCATTTTAATCTTGAGCTTCTTGTCAGTTTTCCTTTTCTTGAGGTACCTGAGTGGTAGGTGAAAGTTATTCTTAGAGGTGGAACAACTTTGTTAGAGGCTGGGCTCTAAGCTATTAGTGTTTATCACCTTTAGAGGGTTTTGTGATTATTGACTTAAGCTAGTGATGTTGTTGATTTTGTTTGTACTACTTTGAAATAGTAACTTGATGATACTGAATGAAATTTTGCGGGGTCTTTTAAGGTTAGATTTTAAGGAAGTCAGTTAGTTTGGGTTAACTTTCTCCTTTTGAAGGTTTAATGCAGTTACCTGATTGAGGAAGAGAAATGCGACCGAGAATGTCTGAGGTGGATAGTCAGCTAACAGTTATCTATCGGGCGCAAACAAGATTTAGGTTTGTTTACTGACTTAATGGAACAGTGTTGTCCCCGACAAGTCCCATGGGGTTTTTGTAAGCTTTGATTTGATTACGATGGGCCCATTTGGAGATGGGGTCCTGGCGACCTTTGCTTATTTTGATTTGGTAAACGACCGGAGAGAGTTTATCTGTGATCGTGTGTGGACCTGTCCACCTGGGGAGGAACTTCCGAGCGAGTTTTCCTGCTCGTGTGTTGGTCTGTCCTGTCTGAGGAATGAAAGCATAATAGAAAACCTTGTCTCCCACTTGGAGTTCATCATGTGAGGCTTTCTGATCGTAGTAGGCTTTGCGTCCTTCAGCTGATCGGTCCAAATGTTTTTGGGCAAAGGCAAAAGTCTGTCGGAGATCTTTGGTCAGGTCAGTCATGTACTGGTGAGTAGTGTAAGCTGTAGCAACACTGGCTTCTCCAGGTTGGTAGAGTAAATGCAGGGGCAAAGTCATTTGCCGGCCTGTCATCATTTCAAAAGGTGACACCCCCGTAGCTTCATGGGGTGTAGCTCGGATGGCCATTAAGACCAGCGGGAGTTTTACATCCCAGTCTTTTTGGTGTGGTGAAACGTACTTCTTCAGTATGTTGATCACAGTTTGGTGGGTTCTTTCAACCTGTCCGGAGGATTGTGGGTGGTGACTAATGTGGAAGTTAGCTTTAACTCCCAAGGTTTCCCACAGTTGTCGTATGACTTCGGCGGTGAAATGAGTGCCGCGGTCAGAGTTGATTCGGCTTGGCAGACCAAACCTAGAGAATACGTGGTTCATCAACAAGTAGGCCGTGGTTTCTGCCGTGTCATTAGGAGCAGGCAGGCACTCGACCCATTTGGTGAAAGCACATGTGACTGTGAGGAAGTATTTGTTTCCTCTGGCTGACCGTGGAAGGGGACCTACCCAGTCAATTTGGAGGTCAGACCATGGGAATGAAATGCCTCTTTTCTGTAGGGGTGCTCGATGAATCGGGTTGGTTGGTTGAAACTGGCAACATACGAGACATCCCTTGATGTAGTCCGCTACATCCTTTCGCATGTATGGCCAATATGCCACTTGTTTGAGTGCGTTGTACATCGCTTTGACGCCTTTGTGTCCTGCAGTTGGGAGATCATGGGCATGAACAATCATCACCCCCCTCTGGTTACGAGGGACCACAAGCGCAGGCGTAGGGAGTTCATCGGAAACGTGAACTAGAATGCCATTTCGCAGCTGCAAGGATGATCGTGCAGCAAAAAGTGGCTTCAAGTCTGGAGTGTCAGCGAGATCCGAGTCGGATGGTGCATTAAGTGCAGGATCTGAGATGTATTGTATCATTTTATGGACCGCAGGGTCAAGGGTTTGAAGAGAGATAAGGTCAGCGTCAGTGAAAATAGGGTCAACCGCAAGGGGACCTGTGGATTGTGTCGTGTCTTGGGACCTGTTAGTCTGGGCCCTAGTGACTGCGCAGACTGTAGGGGTGGGTGGGTGGGACTGTGAAGTCGGCACCTGAGCCGAATCAAGGGACCAGGGTGTGCCTTGTATAGCTCCTTGTTTTGCAAGTGAGTCCACAAGGTCATTCCATTCTTTGTCCTGACCTGGTGTGCGCGAGTGACCTCTGACCTTTTTCCAGTACACCTGGAGGTTGTTGGAGGGGACCAGGTGATCACATGCCTTGAAAAGGTCTTGATGTTTAACCGGTTTGCGGTTTGCGGTTACAAAACCTTTGGCCTTCCAGCGTGCTAAATGACAAGTGAAACTGAAGCGTGCATAGTTGGAGTGAGTGCAGATGACCAATGTGCGAATGCCATGGTCTACAGCAAGTTGCAGTGTAATGAGCACACCTGCGATTTCCGCATACTGAGATGATTGGGAACCCAGTTGATAGTTGTGGGGTTCACAAGGCTGATTGTTCAGCCATGCCACACCCACACCAGCACGAATGTGAGTTTCATGGTGAAAAGAACAACCATCGACATAGGCGGTGACCATATCTTGGCAGATGTTCTGGTCAAAGTAGTGATGGTTTGAGTCTTCAGTGACTGTAGGTGGCTCTGCACGAATGGATGGTCCTGGAGTGTCCTCAGAGCACTGTTGGCAGGCAGCCAAGTCTGTGCCGAGAGGGCTTCTCAACTTTTGTGCGTAGCGGACCTCCACATCAAAGCTTTGTAGAGCCATCAACCAGGAGGCTATTCTGGCATTTGTTACAACGCCTTCTCTGATGCGTTGACTGTTAAGGAAGACCACTGGTTGGTGGTGAGTCTCAACTGTGATTCTCTGGCCTCCCACATAGTTGGAGAAATGCTTGACTGCCCATACAGTGGCCAGAAGGGCTTTTTCACAGTCCGAGTATTTCAGTTCCGGACCAGAGAGGGTTTTGCTGGCATAGGCCACGACTCGTTTGTCGTAGTCGTAGATTTGGTATAATCCAGCACTTAAGCAGTTGGCAGAGAACCCCACTTGTAAGAAGAATGGCTGGTCGCAGTTGGGATAGGCCAAACATGGTGCTGTGCATAACTTTTGCTTCAACGCTAGCATAGCCTGTTCTTGAGCCTCAGACCAAGTGAAAGGGGTGTCCTTTCGTAGGAGGTCTGTAAGGGGTTTTGCCAAGTCTGCATAATCCTCCATGAACTGACGTGAGTAATTGCATACCCCTAGGAAGCTCCGGAGTTCGGAGATGTTGGTAGGGGCTTTGATGTTTAACACACCTTGAATTCGTGCCGTTTGTGGTAGTACCCCTTTGGATCCTACCAAGAGACCGACATAGTTGACTTTGGTTTTGCACCATTGGCATTTGGAGAGAGAAATTTTGGCTCCAGCTCGCGTGAGCTGGCCAAGGACATGGTCAATTTCAGTGAGGTGGGTGTCCACAGTTGGACTCCGAATGAGAATGTCGTCAACATAGATGAGGTTACCTCTGTCTTGGGCGTCTGGACATGCTTTGTTCAAGAAAATGTTGAACTCTGCAGGAGAGTTGGCATAACCGAAAGGGCATCGGGTGAATGTGTATTGGCGATTCGCGAACGTGAAGGCCAGTTTGTGTTGGTCTTCAGCTTGGACAGGAATAGTCCAAAAACCAGAAGCGATGTCCAGTGTTGAGAAGTATTTGGCATCTTTGACTCTAGGGAGTTCTTGCTCCAGTTGAGTCATAGGCCACCTAGAGAGAGGAACTTGAGTGTTCAATTTCCTGTAATCAATGGTGAGTCTCCACTTACCATTGGGCTTTAGGACAGGCCATAAGGGAGCCGAGTAGGTACTGTTGCATGGCCTGATTGTGCCACGGTCCAGTAAATCATCGATTATTTCTTGTACTGGGCCGTACGAGGCCAAGGGAATCTTGTACGGCCTGACGTAGGTTGGAGGGGCGTCAGGTGGTGTAGGAATACGTACTGAGTGGGTTGTGGTCAGTCCACAGTCCAAGGAGTCTTTGGAGAAGGATTGTTCATACTTAAGAAGAACTTGGTGAAGTTTTTCACGTTCTTCATCAGAGGTTAGGGCATCAGCATCAGCTACCACCTGTGCAATCTCTTCAGCGATAGTGAGGACTGGTTTCGGCAGAGCATCGCTGGGATTGTCATTGGTTTGCTGATCGGACTCCGATGGAAGGAGTTCAATGGCTTGGACAAGCATTTGGTCATTGTTAGTCAAGTCGATTCGTCCCACTGACTCTTTGTCAGGGGTTGGTATTGACACAAGAGCGATGGCCTTAGAAGGCTTAGTGTAAATGACTGTAGGTTCAAGAGAGTCGGCCCAAAGAGAATCAGGGAGGCCGCCTAGCACAGGAACAGTCAGTTCAAAATCGTGGAAATCTGTGGTGATGAGCCAGCCAAGAGGCGTGGCCTTGGGCAGGACGATGGTCTCTGCCGTGGGATTGTTAACCGGTAATGTGGTGGTGCTGTATTCTAGGCTTAGAAGGGGCATGGCCTCCAGAGTTAAGCCTAGATTGTCAAGCAAAGGAGCCGGTTGGAAAAATGCTTGTGGATGCATAAGTTTCTGTCCTGTTTGAATGCATAGTTGGACCGGGTAGCACGTGACATTAGCAGGTATGAGACAATGTTGAGTGTTCAGTACCTGGCAGGCCTCAGGGATGGTCTGGCCTGACTTTAGAGTGTCAAGATCTGGTTTAGAGTGAGCGTCTCGAACTGAGGTGAGAGACCATAAGACATTGTTTATGGTATCAACCTGGGTTCCAAGTCTCACAAGAAGATCACTGCCGATGTAGACTGCATGTGGCAGGTCGGGAACGACCAAGAAGGGATGCGTTAGCAGTCTGTGGTTCCACTGAAGGTGGAGGGCGCAGATACTTCTGGCGACCAATGTTTTGTTTGATTTGGTCCCAGCAGGGAAATGAAAAGACTTGTTGGTGACCATAAGGTCAGGGTATTTCTCGTGTAGAGAGTCGAAAAGTGTCTGGCTGATTGCAGATTTATCAGCCCAGAGAGCCAGTACCACATCTTCTACGTGGGAGCTTTGGATAGCTAGTCCTTTGACCACTTGGGGGCAGTACTCTTCATCGGCTGCCCCTGGTTTTAGAGTGCAAAGAAATGAACCGTGTTCATTTGAGGTTGGGTTGTCAGATGTGGTGACATGGGAAGGGGTGCCTGTTTTGGCCGGGTCCCCAAGGTCACTTTCCGTCAAACTTTGTTGGGTCAGCAGTGCGAGTGGGTTGACTCCTGGAACATCCAAGGTGTCAAGAGTGTAGCACTGTGATCCAGTTGCTTCAGGTAGAGTGGTTGGAAGAGGTTGTCGAACTTGAGCCCATAGCTTGAGATTCTTGAAGTCTATCAGAGGCTCAAAGCGATTAAGTAGATCCTTGCCTATCAGCAATGGAATTGAGTTGAGATTGGACACATAGACCGGGTGGATCAAGGTCATGGGCCCAATGGAGATTTGTATCAATGACATGTGTGACACAGTCGTGTTTGAGGGTGCATAAGGTTGAATAGCTAAGGAGCAAGGTCTTAGTTTCAAGTCTTTGTGCGCAAGGTTAGCAGTGACACGTAGGTGTTCGAAAAGGTCACGCGACATGAGTGGGATGTCCGCTGCAGTATCCAGTAGGGCTTCGTGCGTCATCACATCTTCCAAGGTCAATGACAGAAAAAATTTTCGTGCAACCCCCCTCTCGGTTAAATCACACAGAAATTCTTGGACCGGTGGTTCAACGCAGATTAAAGAGTCGCCGGTTTTGGGCGAGTGAGGTTTCCCAGGTAGCTGGACTACCAAAATGGCACTGGGTGGTGTTGCATTTTGGAGCTCCTCCTGAGTTTCGGGTGGAGGATGCTCGGTTGTGTCTTCGGTATCCTTCCCCTTTGGGGTAGGAGAATCCTCAGGGTTGACTTGTGGCAAACCTAAAGGATCGTTTGAGGTGGTCACAATATTTATGGCTAGGACATCTGGTTTCTTGTCCTCTTTCGCCTCCTTTTTCCTCTTCAGTTCGTCAAGTATGCGTTGGAGAGTCTCCAGGTCTTCTTGGCTGAAAATGGGCTTTTCTTTCTTCTCCCAGGGTTTGGAGTTAAACTTTCCAGGGGGAGGTCTTGCTTCCCTGTTGAAGTTTTTCCGGCGGTATGAAGTAGGTGACCACCTCCCGCGATTATGCAAGTCTCGAAGTCGATATCTGTCATCCCGGGTATCCGTACCGTATTCTCGTGACTTACCTGGTGGACTCAGTCTCCGACGGTAGTCAGGTTTTGGTGATGTTGTCTTGGAACTTGGTGTCAAAAATTTTTCCGGGTCATGACTCGACAGTCGACTTCTGCAACTGTGGGGGTCCTCCCTACAGTTGATAGTGCTATGAGATGACTGTTGTTGTGAAATGGCGCTATATAAATAAAGTTGAATTGAATTGAATTGAATTGAATTATCTTAACTAGAGGACTGTCGTCGTTTTATTTGTGACCGAGATGCTGGAACAGGGGCTGGCCTTGGGGCGCCCTCTAGGTCCAGGGTGTCTGATGCGGTGTTGACTGCTAACACCGCGGTAGACTCGGTATGCTTCTGATTGCTTTGTCGCTGTTTCTGGAATGCATAATGTGCGAACTCTCTTAGCTGGTTTATCGAGTTTGTCTTTGGGTTAGCCATGACTCCAAGGTGGTGTCCAATTGTGGGATGGAGATTCTGAATGAACAGAGCCTTGAAATTGTGGTCTTCTTCCATCTCAGGCGTGTTTTGAGATCTGAAATATGCGCGCAAGAGTCGCTGGTAGTATGCCTGTGGGGGCTCTAAGCGACCCTGTTTCACAGCTAGGGCTGTCGCTAGCCCTGACTGTAAGCAGTCGTCAGAAAACTCTCTTTTGATGGCTTCATAGAGCTTCCGGTGGTTCATCTTGATGTCAAATGGTTGCCGATCTATAAATTTTGATACCGACCTGTTGGATGTCAACTTGATCAAATAAATGCGGTCGTCAACAGTAGCATCAGGGTATTTACGCAAGTAGTAGTCGATGTCTTGCAAATAAGCCCTGGTATCAGGTGACCCATTGGTTGAGGGGTCAAATTTCGTGACGTGGCGAGCGATCTTATTGAGATCTCCATCGGATGGAATTTGCACACGTCTTTCACGTTGCCGTTCGGGTCTGAACGGGTCAGGTGAGTGTGAGCCGGGGGAGTCCCCATCCCATGAGGGGATGCCCCCCTTTGTCGAGGGAACCGGCCTGCTCATGGATTCTGATCTCAGATCCCTTTGTTTGCAGTGGTCTTCCAGCTCTTCTTGGACGTCCTGAAGACTTTGTTGTGCTTCTCGTAGGAGCAGTTTGCATTTCCCATAATCGGAGCTTGTTTCGTCCAATTGACCTTCAACTTCCTTGAGTTGATTCTCTTTGTGAAGCAGGGCGGTTTTCCATTCCTCGTTTTCTTGCTGAAGTGAGGTATTGTTGTCTCCTAGTCGTTGCTTTTCTTCCTTTGCTTGTTCCAGATTTAGCAACGTCTGATCGAGCGTAGCTTGGGTGTCTTCTTTCTCTATGCGAGCTTGTTCCTGCTTTTTCACAGGGGATTTGTTCTCTTCCTGAAGAGAAAGGATGGTTGTTTGTCGTTTCACCAGTTCCTTTTCGGCGTAGAGTACTTGGGTTTCAACTCGTTTTAGCCTTGCAACTAATGCCAGTGCAAACTTTCCTAACACACCGGGGATTTCCTTTGCTTTCGGTGGGTTAGCTTCGCATTCATCCGAAAGTTTTTTCGTGATTTGCTTCAAATCTTATGGTGGAGTATCCCGAACTTGTTTGGAGAAACCGGGTATAAGGTCGGAAGCCAACTCTTCCAATATTACTTGAAGGTCATTTAATTCGTCAAGTGGATTCGACATGTTTGACCGCTTGTGTAACGCTTAGCTTGAAATCAATTCGTTGATTATAGCTAAAGTTGTGCATCAAGAGTTAACCTTGAGTGTCGTTTTACAGTGAGGGTAATTACAAGCTTCTTTTTGGAGTTTGTTTCAACTTCCAGGCTTGTAAGAAGGAAAGCAAATATTTTGGAATTCTTTTAGAAATGTGGAATACGTGTTAGTTTACTTGTTGACACTGTATTTTGATTTGTATTTCACAAGACAAAAGCAAAAGAACAAAAAAATTTGTGTCGATTGACTTCTTTCAGTTCAGTTATTAAAGTGTAGTTTTGGAATAGTCCTCAACTAGGTTGTGAATTTTTTTTTTTGTTGAATCTCACTTGAAAGTAATGATTTTATTTACAAAAGAAAAAGAAAGCAACAAAAATAGAAAAGGTTAAATGCTTTAAGGTTTTAGGGTTACAGTATAAGTCTTCACTTTGTTTTGAAGTTAGAACTGGCTTTGTTCTATTTGTTAAAGCTTATCTTCATTTAAAGCCTTTCAATGTTTTAATATTTACAAGTTAGGAAACAAATGAATTGTCTTTGCGTATTGTCACTAAGGCTTCCTTAGGATTAAAGTTAATGATTATTTAAAAAGAGAAGAAGAAAAAAAAAATGTTTTACAGACTAGTCAAAGTTTTCACCTTTTGACTTATTTCAAATCCTGGTGAGAAATAGTGAGCTGGTTAAATGTTTTCCTTCTCCTGGGGAGGAAATATGAATCAAAAGCAACACTGACTGTAAATAAGCTAAAGCTTTCAAGTGTTAATTGCTGGATGTGGTTTCCTAATTTTGGAGAATTTTGGTTAAATATTTAGTAAATCACTAAATCTTTTACCAACATGCACAGGATTAACATTAACTTGAGTTTAAATGAACATTGTCATTTATTTGAGTCCCTAAGTTGAATGGCTTCCTGTGAAAGAAATCGCACAAAGTGATATTTAAAAACAAAACACATATATATAGCTTAAAAAGTTTGCAGACTTTTAGCATAAGATGTGTGAATATATGCTTTTAACTAAAAAGATTAAAATATGTGGTTAACATATGTGAGTAAATACAAAGTCTATGCTTCTATGCTCTTTCACTGTGTATATACAGTATGCAGTCAAAAGCTCTTCCACCAATGAGAACAAACTTCAAACCCACAAGTTTCCTTTTCCTTTTGGTTCTTGGGATAAAACTTTGAATTGGGTTTAAATTTAGATTGTTCCAGATAATTCGGATTGATTTAAAGTCAATTTGGAAGCTCTGTTTGATTATAAATCAGCTTAATAGATTTGCTCTGCTTTAATCCGAGTGTGCATTCATGCAAGAAATGCAACTCCTATAGTTGACCACATGATGGAGGCAGTTGTCTCTGCCCTCCCAGGGGGAGGAGACACTGGTGACGTCGCTCTGGGCGGGTCTTCCGGTCTCACTCAAAATGGCGGCTAGGGTGACTCCCTCTTTGCGGCTTCAAAATGGCGTCTGCACGCTTACTCTGCTCATGCGCAGTTTTTCGTGCACGCCTTTCGGTCACGCGCGCGACTGTGCGTGTTCACGTGACACGTGATGCGGGCGCAAGTCTCAGCAACAACGCCACGCCTTGCTTTTCAAAATGAGAGTTTAATCTCCAACTTTCACAAATAATGTAACCCCTTTAATTCCGGGTATAGTTTAGCGCTACTTTCCCCAGCGGTTTATTCAGTGACCAGATCAAACCGCGTCCAGCTTAATCTGACGTCACCACGCTTGGGTAATTAAATTACAGAACTGGCCAGTTTAATTACTCCTTTCGGGATAATCGCCGGAAGGTTAAACTGGCGAGAGACAGGACGGTTTTCTTCGCGTTTCTGTCACTCTAGGCCTCTATGTTTCTTAATCCAGCATATAATAATATTGTTTAAACTTCTTTGCATGCATCAAAAACTGTTGACTTTAGTGGGTGAATCACTCACCCCCCTTTTCAGCTATCAGCCATCAGCCTCCTCAATGGGAGGTTAGGTAAACAAGCACAGCAGACACACAGGCAGGAGGAGAGACGCGGCCTCAGTCTCTCAAACAAACACACAGACTCGCCGAATATGGATCAATATTTGCAGGAAAAAAAATTATGATTTCAATGAATTTTCTTTTTGCATATACGTTTCCCAATTACAGAGGCCTCACAGCGGGCGCACCATTAAGCTGTAGGGTGAATTGCCTATAAAAATATTTGTCATAAGGTACGGGAATTATCCATTTTATTTAATAGTGGGTGTGAAAGGGGGCGGAGTTAAACCATCACTTCTACACCCGCTAAATTAAATAAAAGCACTCGTAAAAGGGGCACCAGTCCTAACGGACAATAATATTAACTTTAATTTTAATTAACTTTGTACCTTAAATTACTTAATGAATCAGTCTCAAAGTTTCAGTGAGTTTTTGTCCTGCCGTGATTAGGAAACCTGTATATGCGAAAGGAAAACGCTTCAACTGCTCTTATTCACTCTTTTATTAAACTCATTCAGGTTACATGGCATGGCGTTCAAATGATGAATAAACAGATTCAGATGATAACAGCGTAATATATCACATCAACTGATATTGGGTTCCTGAACATAAAATCCAGCGTTACACCTCTGCAGAACCAAGGAGAAACTAGGCTTATGTTTCAACGGTAAATGAGGCTGGAATGTTTTAACAAAACAACGCAATTTTATGGGGAAAATTCATAAACTAATTATCTAAAAATGACTCCTGAATTAATCTACAAAAATTTAAGGGCAGTTACTTAAAAATGACTAAGAGTTTTCCTTCAGTTTACAGTTCTATCCTGTGGCTGAGAGACTAATTGAGCCCTGAAATACGGGCCATATTCAATTGTAATTTAATTGTTAGGACATCACGTTTTAACCCAAACCCAGCAGATAGGAGAAATAAGAGTTTCACTCACACAACAGCCGTAGGTCCAAGTTTCCGCGGGTCGGTACTGCTGGGTTTTGAAGTTAGGACGTCAGAGGAAGCGGCTGCTGTCCTCACTCACAGCCGTGGAGATGATAACTCAGCTGGGGGCCCTTCAAGGAGACACTTGCAGCCGTGGATGATTTGTCTCAGGGCGGCGTGAAAAGTCCTTGGAAAAGAATCCCAATTTTGAGGTCTCTTGTAGCAGGATAGACCAAAAAAACTGAAGGAAAATCTTCTCGGTCTCTGTTCACTTTAAACTAGGCAAATTAAAGGTCCACTTTAATGGCGTGAAAAGTCATGAAAAAAAATATTAGAAAAACATTTACTAGGATAAGAATGGCTTCTGAGGTGAAGGAAAAAGTTTGAGAATTTGATTCTCTAAAAGGGACGAGCTCTAAAGAAAAATGGTTTCTCCTCAGTGACCAGAATATAACGAAAGACTTGACAAACACACAGAGAATAAAATAAAACTTCACAGGGCCTTGAAACGGTGGAATAAAATCTTCTTCTGAGATCTAGATTACTATTCTGCTTCTTTAATCTTAATTTAGTTCCTAATCCTTCTCAAAATCTCTTTCTTTCTTCTTTCTGTGTTTCTAATTCTTAATCTTATCACCGCTTTCTATTTTGCTTCTTTCTAATCTTCCTGCCTGTTGTCTCTTACTTTTTTCTACCCTTTTTCTTAACTTTGCTGATCTCTGACTAAACTCTTTTAAAGTTACCTCGACGGGTCGTAAAACTGATGATGTAGTCGCAAGACTGACCAATCGGCTTTTTCAGAAGCAGTTTGAAATGGCTGCTATCCAATGTGAGAACACTTCTTTGTTTGAGAGCAGCCAATCAAATGAAGACACCATCCCATGAAATTTCAGAGGGAAAATCAACACTCAGTCAGTTCTTATGAAATAAATGCTCACTATAAAATCTAACTAAATTAAATGACTTGGCTAATATTTTGGTGATCATGCATTTATATCACTACTCCAATATGTGTTTGAATAACACTCATGAATATAACATTTCTTATACATAATTATAATACATGCATTCACATTTAGATCCAAAATGCAGCAAAACATGCAGCAAACCATGGTTGGTGGTAAAAGAGGGATGATTTTCAGTGTCCTTAGGATCCAGAGGATAAGCTGAAAGAAACTTAATATTTAGAACAAATTAAAAGTCATCCTACATACTGAAAACACATTCCGTAGGCATCCGCTAGGAGGTACTGTTGAGCTGTAGATGATTTCCTTTAGTATCTGGACGGAGAAACCTGGACAGCATCGGCTATAAGCCCGTCAGATTAAGTGGTTTATGACTCTTTTAAGAACATTGGTTTCCTGTGAAAAGGTACGTTATCAAATGCAGTGTTCACGTTGAGAGGTCTGGTCTCCTGAGTTTTATGTTCCTTTGAGCCTTTAAAAGCAAATTCTGATCCTTACAATCTCTGCAAGAGGCAACTGTTTGCATTGGGGTCCTGGGAAAGCAAGCATCTTTGGTCAGGCCTGGAAGAGGCCTGCATGAGTCGACATAAAAGCCAGTGATATTCCTGAAAAGGCAGAAAAGTGATATTCCTGTGTAATGAATAAAATGAAATTCCTGTAAACTGGAGAGAAGTGATCTTCTGTGTGGGTTTGATGAGACGATGATGCTACACCCTCCAAAGATTTTCTATGGGGTTGAGATCTGGAGACTGGCTAGGCCACTCCAGGACCTTGAAATGCTTCTTATGAAGCCACTCCTTTGTTGCCCGGGCGGTGTGTTTCGGATCATTGTCGTGCTGAAAGACCCAGCCACGTTTCATTTTCAATGCCCTTGCTTGTGGAAGGAGGTTTTCACTCAAAATCTCACGATACATGGCTCCATTCATTCTTTCCTTTACACAGATCAGTCATCCTGGTCCCTTTGCAGAAAAACAGCCCCAAAGCATGATGTTTCCACCCCTATGCTTCACAGTAGGTATGGTGTTCTTTCTCCTCCAAACTCGACAAGTTGAGTTTTTACAATAAAGTTCTATTTTGGTTTCATCTGACCATATGACATTCTCCCAATCCTCTTCTAGATCATCCAAATGCTCTCTAGCAAACTTCAGACGGGCCTGGACATGTACTGGCTTAAGCAGGGGGACACGTCTGGTACTGCAGGATTTGAGTCCCTGGCGGCGTAGTGTGTTTCTGATGGTAGCCTTTGTTACTTTGGTCCCAGCTCTCTGCAGGTCATTCACTAGGTCCCCCCGTGTGGTTCTGGGATTTTTGCTCACCGTTCTCGTGATCATTTTGACCCCACGGGGTGAGATCTTGCGTGGAGCCCCAGATCGAGGGAGATTATCAGTGATCTTGTATGTCTTCCATTTTCTAATAATTGCTGCCACAGTTTATTTCTTCACACCAAGCTGCTTACCTGTTGCAGATTCAGTCTTCCCAGCCTGTTGCAGGGCTACAATTTTGTTTCTGGTGTCCTTTGACAGCTCTTTGG
Source organism: Pholidichthys leucotaenia (assembly GCA_020510985.1). NCBI lineage: Eukaryota > Metazoa > Chordata > Actinopteri > Cichliformes > Pholidichthyidae > Pholidichthys > Pholidichthys leucotaenia. The sequence goes on from CM035841.1 coordinate 65,982,531, forward strand.
TCTTGGCCATAGTGGAGTTTGGAGTCTGACTGTTTGAGGTTGTGGACAGGTGTCTTTTATACTAATAAAGAGTTCAATCAGGTGCCATTAATACAGGTAATGAGTGGAGGACAGAGGAGCCTCTGAAAGAAGAAGTTACAGGTCTGTGAGAGCCAGAAATCTTGCTTGTTTGTAGGTGACCAAATACTTATTTTACTGAGGAATTTACCAATTAATTCATTAAAAATCCTTCAATGTGATTTTCTGGATTTTTTTTTCTCATTTTGTTTCTTAGTTGAGGTATACCTATGATGAAAATTGGAGACCTCTCTCATCTTTAAAGTGGAAGAACTTGCACAATTGGTGGCTGACTAAATACTTTTTTCCCCCACTGTAGTTGTCATTTATGTAAATCATGACAAAAAAATCCTGCAGGACAAAACATGACACTTCGATCCAAGATGGCGCCCACAGCGGTCGACATGGTGCTTCGCTGCGCTCTTTGTTTGTTTTTGTTTGTCAATTGTGTGTCTGCTTGCACTTATACCCGTGAAGAACTTTTAAATATCAGGACTTTGACCCCCACGGACCTCCTCCCAGTTTTTCTAGCCCCTGCCGCCGATCTGGTTTATTGTTTGGCTCGGAAAGTGAGACGGCGGAAGAGAGGAAGACGAGCGGGCGCTCTCGTACGACTTCGCAGGAGAGGCTCGCGAACGGCGCTGCCTGGCATATTTCTGTCCAATACCAACTCTCTCTCTAACAAGGTGGATGAACTGAGACTGCTGATGCGTTTTAAGGACCTCGCCTCCTCAGCTGTCCTCTGCTTTACTGAGACCTGGCTCCGGGAAAATATACCGGACAGCGCGCTGCGCCTCGACGGCTTCCAGCTCTTCCGTGCTGATCGTGACACAGAGCTTTCCGGCAAGACCACAGGAGGCGGTGTCTGCTTCTACATCAACTGTAGCTGGTGCTCTGATGTAACGGTAATTTCCAAACACTGTTCTCCTGCCTTGGAATTTCTTGTTATCAATTGCAAGCCCTTCTATTCCCCGCGGGAGTTTGCTTCTTTCATAATGATCGCTGTGTACGCCCCTCCCGACGCGGACACGCGCGAAGCTCAGCGCGTGCTCGCGGATCACATTCAACACACAGAGCGGAGTTTTCCAGACTCGCTGATTATTGTGGCTGGCGACTTTAATCAGTGCAATCTGAGCCACGATCTCCCCCGCTACAAACAGTTTATTAAATGCCCCACCAGAGGATTAAACACACTGGATCACTGTTACACCACAGTGAAAGACGCATATCGCGCTGTCCCTCGAGCTGCGCTGGGATTATCTGATCACGTGATGGTTCACCTCATTCCCACATACAGACAGAGATTGAAGCTCACTAAACCTGTTGTGAGCACTACGAAGATACGGACCAGTGATGCTGAGGAGAAGCTGGAAACGTGCATGGAAATATCTGACTGGGGCATGCTTAAAGGAGCCACGCATGATCTGGATGAGTACACGGACACTGTGAACTCATATATCCACTTTTGTGAAGAGAACATTCTTCCATCACGCACCAGGGTGAGTTACTCTAATGACAAACTCTGGTTCACAGCTAAGCTCAGACAGATCAGGAAGGAGAAGGAAGCAGCGCTGAAAAGTGGAGACAGGGACTGCTACAGGGAGGTTAAATACCGGTTTAACAGAGAGCTGAAGAGGGCCAAATCTCTATACTCAGAGAGACTCCAGCAGCAGTTCACTGCTAATGATTCGGCTTCCGTGTGGAGAGGACTGAGGCAGATCACCAACTATCGGCCTCAGGCTCCTAAAGGTCAGGATGACAAAGCCCTTTGTCAGAGACTGTCCCAACACTATGCCCGTTTTGACACCTCGTCATCTGTGTCCAACTCCCCCCCTCCCTCCAGCTCCACAGCCTCCACATTCCCTACTTCATTTAAGGCACCCCCCCCTCCTCCCCCCCTCCCCTTATCATCAGTGAGCAGGATGTGCTCAAACAGTTCTCCAGACTGAACCCGCGCAAGGCCCCCGGCCCAGACGGCGTGTCTCCCTCCACCCTGAGACTCTGTGCGAAACAGCTGGCTCCTGTATTCACAGACATTTTTAACACCTCCCTTAAGTTATGCCACGTGCCATCCTGCCTCAAATCCTCCACCATCATCCCTGTCCCCAAGAAGCCACGGATCACTGGACTTAATGACTACAGACCTGTAGCGCTCACCTCTGTAGTCATGAAGTCCTTTGAGCGCCTGGTCCTGTCCCACCTCAAGTCCATCACCACCCCTCTCCTGGACCCGCTGCAGTTTGCCTACCGAGCCAACAGGTCTGTAGACGATGCAGTCAACCTGGCCCTCCACTCCATCCTGCAGCACCTGGACTCCCCGGGAACCTACGCCAGGATCCTGTTTGTGGACTTCAGCTCCGCATTCAACACCATCCGCCCCGCTCTGCTCCGGGACAAGCTGTCCCTGCTCAACGTGCCTGACTCCCTCTGCAGGTGGATCATCGACTTCCTGACGGACCGGAGGCAGCATGTGCGGCTGGGAAAGACTGTCTCAGACTATACTAGCATCAGCACCGGATCACCCCAGGGCTGTGTACTTTCCCCCCTACTCTTCTCCCTTTACACCAACTCCTGCACCTCCAGCCACCAGTCTGTCAAGTTGATCAAGTTTGCGGACGACACCACCCTCATCGGGCTCATCTCCAACGGCGACGAGTCCGCCTACAGGAGAGAGGTGGCCCAGCTGGCGTCCTGGTGCAGCAATAACAACCTGCAGCTGAACGCTCTGAAGACAGTGGAGATGATTGTAGACTTCAGGAAAGTCACTACTCCTCTGCCCCCCCTCACCCTCTCAGGCTCTCCCATCACCACTGCTGATTCCTTCCGCTTCCTAGGCACTACCATCACCAGGGACCTCAAATGGGAGCTGACCATCAGCTCACTCATCAAAAAAGCCCAGCAGAGGATGTTCTTCCTGCGGCAGCTGAGGAAGCTCAAGCTACCCACCAAGATGTTAGTGCAGTTCTACACAGCCATCATCGAGTCCATCCTCACCACCTCCATAACCGTGTGGTACGCAGGAGCCACTGCCAGGGACAGACTAAGGCTGCAGCGCGTCGTGCGCACTGCTGAGAAGGTGATCGGCTGCAAGCTCCCATCTCTCCAGGATCTGTACATCTCCAGGACCCGGAGGCGTGCTGGCCGGATCATAGCCGATCCCTCACACCCTGGTCACGTACTGTTTGCCCCCCTCCCCTCTGGTAGAAGACTTCGGTCCATCCAGACTAAAACCTCCCGTCACATGAACAGCTTCTTCCCCTCTGCCATTAGACTGCTGAACACTAAGTGACTCTCGTGCACCATGTACAGCAGCTCAACCAGACTCATGTCAATCATCACTGTTTTCTTCCTGCATTACCGACTGCACTATATAGTTCTCCACAGTATCTGCTGCTGGCTAATATATATTTTAACTGTTGACCAGTATCACTTAATCTTATCCTACACTTTATTACATGTATAGTTTATTTCTCTTATCTTATCATGTTTAATGTTGCAGCATTGTACCGAGACAAATTCCTAGTTTGTGTACTACATGAACAATGGCAATAAACCTGATTCTGATTCTGATTCTGATTCTGACTTGATATTTTCTAACCTTTTATGTACCACCATAGACAGGGAGAGAATCTGAATTAGACAAGGCTCAGAGAGGGCAAGATGAGACAGACAAGAGGAGCCAAGGAGAGGAAAGTGTTTATGCAGAGGGTCCAGGAAAGGTGAGAGCAGAGGAAGGAGAGAAAGATGACACCACTAAAAAGTCCAAACACAGGACGTCTTGGTGGGACTCCCAAATGGCCCAATATTCCAACATTCAAGCCTCGATTGTAGAATATTTCAAATGGTAAGTTCCATATACAAAGTCAATGTGCAAAATTTAAAAAAAAAAAATCAATAATATAAAATTAACATACTCTGGTTACAACAGTGTCATGTGTTTTCTGCCTCTAACCTCCCCCCCCCCCCCGAAAAATATGTTGCCACCAGACTAAGGTCTTTTAGTCAGAAGAAACACTACATTAATGAATTCATACTACAACAGTGACAAAAAATATCAAACTTGATGCAGTGGTGTGAAAAAGTGTTTGCCTCCTCCTGATTGCTCATTTTTTGTGTCTGTCATACTTAAATGCTTCATCAAACAAATTTAAATATTAGACAGAGGTAACACAAGTGAAAACAAAATGCAGTTTTTAAATGAAGGTGTTTATTATTAAGGGTAAATAAAAATCCAAACCTACATGGCCCTGTGTGAAAAGGTGACCCCCCCCCCTTAAAACATAAATTAACTGTGATTTATCACATTTTTGGAAAGCAGAGTTGAATTTCTTGATCCACACCCAGGCCTGTTTACTGCCTCATCTGTTCTCAATCAACAAATCGCTTAAATACCCGTAAAGCACATTTTTATCATAGTTTTTTCCCCGTCACAGTTAGACTGATGGTGAATGTTGGGTAAAGGACTTTAATAGTCAAAAGCACAATCCAAATCGGAATGCACTGCAGTTTGCGGTGGCCTCATTTTATAGTAATTTTTTGGGTATTTGTAGAGTGTGTCTTAAAAATCAGGATAGCATTGTTTTTTATTTGAGTATTCTATTTTTAATTATTTATTGGCCTATTGCTTTGCAGTTAATTCCTATTTGCCTAAATTGTATAGTTGAGTACAATTGGCAAATTGGCAATTGGCAAATAAAGTTCTTGATTCTTCTTGATTCTTGATTCTAAATAGGACCTGCCTGACAAAGTGAAGTAGACCAAAAGATCTTCAAAAGTTAGACATCATGTTTCGATCCAAAGAAATTCCAGAACAAATGAGAAACAAAGTAATTGAGATCTATCAGTCTGGAAAAGGTTATAAAGCCATTTCTAAAGCTTTGGGACTCCAGCGAACCACAGTGAGAGCCATTATCCACAAATTGCAAAAACATGGAACAGTGGTGAACCTTCCCAGGAGTGGCCGGCCGACCAAAATTACCCCAAGAGCACAGTGATGACTCATCCAAGAAGCCACAAAAGACCCCACAACAACACCCAAAGAACTACAGACCTTAGTTGCCTCAATTAAGGTCAGTGTTCATGACTCCACCATAAGAAAGAGATTGGGCTAAAATGGCCTCCATGGCAGAGTTCCAAAGTGAAAACCACTGCTGAGCAAAAAGAACATAAAGGCTCGTCTCAGTTTTGCCAGAAAACATCTTGATAATCCCCAAGACTTTTTGGAAAATACTCTGTGTACTGACGAGACAAAAGTTGAACTTTTTGGAAGGTCTGTGTCCCATTACATATGGCGTAAAAGTTACACATTATTTCAGAAAAGGAACATCATACCAACAATAAAATATGGTGGTGGTAGTGTGATGGCATGGGACTGTTTTGCTGCTTCAGAACCTGGAAGACTTGCTGTGGTAAATGGAAACACGAGTTCTGCTGTCTACCAAAAAATCCTGAAGGAGAATGTCCGGCCATCTGTTCGTGACCTCAAGCTGAAGTGCACTTGGGTTCTGCAGCAGGACTATGGTGCAAAACACACTAACAAGTCGACCTCTGAATGGCTTAAGAAAAACAAAATGAAGACTTTGGAGTGGCCTAGTCAAAGTCCTGACCTTAATCCGATTGAGATGCTGTGGCATCCATCCATCCATCCATCCATCCATCCATCTTCTACCGCTTTTCTGGAGGTCCGGGTCGTTGAGGCAGCAGTTCAAGCAGAGAAGCCCAGACTTCCCTCTCCCCAGCCACCTGCTCCAGCTCCAGCTGCTCCAGCTCTTCAGTTTCACTTCCGCCTCCCAAAGAGAGCAGACACCTTTTTCTTCTCTCCTGCTCTGACTTATCTCCTTCCTCCTCTAACTAACTGGATCCCAGCTTGCTATCGTCTGTCTGCGTGTCTCTACTGCTGATTATCGAACGCAATTATGGATTTAATAAGCTGGGCTTTGAACTCAATTGACACTATTTTTTCAACGAGGAAAAGTGCCCCGGGGGAGGTTGTTTGCCCCGCAGGAACAGCTGCTGCGGGCTATTTGAGGGACACAAGTAATTGGAAACTCTTGTGCCTGTCTGATCTTTCCATCGAAGATGTCGAAGATTTGTACGTCTTCGTAGTATTGGTCATCGGGATCGTTCTGATTGGATCTGGGATTGTCCTGGTGTACCGTAAATTGATGAAGATGGACTTAGCCTATCAAAATGCTGGCCTGGCGAGGCTTAACCATCAAATTGAAAAAATGGAGAGGACTCTGACAGCGGCCAATGGAGAACTGTCTAGGAAAGTGGATTCAGTACTGTAGCCAGGTTGACAAAGAGTCAGGACTCTGTCAATCCTAGCATCCCCTTAGAGCTTACTAGTCAGGACTTTATGAACTTTTTCAATAATAAAATTTCATCCATCAGAGATAAAATCAATCAGATTCTTCCCACAGTTAACTTAAATACTGTAACTACTACAACTCCTTCTGTTGATGTCTGTCTTGATGAGTTTACTCCAATCGACCTTTGTGAGTTAGACAAAATAGTTTCCTCATCCAAACCTTCAACTTGTCTTTTAGACCCTATTCCTACCAGGTTATTTAAAGAAGTCTTCCCACTTATTGGTAGCTTTATTCTTCATATAATCAATTCTTCATTAACTTTAGGCCATGTACCGCAGGCTTTTAAAACGGCTGTAATTAAACCCTTACTCAAAAAGCCAACGCTAGATCCAGGAGCTTTAGCTAACTATAGACCAATCTCTAATCTCCCTTTCATTTCAAAAATCTTAGAAAGAGTTGTTGCTATGCAATTATTTGACCACCTGCAGGGAAATGGTTTATTTGAGGAGTTTCAATCTGGGTTTAGAATCCATCATAGCACTGAAACAGCCTTAGCGAAGGTCACTAACGACCTCCTCATTGCATCTGATAATGGACTAGTTTCTGTACTTGTCCTTTTAGATCTTAGTGCAGCTTTTGATACTATTGATCATAATATTCTACTTGATAGATTAGAACACTATGTTGGACTTAATGGAACTTCGTTGCAGTGGTTTAGATCTTATTTATCTGATAGGTTCCAGTTTGTTCATGTAAATGATGAGTTTTCTCTCAGCTCAAAGCTTAGTCATGGAGTTCCACAGGGATCTGTGCTTGGCCCTACTCTTTTTAGTTTATATATGCTTCCGTTAGGCAACATTATTAGAAAGCACTGTATACATTTTCACTGTTATGCAGATGACACACAATTATACCTGTCAATGAAGCCAGATGATACTAATCAATTAGCCAAGTTAGAAGCCTGTCTTAAGGAAATCAAAGTTTGGATGACTTGTAATTTCCTGCTATTAAATTCAGATAAGACTGAAGTCATTCTTGTTGGTCCAAAAAACCTTAGAAATTCCTTTCCAAATCAAACTTTCAGTTTGGATGCAGTTACTCTTTCTCTTAATAGCTCTGTGAGGAACCTTGGAGTTATTTTTGATCAGGATTTGTCCTTCAATTCACATATTAAATTTGTTTCTAAGACTGCCTTCTATCATTTGCGTAATATTGCCAAGATTAGGAGCATCTTGTCTCAGAGTGATGCTGAGAAGCTGATCCACGCTTTTGTTAGCTCGAGATTAGATTATTGTAATTCTTTATTATCAGGTTGTCCTAAAACATCTTTAAAAAGTCTTCAGCTGATCCAAAATGCTGCAGCAAGAGTTTTAACAGGTACTAGAAAGAGAGATCATATCTCTCCGGTTCTGGCCTCCCTTCATTGGCTTCCCATAGAGTTTAGAATTAAGTTTAAAATCCTTCTTCTTACTTACAAAGCTCTAAACAATCAGGCTCCTTTTTATTTAAAAGATCTGATACTACCGTATCATCCTAACAGAGCACTACGCTCCCAAAATGCAGGTTTACTTGTAATACCTAGAATCTCCAAAAGTACAATGGGAGGCAGAGCCTTCAGTTATCAAGCTCCTCTCCTGTGGAATCAGCTGCCAATCTGGATTCGGGAGTCAGACTCGATCTCTGTTTTTAAGAATAGGGCTAAAACCTACCTTTTTGATATAGCCTACAATTAGGGAGGGATCATGTGTTTTCTGAACCCTCCCTTAGTTATGCTGCTAATAGGTTTAGTCAGCCGGGGGACCTCCAGTAATGCACTGGGCCTCACTCCTTTCCTCACTCTCTATGAAATATTTTTTTTTTTGCTGGTCATTAACATTTGTTTGTTCTCTCCCATAGATTGAGTCCCCATCGTGCTGTTTGCTCTCTACATGTCTGTTCTTTTCTTCTTCTCTATCCCCTCACCCCCCAGCCAGTCGCAGCAGATGACTGCCCCTCCCTGAGCCTGGTTCTGCTGGAGGTTTCTTCCTGTTAAAAGGGAGTTTTTCCTCTCCACCGTCGCCAAGTGCTTGCTCACAGGGGATCGCCTGATTGCTGGGGTCTTTCTGCAACTGTGGGGGTCCTCCCTACAGTTGATAGTGCTATGAGATGACTGTTGTTGTGAAATGGCGCTATATAAATAAAGTTGAATTGAATTGAATTGAATTGGATTACATCATGATCACGCTGAGAGCCGTCCATGAAGGATTCAACGTCCAGCACTGAAGGATTAAGTACTGAATCTGTAAGAGGATATAAAGTTTTTTCTCTGGGATCAGTACTATTCGACTAATCTGACCCCCCTCACACAAGTCCTCCAGATAATCTGCAGTTTTTTGTTTTCAAAACATTTGAGCTGCATTGACTCCACGGACAGGCAGCTGCATGGCTCAAGGACAAATGCCAGCAGCTAAGACAAAACATCTCCTGCCAAAGAGACTTTGTTGTTCTTAACTGATACAAACGCCTACACTCAACACTACACCCACACTGACTCAAAAACTGATGAAAAAGATCACTCACTCACTGCTCTCTTTGTGTCCTTGTGTACATTCTTGTCTGCTAACCGTGCATTGAGGGCTTTTTTTCTTGTAATCATAATATTGATCATATATGACCAGTATTCTGACAATCAATGGTTTTTTGCTCTTTCCTATTGTGTTATCCGTTTCTTCCCTATGCATCCTCTACCCATCTGATGACAGGCGCGTTCACAGATGCTGCTGCGTCACCGGAAATGCAGGTCGTTTTCTGTGTCAAGTCAAATCCCTCGTATGTTATCAGTCTCTGTTAATGTACTTGGCAATAAATCTTTTCTGAGTTCTGAGTTCTGATTTCTTCTTCAGAGCGGATACCAAGGTGTTCCCAGACCAGCAGGGAGACATAGTATCTCCACCGAGTCCTGGGTCTGCCCCGGGGTCTCCTCCCAGTGGGACGTGCTCGAAACACCTCAAGTGGGAGGCATCCAGGAGGCATCCTAATCAGATGCCCATACCACCTCAACTGACTCCTTTCAATGTGGAGGAGCAGCGGTTCTACTCTGAGCCTCTCCCGGATGACTGAGCTCCTCACCCTATCTCTGAGGGTGAGTCCAGCAATCCTATGGAGAAAGCTCATTTCAGCCGCTTGTATCCGCGATCTTGTTCTTTCGGTCATTACCCAAAGCTCGTGACCATAGGTGAGAGTAGGAACGTAGATTGACTGGTAAATTGACAGCTTTGCCTTAGAACTAAGCTCCCTCTTCACCACAACAGACCAGCACAACGTCCGCATCACTGCCGATCCATCTGTCAATCTCTTGCTCCATTTTCCCCTCACTCGTGAATAAGACCCCAAGATATTTAAACTCCTCCACTTGGGGCAGGATCCTGTCCCCAACCCAGAGAGGACAATCCACCTTTTTCCGGCTTGCCACAGCATCCGGCAGATGCTGTGGCATGACCTTAAAAAGGCGGTCCATAATTGAAAACCCTCCAATCCTCCACAGTGCTGTAAAAGACTCATTGCCAGTTATTGCAAACGCTTGATTGCAGTTGTTCCTGCTAAGGGTGGCCCAACCATTTATTAGGTTTAGGGGGCAATCACTTTTTCACACAGGTTAGGTTTGGATTTTCTTTTCCCTTAATAATAAACACCTTCATTTAAAAACTGCATTTTGTGTTTACTTGTGTTATCTTTGTCTCATATTTAAATTTATTTGATGATCTGAAATATTGAAGTGTGACAAACATACAAAAAAATGAAGGGAAAAAGTCAAGAAGGGGGCAAACATTTTTTCGCACCACTGTATATGGATTCATTCATGAAATAAAAAGTATTACAAATATATTGCAAATTATTTTGTGTGGAAAAGCCTATACCTCAATATCTGACCATAGTTTTTTTTTTTAGTTTTTTTTTAATTATCAACACATTCATAAATTGTTTAAATCTGAACAATATCATCCATCTTCTACTTTCAACAGTGATCACTCAGCTTCAGTTCCTTATATTTTAATAAATTAGAGGCAAAAGTTCTATGTTGAAGAAGCAGCTGGGGGTTCAGTGTTTTGCTCAAGGTGACTGGACTGCAGACAGAGCGGGAATCGACCCCCTGACCCTCCGATCAGTTGTCAGCCACAATACACCTGCGCCACAGCAGCCCCTATGGGTCAGTAATGGGTCAGGCCGTCCATCAGTCCCATTTTTGTGAAATCAACTCTTCATTCAGCTTTGGTCCGATTGTTTTGAAACTTGTTACCATGGTTTGATTTACATGGAGGATTCACATATTGCAATTTGGTTCTGTTCGGATGATTTTTGCAGGAATTGTAGCCCTTGACCTATGACCTCCTGTTTCACCTCATTTCATAGACAGTAAAAAATCATTGGCTAGCCACGGTGTTGTGGCTAGCCAATGATTTTGCTAGTCTTGTGAAATCAACTCCTCCTACAGTTCCGATTGTTTGAAACGTGGTACCATAGTTTGAGATATTCTGATGATGTGCATATTGCAGTTTAACTTATTGGATGGCCTTGAGGTCAAAGGTCAGGTTCGGTTTTCCTGAAATCATCTAAACACAATACAGTAACGTGCTTACTGTTTACTACTCCTGTGGGGTGAGGGCTGGGTGGCCATCACCATGCGTAGAGCCGATCAGGTTAACCAGTGCGTGCCAACATTGCTGAGTTTGGGCCAACTCCTCTGCGTTGTGAACAGCAACTCCGAGCTGTCGGAGGTCTCTCTCCACCACATCAAACCATCTGGTGTGTGGCTTGCCTCGAGGTCTTTTACACCCTGACGCCCTGGGGTCGAACATGAGGATGGCTTTTGTCTGATGTTCTGGTGGGAGGTGGAGGACATGGCCAAACCAGCGGAAATGCCACTGTGTAATAAGGTGGGATGCTGCAGGCTGATGTGTGGGGGCTCAGAACGTGTCATTAGAAGTGCGCTGGGGCCACCTCATGTTCTTGATGGTCCTGAGGGCCCAACTATCAAACCCATCCTCTCTCGAGGCCGGAGTCTTCTTCAGTGGCCATTTCTCTGACCCATAGAGTAGGATGGAGAGGACTGATGCGTTGTATATGTGGAGCTTCGTCTTTTGGGAGATTGGACAATGGTGCCAGAGAGGTTTCCATAGTGCCTGCAGGGCTGATGCAGCGAGACCACATCTGCAGTTGATCTCTGGTTTCATGTCCCCGTTATTGGTCACTGTGGAGCTCAGATACACGAAGGATAGTGTCTCTCCCCTGAGTCTGGCTTTGTCGTGGCGAGGCAGCTTGTGTGTTCCAATGATTCAAAGTGTGTTACCGTCTGGAGCTTGCTCCTGGTAGGGTCACCCTTGGTGGGCCCGGTCTCTTGGGGAGTTTCCAGACAAACAGTGACCCACGACATGTCGGCACGCCATTAGATGGCAGCCCTATCATCCAGCTATCCTGCGGAGGTCTAACAACCCACCCAGGAGAAACCTCCTTTCTTAGGAAACCAATACAGAAACGACTGAAAGAAATGATGTAGGCTTTTTGAAATCAATACAGTAGTTGTATCTAATACACATCTTGGACGACTTACACCCTCACTTAAGTATGAGTTTGGGGTCACAGGGCCAAATGTCAAAGTTCAAAGTTAACATTGCAGTTGCACTATGGTAAATGCTACATTTACTATTACTCTAAAACAAGTAAAGCTTGGGCCACCAAACCTGGTATACAGGTTCAGCGAGGGAACCTGACCTCTGACTATGTGTTTGGGGCCAAAATGTCAAAGGTCAAGGTTAGCATTCCATTTGCACTATTACTATAAAACCAGTACAGCTAGGGCCACCAAACTTGGTCCACAGGTTTCCCTTGTGATCCTGACCTCAGACTACCGGTTTGCGATCCAAAGGTCAAGGCTCACACCCCTTACCCGAAGTGGTGGCCTAGTTGATAGAGCAACCACTCCACAACCGGGAGATTGTGGGTTCAAGTCCATACCAAAGACCATATAAAAATTTTACTTCTCACCTTCTAGCTTGGTGGTCAGAGTAGTAGAATGCGGGAAGGAGAAGTTTTTTATGGCAGCACCTTGCATGGCAGCGACCCATCTGATTCTACATGTGATTAACATTGTAGACAGGAGAAACATGATTTTGTTCTACTGCACAGGATTGGCTGTATGGACTGACAATAGAGATGGCTTTTCTATGCCTTATTAGTGTACAACGAGTAAAGTTTGGATCACCAAACTTGGTACAGAGGGTCACTCTGAGACCATAACCTCTGACTACAGGTTTGGGGTCAACAGTTCAAAGGTCAAGGTTGGCACTCCCTGTGATCTCTTACTATAGAACATGTAAAGCTCTCTAGGGTCACCAAACTTTCTACTCTGGTTCACCTTGGGATCCTGACCTACAACTATGGGTTGTTGTTACGTTGCTTGAGCTGTCTAGGCGTACCAGACCAGAAATGGAGGCTTCCAGACAATTTGCAATCAGCAATTTTCATTTATTCCAAAAGTCTTCACAGGCAATAACTTCAACAAAAACACCCGACATCTTCACACCGACACGACTCTCAAGAACCTTACTTTGTCACATGAAACCAAATACTAACACCTGTGAAAAAATAGCACGGCGAGACGAGATTTCAATTAGTCCAATATTTTATTTTCAGTAACTTACACGTAAATCATTCCAGACATCCGACACAATCCTAGGTAGTGCTCGATGTCATCCTCGGGAGAGAGAGGATTCAGCCTGGGCTTGTGGTGCGTTCGTGGCCTCCTTGGCTGCACCTGCAGCAGCAAATCATCCTCCTGCGGGCCGACCCGACTGGCCGTCACCCTGGGATCCTCCCTCGAAGCGCCGTCGTCACCACTACGCTCAGCCCGGCTCCCATACTCCTCTCTCAGCTCCGCAACCTGCAACTCCATCCGATGAATGTGATTCTCCACAGTCTACCACTTCCGGTCCTGAAGAGCGGCTTCTTCCTCCATCCGGCAGTCTCTGAGAGTCAGCGAACGCATCAAAGATTTCACCAGGCCCGTTAGCTCCTCGAGCTCGCCCAGTCCGCTGACTCCCGGGTCCTCAGCCGCCATACCTGTGTCCAGGTCAGACTGCTGCTCCTGCCTCGCTTTCCTTCTCGCCGTGAGTCCTTCCGTCCACCAAACGCTACGACGTCCTGGTAACGGACCACCACTGCCACCAAATGTGAAAAAGTGGCACGGTCTGAGGCAAGAAACGGCCAAATCTTCAATTTTCCATTTTTATTTCAATAAACTTACAAGTAAATCATTCCAGACATCCAACACAATCCTTCAAACTCTCCACAAACGAACGACCCAACACCCGCTATATATTACCAGAGATAATTAGGGCTGATTAGCCCCTACCATAATCCCAGGCAAAACAATCAACATTCCCATTGTTTTCCACATACCCACTGATCTCTAAAAATACATAAATACTTCCCAACTATATACAATACAAATATAAATAACATATAATAAATAACAATATAAATAATTCAATAAATATTTCAATCCCCTATTTACAAATGTTAAACCACCCCTCTAACTTACCATACATGTTTCCTTCCTGCTGGTGTCCTATAAAAGGCCCTCAAGCCCTCACAGGGTCTTTTGCCTGGACACCCACAGGAAGCATGTTGGCAAAGGTATGTGAAATAACTCATTCTCCATTATTTTACCCAAAATACTTAACCATACCAATTATCTCCCAAGGGCATTCAAATTAAACAAAGACAGATCCCAAAATAATATGTGCACTATACAACAATCATAATAACATTTACCATAATACAAATACAACACAAACACACATACAGTAAGTCATAACAGTGGTGACATCCCATCGTCACATTTCCTTCCCCCTTTCCCGAGAGTACAGTACTCTTTGAGTCATGTACTCTTGAGAGGCTATCAGATACAAGGTTGGTTTTCCCTGCCACATACCGAACAGTAAAATTATAAGGTTGGAGGGACACATACCACCCTGTAAGACGACTGTTTACATCCTTCATTCTGTCCAACCACTGTAGGGCCCGATGATCTGTCTCCAATACAAAATGACGCCCTAGTAAATGGTACTTAAGGGACCCTATTGCCCATTTCATGGCAAGACATTCCTTTTCTACCGTAGAATATCTTGTCTCCCGGTCCAACAACTTACGGCTCAAGAACAGTACTGGGTGTCTCTCTCCCATCTCCTCCTTGAGAAGTACTGCTCCAATGCCAACCCCTGAAGCATCAGTCTGTAAAATGAACGGGCGAGCAAAGTCTGGACTGTAGAGAACCTTCTCCCCAGAAATAGCCCTCTTCAGATCCTCAAACGCTCTGTCACACTCCTCTGTCCATTTTACCTTATTTGGTGCTGAAGCCTTAGTGAGGTCAGTCAACACTGCGGCTCTTTCAGCAAAGTGGGGAATGAACTTGCTGTACCATCCTACCATTCCCATAAATGATCGTACCTTCTTCTTAGTGGTGGGTACAGGATAGGTCCGGATGGCATCCACTTTACCTACTCGTGTTCTAATAACCCCCTGACCAACCACATGTTCCAGGTACTCCACCTGCTGCTGTCCGAACACACATTTGCGTGGATTGATTGTCAGTCCAGCCCTCTTAATTAACTGAAGGACCTGCCTAAGGTGTATCAAATGTTCTTCCCTGGTCTGACTATAAATGACCACGTCATCCAGATAGGCAGCCGCAAAGTTTGATACTCTCCTTAATACTTGGTCCATCAGCCGCTGAAAAGTTGCAGGTGCCCCCTGGAGGCCAAATGGCATGACCCTAAACTGAAAACTGCCATAAGGTGTTTTAAAGGCTGTAAATTCCTTTGTTTCTGGTGCCAATGCCACCTGCCAATACCCCTTGCATAGGTCCAGAGTAGAAATAAACCTAGCCCTGCCCACTTTCTCTAACAATTCGTCAATCCGGGGCATGGGGTATGACTCAAATTTAGATACTGAATTAAGGTATCTAAAATCAATGCAAAATCTTAATGAGCCGTCCTTTTTGGGGACCAGCACAATCGGGCTACACCACTCACTGACTGACTCCTCGATCACTCCCAGCTGCAACATCAAATCAATTTCATGCTTCATTTTGGGGACCAATCTCTCCGGGATCCTATAAGATTTTCTACGTGGAACAGCTTCCTCTTTCAAATTAACCTTATGACGCACCAACGTGGTGAAACCAGGTCTCTCCTGAAACAACTCTGGATCCAATAGTGCCTCCAACTCTCTGTGCTGATCCACCTGTAAATGAGACACCTGAAATAAATAAGGCTCTGACACATTTGTGGGAAAGGACTGTTCTTTCTCCTCATCCACTTCCGTCACACAAATCAAGAGCTGATGTGTCTCCTGAAGAACAGGTTGCTGCTGCTGGTGACCAGGCTGCTGAAACTTTTTCAACAAGTTAATGTGGAAGGTCTGATATTTCACCTTCCTGTCAGGCATATATAGTTCAATTGTCACTGAGCTTAGTTTCTTAGAAATTTCATATGGCCCCTGTCATCAAGCCAACAGCTTACTGTCACACGAGGGCAGCAATAACAAAACCTGTTGTCCTGGGTGAAAAACCCTTTTTCTGGCCTTCTTGTCATACCAAGTTTTTTGTTTGGCCTGCACCGTCCTCACGTGCTCCTGAGCCAAAGCAGTCATTTGATCCAGTTTCTCTCTCATCTTAATGACATAAGAGACCACATTGTCCTGATCACTCGGTGGACTCTCCCAGTGCTCCTTTAATAAGTCCAGTGGGCCCCTCACCTGACAACCATACAGCAGTTCAAAAGGTGAGAACCCTGTTGAAGCCTGGGGCACCTCCTGATAAGCAAACAATAAATATGGCACCCATTGGTCCCAATCTGAGCCCGTTTCAGAAACAAATTTCCGCAGCATGTTTTTTAGAGTCTGATTGAATTGCTCCACTAGTCCATCAGTCTGAGGGTGATATGGGGTGGTCTTAATACCCTTAATACCCAACAGCTTATATACCTGCTGCAACAGTTTGGACAAGAAATTTGTTCCACAGTCTGTCAGAATTTCTCTAGGTATGCCTACCCTTGAAAACAACTGGATAAGGCAGTTGGCAACCTGCCTAGCCTTGATAGATTTCAGGGGAAAGGCTTCTGGGTACTGAGTAGCATAGTCACAGATTACCAGAATGTATTTATTACCAGAGGAGCTTCTCTCTAGGGGGCCACCTACATCCATCCCTATTCTGTCAAAAGGTGTTCCAATGATTGGTAATGGTTGCAGTTGGGCACGGGCTACTCCCCTAGATGATGTAATCTGACATATTGGGCACGTTGTGCAAAACTCCTTTATCTGGGTATACATTCCCGGCCACACAAACCTTCTAGCAATTCTCTGCAGAGTTTTTTGAAATGCTAGATGACCTGCCCAAGGGATAACATGTCCCAGTTCCATAATTTTTGGTGTGAGGTCCTCTGGCAAAGCTATGGTCATAACTTCACCTTGTTGCTGGTACAAAATGCCCTTTTTAATGACATATATGGCCTCAGCCAAACAATCCATTCTACCCTGTTTCACACCCTCAATCTCCGAGACTTTATCAAACCATGATCTAAGTGCTGGGTCAGTTTTCTGCAATACAGCTATGTCAGGAGGGATGTCAAACTCTACTGACTGATTTAGCTGTGGTGTTTCTTCACCTAAGTTCTTTGCTGACGCTAACACCTTATCTCTTCTCTTCTGAGCCTTGGATTTGGGTTGCTTAATAGGGCCTGCCTCTATCTCAGAATCATAAAAAGGTAGCTCCTGAAGAACATTGGCAGCCCTCTGTGCTCTCTGTGCCCTGGTTGTCACCATATTACAATTTTTCACCACAGGTGTGTTTACTCTCTGCTCAACAGCGCCACCTGCCTGTCCCTCAGTTTGTTCCTCTCTAACCTGTTGTATGATGTCCAACAAAGTTGGAACATCATTGCCAAGAATAATAGAATAAGGCAAATCAGGCACAAGAGCTACAGGAAGGAGATAAGTTTGACCCCCTACTGTTAAATAAACCTCAGCGGTCGGGTACAGTTTCTTATCCCCATGAACATAACTGATATTTACTTCAGATTCATTCCACAAATCCCTAGGGACCAAACTGGGTAGCACAACTGTTTGAAAACAACCTGAATCTAACAGGGCCTCTTCACACTGACCATTAAGCAACACCTTCGTTTTATACACTCCACTGTGCACTGGGGCTGAAAAAGTGGGTCTAGGAACTGAACATAATAATGATGGTTTCTCATTCTTTGTGGCAGGACATGAATACTGGGTGTGACCGATTTTATTGCACTGATAGCAGCGTATATCTTTATTTGCAACCACACATGACTTTTTGCTATTATCATATCTGCTATTTGTGATCTGACTGGGCCTGGAATACTGCCTATTTCGAGCTGGACCACCCCTTTCACCCTCATTAAACTCACTCCATGTGGTGAAAGATCTGTCACGGCCAAGAGTAGTTCTCCTGCTCCCAGACCTGGCTGACAGAAAAACCTCCGCCAGACGAGCAGCGTCCTCTGCAGTCTTCGGGTCCTGCTCTTGTATCCAGACTCCCAGTTCCGGATTCACCATCCTTAGAAACTACTCCAAAATCAATAATTCAGAAATGTCTTTTAATGAAAAGGTCTCTGGTTTCACCCATTTATAAAACAGGTCTTTCAAACGTACATATAGTTCACGAGGGGTTTCGTCCTGATGAATGTCCAG
This sequence comes from Pholidichthys leucotaenia, assembly GCA_020510985.1. Classification (NCBI taxonomy): domain Eukaryota; kingdom Metazoa; phylum Chordata; class Actinopteri; order Cichliformes; family Pholidichthyidae; genus Pholidichthys; species Pholidichthys leucotaenia. The sequence goes on from CM035841.1 coordinate 66,000,656, forward strand.
GGACCGAAACCTCCTCCTATACGTGTCAGATGTAATTTCATATTTGTTTAAAATAGCTTCTTTCACTTTCCCGTAATTGTCTGTGTCTATGATGTCCATCAGAACATATGCGCTCCGCGCTTTACCTGTAAGTAGAGGAGCCAGGTGAATAGCCCACTCCTCTTCACGCCAGTGGCAGACCGTAGTGATCCTCTCGAACGACGCTAGGTAGTGCTCAATGTCATCCTCGGGAGAGAGAGGATTCAGCCTGGGCCCGTGGTGCGTTCGTGGCCTCCTTGGCTGCACCTGCAGCAGCAAATCATCCTCCTGCGGGCCGACCCGACTGGCCGTCACCCTGGGATCCTCCCTCGAAGCGCCGTCATCACCACTACGCTCAGCCCGGCTCCCATACTCCTCTCTCAGCTCCGCAACCTGCAACTCCATCCGATGAATGTGATTCTCCACAGTCTGCCACTTCCAGTCCTGAAGAGCGGCTTCTTCCTCCATCCGGCGGTCTCTGAGAGTCAGCGAACGCATCAAAGATTTCACCAGGCCCGTTAGCTCCTCGAGCTCGCCCAGTCCGCTGACTCCCGGGTCCTCAGCCGCCATACCTGTGTCCAGGTCAGACTGCTCCTCCTGCCTCGCTTTCCTTCTCGCCATGAGTCCTTCCGTCCACCAAACGCTACGACGTCCTGGTAACGGACCACCGCTGCCACCAAATGTGAAAAAGTGGCACGGTCTGAGGCAAGAAACGGCCAAATCTTCAATTTTCCATTTTTATTTTAATAAACTTACAAGTAAATCATTCCAGACATCCGACACAATCATTCAAACTCTCTACAAACGAACGACCCAACACCTGTTATATATTACCAGAGATAATTAGGGCTGATTAGCCCCTACCATAATCCCAGGCAAAACAATCAACATTCCCATTGTTTTCTACATACCCACTGATCTCTAAAAATACATAAATACTTCCCAGCTGTATACAATACAAATATAAATAACATATAATAAGTAACAATATAAATAATTCAATAAATATTTCAATCCCCTATTTACAAATGTTAAACCACCCCTCTAACTTACCATACATGTTTCCTTCCTGCTGGTGTCCTATAAAAGGCCCTCAAGCCCTCAGAGTCTTTTGCCTGGACGCCCACAGGAAGCATGTTGGCAAAGGTATGTGAAATAACTCATTCTCCATTATTTTACCCAAAATACTTAACCATACCAATTATCTCCCAAGGGCATTCAAATTAAACAAAGACAGATCCCAAAATAATATGTGCACTATACAACAATCATAATAACATTTACCATAATACAAATACAACACAAACACACATACAATAAGTCATAACAGTGGTGACATCCCATCATCACAACACCTGTTATATACTGTGTGATAATTAGGGTCAGTTAGAACATACTGTAACTCCAGGTAAGACAATAAACATTTTCATCTTTCCACACATACCCAATAACATCTAAAAAGTCATAAATAATTAAATAATTCTCCCACCTATTTACAGAATAAATAATACACCATAAATAATACAATAAATAATTTAAACCCCTATTTACATATTAAATTACCCCTAAACTCACCATCACATGCTTCCTTCCTGCTGGTATCCTTTAAAAAGGCATTCAACTACTAAAGAGAACTTTTGCCTGGACACCATCAGGAAGCATGTTGGCAAAGGTATGTGGATTTAATAATCACCAATTGCCTCACCCAATCAACACAATTAACATAAGAATTATCTCACAAAGGGAATTCAGAATTAGTCAGAAACAGATCCTAAAATTATATGTGCATTTAACAATCATATTAACATTCACAAATGCTACACATATAATCACAATTACAGGAAACCATGGCAGTGGTGACACTCCGTCGTCACATTTCCTCCCCCCTTTCCCAAGAGTACAGTTCTCTAAGAGTCATGTACTCTGGAGAGACTATCTGCCACAAGGTTGGTTTTCCCTGCCACGTACCGAACAGTAAAGTTATACGGTTGAAGGGACGCATACCACCCTGTGAGACGACTGTTCATGTCCTTCATCCTGTTCAGCCACTGTAGGGCCCGATGATCTGTCTCCAACACAAAATGACGCCCCAGTAAATAGTACTTAAGAGACCCTATTGCCCATTTCATGGCAAGACATTCCTTCTCTACCGTAGAGTATCTCGTCTCCCGGTCCAGCAACTTACGGCTCAAGAACAGTACTGGGTGTCTCTCTCCCTTTTCCTCCTGGAGAAGTACTGCTCCAATGCCAACTCCTGAAGCATCTGTCGGTAAAATGAATGGGTGAGCAAAATCTGGACTGTAGAGAACCTTCTCACCAGAAATAGCACTCTTCAGATCTTCAAAAGCTTTATCACACTCCTCTGTCCATTTTATCCTATTCGGTGCTGAAGCCTTAGTGAGGTCAGTCAGAATCGCTGCTCTTTCAGCAAAATGGGGAATGAACTTACTATACCATCCTACCATTCCCATAAATGACCGTACCTTCTTCTTAGTAGTGGGCACAGGATAGGTCCGGATAGGATCCACTTTACCTACTCGTGGTCTAATAACCCCCTGACCAACCACATGTCCCAGGTACTCCACCTGCTGCTGTCCGAACGCACATTTGCGTGGATTGATCATCAGTCCTGCCCTCTTAATCAACTGAAGGACCTGCCTAAGGTGTACCAAATGTTCTTCCCAGGTCTGACTATAGATGACTACGTCATTCAAATAGGCAGCTGCAAAGTTTGATACCCTTCTCAATACCTGGTCCATGAGCCGCTGAAAAGTTGCAGGCGCCCCCTGGAGGCCAAATGGCATAACCTTAAATTGGAAACTGCCATAAGGTGTTTTAAAGGCTGTAAATTCCTTTGTTTCTGGTGCCAATGCCACCTGCCAATACCCCTTGCATAGGTCCAGAGTAGAAATAAACCTAGCCCTGCCCACTTTCTCTAATAATTCATCAATCCGGGGCATGGGGTACGACTCAAACTTAGACACTGAATTAAGGTATCTGAAATCAATACAGCACCAAAGGGCCATCTTTTTTGGGGACCAGCACAATCGGGCTACACCACTCACTGACTGACTCCTCAATCACTCCCAGCTGCAACATCAAATCAATCTCTTGCTTCAGTTTTGCGACCAATAGCTCAGAGATCCTATAAGATTTCCTACGTGGGACAGCCTCTTCTTTCAAATGAACTTTATGATGTACAAGCGTGGTGAAACCAGGTCTCTCCTTAAACAACTCTGGATCTAACAGTGCCTCTAACTCTCTCTGCTGATCATCCTGCAAATGAGACACTTGAAATAAACACGGCTCTGACACATTTGTGGGAAAAGACTGTTCTCTCTCCTCATCCACTTCCGTCGCACAAATGAAGAGCTGATGATGTGTCTCCTGAAGAACAGGCTGCTGCTGCTGATGACCAGGCTGCTGAAACTCCTTCAACAAGTTAATATGGAAGCTCTGATGTTTTGACTTCCTGTCAGGCATATATAGTTCGTATGTCACTGAACTTAGTTTCTTAGAGATTTCATACGGCCCCTGCCATCGAGCCAACAGCTTGCTGTCACACGAAGGCAGCAGTAACAAAACCTGCTGACCTGGGTGAAAAACCCTCTTTCTGGCCTTCTTGTCATACCGAGTTTTTTGTTTGGCCTGCGATGTCCTCATGTGCTCCTGAGCCAAAGCAGTCATTCGATCCAGTTTCTCTCTCATCTTAATGACATATGAGACCACATTGTCCTGATCACTCGGTGGACTCTCCCAGTGCTCTTTTAATAAATCCAGTGGGCCCCTCACCTGACGACCATACAGTAGTTCAAAAGGTGAGAACCCTGTTGAAGCCTGGGGCACCTCCCGATAAGCAAATAATAAGTATGGCACCCATTGGTCCCAATCTGAGCCCGTATCAGAAACAAATTTCCGCAGCATGTTTTTCAGAGTCTGGTTAAATCGCTCAACTAGTCCATCTGTCTGAGGGTGATATGGGGTGGTCTTAATACCCTTAATACCCAGCAGCTTGTATATCTGCTGCAACAGTATTGACAAAAAAATTGTTCCACAGTCTGTTAGAATCTCTCTGGGTATGCCTACCCTCGAAAATAACTGGATAAGGCAGTTGGCAACCTGCCTAGCCTTAATAGATTTTAGGGGGAAGGCTTCTGGGTACCGAGTAGCGTAGTCACAAATCACCAAAATGTATCTATTACCAGAGGAGCTTCTCTCTAGGGGGCCACCTACATCCATCCCTATTCTGTCAAAAGGTGTTCCAATGATTGGTAATGGTTGCAGTTGGGCACGGGCTACTCCCCTAGGTGATGTAATCTGACATATTGGACATGTTGTGCAGAACTCCTTTATCTGGGTATACATTCCCGGCCACACAAACCTTCTAGCAATTCTCTGTAAAGTTTTCTGAAATGCTAGATGACCTGCCCAAGGGATAACATGTCCCAGTTCCATAATCTTTGGTGTGAGGTCCTGTGGCAAAGCTATGGCCATAACTTCACCTTGCTGCTGGTACAGAATGCCCTTTTTACTGACATACAAGGCCTCAGCCAAACAATCCGTTCTGCCCTGTTTCACACCCTCAATCTCCGAGACTTTATCAAACCACGGTCCAAGTGCTGAGTCAGCTTTCTGCAGTGCGGCTATGTCAGGAGGACTATCAAAATCTACTGCCTGGCTTAGCTGTGATGATTCTTCACCCACGTTCTTTACTGTAGCTAACACCTTGGCAGCACGGTGGTGCAGTGGTTAGCACTGTTGCCTTACAGCTAGAAGGTTCCTGATTCGAATCCCCGGGCTGGCAGGGGTTGGAACCTTTCTGTATGGAGTTTGCATGTTCTCCCTGTGCTGTGTGGGTTTACTCCGGGGGCTCCGGTTTCCTCCCACAATCCAAAGACATGCATGTTAGGTTAATTGGTTGTTCTAAATTGTCCCTAGATATCTGTTTCCTATAGGCCCTTAGAATAGAGGGTTAGCATTAGTGAAAGCGCTTTGAGTGGTCTTTGTGACTAGAAAAGCGCTATATAAGTGCAGGTTAGTTAGTTAGTTAGTTAGTTGTCTCTTCTCCTCTGAGCCTTGGATTTAGACTGCTTAATAGGGCCTGCCTCTATCCCAGAATCATAAAACGGCAATTCCTGGAGAACATTGGCAGCCCTCTGTGCCCTGGTCGTCACCATATTACAAATTTTCCCAACAGGTGTATCAAGCCTCTGCTCAATAGCGCCGCCTGCCTGTCCCTCAGTTTGTTCATCCCTAACCTGTTGTATGATGTCCAACAAAGTTGGAACATCATTGCCAAGAATAACAGAATAAGGCAAATCAGGCACAAGAGCTACAGGAAGGAGATAAGTTTGCCCCCCCACTGTTAAATAAACCTCAGCGGTCAGGTACAATTTTTTATCCCCATGAACACAACTGATATTTACTGTAGTCTCACTCCATGAATCTCTCGGGACTAAACTGGGCAAAACGACAGTCTGGAAACAACCGGAGTCTAACAAGGCCTCTTCACACTGACCATTAAGCAGAACGGTAGTTTTATATATTTCACTATGAATTGGTGCTGACAGAGTGGGTCTTGGAACTGAGCATAATAATGAAGGTTTATCATTTTTTGTGGCAGGACATAAATTTTGGGTGTGACCGATTTTATGACACTGATAACAGCGTATATCCTTATTTGAAACAAAACGTGACTTTTTGCTACTATCATATCTGCTATTTGTGATCTGAGTGGACCTGGAATACAGCCTATTCTGAGCTGGACCACCCCTTTCACCCTCATTCGACTTATTCCATGTGGTGAAAGAGCTGTCACGGCCGAGAGTAGGTCTCCTGCTCCCAGACCTGGCTGACAGAAAGACCTCCGCCAGACGAGCAGCGCCCTCTGCAGTCTTTGGGTTCCGCTCTTGTATCCAAATTCCCAGTTCCGGGTTCACCATCCGCAGAAACTGCTCCAAAATCAGTAGTTCCGTAATGTCTTTCACAGTTGAGGTCTCTGATTTAACCCACTTACAGAACAGGTCCTTTAAACGTACATACAATTCACGAGGGGTTTCGTCCTGATGAACGTCCAGGGACCGAAACCACCTCCTATATGTGTCGGATGTTATCTCATATTTACTTAAAATTGCTTCCTTCACTTTTCCATAATTGTTCGTGTCTGCAATGTCCATCAGCACATATGCACTCCATGCTTTACCTGTGAGCAAAGTAGCCAACTGAATAGCCCACTCTTCTTCACGCCAGCGGCAGACCGTAGCGATCCTCTCAAACTTCGACAGATAGAGCTCGATGTCATCCTCGGGAGAGAGTGGATTCAGCCTGGGCTCGTGGTGCGTTCGCGTCGTCCTCAGCTGCACCTGCAGCGGTAAATTATTCTCCTGCGGGCCGACCCGACTGGCCGTCACCCTGGGGCCTTCTCCCGAAGTGCCGTCGTCACCACTGCGTTCAGCCCGGCTCCCATACTCCTCTCTCAGCTCCGCAACTTGCGACTCCATCTGATGAATTTGATTATTCATAGTCTGCCACCTTTAATCTTGAAGAGCGGCTTCTTCTTCCCTCTGACGGTCTCTGACAGTCAGTGAACGTACCAAGGACTTCACTAAGCACGTTAATTCTCCCAGCTCGTGTAGTCCACTGGCTCCCTGCTCCTCACTTGCCATACCTGTGTCAAAGTCCTTGAATTGTTCTTCTTGCCTCGTTATCTTCCTTCTGGACATCGTTCTTTTGTTCCGTGTTGTCACTCCTTCTTTGACAGCACCAACGTCATCAACTGTCCGCATTCATCAGGGAACGGACCACTTCTGCCACCAAATGTAAACACTCGTCAGGGAACGGACCACCGCTGCCACCAAATGTAACGTATGGCGCGGTCTGGCCTACCTGACCAGAAATGGAGGCTTCCAGACAATTTGCAATCAGCAATTTTCATTTATTCCAAAAGTCTTCACAGGGAATAACTTCAACAAAAACACCCGACATCTTCACACCGACACGACTCTCAAGAACCTTACTTTGTCACATGAAACCAAATACCAACACCTGTTATATACTGTGTGATAATTAGGGTCAATTAGAACATACCATAACTCCAGGTAAGACAATAAACATTTTCATCTTTCCACACATACCCAATAACATCTAAAAAGTCATAAATAATTAAATAATTCTCCCACCTATTTACAGAATAAATAATACACCATAAATAATACAATAAATAATTTAAACCCCTATTTACATATTAAATTACCCCTAAACTCACCATCACATGCTTCCTTCCTGTTGGTATCCTTTAAAAAGGCATTCAACCAATAAAGAGTCTTTTGCCTGGACACCATCAGGAAGCATGTTGGCAAAGGTATGTGGATTTAATGATCACCAATTGCCTCACCCAATCAACACAATTAACATAAGAATTATCTCACAAAGGGAATTCAGAATTAGTCAAAAACAGATCCTAAAATTATATGTGCATTTAACAATCATATTAACATTCACAAATACTACACATATAATCACAATTACAGGAAACCATGGCAGTGATGACACTCCGTCGTCACAGTTGTATACTTTGTTGTATATTCATGGATGATGAGCTTATCATAATTTGGTTCTGCCACAGTAATTATATTGAAAATTGCTTTCGGTCAGTCAGTATTGGGATCTTAAAGTAAAAATGGAGGCATGAGATATTGCACTCGCCTCAGAGTGCTCCTGTTAGATACTCGTGTGGGAGGAGCGCCACTGGGGACTTATGGTCCATCAAAGGACAGTGGTACCACACAGGTGAAGTAGCAGTCGGAACTCCTGTCTACCACTGACCGGGCAGGCTGGGCTTGCCGGACCACGGTCCACCGATTGAGCTGCTGCTTCTCCCAGCGTGTTGGATACACCGGTGCTCTCTGTCAGACCCCGGGTCCCCGCTGGCTCTCCTACAAGTCTACTTGTGCGCCTCGTGTTCTCCACCTATGCCGAATTATCCTTTAGACCAGGGGTGTCCAGTCATGTACCATGGAGGGCCAAGACCCTGCAGGTTTTCTCTTCTACCCTGTCTCTTCAGCAGGTGTTTTCACTTATCAGTAATCAGTGGGAAAAAATTCAGTGGAATCTGCTGTTGAAGACACTGGTTGGAGGTAAAGCCTGCAGGGTCTTGGCCCTCCATGGCACACAATTGGGCACCCCTGCTTTAGATGGATGCAATAACGGCAATGTTATGGTATAATTTTTTAAGCATTAAGTCTTCAGTATGATCTTTTCTAGTCAAATTTGTTGCTTTTCACTTCCTTGTTTTGTTCACTGAGCGCTTTGGCTACTGGTCGTGATGCCGCATATTATCCAATCAGTATGGCGTCAATCCGAACTCTCCCCCCCCCACACACACACACACACTCCCTGAAGTCAGGGCTTGAGATGGGTGGTGGCTGAACTTTTATTAATAAAAATTACATGTTTTGAGTGAACAACTCCATACTCGGGGATGCACACCTTCATAACCTCAGCAAAGGACTTATAAAACCTGAGGTCAGTCTGACAAATGGTTTGAAAGATATGTGAGGAAGAGATATACAGGCACAGAGATTCTTTGCATTTATAGATGGATAGATGGATGGATAGATAGACTACTCACAAAAAGTTAGGGATATTTGACTTTTGGGTGAAATTTATGGAAAATGTCAAGTTCATGCTTCAGAGATATATCAGGACGTAGGGCATTTACAGTGCATCAGGAAAGTATTCACAGCTCTTCCATTTTTCCAAATTTTATGTTACAACCTTATTCCAAAAGGGATTAAATTCATTTTTTCCTCAAAATTCTACACACAATACCCCATAATGACAATGTGAATAAAGTCTTTTTGAGATTTTTGAAAATTTAAAAAACTTAAGAATTCACATGTACATAAGTATTCACAGCCTTTACTCAATACTTTGTTAATGCACCTTTAGTAGCAATTACAGCCTCAAGTCTTTTTGAATATGATGGCACAAGCTTGGCACACCTATCTTTGGGCAGTTTCGCCCATTCCTCGTTGCAGCACTTCTCAAGCTCCATCAGGTTGGAAGGGAAACGTTGGTGTACAGCCATTTTCAGATCTCTCCAGAGATGTTCAATTGAATTCAAGTCTGGGCTCAGGCTGGGGCAGTCAAGGACATTCACAGAGTTTTCCTGAAGCCACCCCTTTGATGTCTTGGCTGTGTGCCTAGGGTTGTTGTCCTGCTGAAGGATGGACTGCTGCCCCAGTCTGAGGTCAAGTGCGGTCTGAAGCAGGTTTTCATCCAGGATGTCTCTGTACATTGCTGCATTCATCTTTCCCTCTATCCTGACTAGTCTCCCAGTTCCTGCTGCTGAAAAACATCCCTACAGCATGATGCTGCAACCACCACTGACTTGGTTATGAGTGGTGCCTGGTTTCCTCTAAACATGACGCCTGACATTCATGCCAAAGAGTTCAATCTTTGTTTCATCAGACCAGAAAATTTTGTTTCTCATGGTCTGAGAGTCCTTCGGGTTCCTTTTGGCAAACACCAGGTGGGCTGCCATGTGCCTTTTACTCAGGAGTGGCTTCCATCTGGCCACTCTACAATACAGGCCTGATTGGTGGATTGCTGCAGAGATGGTTGTCCTTCTGGAAGGTTCTCCTCTCTCCACAGAGGAATGTTGGAGCTCTGACAGAGTGACCATCAGGTTCTTGGTCACCTCCCTGACTAAGGCCCTTCTCCCCTATCACTCAGTTTAGACGGCCAGCCAGCTCTAGGAAGAATCCTGGTGTTTCTGAGCTTCTTCTGTTTATGGATAATGAAGGCCACTGTGCTCATTGGGACCTTCAAAGAAGCAGAAATTTTTCTGTACCCTTCCCTAGATTTATGCCTTGAGACAATCCTGTTTTGGAGGTCTACATACAATTCCTTTGACGTCATGCTTGGTTTGTGCTCTGACATGCACTGTCAACTGTGGGACCTTATATAGACAGGTGTGTGCCTTTCCAAATCAAGTCCAATCAACTGAATTTACCAAAACTGGAGTCCAGTTAAGCTGTAGAAACATCTCAAGGATGATCAGTGGAAACAGGATGCGCCTGAGCTCAATTTTGAACTTCATGGTAAAGGCTGTGAATACTTATATACATGTGATTTCTTAGTGAGTTATCTTAAATAAATTTTCAAAAATCTCAAAACTTTTTTCACATCGTCATTATGGGGTATTGTGTGTAGAATTTTGAGGAAAAATGAATTTAATCCCTTTTGGAATAAGGCTGTAACATAGCAAAATGTGGAAAAAGTGAAGCGCTGCGAAGACTTTCCAGAGAAGATTTCAAGATGGCGGCAGTGGCATTGAGTGGTCTGGTTGGCTCCACTCACATGCAAAAATATACGAAATATACTGCCTTTAATCCCATCTACCTAATTATTAAGATATCCTTTTGGATTTTAAGCATTTTATCGCATGTTATTTTGAAATGGTGCGGTAAAAACAAGAGAAACCATGATCACTACAACGCCGGTTTGTATTTTCTCGCCTGCGGCCTACTACTACTGGTGCCTGTTTTATCCATCTGCGACACACCGGTGAAGGTGGCCGTCAAAGTGCAACATCGCATGGATTATATTATCAAGGATCCACTTGGTATTCTATCAGAAAAACAATGGCTGAACTGGTTAGAATATGGCTACGCTGCAGTCTTTGCACATGTTCTTTATGATGGCCGAGCTCAGATTTTTAAGCCATCACACAAAACTACCGGTACAAGCAGACGAACAATCAACTGGCACACACGGCATATAGCCCAAACTCTACTACTGCTGTTACTTCTAGCAGGGGACGTTCATCTCAACCCTGGACCTATCCATCAACAAGCGATTTCTGCAACCATGCAAATCTCCACCCCGAGCATGGAGTTTTTGACTCTGAGGCTGTTAGAATCGCCATTTGGTCCCCTTCAACCAACATCATTATCCCCGCAACTTACCCAGGATTTGGTGCCGGGTGTCATCTGTGGAACCCCTGTGAACGCTGCCTGTGATGGTCGACTGGCCGAAGAGGAGTTCCGTCGGATGGTTTTGGAGGAAAAAGCATGGATGGATGATTGGCCATGTTCCACCACCGCTGCTGGAAATGGCGTGTTGAACCGTCTGGGCGCTGGCGCTACAGCTGCGAGGCGACCGGTATTGCATCCCGGAGGAATGCTGATGAAAATGTTATCCAGTGATTCCCGCTTACTTGCAGGGTTGGAAGAATCCAGGGTCGTTGCCTCTGTCACTGGGGTGAGTCCTGAGGTTCGCATTCATGTATTATCAGACAGTAATCACACTGACTCACCTGGGACAGAATGTAAACAACAACGGAATCCCGCGAGGGACAAAAGGACTTACTATCAACGCGCATCGTCAAAACAGAGAGAGCACAAGCTCTTCCAAACGGTAAACCACGCACAAGTTATTTGGAACCCAGAATCCAAATCTAAAGGTTTGCTAGGAGGTCATCTAAATATTAGAAGCCATATTACTAAAAATGGATCAGATACGGAATATGCTTATTGAGTCTAATTTGGATTTTCTATGTATCTCTCTGAAAGTTGGTTAAATTGTAATGTATCAAATGATCTAGTCAGTATACCAGGATATTTATGTTATAGAAATGATAGAATCTCAAGCATAGGAGGGGGTGTCCTAATTTATATAAGGGAATGTCTTAAATGTGTCGAACTTGAACGGAATATAAATTTGGAGTGCCTGGGACTTAATGTAATTCTATCACCAAATATGAATTTTAACATTGTTGTAGTCTATAATCCCCCATCTCATGGTGCTGAGTTTTACAATGAATTCAAGAGTCTTCTTTCCATCTGTGATAAATGTAATGAATGTATTGTATTTGGTGATTTTAACATTAATTGGATGGATAAAAGTACCAAAGGCAAATTGAAATCAGCTACGGGGAAATTTAGATATGTGCGGCGGCAAAGAAATAATAAACTGTGAACTGAGAGTTTTAAGTAGAGTTTATTAAATCACACCGCCGTCACAGGATCCCCGCTCCAGCCCAAGTGTGTGCAGGCTGGAGCGGGATCCTCAGACTCTCAGAGAAGAGACACAAAGTGCGTGTCTGCAGCAGCAGTTGAAGTGAGTGAGAGAGCGAGTTACAGAACTTGTGCAGTATTTATACCCAGTTACAGACAGTACATGAAGGGGCAATCACAGCAGTTGGTATGATCAAAGAGACTGCAGACAGGCATGAGACATTTGCATCTGAGAGACACAGTAAGAACAGGATGCATGAACACAATGCATGAATGGCGCATTAACATCACAGTACAAAACCGGAAAAAGCCAGAAGAAGCGAGGCTGCCTGTAGACATCAATACACACATTTCACTGTTAAGTTAATTGCTCTAGTTGAGCGCTGTGTCTGTCCCAGTCTGTTGTGGGGGGTTACGCCACATATGTACAATTGATTGATAAACCCACCCGTATCACAAGGACATCTGAAACTCTTACTGATTTTCACTAATAGGCCAGAGAGAGTCATAAAAACATAATTTGATTACTGGACTTTCAGATCACAACATGACGCTGGTTGTAAGAAAGCTATCAAAACAACGCCTTGTCCACCATATTAAAAATGAAAATCAATCTCGGTTCACAACAGGTATTTCTAAATCAAACATGGCTCACTTTGAACAGGACTTAATGAATGCAAATTGGGAGAATGTAACCAAAGTGTCGAACTTAAAGAGTAGTGTCAGTAATTTTATGTCAACCTTAAGCAACTTACTTAGTAAATACACAAGAACCTGGAAAAGCAGACCTAAGAAATGCTCCCTCCCATGGTTTAATAAGGACATTCTTCAGCTTATGAAAAAGAGAGATCTTGCTCTCAAAAGGTCTCTGATCACTAAAACCAACACTGACCATTTCATTTTCACTAGTCTAAGGAACAAAGTGGTGTCTGAGCTTCGGAAAGCTAAGACTAATTACTTCCTTAGACTAATTGAGGAGGCCAATGGGAGCAGTTCTAAACTCTGGCAACACATTAATAGATTAACAAATTCGAGTAAACAAAAGCATTCAAAAATAAGTAGTCTCAAGGTAGATGATAACCTCATTGATAGTAATGAGTCCATGGCCAATGTCTTCAACTGTTTTTTCACTGAATCCGTTCATAAATTGGCAAGTTATTTTAGACCACCTGAGTTATCCTCTAAGGAACATGTTAATGTTCACAACAGTTTTCGCATTAAAGAGGTATCCAGTGATGCAGTTAAAGAGATTATTGGGAAAATGAATAACTCTATGGCAAAGGATGTTGATAACTTAAATGCTGTCTTAATTAAGAAACACCAGAATAGTGTGTTGGAGCCTATTACTCATTTAGTTAACTTGTCAATAAGGACAAATACCTTTCCAGAGAATTGGAAGACAGCAGTAATTACCCCGGTCTATAAGTCGGGAGACAAGGACTTAGCAAGCAACTACAGGCCGATTGCCATATTGCCCGTAGTCTCAAAAATTTTGGAGAAGATTGTTGCTGATCAATTGATAGAACATTTAGAGTCCAACCAATTACTTTATTCACAGCAATTTGGGTTTAGACTTAAGTATTCCACAGAAACAGCTAACTGTTATTTTATTGAGAAGGTCAAGGCTTTATTGGTTAAGGGGCATGTTGTGGGGACCGTGTTTCTGGATCTAAAAAAGGCCTTTGACACGGTAAACCACACTGTCCTATTGTCGAAGTTAAAAGACCTCAAGATTTCAACTGAGGCAATACAGTGGTTTAGGTCATACCTGGAGGGGAGAGAACAATGTGTCAAGGTCAATGGGGAGAAATCTGGGCTGCTCACAAATAACATGGGAGCACCACAAAAATCTATACTAGGGCCATTGTTGTTCACAATATACATCAACGACTTGCCCGGTAGTTGCTCAGGTGCCAACTGCCAGATGTATGCTGATGACACCGTAATCTATCTGTCTGTCAAAACGGCTAGCATGGCAGCTGAGCACCTGACCCAGGTTTTACAGAACATCTCTAAATGGCTTGTGTTGTAGCATTTAACCTTGAATGTCAAAAAAAAACTGTTGCTATGTGTATCTCTATTAGAAACAGGCCCATGAATGATGTTTTTGATGTTAAAATTGGAAATGAGGTGCTTACTGAAGTGAATGAGGTCAAGTATTTAGGGATCATTCTAGACAGGAACCTGCGATTCGACAAGCAGGTGCATTACATTTGTAAGAAGGTCAAACCCAATTTAAATTGCTTCCGTCTCATTAGAAGGGATTTGTCATTCAGAACTGCTCATACATATATGCACGCGATGATTCTTTCACATCTGTCATACTGTATCACATCTTGGTCACGAACATCTCAAATTACACTAAAACCCATAACTGCAATTTTTAAACAGGCTATAAAAATCTTGGACCGCAAACCAATGCGGTGGCATCACTGTGGTATTTTAGCCAAGCACAATCTTCTTACTTTTGAAAATTTTATTATCTTCTGTAATATCAGACTGGTTTTTAAATGTCTATACAATCTTGTTTCACCTCCTTTCTCTGGTTTGGTGGCTAGACGCTCGAGCTCTAGCAGAGCATGCACACGAGCTTCCATCAATGGTGACTGCATTGTCACCATGTCTAGAACTTCATTTGGTCAGTCTGCTTTCTCCATAAAAGGGGCAAACTTATGGAACTCTCTACCAACTCACTTAAAATTGGAGACAAATGCCAACCTCTTCAACAGAGGCGCTAAAAATTGGCTAAAATCCCACCAGCAATGTGTGCATGTCTAGTCTGAATTGTGTTTGTTGTGATCATGGATCTCTTGCTCTATTTATTATTTGTGATGCATTTGTAATTTTAATTAACTTGTAAATTTTGTTTGTACAGCCTAATTTATGACCTATATAAGCCACCTATGGACTGGTGTTGAGAATTAGCACTTGTGCTATATACAGTTAGGCCCAGAAATATTTGGACAGTGACACAATCTTCATGATTTGGGCTCTACATGCCACCACATTGGATTTGAAATGAAACAACTACAATGGAATTGAAGTGCAGACTTTAAGGTTTAATTCAAGGGGCTGAACAAAAATATATGATTAAACATGTAGGAATTGTAGCTATTTTTATACAAACGCTCCTCATTTCAGGGGCTCAAAAGTAATTGGACAAATAAACATAACCCTAAGTAAAATGTTACTTTTCAATATTTTGTTGAGAATCCTTTGCAGGCAATGACTGCCTGAAGTCTGGAACCCATGGACATCACCAAACGCTGGGTTTCCTCCTTTGTGATGCTTTGCCAGGCCTTTACCGCAGCTGTCTTCAGTTGTTGCTTGTTTGTGGGTCTTTCTGCCTTAAGTTTTGTCTTGAGCAAGTGAAATGCATGCTCGATTGGGTTGAATTCTGGTGATTGACTCGGCCATTGCAGAATATTCCACTTCGTTGCTTTAAAAAACTCCTGGGTTGCTTTTGCAGTATGTTTTGGATCATTGGTGAAGCGCCGTCCAATCAAGTTTGCTGCATTTGGCTGAATCTGAGCAGAAAGTATATCCCTATACACTTCAGAATTCATCCGGCTGCTTCTGTCTTTTGTCACATCATCAATAAACACAAGTGACCCAGTGCCACTGGAAACCATGCATGCCCATGCCATCACACTGCTTCCACCATGTTTTACAGAAGATGTAGTGCTTTGGATCATGAGCTGTTCCAATTCTTCTCCAAACTTTCTTCTTCCCATCATTCTGGTACAGGTTGATCTTAGTCTCATCTGTCCAAAGAATGCTGTTCCAGAACTGGGCTGGCTTCTTCAGGTGTTTTTTGGCAGTCAATTCTGGCCTTTCTATTTTTGAGGCTGATTCATGGTTTGCACCTTGTGGTGAATCCTTTGTATTTACTCTCATGAAGTCTTCTCTTTTTGGTAGACTTAGATACTGATACACCTACTTCCTGGAGAGTGTTCTTCACTTGAGTGGATGTTGTGAAGGGTTGTTCTTCACCATGGAAAGGATTCTGTGATCATCCACCACTGTTGTCTTCCGTGGACGTCCAGGCCTTTTTGAGTTCCCAAGCTCACCAGTGCACTCTTTTTTTTCTCAGTATGTACCAAACTGTTGATTTGGCCCCTACTAACATTTCTGCTATCTCTCTGATGGCTTTCTTCTTTTTTTTCAGCCTCAGGATGGTCTGTTTCACCTCCATTGAGAGCTCCTTTGACCGCATGTTGTGTGTTCACAGCAACAGCTTCCAAATGCAAACGCCACACCTGGAATCAACTCCAGACCTTTTAACTGCTTAATTGATGACAGGTTAATGAGGAAAGAGCCCATGCAGCCTTGTTATTTTTTTTTGCAGCCTTCTGAGTCAATTGTCCAATTACTTTTGGTCCCTTGAAAAAGAGGCGGCTATGTATTAAAGAGCTGTAATTCCTAAACCCTTGCTCCAATTTGGATGTGAATACTCTCAAATTACAGCTGAGAGTCTGCACTTTAAGCCCATATTGATTATATAATTGTATCCTGAATATGTTTTCGTAAACAGGTAAAATAACAAAACTTGTGTCACTGTCCAAATATTTTTGGGCCTAACTGTACACCAATGCAAAACATCTGGTCTCTCCTTGTGATTGTACTAATGTAATTTGTTATGTCCATCCATCTTCTATCCATCTTCTTCCGCTTAATCCTTTTCGGGTTGCGGGGGACTGGAGCCTATCCCAGCATCTTTGGGCGAGAGGCAGGGTACACCCTGGACAGATCGCCAGTCCCCAGTCCATCACAGGGCCAACACAGAGAGACAGACAACTTTTCACTCTCACAGTCATACCTAAGGACAATTTAGAATCCCCAGTTTGATGCCAGTTAACCTAACTTGCATGTTTTTGGCTTGTGGGAGGAAACCGGAGAAATCCCGGAGTAAACCCACACAGACACGGGGAGAACATGCAAACTCCACACAGATCACTGTTGGTCGGGGGCTGGGATCGAACCCAGGATCCCCCGGCCAAGGGTGAGTTGCTGTGCTGCCGCAGTGCTAACCACTCCGCCACCGTGCTTGTTATGTCCATATTAAATAAAAGAAAGAAAGAAAGAAAGAAAAGGATGCACTGTAAGTCGAAGCATGCAGTGGTGATGTCCTCATCTCAAATAGTTTATTGAAACAAAAGCCAACAATGGTGGGTATACCACAACAAAAAATTTCAGTGTCTCAATAACTTGTCATGTGCCCTTGAGCATCAATTACAACTTGACAACGACGTCTCACGCTTTTCAAAAATTGTCTGCTGAAGCATGGCATTCCACTTTTCTTGAAGGGCGGCCCACAGGTTATTGAGGTTGTGGGGTACAGGGTTGCAAGCCTCTATGCAGTGACTCAGCTGATCCCATAGGTTTTCTATAGGATTCAGGTCTGGAGAAAGTGCAGGCCACTCCACTTGAGGTACCCCAGCCTTCAGCAGCCATTCCCTAATGATGTGACCTCGATGAGCTGGAGCATTGTTGTCCATGAAGATGAAATTAGGCCTGTGTTGTTCATGCAGGAGCATAATGACTTGATTATGACTTGATTATGGGGCGGCAGTGGCTCAGGAGGTAGAGCAGGTCGTCTAATAACCCGATGGTTGGCGGTTCGAATCCCGCTCTCCCCAGATATCCTGCCGTTGTGTCCCTGGGCAAGACACTTCACCCGCATTGCTTCCAGTGCCCATAACACTGGGTATGAATGTGTATAAATGTATAAAATGTTTAAATGTTCGGTGGTGGCCGGAGAGGCCGTTGGCGCGGATTGGCAGCCACGTTTCCGTCAGCCTGCCCCAGGGCAGCTGTGGCTACAGTAGTAGCTTGCCACTACCATTGTCTGTCTGGAGTGAATGAATAATGTATCTACTTGTAAAACGTCTTTGAGTGTCTATGATAAAGCGCTATATAAATCTGATGCATTATTATTATTATTAATTATTATGTTATTCAGGTAGTATTGGCTTGTCACTGTACCATTCACAAGGTGTATGGCAGTTCTGTGTTGACTAGACACACTTGCCCAGAGTGTAACATAGTGACAACAGTGGCTGATGCATAGTGCTCTCCTTGACGTCTCCAACATCGTTGGCAGACATCATTTCTGCTCACTGTGATTCGGCTTTCACCAGAACAACAGCATTGAGGCCCAATTGTCCCTTGTCCAGTGTAAATGCTCCCTGGCCCATGCAAATGATGATGCCTGTGCCTGGTGGTGTGGTCAGGTACCCTTGCAGGTCATCGAGCATGCAGACCACACTGATGTAAATGGTTTTGAATGGTCTGACATGACACTTGGGTTCCTCTCACCTCCCTTAAAATTTTCTGGAGTTGAATGGTATTCATTGTCCGGGTCCGCAGGGCACTGTTCATAATGAAGCGGTCATCAGCTTGGGATGTGGCCAAGGGACGTCCACTTCTATGCCTTTCTTTGACTCTTCCAGTCTCTTTGTATCTCAGTTGCAACCTGCTGATGATACTCTAAGTTCAGTGACCACTTCCCTCTGAGAACATTCTGTTTGAAGCCTCGCAATGGCGAGGTGCTGTTGATCATTGTTAGGTGTTGTCTTGGTCTCGTGATGTCAAAATGGGAGCAGCATGATGAAGGAGACTGTTTAAATACCAATTCTAATTGAACCAGAAAATGTATTGGTCGATTAATGGCTCAAACACTTGTTGTGAATTTTGCCGTTAAGCACCTTGTTAGAGAACAGTTATGCAAAAAGTACTGAAACATTGAGCAGTTGGACATGTGCATTCAAAAGGTTAGAGAAGGCCAAATTAAATTCACCTGAAGAGGTTATATTGCATTTTAGGTGCATCCTGAAATTTCACCCCAAAGTTGAATATCCCTAATTTTTTGTGAGTTGTGTATGTACAATTACAGTCATTGAGAATGTAAACACAAGAAGTTATTTAAAATATTTACTAAATTAATTAAGAAAAAGAAAATAAATTGTTGAAACAAGGGTTAGAAAATCACAAGAGAACTGGAGCTCATTTGCAATAATTTAAAAAAAATTAAGAAGAAAAATCAAAGGAAAGATGACAGAAAATTATTGGAGCAAAAATGCAATGACGGAAGAAAAAAAAGATTCCAGTTTATGGCACAAAAGTCACAAATTCCAGAAAAAAAATGTCAATCCATGAGCAAAATTTTTTCACGAAGTTTCAAATTTTATTAAGTTTCTTAAAAAGTCTATAATTTAAAAAAGAATTTTAAAAAATTAACATTAGAAAAAGTAGATAATTTATGAGAACTCTCCACATTCACAGAAAAACAATTTCCACATTTTCAGTAAAAAAAAAGGTAATTTATTTGGTAGAGTAGCCTGAAACGATACACAAGTAACCGTAGGTTATCATGATATAGTAGTGCATGCCCATAGAAAGCACGTGTTCTTGTCTGAAAACAGGTAGCCCAGTTAGGCTTTACAGGCCCAAATATAGGCTGTGTTTGAAAGTGGAATACAAAGAGGTGGCGGCTATATGTAGGCACTCACATGTCACACTTTGACAAAATATAGAAGGGACTGAACGGCATTATTGAAATGGAATGGGACATCCAATATTAGCGACTGTTTCAGAACTCTTGTTTATTTTTTGTCAGATCACTTATTTGTGTGATCTTTTATGACTTATATTCATAGGTGTTCATAGCCACCATATTCATAGCCAGGAGCGGCACTGGGGCTAAGCTCCCAGTGCTCATAAAAGGCTCCTTATGGCGGGCGTCTCGAAAAGCCTCTGACAACTCAGTCCAACTCCTAGCCTGCTCGTGTGGTTTAGTCTCTAAGCCCGGCGGAACTGCTTTTACTAATAGGAGAAGGGGCGAGGGCGGATCTCTGGCGCCTTAAAACCAGATGCTTCGGGTAGATGGTGGCTCGTCAACCTGGGAAGGTAGCCCATCTAGGGGAAGGTAAACCCTGATTTCAAACCTCCGCTGCCTTGCGGCACACCCGGTCACGGGAAAGGCTTCAGGAGTCAACCCTGAGGAAAAATCCGGAGTAGGAGCCCCTAAGGCAGTTCTCTGTTGTGCTCAACATTGTTCTGGCAGCTTCTGCGACGGCGCTGGTGCCAAACTATAGCAGCCCTGCTGTTCCTTTGGATCCATCAGTGACGTGGAGAGGGGGGACATGCTGCATGGGTAACATCTTGTCCTCCATATCTTCCTGCCCAGGCTTGAATCCTACCAACGCCCAACGCTGGAAGGTAGAACACCGGTGCGCATCGGCCTGTTCAGCCACAGGCGATGCTGTTGCAGCAGAGTAGATGTTTAGGATTGTCTTCCATGGTCATCATAGACCGACGGAGGCCAACAACATAGGTGTTGTATCTTGCACTTTGGGGAATGGGAGTTGTTCAGTCATCATTATAATTGTTTTAGTTTACATGTGTAGTTTATAGTCGATCATCAGTAAACTCATGCAGTACTATAACAGTACATGTTTACAAATATTTGAGACCCATTTTTGTGCATCCTTTTATATTTTAAGAATATTATAAGTACAAAACACTGATATACACAGTAGAATGATTTGCTTGGCTGCATCTGTTGCATCAGTGTTGCCCATTTGAAAGTAATTATTTAAATAAAAATTATTTATTTCGTAATTTGAGCGTTTTTGTGTCCAGTTTGGTGACGGTCGTCGTTTAGTCAAACCGTGCATGTGGCCGTACATGATATGCAGTTGATCTGGGCATTGTGCTCCACAATCATGGTGGTATTATTATTAACTTTTAATTTTTAGATAGCCGTGCGAGCACACCGATGGGGGCACCCTCGGCGACAGCGAGTCGTTTTCCTTCAAAGGGACTCCCGTCTACCGCTGACCGGGTGGGGTGGGCTTGCTTCCCTGTGAAGGACGACGTTCCGCCTGCTGCTTCTCCAACACTGGTGTTCTTTAGGTAGACCCCAGGTCCCCGCTAGCAGCCGCCGGACCGGCTTAGCAAAGTCCTTCCCAGGCAGCCATGCCCAGCAGGCCCGATTAACGGGACGGAATCTCAGTTGCTGCTTCACCCGTGTGCTACCGCTGTCCTTTGTGGCATTGCAGGTTCATCATGGCGCAGCTCCAGGTGCACAACTATCTAGAAATTAAGAGTCGATAATACCACCATGATTGTGGAGTGGAATGGCCATATCAATTGCATATCATGTGGACACACATGTACGCTTTGACTAAATGACGACCGTGACAAAAACGCCCAAATAACGAAATAAATCATTTTTTATTTACTGACAAATGGGCAACACTGATGGAACAACTGCAGTCAATCAGATCATTCTGCTGAGTACAATAATGTTCAATGTTTTGTACTTATAATATTGCTAAAATATAAAGTGATGCACAACAATGGGTCTCAACTATTTGTAAATGTGTCCTGTTATAGTATTGCATGAGTTTGACGATAGACTAAAACAATTATAATGATGACTGAACAGCTCCCATTCCCCGAAGTGCAAAATGCAACACTTATGAATATAAGTCATAAAAGATCACACAAAGTTTGGCAAACAAACAAGGGTTCTTAAACAGCTGCTAACATTGGATGTCCCATTCATTTTCACTAATTCTGTAATTAATATTCACACAATCAAATAAATCTTAGTGCTGTTCAGTCCTTTTTATATTTGTCAAAGTATAACGTGTGATTGCCTACATATAGCCAACACCTCTTTGAATTCCACTTTCAAACACAGCCTGCATTTGGGCCAGTTAAAGCCTAATTGGGCTACTTGTTTTGGGACAAGAATACTTGCTTTCTACGGGCATGCACTAGTTTTAGTATAATTTTTTAAGCATTACATCTTCACTATTCTCTCTTTCTTGTCAAATGTATCATTTTTCACTTCCTTTTTTGGTTTGTGATGCGCTGTGGTGATTGACTGGTTGTGATGCCGCATGTTATCCAATCAGCATGGTTGTGATTTCACGTATTATCCAATCAGCATGGTCATGATGCCGTGTATTATCCAATCAGCACAGAGTCGGTCCGAAACCCCGCTCACACTGAAGGACATGAAGAGACGGAGCGTTGGCTAAACTTTTATTGATAAAAATTGAATATTTTGACGGAGTGACTCCATATTCAGAGATGCCCACCCTCGTAACCTCAGCAAAGCATGTATAAAATCTGAGGCCAGTCTGACGAACGGTTCAAGATATACTCTTGGAAAAGACAGACAGACACAAGGAGATTTTGTGTATTTATAGATAAATTATCACTCAAATATACATAAGAGGGACTTCCGGTCTGGACGCCATGGCGACTGCAGCTTAACACTGAAGCTCTCAGACCCAATCCAAGATAACACCTTGAAAATCAAACTTAACGGATTTTTGGAGGAGTGAAAATCAAAAGACAAAATCATCATGTCTAAAGGAAAACAGAAGAAACTGAAATTCTCCAGGCCAGGACACGTATCGGCCGGAGAATCTGAACTGGAAGATCTCCGTTCAGAAGACGAGGAACTGGTGGTAGCTAACAAAAAGGTTAGCCTGAAATCGCTATTTGAAGAGCTACGACGATTTCGCCGAGAGGTTACGGCCGAATTTCGGGAATTCAGAGAAGAATTGAAAAGGACAAACAGCAGAGTGGACCAGGCCGAGAACCGAATCTTGGAAACAGAGGAACGAATAAAAGTGCTCGAAGATTCTGTGCTGGACCTACGCAAAAGACAAGCATCTATAGAGGCTAAGCTAGCCAACCAAGAAGGAAGACAGAGAAGAGACAATATAAGAATTCATGGTCTGATAGAAGGAGCCGAAAACGGTTTTAACTCAATGGCAGAATGCGTGGAATCTTTACTAAGAGAGAAATTGGATATTCCACAAACCACCGACTTAAACATAGAAAAGACACATCGTTCATTAGCCGCTAGGCCGGCGGCGGAAGCGCCCCCACGTTCGGTGTTGGTAAGATTTTCCAATTTCAAAATAAAACAAGAGGTTGTCAGACTGGCTTGGCAGAAAAAAGGATTTATGCACCAGGAGAGAAAAGTCTTCGTGGAACACGATTACACCCCGGAGGTCCTTAAAAAGCGCAGGGAATACAATGACGTGAAAAAGGTGTTAAGAGAGAAGAAATTGCGCTTTCAGACGCCATTTCCTGCAAAGTTAAGGGTCTTCTACGGCAAAGAAACATGTCTCTATAATTCGGCGGAAGAAGCAACAGCTGACATGGCGAGAAGAGGGCTCCCGGTAACGGTATTTAAACCCGCAGCAAACCCGAGTGAGAAGATCAAAGCGCAAACATGGACAACACAAAGACCTTCAAAATCCAAGGGCCAGCAGCGGGAAACCCAGCGCCAGAGCGTCACGGATAAACTGTCCGTTTTCAGGTTGGAATAGCAACCTTTTTATTTTTTCTCTTGAATCAATCTGCACATCCAACCCCCCTCATACAAGGTAACAAACATTAAAGGAGATGCGTATTCAGCATGTGGTAAAACATTTCATGGAACAGTCATAATATTTGAAACAAATAAGTCTTTTTAATTAAAAAAAAAACAAACAACTTGTTAAAATAGAAATGTGACAATAATCCACATGTTCTCCTCATACTAACAAATACTGTTTTTGCGTGAATGTTTGATGTGATGGGGGTAGGAGGGTGCACACAGTTTCACAGGGTATAGGCATAAAAGGGAAAAAAAAAATCATTACAAGTTCGGATTGGGTTCTGAAACTCACGTTAAAAGCATGGGACAACTTACAGGGGTAAGAGAGGGCCCTCAACACGTAACAGAGTTTGAGGAGTTTCCCTCAGGGCCTTCACACCATCAAGGCTCTTACAGGGTCTTTAAAAAGACCTCAGCTCAGGAAGTTCTTTTGACAGCTTTTTGTTTTAAAGTTTTATAGACTATGTTCTTAATGTTTTTCTTGTTTTTAATGTTCTTTCAGTTTCTGAGTAGCACAAAAGAGGGCCACCACACAGTTATACTAAACAAAACAACACAATGGAGAAACAGGGTGTAACCAAAATAATTTCATATAATGTAAAAGGAATCCTGAATCCAGTTAAAAGATCCAAGATTCTAGGCAAAATGAAAAAAGACAAAGCAGGAATAATATTTTTACAAGAAACCCACCTAACAGACGTGGAACACAATAAACTCAGTAGACAAGGGTTTAAAATGATCTCTTCATCTTCATATAAGTCAGGGAGGAGGAGGGGAGTAGCGACATTGATATCAACCAAAATTACATTTGAAAAAAAATCAGAACACAAAGATAAAGAAGGGAGATACAGTTTGGTAACTGGGCGGCTAGAGGGAGAAGATATCACCCTGCTGAATGTGTATGCTCCCCCAGGGGCTAACTGGAAATTTTATAAAAATGTATTTGACCTAATGATAACTAAAGCTCAAGGTTTAGTGATATGTGGTGGGGACTTCAGTCTTAGACTGAATCCATACTGGGATGCTTCTGGTAATTCTCCACATCAAAATAACACCCAAAACAGGAAGACTCGGATGCTACTAAAAGAAATGGGAATCTGTGACGTGTGGAGGGAACTCAACCCCAGTGTAAAAGACTATACATTATACTCAACTCCACATTCATCTTACTCAAGGATTGACTATTTTTTTATGTTTAATAGAGACATTGGAAGAGTAGAAACATGTAAAATAGGACTGATGGATCTCTCTGACCACAGTCCAATCTACATGGACTTAAATATCCAAAAATACACAAATAATACATTTTCTTGGAGGTTAAATTCAAATGTCCTGAAAGGACCATTGAAAGATGAATTGGAATCAGATATTCTCAGATATTTGGAAGAAAACGATAATGGAGAAGTATCCCCTTTAATACTGTGGGATGCATGCAAAGCTGTAATAAGAGGAAAGATTATTGCAAAACTGGCAACCCAAAAGAAACTAAGACAAGAAAAACTATCCACATTAGAGTCAGAACTTAGGAACCTAGAAAAAGAACACAAAGGCAACACTCATTCTACTGACTCGCTCAAGATTAAGGAAATTAAAAACCAAATAAATGAGATCTACACAATAGAAATCCAGAAGAAACTTACATTTTTGAAACAAAAATACTATGAAGCAGGCAGTAAATCGGCAAAATTGCTAGCCTATAAATTGAGGAAACATCAAACAGAAAGAGCAATCTACAAAATCAGAGACCCAGTATCAAAGGAAATAAAATTCAGAATTCAGGATATTCTTAAAAGCTTCGAGAATTACTATAAGAACTTATACTCCCACAAAAAACATAAAAACGCATCCGAGGCATTCCTAAACACATTAAACCTTCCCCAACTTACGGAGTCACAAAATAAAACACTACTGTCAGAAATACATCCTAAAGAACTGGAAAAAGCAATTATGAAACTTAAAGCTAACAAATCCCCAGGAGCTGATGGCTATACAGCAGAGTGGTACAAAACCTTTAAACAGCAACTATCTCCTCTCCTCCTGAAAACATTTAATTATGTCCTCCACACAGGGGAAATCCCCCCCCTCCTGGAGAGAAGGGGTCATTGCAGTTATACCTAAACCTGAAAAGGATAAACTAGAGTGCTCCAACTACAGACCAGTCAGTGTACTAAATCAGGACTATAAGCTTTTTACCATTATCCTTGCCAAAAGGTTAGAAAATATACTGACAGACCTAATTCATTTAGACCAAACAGGTTTTATAAGACAAAGACAGACACAAGACAACATTCGATGCACTTTACACATAATTCATCATATAAAAAAATATAACTTAAATGCAGTCATATTGGGATTAGATGCTGAAAAAGCATTCGATTCGGTTGACTGGTCTTTTCTATATAGAATCTTATCCAGTTTCAATTTTCATAACAACTTCATTAGAACTATACAGGCATTATATAAAAAACCAACAGCTAAAATAAGGATTAACGGTAATTTATCATCATCTTTTGAACTGGAAAGAGGATGTCGTCAGGGCTGCCCCCTGTCTCCACTGCTCTTTGCAATCTTCATAGAACCTCTGAGCCAATGGATAAGACAAAATCAAAAAATTCAAGGTATTACACTTGGTCAGAAGGAACATAAAATAGCACTCTTTGCTGATGACATTTTAATATACCTAGGGCAGCCGGACACTTCTTTACCAGAACTAACCTCAATTTTTTCAGAGTATGGAGATTTATCGGGGTACAAATTAAACATGCATAAAACCCAAATTTTAACATTCAACTATGACCCAAATCATTATTCACTAAGCAAACTCAAAACTAACTGGGAGTCGGAATCTATGAAATATCTGGGGGTCAATATCCCGAAACAACTCAACAAAATTATATCACTAAACTATGATCCACTGGTGACAAAAATAAAATCTGACCTAGCAAGATGGAATATGATACCATTCTTGGGTACTGCACAAAGAATTGAAGCAGTCAAAATGAATATACTTCCACGTCTTCTATACCTTTTCCAAACAATACCGGTAGAACCTCCCAAAAAAACATGGCAGGAGCTGGACAGAAGGATCTCAAGATTCATATGGCAGGGCAAGAGACCTAGAATCAGATATAGAACCCTACAGCTAAACAAAGACAAAGGTGGGCTCGCGCTGCCAAATATCACGGACTACTTTAAAGCCGCACAAATTAAAACTTTAGTAGAGATATGTAACCCAGTCTACACTGCACAATGGAAGGAGATTGAATGCCAAATAACAAGTGACATCCCCCTACAGGCGATAATAGGGAACAATGCCTTACCTAAGCTTTTGAATAACACTAACCCGTGGATAGAGACCCCGCTAAAAATTTGGTTTAAGATAGTCAGAGAGAATCAAACTAAAGAGCCCTATCGACTTCTGCAATGGATTGCCTATGATCAAGACTTTACTCCTAATAAAACAGACACCAGATTTAAAAAGTGGAAGGAGAAAGGGCTGATAAAATATTACGATTTTTTTAAAGGGCAAATCTTAAGTTTTGAAGATTTGAAAAAACAAGGCCTAATAAATCAAGACCTTTACAGGTTCTTCCAGCTTAGACACCACATAAACAATATACTTAAAAAGGAGGATTTGGAAAGGGCCCAGTCAGGTGTTCTGAAGGTCTTCTTAATGGCATATAAAGGGATCCCAGGGATCAGATACATTTCTAAAATATACCAAGGTCTTCAAGACTTAAAAGGAGACAACACATCTTATATAAAAGAGAGATGGGAAAAAGAGGGGAATTTCACTTTACAACTGGAAATATGGGAAAAGCTAAATAAACAGCAATGGAAAAGTACCTCATCCCTGCAGTGGAGAGAATTTGGATGGAAAAACTTGGTAAGATTTTTCAGAACACCTGCACAAAACAAATTTACCCATAAGGGATTGAACTGTTGGCGCTTGTGTGGTGAAAAGACTGCAAATCATTTTCATGTGTTTTGGTCATGCCCAGTTATCCACCAATATTGGACCAATGTACAGACAATATTGGGGAAAATATTCAAAATAACAGTTCCCTTTTCTTTTGTAACTTTGTATTTGGGTTTACTACCGGACTCACTGGAAAGACGAGGAGAAAAATACTTATTCAATGTTTTAATATTGGCAAGCAAAAAAGCTCTAACTAAAAAATGGATGTTGAAGGACTGTCCTACACCTGAAGATTGGATTAACGTGATCCAAGACATTTACTCGATGGAAAAGTTGACATTCGCACTGAGACAGGACATGGATGGGTTCATGAACTTTTGGCAACCCTGGATCGCATATGTGTCTTCCATTAGATCTAATCTTTGACAAATACCATTTCAATAATGGTTCCGCTCTTTGTTCCAACGCTACTCAGATGCTCTTTTACCTTTATTTACTTACTTTTTCTTTTTGTTTGTTTTTTGCTGGTTTGTTTGGTTTTTTTTGTTTTTTGTTTTTTTTTTCTCTTTAATTTCACTTTTTCTTTCACTTTAAAAAAAAAAAATAGGGGGTGTTGTAAGAATTAATCTTCCAATGTTGTCAGATATCAGAAAATAAGGGAACATGTGATGAAAATGTAAACAATGCATTGCTGTAACGACCTGTATACCCTTTACAAAAACTTAAATAAAAAAAAAAAATATACATAAGAGAAGTTACCCGAGCGTTACTGTCAAGATATGTAGAGTGCTGATGTAGAGTAAAGTACATGGTGGTAATGCACCTGTAAGCTGGTTTCCAACTGCCAATCAAATCTAAAAGAAGAAGAAGAGAAGTTTCCCCAAAATAGTTAAGTCACTGAGATGTGACTTTAGTCTTGACACTTTGAGGTTTTTCTCTTGAATTTATGGTTGTTTTTTTTTCTAAATTTACTACTTTTTTAAATTGGAAAATTTAATGAATAATAAACAAAATGAGCAAAGATGCAGCATTTTCTGTTATATTATAGGTGCTATTTATAGCCTATTCATAGCCTATTTTCCAAACTCCACCCCAGGTGAAAACCTCACATATTCTTGAAACCTAAATGTTTACAGGTATGCATACTCTTACTGAATAAATTCAGACAGACCCAGAATAAGAGATTATCACCATCCAACCGATGATCCTGAGGGACAAGCTGCTGTGCGCAGGGGTGGACCAGCACCTGTCATCATGGATCCTGGACTAAGATAAGATAAGATAAGATAAGATAAGCCTTTATTAGTCCCACAATGGGGAAATTCCAGGATTGCAACAGCATAGGGACAGCAACACTCAGAGCAACAATCAGAAGGCAAGAAAAAACAACATCTAGTAAACATATGTCCATATTACTATAAATGTATATATATAGACACACAGTGCAGAGCATTATGGCTGGTGGATGTGCAGCAGAAAGTCTAAGCTCTCTCTCCGCGGATGCAGCGGGCCAGCTGGAAGTCTTTGGGCATGATGGTGACCCCCTTAGCGAAGAAGAGACCACCAGGTGGGTCTCGCTGGTCTCCTGCAGAGCCATGACGGCGAAGCTCAGGAAACGCAGGACGGTCTTGAAGTCCTGAGCGATCTCCCTCACCAGGCGCTGGACGGGCAGCTTACGGATGAGCAGCTCCGTGGATTTCTGATAGTGACGGATCTCTCTCAGAGCCACGGGCCTGTGACGGCGAGGCCTCTTCACTCTGCCGGTGGCCAGAGCGCCTCTCCGAGCAGCCCTGTGGCTAGCTGTCTCCTGGGGGGCTTCTTCCTCCAGTAGATTTTACGGGCGGTCTGCTTGGTTCTTGCCATCGCTCTTTATTATTCTGTCTTATATTTCTTTCATGCCGCCTCAACTCCAGCCCGGCACCCGCTTCGTTTTCGCTACAGCTCCCGGTATGTCGAGTTTCCCATTAGCACCGGACTACCTCACAAACCGGCCACAGTTTGTGAGAACCCGGGATTGTGTGTCCGACACGATCATCGGCAGCATGGGGGCCCCCAGGGAACAGTTTTGGCTCCTTTCCTGTTCACCCTTTATACTGCGGACTTCTCACACAACATGGCACACTGCCATCTACAGAAGTTCTCTAACGACTCTGCGATTGTCGGCCTCATCTCCAACGGAGATGAAGCTGAGTACAGAGGACTTATCCAGGACTTCGTGGACTGGTGCCATCGGAACTGCCTCCAGATCAACGCGAGGAAAAGCTGGTGGTGGACTGCCGCAGGTAAGGACAACCCCTCACAGCACCAGTAAACATCCAGGGAACAGACATTGAGATGGTGACATCCTACAAGTACCTGGGTGTTCATCTGAACAATAAACTAGACTGGTCACACAATACTGACGCACTCTACAAGAAGGGACAGTGCAGGCTGTTCCTACTGAGGAGGCTCAGGTCTTTTGGTGTACAAGGGGTGCTCCTGAAGACATTCTACGACACGGTGGTGGCATCAGCCATCACTTGTGGAGTGGTCTGCTGGGGCAGTGGCATTACAGCAGCTCATAGGAAGAGACTGAACAAACTGATGAAGAAAGCTAGCTCTGTCCTGGGGCAACGCCTTGACCCAGTGGAGGAGATAGGAGAGAGAAGGATGGTGGCTTAACTGTCATCTCTGCTGGAGTCTGAGTCCCACCCTATGCAGGACATACTGAGCGCACTGAGGAGCTCATTTAGCAGTAGACTACATCATCCTAGGTGCGCGACTGAGAGGTTTCGCAGGTCCTTCCTACCTACGGCTGTCAGACTTTATAACCTAAGCAGGGCTGCTCGCAGAGATAGCAAAAAAAAAACCCAAAACATGACAACCTAATAGTATTGAATGCAAAACACGCAACAGACTTACACAAATGGTCCCCTCCAGTATACAACTAGGACAATATCAGTCGCTACGGAGGGTGACAATATGTATGGGTACATATTCATACTATGTAGGATAACTAAGTAGACGGTTATGCTGTTTATTGCATCTAGCTACAATGCTCCACACTGTGTATATATATTTATATATTTATGTGTACATACACTACCGTTCAAAAGTTTGGGGTCACTTAGAAATTTCCTTATTTTTGAAAGAAAAGCACTTTTTTTCAATGAAGATAACTTTAAACTAATCAGAAATACACTCTATACATTGCTAATGTGGTAAATGACTATTCTAGTTGCAAATGTCTGGTTTTTGGTGCAATATCTACATAGGTGTATAGAGGTCCATTTCCAGCAACTATCACTCCAGTGTTCTAATGGTACAATGTGTTTGCTCATTGTGTCAGAAGGCTAATGGATGGTTACAAAACCCTTGTGCAATCATGTTAGGTCTGCAATGCTGTAATTGCTGCAAATGGAAGATTCTTTGACGAAAGCAAAGTTTGAAGGAAAAAATTATTATTTCAAATACAAATCATTATTTCTAACCTTGTCAATGTCTTGACTATATTTTCTATTCATTTTACAACTCATAGTGGTAAATAAGTGTGACTTTTCATGGAAAACACAAAATAATTGTCTGGGTGACCCCAAACTTTTGAACGGTAGTGTATGTATATTCACTGCTCTTATTTTCTTATCTTCTAAATTATTGCGCTGAGTGTTGCTGTCCCTGTGCTGTTGCAATCCTGGAATTTCCCCATTGTGGGACTAATGAAGGCTTATCTTATCTTATGCTTCTTATTTTATCCTCTACTGCAGGATGGCGGCTGCGGCCCCTCTAGGCATCAGTGAGTGTGAGAATTTTGAGTGTTTTAATTATCCCAGACGTACAACTTACAACCGAGAGACCTTATTAAGCATCAAGGTAATGTACGCTGCAAGAATTGCGGTGTTCGGGTGCGATTTGGACATTCTACACCAGTACGGAATACTATCTGGGGTTAGGCTGGCAGCTACCTGGGAGAGGAGGAAGCGTAAGCGGCATGAACGCAAACAAAGGAGAGGAAAGAGGGCCGGGATTCATGCTAGGCTAAAGGCTAACCCCTCCAGACCAGCAGTACCGTCACTCCTACTTTCAAATGTCCGCTCCCTTGACGCCAAGCTGGATGAGCTGCGTCTGCTGAGAGAAACCTGCAGAGAGTGGAGGGACTGCTGTGTGTTTGCGTTCATAAAGACATGCCTCCATGACAACATCCCTGACGCGGCCATTCAGCTGGAAGGGATGACATTGTTCCGGGCGGACAGGGAGGCTGCTAGCTCCGATAAGAGCCGGGGGGGCTATGTATCTATATTAACAAGAACTGGTGTGTTAGTGCCACATTAGCAACTAAACACTGCTCTCCATTGGCGGAGTTCCTTATCGTAAACTACCGGCCATTCTATCTGCCGAGGAAATTCACCAACGTGTTTGTAGCTGTTGTTTACATAGCTCCTAGTACTAATGCTAAAGCTAATGCTAATGAGGCACACTGAGAGCTGCATGATGCTATCAGTGAATTTCAAACTTTACACCCGGACAGTTTTGTGGTGGTTGCAGGGGATTTTAATCACACCAGTCTGAAGACTGTGCTCCCCAAGTTCAAACAATGTGTAGACTTTAAGACCAGAGGAGAGAATATGCTGGACTTCGTGTACACAGATTTCCCAAATGCATACAAGGCAACACCTCGCCCCCACCTCGGCCATGCTGACCACCTATCCGTGATGCTGGTGCCTGCCTACAAACCCTTACTGAAGTGCAGCAGGCCAGTAGAGAAACAATTCAGGACTTGGCCAGAGGGGGCAGCCTGAGCACTTCAGGACTGTTTTCTGCATACAGACTGGGAGGTTTTCAAAATAGCAGCCTCTCGGGGAGACAGGACTGATGTGGAGGAGTACGCTGAAACGGTCACCAGCTACATCGCGAAATGCACAGAGGATGTCACTATATTGAAGACCTTCACTGCACGGAGCAACTATAAACCCTGGATGACTGCAGAGGTGCGCTCGCTGCTCACAGCCAGAGATGCAGCCTTTAGAGCGAAGGACAGGATTGCCCTCCGCTCAGCCAGGTCTGCGCTCTCAATGGGAATTAAGACGGCGAAACGCACCTACGCGGAGAAAATCCAGGGACATTTCTGTGACACAGGGAGCACCAAACGGATGTGGCAGGGAGTACGGGCGTTGATGGATTATAAGTCTAGGCAGGGGGTCGATGATGATGACGCTTTGCTTCCAGACAGGCTCAATAACTTCTTTGCACGTTTTGAAGCATCAAACCCGACAGTCAGAGAGAGGGCTGGCCCAGCTTCACCATCTGTGGGGCCAGCTATCACCATCAACACAGCGGACACACGGAGGACCCTAATCAGGATCAACCCATGTAAAGCTGCAGGTCCAGACAACATCCCGGGGCGTGTTCGCCAAGTCTGCACGAGTGAGTTGACGGATGTCCTAACTGACATATATAACATTTCCCTGAGTCAGGCCATCATCCCTCGATGCTTTAAGACCTCTATCATCGTACCGCTGGCAAAGAAACCAGTTGTGTCCTGTCTGAATGACTATCGTCCTGTCGCACTGACACCAATTGTGAAGTGTTTTGAACAGCTTGTTAAACCACACATCACAGCCTTCCTCCCTGCATCACATAACCCGTTCCAGTTCACGTATCGTTCAAATCGCTCCACAGAGGACGCTATAGTCACCACCCTGCACTCTGTCATTACCCACCTGGATCAGAAAGACACCTATGCCAGACTCCTGTACATTGATTTCAGTTCAGCATTTAACACCATTATTCCCCAGAGACTGATGGAGAAATTACTCTTTCTCGGTCTGAACACCGCCACATGTCTCTGGATCCTGGATTTCCTGACCGAGAGACCTCAGCCTGTCCGTGTTGGAAACAACATCTCCAACTCCATCACACTGAGCACTGGATCCCCTCAAGGCTGTGTACTCAGTCCACTGTTGTTTACACTTTAAACACATGACTGTATGTCCAGACACGAAGGGAACCAGATTATTAAGTTTGCGGATGACACCACAGTGGTGGGACTTATTCAGAGGGATGAGGAATCAATGTACAGGGAAGAAGTTAGAGACCTGGAAGGCTGGTGCGGGGAGAACAATCTGGTGCTCAACGTGGACAAAACGAACGAGATGATTATCAACTTCCGGCGGTCACTGCCTAAACACGTCCCTCTCTGCATCAGCGGCCGTTTGGTGGAGAGAGTGAAGAACATCAAGTTCCTCAGAGTGCAGATCTCGCAGGACCTGACCTGGAACAAGAATTCCTGGGGGATCAGGAAGCGGGCCCAGCAGAGACTGCCTTCTTGAGGAAACTCAAACAGGCCTCTCTCCCCATCTGCATCCTCAGGACCTTCTACAGAAGTGTGGTGGAGAGTGTTCTGACGTACTGCATTGCAACATGGTACTCCAGTTGCAGTATGTCAGACAAAAAAGCTCTGCAGAGGATAGTTAAGGGAGCTGAGAAGGTAATTGGAGTTTCCCTCCACTCTGTTCAAGAACTTTTTCAGAGCCGTTGTAGGAGCAGGGCACTGAACGTTGTTAAGGACCACTCTCACCCTCTGCACGAACACTTTGAACTGCTGCCATCTGGCAAACATTTCCGGAGCATCAGTGGCAGAACCAACAGACTGATCAACAGCTTCCTTCCACAAGCTGTTAGGATGCAGTTAGGAACAGTTGATCCGGAATCCTTTTCACATATTACTGCACTTTATGGACATTATGTATATTGTGTATGGACACACAGGGTTGGAACGTCAGGACACACAGGGTTGGAACGTCACTTGTGGTAACGTATCGTCACTTCCTGTATTGCTGTCTGTCCGTGTGGTTTGCTCTCCTCACTCTCCTGAGGTTTTTGCTTTTAATTGTATTTTAACCACTTTTTTCCATCTACCGTTAGTTCTCACTTCTGTTTATCAAGCCTTTTGCACCTGTGTGCACACCCCATGTCACCTAATCACCCTCTTTAGCCTTCTGTTCACCTTTCATCTGTGTTTTTGTAAGCTTCGGGTTAGCCACTAGCTATGGCTGCTAGCTCTCCTTCCTCTCCTCCTCTGGTGTGCTCTCTCTGTCAGATGTTTAGCTACACCTCTGCCTCTTTTAGTGATAACGGTAAATGTAATAAATGTTGTCTTTTTGAGGCACTTGAGGCGAGGTTGTCTGATTTGGAATCCCGGCTCCGCTGCATTGAAACACCGTCTGCGCCAGTTACTCTCGACGGACGTCCCCTAGCTGCAGTGGAGCTAGCTAGCATAGGCCCTGTTAGCGGTCCTCCGGCTCTCCCCAGCAGCGAGGAGACTGGGTGGGTGACGGTGAGAAGGAAGCCTAGTCGCAAAGCCCCAGTACACCACCAACCTGTTCACGTTTCAAATCGTTTTTCCCCACTCAGCGACACACCCGCTGAGGAAAAAACTCTGATGATTGGCGACTCTGTAGTCAGAAACGTGAACCTAGAGACTCCAGCGGCCATAGTCAAATGCTTTCCTGGGGCCAGAGCAGGCGACATCGAGTCAAATTTGAAAATGCTGGCTAAAAGTAACTGTAAACACTCCACAATTGTTATTCACGCTGGCATTAATGACATCTGTCTCCGGCAGTCGGAAGTCACGAAACTTAATGTAGAATCGGTGTGTGACTTTGCCAAAATAATGTCGGACTCTGTAGTGTTCTCTGGGCCCCTCCCCAATCTGGCTGTCTGTGTGGTGTCCTGCAAACAATGTGGGCTACATTGACAATTGGAGCTCATTTTGGGGAAAACCTGGTCTTATGAGACGAGACAGCGTCCATCCCACTTTGGATGGTGCGTCTCATTTATCTAACAATCTGGCATCTTTTTTATCCAAATTTCCAAAATTTTGACAACTCAGAGTTGGGACCAGGAAACAGAGTTGCAGTCTTACACGCCTCTCTGCAGCTCCTCTTCATCCGCCACCCCTCAACTTAGCCCCTGTCTTCCCCATCAGAGAATCGTTGTCTGCTCCCTCCAAAGTAAATAAAAATATAATGCATAAGCATCTTAAAGTGATAAAGCAAAATATTGGTAAAACTCAAATTAAACATAAAGCCTCTAAATTGAATGAATTGGCCTCTGTTCCTCCTCATAATTTAAAAATTAAATGTGGTTTATTAAATATTAGGTCTCTAACTCCCAAGTCTCTGTTAGTCCATGATCTGTTAATTGATCATCAGATTGATTTAATTTCCCTTACAGAGACTTGGTTAGGGCAAGAGGATTATGCTGGTTTAAATGAATCAGCTCCCTCTGGTTATTTAAACTGTCAAAATCCCAGAAATTCTGGTAGTGGAGGAGGAGTAGCAACAATTTACCATTCCAAATTACTAGTTAATGTAAAGCAAAAAACATGTTATAATTCCTTTGAGGGCCTGGTCCTCAG
This sequence comes from Pholidichthys leucotaenia, assembly GCA_020510985.1. Classification (NCBI taxonomy): domain Eukaryota; kingdom Metazoa; phylum Chordata; class Actinopteri; order Cichliformes; family Pholidichthyidae; genus Pholidichthys; species Pholidichthys leucotaenia. Next base: position 66,036,418 of record CM035841.1, read on the forward strand.
AATTGGGCACTTGAGCAATTTTAGGCTAAACCCAATTTTATTTGCCATAGTTTATCGTCCTCCATCAACCTACTCAGAATTTTTATCCGAATTTGCTGATTTCTTAGCTGATTTAGTGCTGAAATCTGATTTACTTTAATATACATGTAGATGTAGATAGTGATTGCCTTAATGTGGCATTTAATTCAATATTAGACACGATTGGGTTTTCTCAGAAAGCAGGAAATTCTACTCATTATCTCCACCATACGTTGGACCTTGTTCTGACATATGGCATAGAAATAGAAAATCTGGTAGTGTCTCCTCATAACCCTGTACTGTCTGACCATTGTCTGTTAACCTTTGATTTTACTATTTCTGTTTGGCTCCTAAAGAACAATATTACTACAGTAGATGCCTCTCAGATGATGCTGTTACCAAATTTATGCAGATTGTTTCCCCTATGCCATGTGTCAACACAACGGAAATAAGCTATAGACAGCTTGCTCCTTCTGTAATTGATAGCATGGTAGATAGTGTTACAGCTTCCCTGCATCAGATTCTAGACTTGGTGGCCCCCTTAAAAAAGAAAAAGTCTAATCAGAGATTTCTAACTCCTTGGTTCAACACAGAAACTCGTAGCTTAAAACAGAAGACTTGTCAATTAGAAAGAAAATGGCGCTCCACTAATTTAGATAAAATCTATTTAGCTTGGAGAAATCATCTTTTAATTTATAAAAAATCTCTTAGAGAAGCTAAAATGAGTTATTATTCTGCATTAATAGAAGAGAACAAGAATAATCCCAGGTTTCTTTTCAGTACTGTAGCCAGGTTGACAAAGAGTCAGGACTCTGTCAATCCTAGCATTCCCTTAGAGCTTACCAGTCAGGACTTTATGAACTTTTTCAATAATAAAATTTCATCCATCAGAGATAAAATCAATCAGATTCTTCCCACAGTTAACTTAAATACAGTAACTACTACAACTCCTTCAGCTGATATCTGTTTGGATGAGTTTACTCCAATTGACCTTTAAGAGTTAGACAAAATAATTTCCTCATCCAAGCCTTCAACTTGTCTTTTAGACCCTATTCCTACCAGGTTATTTAAAGAAGTCTTCCCACTTATTGGTAGCTTTATTCTTCATATAATCAATTCTTCATTAACTTTAGGCCATGTACCACAGGCTTTTAAAACGGCTGTAATTAAATCCTTACTCAAAAAGCCAACGCTAGATCCAGGAGCTTTAGCTAACTATAGACCAATCTCTAATCTCCCTTTCATTTCAAAAATCTTAGAAAGAATTGTTGCTACGCAATTATTTGACCACCTGCAGGGAAATGGTTTACTTGAAGAGTTTCAATCTGGGTTTAGAATCCATCATAGTACTGAAACAGCCTTAGCGAAGGTCACTAATGACCTCCTCATCGCATCTGATAATGGACTGGTTTCTGTACTTGTCCTTTTAGACCTTAGTGCAGCTTTTGATACTATCGATCATAATATTCTACTTGATAGATTAGAACACTATGTTGGACTTAATGGAACTTTGTTGCAGTGGTTTAGATCTTATTTATCTGATAGGTTCCAGTTTGTTCATGTCAATAATGAGTTTTCTTTCAACTCAAAGCTCAGTCATGGAGTTCCACAGGGATCTGTGCTAGGCCCTACTCTTTTTAGTTTATATATGCTTCCGTTAGGCAACATTATTAGAAAGCACTTTATACACTTTCATTGTTATGCAGATGATACATAATTATACCAGTCAATGAAGCCAGATGATAGTAATCAATTAGCCAAGTTGGAAGCCTGTCTTAAGGAAATCAAAGCTTGGATGACTTGTAATTTCCTGCTATTAAATTCTGATAAGACTGAAGTCATTCTTGTTGGTCCAAAAAACCTTAGAAATACCTTTCCAAATCAAACTTTCAGTTTGGATGCGCTTACTCTTTCTCTTAATAGCTCTGTGAGGAACCTTGGAATTATTTTTGATCAAGATCTGTCCTTCAATTCACATATTAAATTTGTTTCTAAGACTGCCTTCTACCATTTGCCTGTTTGAAGATTTTCAATCAGGTTTCCACCTCGACCATAGCACCGAAACTGCCCTTCTGAAAATCACTAACAACCTCCTCATTGCAGCTGATTCTGGTTTGCTTTCTATTCTCATTCTCCTTGACCTGAGTGCGGCCTTTGACACAATCTCCCACTCCATTCTCCTCAACAGATTGTCTTCCATCGGTATCACTGGCACTCCCCTTGACTGGTTTCATTCTTACCTCTATGGCCGCACTCAGTTCATCCAACTCAAATCCTTCCATTCTCAACTCTCCCCCGTCTCCTCCGGTGTGCCCCAGGGCTCAGTCCTGGGGCCTTCCCTCTTCATCATCTACCTCCTCCCCCTCGGTTTTATTTTCCGTAAATACAATACGCAACAGCGGCTCGATTCCGAGTCTTTTTCCCTTCCTCTCTCTTTTGATCCGTCTTTTTTTTCACCCCACTTATATCACGGACACACAGATCGTCCTAAATGTCTCCTGAGCCGGTGGACGGAGCCACTGTCTATAGCAGGATACGATACAGCAGAGAACAGCTGCTAGCATTCAACCGCCACCCGGTCCCATTGGAAAAACTCGACATACCGAGTGAACTGAGGCGAAAACGCCGCGGCTGCCGGGCTGGAGTAAGGCGGAGGACAAAAAATATAAGGTACAGACCCTCCCTTCCATCTGTTGTCATGGGAAATGTACGGTCGATACTGGGAAAGTTAGATGAGCTAGCGGCTATCTCCCGTTATGATAGCACATACCGGGAGTGCTCTCTCCTTTGTTTACTGAGACGTGGCTAACTGAACTAGCAGCAGATGCTAACATTGAGCTGGAGGGTTTTCACATGATACGAGCTGACCGAACACCAGACAGTGGCAAGGCTAGGGGCGGTGGAGTGATCATGTATGTTAACAACAACTGGTGCAGACCGGGACATATCACTGTTAAACAACGACACTGCAGCAAAGACATTGAGTTGCTAGCTGTTAGCATGAGGCCTACATATCTCCCGAGAGAACACTCACACGTGATCTGCATTGTTGTTTATGCAAATCCGACGGCGAACGCTGGGACAGCACGTGACGTCATCCATTCAGTAACCAGCAGGCTGCAGACAGAACACCCAGATGCTCTTCTCCTCATCTCAGGCGATTTCAACCATGTTTCACTGTCTCCCATTCTACCCACGTTCACCCAGTATGTCACATGCCACACTAGAGACAATAAAACACTGGATTTATTCTACGCAAACACTAAGGAGGCGTACACCTCATCACAACTACCCCCACTCGGGAGATCGGATCACAACTTGGTTCATCTCCGGCCGGTGTACAAACCCCTAGTGCACAGACAACCTCCGGCCATGCACACTGTGGAGTTATGGTCTGAGGAGACAATGGACACCCTAAAGGGCTGTTTTGAAGCCACCGCCTGGAAGCAGCTCTGCGATCCACATGGTGAGGACATCGATGGCCTCATTCACACCTTCACGGGCTACCTCAGCTTCTGTGTGGACAAATCCGTTCCCACCAAGACCATACGGCGTCACTCAAACAACAAACCCTGGATCAACCCTGAGATAAAAACACTTCTGAGAGAGAAGAAGAGGATCTTCAGGTCGGGGAACAGGGAGATGCTGAAGTCCGTACAGAGGGAGCTGAGGAGAAAGATCAGAGAAGGCAAGGACAGCTTCAGGAAGAAGATGGAGGACAAGCTGCAACAGAGCGACATCAGCGGGGTCTGGAGAAACCTCAAAACCATCTCGGGGCTCCAGAATACCTCCCCCCAGGCCACAGGGGGCAGGGAGTGGGCGAACAACCTGAATCTGTTTTTCAATAGATTTGACCAACCGCCCTCCCCCCTGACTGCACAACAACCACTGCTGCCTCGAAAGAAATCAAGTCCTGCTGCCCACTCCCCACTCTACCAACACCCCCCCACTCCCAACACACAGCCCCCCATCCTGACCCTGACCAGGACCCAGGTGAGGACGGAGCTGAGGAAGATCAAGGCGAGGAAGGCGCCGGGACCGGACGGCATCAGCGCAAAGCTCCTCAAGTCCTGTGCAGACCAGCTGTGTGGGATTGTGACGTATATCTTCAACATGAGCCTGAAACTGGGGAGGGTACCACAGCTGTGGAAAACATCTTGTGTGGTACCTGTACCAAAAACTTCCCACCCCAAAGACCTGAACAGCTACAGACCGGTGGCCTTGACGTCCCACTTGATGAAGACCCTGGAGAGACTGCTCCTTGCTCACCTCCGCCCCCTGGTGGAACCAGCGATGGATCCACTCCAGTTCGCCTACCAGCATGGCATTGGGGTGGAGGATGCGGTGATCTTCCTCCTTCACCGTTCTCTGTCCCACCTGGAGAAGCCCGGGAATATGGTGAGGATCATGTTCTTTGACTTCTCCAGTGCTTTCAACACCATCCAACCGATGATCCTGAAGGACAAGCTGCTGCGCGCAGGGGTGGACCAGCACCTGTCATCATGGATCCTGGACTACCTCACGAACCGGCCTCAGTTTGTGAGAACCCGGGACTGTGTGTCCGACACGATCATCAGTAGCACGGGGGCCCCCCAGGGAACGGTGCTGGCTCCCTTCCTGTTCACTCTTTATACTGCGGACTTCTCACACAACACAACACACTGCCATCTACAGAAGTTCTCTGATGACTCTGCGATCGTTGGCCTCATCTCCAATGGAGATGAAGCTGAGTACAGAGGGCTTATCCAGGACTTCGTGGACTGGTGCCATCGGAACTGCCTCCAGATCAACGCGAGGAAAACTAAGGAGCTGGTGGTGGACTGCCGCAGGCATGGGCAGCCCCTCACAGTACCAGTAAATATACAGGGAACAGACATCGAGATGGTGACATCCTATAAGTACCTGGGTATTCATCTGAACAATAAACTAGACTGGTCACACAATACTGATGCACTCTACAAGAAGGGACAGCGCAGGCTGTTCCTGCTGAGGAGACTCAGGTCTTTTGGTGTACAAGGGGCGCTGCTGAAGTCATTCTATGACACGGTGGTGGCATCAGCCATCACTTTTGGAGTGGTCTGCTGGGGCAGTGGCATTACTGCAGCCGATAGGAAGAGACTGAACAAACTGATTAAGAAAGCTAGCTCTGTCCTGGGGCAGCGCCTTGATCCGATGGAGGAGATAGGAGAGAGAAGGACGGTGGCTAAACTGTCATCTCTGCTGGAGTCCGAGTTCCACCCTATGCAGGACATACTGAATGCACTGAGGAGCTCATTTAGCAGCAGACTACATCATCCCAGGTGCACAACCGAGAGGTTTCGTAGGTCCTTCCTACCAACGGCTGTCAGACTGTACAACCTAAGCAGGGCTGCTCGCAGAGATAGCAAAAAGACGTAACAAACTAATAGTTTTTTTGAATGCAAAAGATGCAATAGACTTACACAATGGTCCTCTCCGGCATACAACTAGGAACATACCGGTCGCTATGGAGGGTGAGAATATGTATGGGCACATAATCATACCATGTAGGATAACTAAGTAGACGGTTATGCTGTTTCATTCCATCTAGCAACAATGCTCTGCACTGTGTGTGTTTATATATTTGCATATTTATTCCATCTAGCTACAATGCTCCGTACTGTGGGTGTTTATATATTTATATATCTACATATTATTCCATCTAGCTACATTGCTCCGCACTGTGTGTGTTTATATACTTGCATATTTATTCCACCTAGCTGCAATGCTCCGTACTGTGGGTGTTTATATATTTACATATTTATTCCATCTAGCTACAATGCTCTGCACTGTGTTCATATATTCATATATTTATTCCATCCAGCTACAATGCTCTGCACTGTGTGTCTGTGTGTGTGTGTATATATATATATTTTATAGTAATACGTACATATGTTTATTAGCTGCTCTTGCTTGCTTGTTTTTTTTCTTGCCTTCTGATTGTTGCTCTGAGTGTTGCTATCCCTGTGCTGTTGCAATCCTGGAATTTCCCCGTTGTGGGACTAATAAAGGCTTATCTTATCTTATCTTATCTTATCTTAATATTCTCTTCCACTGCTTCGCAGATGACATTCAGCTCTACCTCTCCACCAAACCAAATTCCACCCTCCCTCCCTCCTCCCTGACCAATTGTCTTTCTGAAATAAAAACCTGGTTCACCGCAAACTTTCTCAAACTCAACAGTGATAAAACAGAAATCTTTTTAGTCGGCACCAAACCCACATTATCAAAAGTTGATAGTTTCTCCCTGACCATTGACGGCTCCTCAGTTTGCCCCTCCCCTCAGGTCAAGAATCTGGGTGTCATCCTCGATGGTTCTCTTTCCTTTCACTCCCACATCAATAACATCACCCGGTCTGCTTATTTTCATCTTCGCAACATTAATCGTCTTCGCCCTTCGCTCACCCCCATACTGCCTCTATTCTTGTACACAGTCTTGTCACTTCCCGTTTAGATTACTGCAACTCCCTACTCATTGGTCTCCCTCAAAAATCCCTTCACAAGCTCCAGTTGGTCCAGAATTCAGCTGCCCGCGTTATCTCCAAAACCCCCTCCTTCCTTCACATCTCTCCTGTTCTCCTGCAACTTCACTGGCTCCCGGTCAAATTTCGCATTGATTTCAAAATCCTCCTTCTTACTTTCAAAGCCATCCATAACCTCGCCCCTCCTCATCTGGCTGACCTCCTTCACATTGTCACCCCTACCCGCTCCCTCAGATCCTCCTCCTCTGTCAACCTCGCTGTCCCTCCTGCTCGACTCAGCTCCATGGGGATTAGAGCCTTCAGCCGCTCTGCTCCCAAACTCTGGAATTCACTCCCACCTGCCATCAGAAACATTGACTCCATCCCTCAGTTTAAATCCGCTCTCAAAACTCACCTGTTCAGATTAGCATTTTCATTGTAACTGCCATGGTTTTTTATGATTGTCGTTTTTGTGTTTTTGTTGTTTATTGATACTGTGTTTTATCTGTTTCTGTAAAGTGTCCTTGAGTGTCTTGAAAGACGCTTTTAAATAAAATGTATTATTATTATTATTATTATTATTATTATTATTATTATAATATTGCCAAGATTAGGAAAATCTTGTCCCAGAGTGATGCTGAGAAACTGATCCACGCTTTTGTTAGCTCGAGATTAGATTATTGTAATTCTTTATTATCAGGTTGTCCTAAAACATCTTTAAAAAGTCTTCAGCTGATCCAAAATGCTGCAGCAAGAGTTTTAACATGTATTAGAAAGAGAGATCATATCTGTCCAGTTCTGGCCTCCCTTCATTGGCTTCCCATAGAGTTTAGAATTAAGTTTAAAATCCTTCTTCTTACTTACAAAGCTCTAAACAATCAGGCTCCTTTTTATTTAAAAGATCTGATACTACCGTATTATTCTAACAGAGCACTACGCTCCCAAAATGCAGGATTACTTGTAATACCTAGAATCTCCAAAAGTACAATGGGAGGCAGAGCCTTCAGTTATCAAGCTCCTCTCCTGTGGAACCAGCTGCCAATCTGGATTCGGGAGTCAGACTCGATCTCTGTTTTTAAGAATAGGGTTAAAACCTTCCTTTTTGATAAAGTCTACAATTAGGGCGGGATCATGTGTTTCTGAACCCTCCCTTAGTTATGCTGCTAATAGGTTTAGTCAGCCGGGGGACCTCCAGTAATGCACTGGGCCTCACTCCTTTCTTCACTCTCGATGAAATAATTTTTTTTTTTTTTTTTTTTGCTGGTCATTAACATCTGTTTGTTCTCTCCTATAGACTGAGTCCCCATTATGCTGTTTGCTCTCTACATGTCTGTTCTTTTCATCTTCTCTGTCCCCTCACCCCACAGCCAGTCGCAGCAGATGACTGCTCCTCCCCGAGCCTGGTTCTGCTGGAGGCTTCTTCCTGTTAAAAGGGAGTTGTTCCTCTCCACCGTCGCCGAGTGCTTGCTCACAGGGGATCGCCTGATTGCTGGGGTCTTTCTGCAATTGTGGGGGTCCCCCCTACAGTTGAAAGTGCTATGAGATGACTGTTGTTGTGAAATGGTGCTATATAAATAAAGTTGAATTGAATTGAATCTGCTGCGACTGGCTGGGGGGTGAGGGAACCTGGCTACAGTACTGAAAAGAAACCTGGGATTATTCTTGTTCTCTGCTATTAATGCAGAATAATAACTTGTTCTAGCTTTTCTAAGAGAATTTTTATAAATTAAAAGATGATTTCTCCAAGCTAAATAGATTTTATCTAAATTAGTGGAGCGCCATTTTCTTTCTAATTGACAAGTCTTCTGTTTTAAGCTACGAGTTTCTGTGTTGAACCAAGGAGTTAGAAATCTCTGATTAGACTTTTTCTTTTTTAAGGGGGCCACCAAGTCTAGAGTCTGATGAAGGGAAGCTGTAACACTATCCACCATGCTATCAATTACAGAAGGAGCAAGCTGTCTATAGCTTATTTCCGTTGTGTTGACACATGGCATAGAGGAAACAATCTGCATAAATTTGGTAACAGCATCATCTGAGAGGCATCTACTGTAGTAATATTTTTCTTTAGGAGCCAAATAGTCAGAAATAGTAAAATCAAAGGTTAACAGACAATGGTCAGACAGTACAGGGTTATGAGGAGACACTACCAGATTTTCTATTTCTATGCCATATGTCAGAACAAGGTCCAACGTATGGTGGAGATGATGAGTAGAAATTCCTACTTTCTGAGAAAACCCAATCGTGTCTAATATTGAATTAAATGCCACATTAAGGCAATCACTATCTACAGTACATGTATATTAAAGTATATCAGATTTCAGCACTAAATCAGCTAAGAAATCAGCAAATTCGGATAAAAATTCTGAGTAGGTTGATGGAGGACGATAAACTATGGCAAATAAAATTGGGTTTAGCCTAAAATTGCTAAAGTGCCCAATACTGAGGACCAGGCCCTCAAAGGAATTATAACATGTTTTTTGCTTTACATTAACTAGTAATTTGGAATAGTAAATTGTTGCTACTCCTCCATGACCAGAACTTCTGGGATTTTGACAGTTTAAATAACCAGAGGGAGTTGATTCATTTAAACCAACATAATCCTCTTGTCCTAACCAAGTCTCTGTAAGGGATATTAAATCAATTTGATGATCAATTAACAGATCATGGACTAACAGAGACTTGGGAGTTAGAGACCTAATATTTAACAAACTTCATTTAATTGTTAAATTATGAGGAGGAACAGAGGCCAAATCATTCAGTTTAGAAGCTTCATGTTTAATTTGAGTTTTACCAACTTTTTGCTTAATCACTTTGGGATGCTTATATATTTTATTTTTATTTGCTTTGGAGGGAGCAGACAATGATTCTCTGATGGGGAAGACAGGGGCTAAGCTGAGGGGTGGCGGATGAAGAGGAGCTGCAGAGAGGCGTGTAAGACTGCGACTCTGCTTCCTGGTCCCAACTCTAAGTAGTCAGGGTTTTGGAAATTTGGATAAAAAAGATGCCAGATTGTTAGATAAATGAGAAGCACCATCCAAAGTGGGATGAATGCTTTCTCGTCTCATAGGACCAGGTTTTCCCCAAAAAGAGCTCCAATTGTCAATGTAGCCCACGTCATTTTTTCGTCTTCAGAGCACTGAAGAATTTCTTGGAATTGTGAGTATCCGCGTAGTGCTGGACTTCGGCCGCTTTATCCTGCCACCACTGGTCCTGCATCAGTCGAAGGTTGGACTGGACTTTTGCCCGCAGAGTTTTGAATCTTTCACGCTTGGAGACAGAGGACGGGTCGTTCTACCACTCGATGTAAGCCTTGTTCTTAGTATGGAGGGCTTCTCTGATCTTGTTATCGTTTCCGTCAAACCAGTCTTCATGGGTTCTAGTTTTGGCTCCGAGCACTTCCTTTGCAGTCTCAGCGACGGTATCTTTGAAGGAGGACCATTTCCCAGAGCTGCTTTCGGAGGTCAGACCATCTTGGAGTTTTTCGTCAAGTGCTTCTTGGAACTCTGTCAGACAGATTGGATTCTTCAGTCTGGTGACATTGTAGGAGGCCCTGACAGTCTTGGGTCGATTTCTGTGAGGCGGCGCGATGTGCAGTGCCATTACAGCCCTGACCAACCTGTGATCAGTCCAGCATTCAGCACCTCTCATGGCACGGGTCACTCGGACGTCCCTGATGTCACGTTGGCGTACAATGACAAAATCGATCATGTGCCATGTTTTGACCTCGGGTGCATCCAGGTGGTCTTGTACTTGTCTGCCATCCTGAACAAGGTGTTAGTGATGCAAAGACTGTGTTCTGCACACTTACTGAGGAGGAGCAGGCCATTGTCGTTGATCTTGCCTACTCCGTGTCTGCCCAGAACGCCTTCCCAGTTGCTGGGGTCCTTTCCTATTCTAGCGTTGAAATCGCCGAGCACAACAAGTTTGTCACTCTGAGAGGTTGACCTGATGACCTGGTCAAAGTGTTCAAAGAACTGCTCTTTGTCTTCGTCCGGGCAGGTGAGCGTAGGAGCGTATGCACTGATGACTGTGAGGTATCTGGACTTGCTGAGAGGAATGCGCAATTTCATAAGACTCTCGCTGATTCCAACTGGCAGGGCTGGTATGTTCTTCAGCAGTGCTGTTCAAATGGCAAATCCAACACCATGTATCCTGTCCTGAGCTTGTGGCTTTCCTTTCCAGAAGAAAGTTTACCCACCTCCCTCTTCTCTCAGGGACCTTTCATCAGCAAGGCGGGTTTCGCTGAGTGTGGCAATGTCTATCCGATATCCCTGGAGCTCTTTTGCAACGAGTGCCGTTCTTCTCTCCGGTCTCAATGTACCGGCTCTATCCAGGAGTGTTCGGACATTCCAGGCTCCCAAAATGAACCTCTTGAGTTTTTCCTTCTTTTGTATTGTTCGACCGCTGTAAGGATGAGTCTGTCAGCCGCGGTAAGCTGACCAGACGTTAAAAGGGCAAGCATTTGTCTGGGGCACCTTTTCTAGCCCCCTCCCTCATGTGAGGGTGGGCAGTGCTGTCCTAAAGAGGCTGCCCAGTCGCCCACAGGTGCTGCCAAACTGTCCTGTTGCCCTTGGATTCAGGAGCAGAGCGACAACTTGCCCATGGACCGCCTGCGTGCAGGTTTGTGACTACAACCGCCAGTGATCATCTCCACCTGTTGCTTTGCCATGCGCCCATCGCCGCAGGGCTTGAGGGGTGTGAGTTGACAGATCGGTAATGAGTTGCAAAAAGGACCTGTGTGTGAAAACTTTATAGTGAGAAGACCGTTGCACAGGGGCAATCCCAGTCTCTCGGCCTGGGAAGTCTTGATCCAGTGGCACGCGGAGCCGTTACGACGGGAGGCTGCCAGGCTGCAGTGGATGACCAGGACTTCTATCGGTGCCATGTCCAGTTCTAGGCGCTCCACGACACTTGCTGCCACCACCTTCACAACCGTTGGATCTCAGGTGATCTCTTCCGCTCATTCCGCCGGGAGTCAGTCTTCGCATGCAGTAGGGCTGACACAGCCCAAGCCTAACTCACTGAGGGTTATAGACCCGTCAGCTACCTTCACCTGGTTCAGCCGACTCGCCAAAGCCGTTGTCCGGGGGATGGCCACTGTTGCATGCGACAGCTTCGAGGAACCACAGGTGAAAGTTGAGTGTCAGGTGAGGACCAGTGGCAGGCGAGCTACCCTGGAAAGGACATGGCGTGTCCCCCTTGCCAAAGGTATTACCTCTCCCTGACACCCCAGACCCCCCCGCAACAAATGCGGTTAACAAACCGCATTTAATTTTTAAATTATGAGGAGGAACAGAGGCCAAATCATTAAATTTAGAGGCTTCATGTTTAATTTGAGTTTTACCAACTTTTTGCTTAATCACTTTGGGATGCTTACAGTATATATTATATTTTTATTTGCTTTGGAGGGAGCAGACAATGATTCTCTGATGGGGAAGACAGGGGCTAAGTTGAGGGGTTGCGGATGAAGAGGAGCTGCAGAGAGGCGTGTAAGACTGCGACTCTGCTTCCTGGTCCCAACTCTGAGTTGTCAAGATTTTGGAAATTTGGATAAAAAAGATACCAGATTGTTAGATAAATGAGACGCACCATCCAAAGTGGGATGGACGCTGTCTCGTCTCAAAAGACCAGGTTTTCCCCAAAATGAGCTCCAATTGTCAATGTAGCCCACGTTGTTTGCAGGACACCACACAGCCAGCGGTTGAAGGATGACAAGCGGCTAAACATGTCATCACTGGTCAGATTGGGGAGGGGCCCAGAGAACACTACAGAGTCCGACATTATTTTGGCAAAGTCACACACAATTCTACATTAAGTTTCATGACTTCCGACTGCCGGAGACGGATGTCATTAATGCCAGCGTGAATAACAATTGTGGAGTGTTTACAGTTACTTTTAGCCAGCATTTTCAAATTTGACTTGATGTCACCTGCTCTGGCCCCAGGAATGCCTTTGACTATGGCCGCTGGAGTCTCTAGGTTCACATTTCTGACTACAGAGTCGCCAATGATCAGAGTTTTTCCTCAGCGGGTGTGTCACTGAGCGGGGCCTATGCTAGTGAGCTCCACTGCAGCTAGGGGACATCCGTCGAGAGTAACTGGCGCAGACGGTGTTTCAATGCAGCGGAGCCGGGATTCCAAATCAGACAACCTCGCCTCGAGCGCCTCAAAAAGACAACATTTATTACATTTACCATTATCACTAAAAGAGGCAGAGGTGTAGCTAAACATCTGACAGAGAGAACACACCAGAGAAGGAGAGGAAGCAGAGCTAGTAGCCATAGCTAGTGGCAAACCCGAAGCTTACAAAAACACAGATGAAAGGTGAACAGAAGGCTAAAGAGGGTGATTAGGTGACATGGAGTGCGCACACAGGTGCAAGAGGCTTGATAAACAGAAGTGAGAACTAACGGTAGATGGAAAAAAGTGGTTAAAATACAATTAAAAGCAAAAACCTCAGGAGAGTGAGGAGAGCTAACCACACGGACAGACAGCAATACAGGAATTGACGATACGTTACCACAAGTGACGTTCCTACTTGTGGGCAGATGACTGCCCCTCCCTGAGCCTGGCTCTGCTGGAGGTTTCTTCCTGTTAAAAGGGAGTTTTTTCCTCTCCACCGTCGCCAAGTGCTTGCTCACAGGGGCTCGCCTGATTGCTGGGGTCTTTCTGCAACTGTGGGGGTCCCCCCTACAGTTGAAAATGCTATGAGATGACTGTTATTGTGAAATGGCGTTATATAAATAAAGTTGAATTGAATTGAATATTATATGTACAGTATATTGTAGTTTTAGTCAGTTTTAAGTATTTATTTCTCTTAGCTACTTAGATTCACTTCGCCATTTTAATTGTTTTATATATACATAGGCAGTTATTATCATTTTAACTGCAACTGTAATAAGTTAACATTACTGTAATATCCAAATGTGTCTCAGGGATATGTGAATGGCTGTCGGGGTGGGGGGGTGAGTGTGTTTTTAAATTATGTTCTTTTTACAATACGGATGCCTAGAGAAATGCAATTTCATCTTGCTTGCACTACAGTTGCATGCATAGCATCATGAAAACAAAGGTTGATTGATTGATTGACTGATTGATTGATTGAAAACTAGGTCAAGGTCAAGGTAAACTTGATTATCCCCAATGCGGGCAATTTGCTCAACAGCAGCAACAGTTCAAAAAAACAGATAAAAACACACATCCAAGATCCACATACTGTAAAGACAGGAGTTCCATGGGAGTTACATATTGCTATTCAGGAGGACAATGGTAGCAGGGACAGATGAACTTTTAAAACTATTTGTTCTGCATTGGGGCAGAGCATCCCATCTACCTGATGGCAGCATCTTGTACTCCGCCCTTAAAAGGTGACTGCTGTCAGCCAAAATAGCCTGAGCTTTCTTCATGGCTCTATCACTGTACAAGGGGCCAAGTCTGAGTAAATTTGTGCTGGCAATTTTGTTGTACTTTGTCACAATGTGTTCCAACCTCTTCTTGTTCTTCAACGTAAGTAACCCACATCAGCTAATAAAAGAGAAGGTTAAGACAGACTCAATTAAACAAGAATAAAACATTTTCATAAAAAATGTCAACATTAAAACTCCGAAGTTTACGATAAAAATACATGTTCTGGTGGGCCTTTGCAGAAATAGCATTGACATTGTGGTCAAAAGAAAGTTTGTTGTCAATTAATATTCCCAGATAGTTGAACTGATTCACCACTTCACCACTCTGACCATGCATACTGACAGGGTGGACAGGGGAAGGGTTTCTTTGAAAATCAGTAATCATTTCTTTAGTTTTGGTCACATTAATGTCCAAAAAGTTAAGTTTACACCTCTCAATAAAATCATCCACCGCTGGACCAGTGACAGGATCTTCATCATTAAGCAAGGACACTATTACAGAATATCTGCAAACTTAAAGATGGCTCTGCACTCATGTTGACTTAGGCACTTATTTGTGTATAAAACAAAAGCAGTGAAAGAACGCATCCTTGGGGGTAGTGTGACAAAGTAGCGTCGAGGCGAGCTACATTGCCAGGGAAAACCAATGTCGAGGCGATGCGAGATTTCAATTTTCCATTAGTCCTTTTTTATTTCAATAATCTTACAAGCAAAAAGTTCCCAGGAAAAACATCTGACACGATTCTTCTTCAACAATGCACACTTCGCCAACCAAGAAGCATACCAAGGATAATAAGAATGCTACTAGATCTCTTTTATGATTAACCACACCTGTTATATAGTATTTGAGATAAGGCTGATTAGCCCCTACCATAATCCCAGGTAAAACAATGAACATTTCCATTCTTAACCTCTTGCGCTCCGTTGTACCACGGACGGGCAAGTCTCTGCGTCCTAGAGCGCACGAGGGCGCTCTCGTGCGCTCTAGGACGCATGATGGAGATGGTGATGTAGGTGGTGATGGTGATGTAGTGGCGTCCAAGCGCGCACTGAAAATAAAAGCTGCAGACACAGCCGCGAACAGATTAGTTCATCTGATTGACCTCTCATTCGACTAATAAGAGCCTTGAATTGGGTTTCTGAAACCTTGAAGAACCAATGACTGAAAACCTAGCCAGAAGGACCCGCCTACCAAGGCTGTGAATGCAGTGAGCCAGTTGAAGCAGAGAAGTTCGCGAGCTGTTTTTTTTAAGGCTGGGTGAAGACTGACTGCTGGAGTGGATCAAAAAAGGACTCGCAGAAAGAACCGTCACAGACCCAGCAGCACGGAGACCACCCACAAATGCAACCTGTGTGACAGCATTCGCGCATCGGCATGTTCGGCCACAGGCGGTGCTTATTTTTTGTTCCAGCAGAGTAGAGGCTGACGACAAAGGCTGAGTGACACACACGCCTTCGACAGTCTTTTTTTAATTACTACTGTTATTTGTTTTGAAAAATCTTTCGCCAAAAACCGCAATCATGGAAGCACAAAACTGCAATAATGGAATTATGTTTTGATCGGGTTGCGAGACCAGAACCACGAGCGGACCAGCGTCGCGTTCGTCTGACAATGGGGAAGAGAAGTTCGCCAGGACGCTGCTGTGAAGAGGGTAAGGTGTTATAAGCTAAATTATTCTTTATTCCTGACTATTCTTCTGTAGCGAGGGGGGGGGGAGCCGCAGTGACTGAGCTGCTGTCCCACATCCCACATGAGGCTAATCCGTCATGTAGCGATGGCCGATCTCCGTCCTCTGTAGCGAGGGGGGGGACAACCCCCCCCCCACACACACACACAGACGCAGCTCTGAGTGTGACCTTTCATTAGAGCCCAAAATGAAGCTTCTACATTGAATCATTTAAAAGTTACAGACGTTTTTCCAAACTGTGCCCTTTGGCACAGTTCCAAAACGCCTGGGAACAGCCTGAGGAAAAAGCTGTGTAATATATTCATTTTTTGTGGTATTGTTACAAAATTTGGACTCAGCTGGATAACACTGGGTTCTACATTTCTGTTGCATTTTCCAGCCCGGATCTGAAGCTGTGTGTTATTTGCAAGCATTTGTATCCAAAAAAACACCCAGGCCAAATTTATTTTCTTCAAGTTCACTATGTTTAGATGACTGTAACTCAGTGGCCGGAGCACTTAGAGAGATTATGACTGTTTTGCCAAAAAATTCAAAGTGTTTTCTTTTAAATGAGACCAACCCCATGAAGATGCTGCAAATGGTTGAAGAACAGCTTTCGATTTACTTTGGGCACATTATTTTTTGGCGTTTTTAGGAAAATTGACCGGAGTGCAAGGGGTTAACACATACCCACTAATATCTAAAAATACATAAATCATTTCCCCAACTATATACAATGTAAATATAAATAACATATAATAAATAAATAACAATATAAATAATTCAATAAATAGTTTCAACCCTTATTTACAAATGTTAAACCACCCCTCTAACTTACCATACATGTTTCCTTCCTGCTGGTGTCCTATATAAGGCCCTCAACCCCTAACGGAGTCTTTTGCCCGGACACCCACAGGAAGCATGTTGGCAAAGGTATGTGAAATAAATCCTTTATAAATTATTTTACCAAAATACTTAACCATCATAATTATCTCCCAAGGGCATTCAAATTAAACAAAGACAGATCCCAAAGTACTGTGTGCACTTTAACAAATAATCATACTAACATTTACAACATTACAAATATAACATGACCACACAATACAATAAATCATAACAGAGGTGACACTCCATCATCACAGGTAGTCAGTGGAGGATAAAAGAACATCGGATAAAACTCCATTGACTCTGGCCTTCTGGGACCTAAAGGTTTAAAAAAAATCAATGAGCCAACAAACTAAACCAGGATTAATGTTATAAAAATAGGTGAGTTGATCTGTTAAAATATGAGGTTGGATACAATTAAAAGCAGAAGAAAAGTCAATAAAAAGCAGTCGTACAAAAGATTTCCCAACATCCAAATGCCCCAGGACTCGGTGGAGTAGGGTACCTACAGCATCCTCCACATCTCTGCCTGCCCTATAAGTAAATTGGAGGGGATCCAACTTTCCCTCAATTTCACACAAACTCTCATTAACCATTTTTTCAAAGACCTTCATAACAAGTGAAGTTAAGGCTACACGCCAAAAGTCATTAAGAAATTTGGGGGTTCTAATTTTGGGCACAGGTACAAAAAGATAGATGGATAGATGTACTTTATTGATCCAAACTGGGAAATTACAGTGTAACAGCGGCATGACATTAGGCGACCAAAACGACAGAAATACACACAGCAAATAGACAATGGGATTACCCATGGAAAGTAAAACTGCTAAATAACTTGGATACATCATAGATGAATAGATAGTGACCCGAAAAGGTACATGAAACATACCCGCTGACAATGCAGGACTATTACAGTCTTTTCAAAGATGGGGGACTCTATGAAGCTGAAGTGACTTTGTGAAAATAAAAGAAAAAATTTCATCCAAAGACTATTCATAACGTTGCAGAATATTCCAGCTGAGGCTGGCGTCATACATTATTGTGAGTTTGTTACCTGTAGAAAAGCTGCAGCAGCCTCCCACAGTTGGGATAGGGAGGGACCTCTCTGTGTCTGCTCTCCAGGGCAGCGCGTGCAGGTACAGGGAGAGAACATGTGTAAGAGGAGGGATCATACCATTTGCGGGGTGGGGGGGGGCAACTACGACAAACTACTGAATATGTTTTTGTTGTTATTTCAGCTTGTCAAAGATGAACTAAAATTTTATAATCAACTTTTGTCATTCCAGTATTTAGGAGTGCTGAGTTTAAATTTAAGGGTGCTACAGCACCCCTAAAAAAGACTTGACACCACCCATGATAGCAGCAAATACTAAAGGAAAATGTCAGGACATCTGTCCATGAACTGAATCTCAAAGAGAAAGTGGGTCATGCAGCAAGACAACGATCCTAAGCACACAAGTTGTTCTACCAAAGAATGGTTAAAGTGTGGAGGTAATAGAACAGGCGAGATGCAACGAGCTGGAAGGGTGCAAGGTTTTATTTCCTCCAACATAATGAAACACGCTTTGTAGCTCGGTGAGCTACTGCACTGCTTAGGCATGTGTAACAAGCTCTTTTATACGTTATACAGACAGAGAGAATGCATGGCACATTAGCATAGTGATTGTCATTTAATACCCATTGTTAGCATGACATCAGCTGGTGCCTGGATGTCCTCGGGGACGCATACATAACAGTCCCGTCTGATTGTCCCCTGGGGCTCTCTGTCCGTATGTCAATTGTCCTCCGCTTCCTCCAGCCCTGATGAGTGTGAGATAATGTCCATCCGCAGCATGCTGGGTCACTACACGGCTCCCCGCAGAACACTCAGAAGGGGCTGTGACACCCCCCTTCCCGGTCGTTTGTGCTCCAGCTCCGGTAGAACTGTCCTGCTGTAGAGGAGTGTCGGAGGGCATGTCAGTCCGTGGGGGGGACAGGGGAGGGGTGGAAAAGACAGTGTGCTCCGCTCCGAGTTCCAACACGTTGAATGGCCATGGATCTTGGGCGCATGGGGCCGGTGCGCGTCGTGCGTAATGGATCAAACCGGCGATCGGCTGGCTTTAGGGAGTGAGGTGCGGGAAGAACGATGTGGAGGAGGAGGGGGAGGTGGATGGGAATAAGTGAGTGATGGCCCGGGACGTCAAAAGTATCTGGGCCGCGCAAAAATTGCGTGTGGATCCGCCATGATGAGGGACTTTCCCAGTAAACCTGGCGGTGATTCGCAGCGGCTGTGAAAAAAAAAAAATTAAGTCTCTGACTCCGCTTGCGGCTCAGTCCTGCGAGGATGTGGGGAAGGCGAATGGCCAGATTCCCAGAGGATGCGTAGTGGCTGTGAAAAAACTGAAGCTGTGTGAGGGACTTGGCGGTTTGGCTTTAGGTGTGGGAGCAGCCTTAACGTCATCGGGGAAAGAAATCGGCTAAATTCCCGTTGTGCGCCGTAGCTGTTAAACCCATACAAAGTCCCGTGTGCAGGCTGTGTGTCTGCTTCAGGTGCGTGAGCAGCCCTAAAGGTTCTGAGGATGGCGATTGGCTGTGTTTCTCGGGCATGTGCAGCAGCGGAGGACGATGTATAAGTCTGTGGAGCCGGTTTGTCCCTGGTGCGTTGCGCGTGCCTGGCGCAGTGACCACATAGCTGGAAGATGCGCTATCCTCGTAATCCTGTGGTGTGCGTGTGGGGCTTCTGCGCGCAGAAAGTCCACTGTCAGGAGGTGAGTCAGGGTCGGGGAGCTTGATGGAAATAAACGCAGACGGCACTGATGATCTTCCCCGTTCAGGCGGTTTCCTTCGGTTCGCTCGTGTCGCCGTTCATGGTGCGTCTCTGTCCCAGCGCTGCCTGCTCCAGCGAGCACCCTCCGGTGTGGATGAAGAGGATGCAGGCGCTCTCTGGTACTCTGGAGTCCACAGCATGGTGAGAGGGAGTAGACGGTCACTGTCTCTTGTCAGGTCACTAGTGTGGAGAAAATGGCATAGCCGAGAGATGCTCCATGCACGTCCAGGGTCACCAATGTGGAGGTAATAGAACAGGCGAGATGCAACGAGCTGGAAGGGTGAAAGGTTTTATTTCCTCCAACATAATGAAACACGCTTTGTAGCTCGGTGAGCTACTGCGCTGCTTAGTCATGTGTAACAAGCTCTTTTATACATTATACAGACAGAAAGAATGCATGGCACATTAGCATAGTGATTGTCATTTAATACCCATCATTAGCATGGCATCAGCTGGCGCCTGGATGTCCTTGGGGACGCATACATAACAGTCCCGTCTGATTGCCCCCTGGGGCTCTCTGTCCACATGTCAAATGTCCTTCGCTTCCTCCAGCCCTGATGAGTGTGAGATAATGTCCGTCCACAGCGTGCTGGGTCACTACAAAAGAAGAATAAAGCTGATGTTTTGGAAGGGCCAAGTCAAAGTCCTGACCTTAATCCACCTGAGATGTTGTGGAAGGACCTGAAGTGAGCAGGTCATGTGAGGAAACCCCCCAACATCCCAGAGGCGAAGCTGTTCTGTTTGGAGGAATGGGCTAAAATTCCTTCAAGCTGATGTGCGGGACTGATCAACAGTTACTGGAAACATTTAGTTGCAGTTATTGCTGCAAGGGGGGGAGGGTATCACACCAAATACTGACATAAGAGGTTCACAATTGCCACTCATAGATATTTAATATTGGATCGTTTTCCTCAATAAATAAATGAAAAAGTAAAATATTTTGTCTCACTTATTTAATTGGGTTCTCTTTACCGACTTTTAGGACTTGTGTGAAAATCTGATGTTGTTTTAGGTCATATTTATGCAGACAATTCTCAAGGGTTCACAAACTTTCAAGCACCACTGTATATAAATAGCAGTGTTGGGTCCAAATACTCATCAATTACTTTGTGAAATCTTGGAAAATAATTGTAAATGCAATCGATTGCTTCTTAAAAGTAATTGTACTTTTCATATAGTTTTGGTATATTTGAACAATGAATATTTCCATCAAACAAATGTTTTCACTGTCTATCAAGTTGACAGACAAGTAGGTTTCCACATCAATGAATGTGTAGAATACTTTTTTGAAATACTTTTTTCACAGCTCTGTATGTTCACAGCCTGTTTTTTTCTTTTTCTTTGTTGCGACAGGAACATGAAAGGAAAAATAGAGGGAAACCTGAGCAGCTTCAGGAAGATGAAGATCCTCCAACCACAACAAACAAAGCTAAATCACACAGTGACAAGAGTAGAAAAAGAAGACGGAGAAAACACCACATTGGGGATAAACAATACTTCTGTGAAGAATGTGGGAGAGGTTTCACACTGTTGGGTCACTTAAAAATGCATAAACTGATCCACACTGGTGTTAAGCAGTTTGTGTGTGGTCAGTGTAGAAAGGCCTTTATACAGATGAGTGACTTAAGAAGACATGAACTCATCCACGCTGGTGTTAAGCAGTTTGTGTGTGGTCAGTGTGGAAAGGCCTTTACTCTGATGAGTCACTTAAGGACACATGAACTCATCCACACTGGTGTTAAGCAGTTTGTGTGCAGTCAGTGTGGAAAGGCCTTTACTCAGATGAGCAACTTAAGAACACATGAACTCTTCCACACTGGTGTTAAGAAGTTTGTGTGTGGTCAGTGTGGAAAGGCCTTTACTCAGATGAGTGCCTTAAGAAGACATGAACTCTTCCACACTGGTGTTAAGAAGTTTGTGTGTGGTCAGTGTGGAAAGGCCTTTACTCAGATGAGTAACTTAAGAGCACATGAACTCATCCACACTGGAGTTAAGCAGTTTGTGTGTGGTCAGTGTGGAAAGGCCTTTACTCAGATGAGTAACTTAAGAACACATGAACTCTTCCACACTGGTGTTAAGAAGTTTGTGTGTTGTCAATGTGGAAAGGCCTTTACTCAGATGAGTACCTTAAGAAGACATGAACTCTTC
This sequence comes from Pholidichthys leucotaenia, assembly GCA_020510985.1. NCBI lineage: Eukaryota > Metazoa > Chordata > Actinopteri > Cichliformes > Pholidichthyidae > Pholidichthys > Pholidichthys leucotaenia. The sequence goes on from CM035841.1 coordinate 66,057,826, forward strand.
CACACTGGTGTTAAGAAGTTTTTGTGTGGTCAGTGTGGAAAGGCCTTTACTCAGATGAGTACCTTAAGAAAACATGAACTCATCCACACTGGTGTTAAGCAGTTTGTGTGTGGTCAGTGTGGAAGGGCCTTTACTCATATGAGTACCTTAAGAACACATGAACTCATCCACACTGGAGTTAAGCAGTTTGTGTGTGGTCAGTGTGGAAAGGCCTTTACTCAGATGAGTAACTTAAGAAAACATGAACTCATCCACACTGGTGTTAAGCAGTTTGTGTGTGGCCAGTGTGGAAAGGCCTTTACTGTGATGAGTCACTTAAGAACACATGAACTCATCCACACTGGTGTTAAGCAGTTTGTGTGTGGACAGTGTGGAAAGGCCTTTACTCAGATGAGTACCTTAAGAAGACATGAACTCATCCACACTGGAGTTAAGCAGTTTGTGTGTGGTCAGTGTGGAAAGGCCTTTACTCTGATGGGTAACTTTAGAACACATGAACTCGTCCACACTGGAGTTAAGCAGTTTGTGTGTGGTCAGTGTGGAAAGGCCTTTACTCAGATGAGTAACTTAAAAACACATGAACTCATCCACACTGGTGTTAAGAAGTTTGTGTGTGGTCAGTGTGGAAAGGCCTTTACTCAGATGAGTACCTTAAGAAGACATGAACTCTTCCACACCGGTGTAAAGAAGTTTGTGTGTGGTCAGTGTGGAAGGGCCTTTACTCGGATGGGTAACTTAAGAAGACATGAACTCATCCATACTGGTGTTCAGTAGTTTGTGTGTGGTCAGTGTGGAAAGGCCTTTACTCTGATGAGTACCTTAAGAAAACATGAGCTCATCCACACTGGAGGTAATCCATCTGTATGTTGTCAATGTTTGAAGACCTTTATGAAGAAAAGTAACTTGGGACAACATCAGCTCTCCATAGTCAAGTTAAATAAACCCATGTGCTGAATGTGGAAAGGCTTTTACTGGACTGAATCTCTTAAAATCACATGGAGTGATCCACAGTTCAGTTAAAAGTGAGACACCTTTTATATAGACTTTGACCTCTTGTGAGACAGGAAGCTCCTGCTGTTGTTACAGGTTCAAGTTTAGAAACCCTGAGACACAGGTTGTGCTCAACTTTATCCGACATTTTGACAGGGTTGTAAAAATTATGTTATTATCTATTATTAACTGTCATTTTAATTTTTTTATTTAGATCACCTTCAGTGTTATTTGTAAAATGAGCTTCCAGAATTTTCAGTCATTGCTGAAAAATGTGTCAATGAAAGACAATTTTCATTTAATGCAACCTCACACTGAGATCAGGCTGTACTGGATTCAAATCCCTTAAATGTCTGAACCAACAACATTTCATTTAGAAAGCAGAGATGCTCCATGTTTTGATTTCATGTCTGACTTTTTCTTCTCTGTTGCTGCCACTCAATCAACTCAGTTCACTTAATTTATTTTCAAATTGGCTTCATTTGCATAGTGCCAAATCACAACCAGGGTTGCCACGGGTGCTGGAAATCCTTACAAATGCATGAATTTTAGTATTGTATTTTCAGGGTTTTAAAAGTTTGAATTTTACAAGCTTGAAAAAAAACTTGAAATTGTAAAGCTGTTTCTTTCTCAACAAATGTCTGTCTGGATAAATAGTTAGCTGTAGTTCACTTGTTAGATGGAGAAGTAAAATAAATTGGAGAACCTAAAATGGCAACTGCTCGGCCTGTGCCTTGGTTGGCCTCTGTATGACCATGGTCAGTAGTGTTAATTTTGGCAGCTCTTTTTTTTTTTTTCAGTCTTTTGTCAAATACTCATTTTAGTTTTTATCATATGAAGTCATGTCCGTCCTTTTTAAGTTTAGTCACAGTTGACTAAAAGTCTGCATTTTAATCTAGTTTCAGTCAGTCGATCAGTACTATTTTAGTGTAGTTTTAGTCGATGAAAACTGTTGACATTTTAGTCTAGTTTTAGTCAGAGAAATTTGTATTTGTCTCTTATTTACGTAACATAAATTAGCCAAAATAAACATTTTCTTTCGTCTTAGACTCATTCCAAAATTCACACAATAGGTTATCTTACCGTTTTCTGATGAGAAATGGAGAAATTGTTTTTCTAGTCTATTTTTGATTGTTATGCTGATGACATGACACTTAATCATTATTCAGAATTTGCATTTCACCATATGTATCTAATTCTCTGAATTGAGTGTGTACTGTTCTGTATAACTGATCTTGTGACCAGCATGTGCCTTCTGAGGTCAACACATGACCCTGTATCTCCTTAGTTAAGACTCGGTGCCAGTCAGTCGCCGGGACATGACCTTCTATATGTCAAAGAGTAATACTGTGTTCTTAAATTATCTGTACACTTGTGACGATTGTGCTGACAAGCAGGCACCTCATGTGTATGTCTCTTTCTTTAGTCATGTGGCACAGATGTAGATACAGTGAACCGTGCATATAAGCTGGATGTCTCAACAGAATGTTTTTGCATTTTCCACTTGGTACTTCTGTTCACTGCGCAGGAATAAACCCTTTTTTCTCTTGTGATGTTTCCTCAGCTTATTAATGCCGTTGCCTCAGCTTATTTTTTTTTTTAGTTAGAATTCCTCTAACAAAAAATACAGGTAGGAATCCAGCTTTGCAGAGTCATGATGAAATCCTCATCTTCTACTGGGAGGATGAGTGCAGGGAGTGCTGAGCAGCCGATCCATTGAGCAGACGCCTCCTCTTTCTTACATTGCTCTGGTGAGTCCACTGTGCAGAACCATGTACCAAAAAAAATCACATGAGATCGCTGGCTTGTTTACTTTCATGAGTGGCACTCCCTTCACTTGTGGCCTATCTGGAACCTAGGACAAGAATAAGTATGATGTCAGGGGCTGTTGGATAGATAAAAAATAATATCATCCACTGAAATGATAAACACATGAGAGGATTAGATGCAGTTAGAAATTCTTAGAACTTCATTTAACATTGTTTAAATGAGAAAATGTTTTCAGTGAATATCCATTTTTCTATCATTTCCACCCTATTTTTATGCTTTTGTCCTCATAAAGCGTAAAATCCAAACATTATCAAATTTAAGTTCATAGTCAATCATTACCTTGAAATTGGAAGATTGAAATATTCAGGGATGGCAATTTTCCGCTGATCCGCGGATTTCCGCCGATTTATGATTTTAGCAAAAATTAATATGATTACAAAAGCGCTCGGCGCTTCCCTGAGTGACAGTCTCCCGCGATAACCCGGATGTTTTGTACTCATGCTACTGCTGTAAACGGCCCTGCGATTGGATAGTTGGAAATGATTGGACCAATCAAATGGCTCGTTGTTGCTTTGTCAAAAAAGTCATGGCTGCTGGAGCAGGTGGCTGGGGAGAGGGAAGTCTGGGCTTCTCTGCTTGAACTGCTGCCTCCGCGACCCGGACCTCCGGAAAAGCGGTAGAAGATGGAAGATGGATGGTAAGGTACCTTATTGTCACCGATTTTAGCGAAAATCAACACAATACGTTAGCGCTCGGCGTTTTCCCGGGTGAGTTTCCCGCGATAAACCCGGATGTTATGTGTAAACAGCCCTGCGATTGGATAGTTGCAAATTTGGACCAATGAAATGGCTCGTTGTATGCTTTGTCATCGGTGTGTTGGCGTTGGAATTTTGAGCTTTCAGTAATATTTTCAGCGGAATTATGAAATTTTTATCGAAGGATCAGGAGTCATCAGTGGCAGAAATAGACAGAAGTGTCAAAAAGTTCCGATGGAATTGGCTTGAGAGAAAAGTGACGGTAAAAGTGAAAATTGGCTCAAAGTTTGACGAGGTAACAGAAACACTCGGACAATTTTTGAAGAAACCAGACGTGGCAGGAAAAGCTTTTTGTGTGTATTGTAAAGAGTTGATTAACTATGGATCGCGTGGATGTGTGGCGCTGTCAGACCACGCATCAAAAGTGAAAAACCATGCCCACTACCTTGCCATTCGGCGGAGCAACTATTCTTTGGGATCAGCGTTTTTGAAACAATCTTCCACAGTATATAAAGCAGTCAAAGATGTTACACACTGGGGGACTTTGGCATAGATAAAATTAATTGATTTTGATTTGATCAAGTGTTAAAACATATGATGGATAATGCTTGTTGGAATATTTTAGGAATGCTATCTTCTTGGAACATAAGTCAATATTATACAGTAATAAGTGGCATTCAGCTTTTGTTTTATGTCATTTAAGCACAGTTCTGGTACTTAAAAATCATAAAAACCCAGGAGCTTCGGGGGGCTTTGCCCCCCTTGCCCCCCCACCGGGGCTCTGCCCCGGACCCCACTGGGGGACTGCGTCCCCCAGACCCCCTGCTAAATTTTCAGATAATTTCCCCAACCCCAAATCACATCACTGGTTCGTGTTGGAATTCTGAGCTTTCGGTATTGTTTTCAGCGGAATTATGAGATTTTTATCGAAGGATCAGGAGTCATCAGTGCTAGAAATAGACAAAAGTGTCAAAAATAAGTTCCAATGGAATTGGCTTGAGAGAAAAGGGACGGTAAAGGTGAAAATTGGCTCAAAGTTCGACGAGGTAACAGAAACACTCTGACAATTTCTGAAGAAACCAGAAAAGGAGATGAAGTTCAAAGTTCAGAGACTGACACAGCTTGCTGCCAAAAGGAAGAAAGTTTCACATTAGAAGTGACTTGGTGACCAGTGTAAATATTGTAATAAACTCTATAGAACTGTTAAATATGTTGGACTAAAGACGGTGAGACAACATTGAAGAAAAAGTAAGTTAACTTTTCATTAAATTTAATGATTTATCTAAGTCTAGTATTTCATTTTTTTTAATCATTTTTTTCAGTCTAAATTACTTCTGTTTTACTGAAAACCTCCCAGCTTCAGGGGGGCTGCCCCCCCCCGGCCCCCCATAAGTCAATCGACCAAATTAGATTTCAGCTGAAATCAGAATTTCCCGTTGCCATCCCTGAATATTTCAAAATACTAGTGCATACCCATGCATGCCCATAGAAACCAAGTATAAGCAAGTATTTCTGCATGCCTGTAGAAAGCAGGTGTAAGTAAGCATTTCTGCATGCCCATCGAAAGTTACTACTACCATGGCAACAGTAACCATGGTGATGCCTGCCTTTGATCTTTGACATGGTTACCATGGCAATAGTAACCCTTGTGACACCTACCTTTGATCTTTGACGTCACCACTCGTTAAGTGATGCCTGCCTTTGATCTTTGACATGGTTACCATAGCAACACAAAGTCCTATGATCGTGACAGAGATTTCTTGAATTATCTATAGTGTGAAGATTTACCATTGGTCAATAAACTTGTTTACTGGCCTTATCTCAACTAAAAATGTATAAGCATTATGGGTAAACATTTGTATGATGGAGGTTGCAGTAGGTGTCATCTCTCTTTGTCGTAGTCACGCTTGAATTATTGCTCATTGAAATGAAGCCCTCAGCACCATCACAGTGTCCCCATGATGGCAATCTGGGTTCCTCCTCATCTTCCCCACACTGCCTGAGATTTAAAGAGGACACCAAACGCTACATGTATTAATCACTATTTAAAACTTGGACCTACAGTTGTGAAAAAATTAGGACATCCCATTAAATATATACGTAGTTCTTTATTACTAAATGCTCACATATCTATGTCTAGCCTTGTTTTTGTTTTTATTTGCAATTTTAAACATTTATTTTAGCCATTTTACAGGTACATCTCAAAAAATTAGAATATCATGAAAAAGTTCAATATTTTTGTCACTCATTTCAGAAAGTGAAACCCATATATGTGCCCTTCAGAGGTAAAGTGGGCTATCCCACAAAACCATTATTTTAAGAAAATGAGCTCTAAAGTTGAAATATTCTCAAAAAATCAGTGTGCCTATATCATTAAAAAGTTAACCCCATAGGGGGTAACTTTTTAATGATATAGGCACTGATTTTTTATCAGTCATCTAGGTTGGTCTTGTAGGTGTTTCCCCAGACTTCTACACAATAGTTAAGATAAGGTAAAAACAGTGAATTGTACAATAAGACCAATGATTTATAGTCCAAGATGTGTCTTGTCTTCCCCAGTATGCCTATACATTTTGCTAACTTGGCCCGGATGTGACTGATGTGAGGTTTCCAGCAGATTTTATTGTCAAGCGTCACCCCCAGAAACTTATTTTCCTGTACTGTTTCTATTCTGGTATCATCTATCGTTACCATTATTTCATGATTTATTTTATCATTTCCAAACAACATAATCTTTGTTTTTTTTAGATTTAGAGATAATTTATTTTTGTTGAACCACTGCGTTAACTTTTTCATTTCAGTTGTGACCACCTCTAAAACCTGCTGCAAATTCTCACCAGTGCAAAGGATATTTGTGTCATCCGCAAACAAAATAAATTTCAGAATTTTTGATACTTGGCATATGTCATTTATATACAAAATAAAGAGTTTGGGTCCCAAAACTGACCCCTGGGGCACACCACAAGTGATGTCCATGAAGGGTGATTTGTGCTCACCAATTTGTACAAATTGTTGTCTGTTACTTAAATAACTTTCCACCCAACTCAGTCCTACCCTTCTTGTCCCATACCTTTCCAGTTTCCTTAGTAGTATTGTGTGGTCAATGGTGTCAAAAGCTTTCTTTAAATCTATAAATACTCCTACAGCAACCTTTTTTTTTTATCTATACAACTAGTAATTTCTTCTATAAGTTTGATCAGTGCCAAAGATGTAGATTTATCTGCTCCAAAACCATACTGGCTGTCTGTAAGGAGGTTGTGTTTTTCAATGAAATCATCCAGTCTCTTAGTGAAGATTTTTTCAAGTATTTTGGAGAATTGTGAGAGTAAAGAGACTGGCCTGTAATTTGTGAAACGATGACTGTCTCCTGTTTTGTATAGAGGTATTACTTTTGCTATTTTCATTTTGTCTGGAAATGTACCAGTTTGAAATGACAGGTTACAGATGTGGGTGAGTGGCTTAACAATTCCTTCAATTACTTTTTTCACTATTGTCATGTCAATTTCATTCCAGTCCGTTGATTTTTTGTTTTTAAATTTACTCACAGTCTCGATAATTTCCTTTTCAGTAACTGCACCCAAAAAGATTGTGCTTGGATTTCTATCTTCTATTTCATTCACAGAACCAGTGTTGTTTGTTTCTGGTGTCACTATTGATTTTGCTAATTCAGGACCAACGTTTACAAAAAAATTATTGAAACCACTGACCACATCTTCCATATTATTTATCAAATTGCCATTTTCAATAAAATATTCTGGATAATTAGCATTCTTAGGTCGATTACTAATAATCCCATTAAGTGCTTGCCATATTCCTCTTAAGTTATTTTTGTTATCCTCTAATATTCTGTTGTAATATTCTTTCTTACAGGTCCTCATTATGTTAGTAAGTTTATTTTTATATCTTTTTTATTTGATCTCAGCTTCCACCGTTCTGCATTTAATGAATTGTTTATATAATGTATTCTTCTTTTTACATGCATTTCAAAGGTTTTTTATTGTCAATACTACCATACGTGCAAGACATACAGGAGAATTGAAATTTGACTTGACATTGGGCGCGCTCTATAAGCGCATCCCAGAGCCGCGGCAGCCTTGAAGGCGCCAGTCATAGAGGGTAAAGAAGGGAATGAGGGGGAGGGAAGTGACACAATGGGCAGAGAGAAAAAAGCATTGTTAATCAAAATAAAGCTCATTTTATGACCAAAACTGTGATTACATAGAAAAAAACTCTCCAATGCACAATTAGCAGACAATATAGATCACACAATAACAAAGCAGCGAGAGAGACCAGTGTGTGTAGTCAGCATATGATCAGTATGATGCAGTGTGGATGTGTCAGTTGCTGGTGAACAGCAGAGGGCACTCCCTGGCAGCGGATGGATGTTATAAACATGTGTTCTAACACAGATAAGCATGTCCAGAGTCTGTCTCTCCTCGTGTATGCAGATGGCAAAGTTCTGTAAGACACATGATAACGCTGTCCTTGAAGAGCTCAGTCTGCTGAACAACAGCAATTGTTTGTCGATTGTTTGGGTTAAGAGAAGCCAGCCAGACTCTTCTTCTACCTTATCTTCATCCAGGAGGAATGTAAACAGGGCACCAAAAACAAGGTCAAATCTGCACAGTGCACTCAGAGCACAAAATTTTCCTCTCTCATGCGATTCTGTGCTTCATAATTTCCATATACAGGCTTAAAAAACATTCCCTGGAGAGCACTAGCGACTCGAGATGTATTCCACCATCTGAATCAGTTACCATTCAGTTCACCATGCCGCTATTCGTGCACTCCCCAACTGGTCGAATTTGATGAAGGAGCTTTGCCGGGTCTGCATTTTGATCAGCTCTCCCACCTTCCTGAATTTCTGATACATCAGGAAACTCCAAAGCCAAAGTAGAAGTCCTGTGATCATAGCCAATAGATGTCTTCTGCATCTCCAGTCGAATCACACAGACACATGAGTTCCCAATGTCCATGAGTCTCCTTCCTTGGGTTCCCCCTGACCCGATCTTCTTTTAAAGTGGTGTCAATCGCATTTAAGCCGCTTTCCAGATCCATAATTTCCGTTTGGATTAAGATTCAGCCAGAAGAAGAGCGACAAAAACGCAACATTGCAAGCTGGAATCAGAAGGGAGTAGGATTAGGAGGGAGAGGAGGAGAAAAGCGTCTGCTCTCTCTGAAAGCCGGAAGAAGAAAATTTATTAACCCCTAAAATTTATTAACCCCTTGGTGACCCAAGGAATATTTTTTTTTGTTGTCTGTCATTGTATTGTTTTATAGGACAGTTTTTATTGTACAATGATTGAAATATTTGTAAAAAATTATCATATGCTTTATTTATGTCATTTTCATCATAAACTATCTTCCAATCTTGTATTAATAATTTCTTTGTCAGTAAATACATTGATTCTTCGGTTTTTAGTTGTATTACATGAATACATGTAATACATTTAGTTGTATTACATGAATCTCCCAGTATTTTAACATTGATATTAAATATCCATATGTCCAAATATGTTAAAAATCACACAGGCTTACACAGGGTGTCCTAATTTTTTCACATGACTGTATATACTCATATAGGTATCACACTGTAAGTGCAAGTGGATTTAAATAAGTTGTGGAGAAAGGAAGCAGGTGAGGAAACGAGCTGAACAACACACAAACCTTGGGCAGCACGGTGGTGCAGTGGTTAGCACTGTTGCCTTACAGCTAGAAGGTTCCTGGTTCGAATCCCCAGGCTGGCTGCGTGGGTTTACTCCGGGGGCTCCGGTTTCCTCCCACAATCCAAAGACATGCATGTTAGGTTAATTGGCTGTTCTAAATTGTCCCAAGATATCTGTTTCCTATGGGCCCTTAGAGTAGAGGGTTAGTACTAGTGAAAGCGCTTTGAGTGGGCTTTGTGACTAGAAAAACACTATATAAGTGCAGGTTAGTTACTTAGTTAGTTATTCCTTCTCCAACATTCAGTACAGTCAAATCTCCCGGGTCTTCATGCACCTCCTTTTTATAACCTTTAATTCTGTACATTAAGATCCAGGAATCGCGACAATCATACAATGTGTGGAACAAAGACATGCATGGCAAATTAACATCCCAAAGCGCCAGAACTGCTTCTCACACCTTCTCTTCCTCTGGCCACTCTAGCGCTTCTTAAACTTCCCGGGGGAGAATAGTCTTTTCTGTCCCATCTGAGACACCCCAGTAGTACTTCCTCCTTCAGCGCGTTGTTCCCTCTTCCCCCCAGCTCCCCACTGAGGGTGGAGAATGCCCACACCATGCCCCCACACAGCCAACCCCCTCCTTTGGGCCTGAGCCGGCGCCCGTAGCAGGGGTTCACCAATCCAGTCAAAACCTGGGTGCAGGGTTTTCAGGTAAAAACTTTCAGGGGACCGCAGTGGCTAAGAAAAAACGAGTCTTGCCGGGGAGGCTGCCAGATTCTCCTTAGCCATGGAGCACAACCCTAAAAGAACCTAAGGCAGGTGGTCGACCCAATTTGTATCCCTGAGCGAAGCTCTGAGCACTGCCTTAAGCGACCTATGAGAATGCTCGCGTAATCTGTTAGCTTGGGGGTTGCACGTGGTAGTACGGTGAATTTTGACCCCCAGGCACTGGGCCATCCCAGACCAGAGTTCCGAAATGAATTGTGGACCCCTGTCGGAAGTGATGTCCGATGGGGATCCGAAACATGCAACCCAAGCCGACAGAAAAGCGCAAGCCACTTCCTTGGATGTGATAGAAGCCAGCAGGACCACTTCAGGCCAGTGTATGTTGCGGTCCATGACTGTCAAAAAGTGCGTGAAACCTTGGGACAGCAGGAGGGGTTCCACCAAATCCACATGGACGTGGTCGAACCTCCTAGCTGGGATTTGGAATGGCTCAAAGGGGGATCTGGTGTGCTCCCCTCATGGATCGTCACCTTATCGTGGTGGGGGAGTTTGCGTGCCCCAGTGATCCCAGGAGCTATGTTGTCCGGGGCAATTTTCCTCTGATAGGGTCACCCAAGACAAACTGGTCCTGGGTGAAGGGCCAGACTAAGAACGATCCAACAGACTCTCATGATAAATTGTATATCAAGGATTCAGTGTACCCCGCCCGGTATGGGGTTACCGGGGCCCCACCCTGGAGCAAGGCCTGGGGGAGGGGCTCGAAGGCTAGCGTCTGGTGGTCGGGTTTCCACCCATGGGACCCGGCCGGGCTCAGCCCGAAGGAGTTACATGGGTCCGCCCTCCAGTGGGCTCACCACCTGCAGGAAGGATCATGGGGTCTGGTGCTATGTGGATTAGGTGGCGGTCAAAGGCGGAGACCTTGGCGGACTGATCCCAAGCTTTCTAAACTGGCTTCTGGTACGTGGAATGTCACCTCTCTGGTGAGGAAGGAGCCTGAGCTGGTGTACGAGGTTGAGAGATACCGGCTAGATATAGTTGGCCTCACCTCAACACACAGCTCCGGTTCTGGAACCAGTCTCCTGGAGAGGGGCTGGAGCTTGGCCTTTTCTGGAGTTGCCCCGGGCGAGAGGCGACGAGCAGGGGTGGGTATTCTTGTATCCCCCCACCATTCATTCATTCAACATTCCGAGGGAGTCTGGAGACATGGAGTCTGAATGGGCCATGTTCTCCACCTCTGTTGTTGAAGCGGCGGCCCAGAGCTGCGGCCGCAAGGTGGTCGGTGCATCTCGTGGTGGCAACCCCCGAACCAAGTGGTGGACACCAGTGGTGAGGGGGGCCATTAAGCTGAAGAAGGAGTCCTATGAAGCTTGGTTGGCTTGTGGGACTCCCGAAGCAGCTGAGGTGTACCGGCAGGCCAAGCGGAGTGCAGCTCGGGTGGTTGCTGAAGCAAAAACCCGGGTATGGGAGGAGTTCGGTGAGGCCATGGAACAAGACTTTTGGTTGGCCTCAAAGAGATTCTGGCAAACTGTCCGGTGCCTCAGGAGGGGAAAGCAGCTCCCTGTCCACACTGTGTATGGTGCGGATGGGACACTGTTGACTTCGACTGGGGATATTGTCGGGTGGTGGAAGGAATACTTCGAGGATCTCCTCAATCCCACTGATACGCCTTCCACAGAGGAAGCAGGGTTTGGGGATGGGGGGGATGACTCGCCTATCACAGGGGCTGAGGTCGCCAAGGTGGTTAAAAATCTCCTTGGTGGCCAGGCCCCGGGGGTGGACAAGATTCGCCCTGAGTACCTCAAGGCCCTGGATGTTGTTGGGCTGTCATGGTTGACACGCCTCTGCAACATTGCGTGGAGGTCGGGGGCAGTGCCTTTGGCATGGCAAGCCGGAGTGGTGGTTCCTCTCTTCAAAAAAGGGGACCGGAGGGTGTGCTCCAACTTTAGAGGGATCACACTCCTCAGCCTCCCTGGGAAGGTCTATGCCAAGGCACTGGAGGGGAGAGTCCGGCCGTTGGTCGAACCTCGGATTCAGGAGGAGCAATGTGGTTTTTGTCCTGGCCGTGGCACATCGGACCAGCTCTTTACCCTCTTGAGAATTCTTGAGGGTTCATGGGAGTTTGCCCAACCAGTTTACATGTGTTTTGTGGACTTGGAGAAGGCATTTGACCGCGTCCCTCGTGGTTTTTTGTGGGGGGTGCTTTGGGGGTATGGGGTATCGGGCTTTTTGTTACGAGCTGTTCGGTCTCTGTACAACCGTTGTGAGAGTTTGGTTCGTATTGCCAACACTCGGTCGGAGTCATTCCCAGTGAGAGTTGGACTCCGCCAGGGCTGCCCTTTGTCACCGATCCTGTTCATAATTTTTATGGACAGGATTTCTAGGCGCAGCCAGGGAATGGAGGGTGTCATGCTTGGTGACCACAGGATCTCATCTCTGTTGTTTGCAGATGATGTTGTCCTGCTGGCTTCATCCAGCAATGACCTACAGCTCTTGCTGGGATGGTTTGCCGCTGAGTGTGAAGCGGCTGGGATGAGAATCAGCATCTCCAAGTCCGAGTCCATGGTCCTCAGCCGTAAAAAGATGGATTGTCCTCTCTGGGTTGGGGACAGGCTCCTGCCCCAAGTGGAGGACTTTAAGTATCTTGGGGTCTTGTTCACGAGTGAGGGGAAAATGGAGCGAGAGATTGACAGACGGATCGGAGCAGCATCTGCAGTGATGCGGACGTTGTACCGGTCTGTTGTGGTGAAGAGGGAGCTTAGTTCTAAGGCAAAGCTGTCGATTTACAAGTCAATCTACGTTCCTACTCTCACCTATGGTCACGAGCTTTGGGTAATGACCGAAGGAACAAGATCGCGGATACAAGCGGCTGAAATGAGCTTTCTCCGTAGGATTGCTGGACTCACCCTCAGAGATAGGGTGAGGAGCTCAGTCATCCGGGAGAGGCTCAGAGTAGAACCGCTGCTCCTCCACATTGAAAGGAGTCAGTTGAGGTGGTATGGGCATCTGATTAGGATGCCTCCTGGACACCTCCCATTTGAGGTGTTTCAGGCACGTCCCACTGGGAGGAGACCCCGGGGCAGACCCAGGACTCGGTGGAGAGACTATGTCTCCCAGCTGGTCTGGGAACGCCTTGGTATCCTCTCTGAAGAGCTGGAGCAGGTGGCTGGGGAGAGGGAAGTCTGGGCTTCTCTGGTTGAACTGCTGCCTCCACAACCCAGACCTCCGGAAAAGCGGTAGAAGATGGATGGATGGATGGATGGGATCTGGTGTGCTTGTGCACTTTGGCCCGCTGACACACGACGCAAGCTGCAGCCCACTCTTGCACATCCTTGCGCAAGCGCGGCCAGACAAATTTTGCCCCCACTAGCTTCACCGATGCACGCACGCCTGGATGCGAAAGGGAGTGGACTTACTCAAAAATGCGGCGGCGCCAGGATCTCGGAACCACCGGTTGTGGGCGGCCCGGGGAGACGTCGCAAAGCAAGGGGGGCACCCTTCTTGCACACCCTGCACTCCAGCCTTAATCCAGTAGGTGCCGACTGGAGCGGACAAATGTCTGGGTCCCAGGATTGCTCTACGGCCATGGCAGGGAAATCTATTCCCATGTAGACCGGGGAAACTAATGCGCATGACAGGCAATTGGACACGACGTCGAGCTTACTGGCAATGTACTGAATGTCAGTCTTAAACTCAGAAATCGTGGCCAAATGCCATTGCTGCCAGGTCGACCATTGTTCCAAGACCTTGGGCATCACGTACGTCAGTGGCTTAAGGTCAATGAACGTGGTGAACTTGCGCCCCTTTAGCCAAAACTGGAAATGACGCGTCGCCAGGTGGCGAGCCAGCAATTCTCTATCGAATGTGCTGTATTTGCATTCGTTGTCGCACAAAGTTGAACTGAAAAATTCAATTCAATCCATTTCAACTTTATTTATATAGCACCACTTCACAACAACAGTCATCTCATAGCACTTTCAACTGTAGCGGAAACCCCCACAGCACGATGGGGACTCAATCTATGGGAGAGAACAAACAGACGTTAATGACCAGCAAAAAAAATATTTCATTGAGAGTGAAGAAAGGAGTGAAGCCCAGTGCATTATTAGAGGGCCCCCGGCTGTCTAAACCAATTAGCAGCATAACTAAGGGAAGGTTCAGAGACACATGATCCCTCCCTAATTGTAGGCTATATCAAAAAGGAAGGTTTTTAGCCTATTCTTAAAAACAGAGATTGAGTCTGACTCCCGAATTCTGATTGGCAGCTGGTTCCACGGGAGAGGAGCTTGATAACTGAAGGCTCTGCCTCCCATTGTACTTTTGGAGATTCCAGGTATTACAAATAATCCTGCATTTTGGGAGCATAGTGCTCTGTTAGGATAATAGGATAGTATCAGATATAGAGTGTATAGCTATTAGCTAATTTGCAACTCTTGTCCCTGGATGGGCTTTAGAAAAGAGAATCCAGTAAAGAAGGAAAAAAAAAAAGTGCAACACATCAGATTGATTGTCTTTGATTAAAATAAAAAGGGGCCTGATTAGATAGCTTTGAAAGTGAGAAGAAAGATTTTAAACTTAATTCTAAACTCTATGGGAAGCCAATGAAGGGAGGCCAGAACCGGAGAGATATGATCTGTCTTTCTAGTACATGTTAAAACTCTTGCTGCAGCATTTTGGATCAACTGAAGACTTTTTAAAGATGTTTTAGGACAACCTGATAATAGAGAGTTACAATAATCTAATGTAGAGCAAACAAAGGTGTGGATCAGTTTCTCAGCATCACTCTGAGACAAGATTTTCCTAATCTTGGCAATATTACACAAATAATAGAAGGCAGTCTTAGAAATGAATTTAATATGTGAATTGAAAAACAGATCTTGATCAAAAATAACTCCAAGGTTCCTCACAGAACTATTAAGAGAAAGAGTAACACATTGTGGTGCAAATTTACTGTTTATGCATTAATCTGTTGAGTAATTAGGGATCATATGTTTTATTAGTGTGTCTCCATATATGAATTTTTCTGTCAACTGCCCATTGTAATCTTAATAGGACATACTTGATAGATTAGAACACTGTGTTGGCCTTAATGGAACTTCGTTGCAGTGGTTTAGATCTTATTTATCTGATAGGTTCCAGTTTGTTCATGTCAATAATGAGTTCTCTTTGAACTCAAAGCTCAGTCATGGAGTTCCACAGGGATCGGTGCTAGTGTAGAAGATGCCTTACAAACGAGACTGAGTTTATTTCTCAGGAAAGCTTTATTGGAAGTCACATCTTCTATCATCAAAGTTCTCAGCAGAAAAGAGACAGAACCAACTTTCCTCACAGCTTTTATACACCAGAGATACTAAACCCCCACATCAAGTATCTCAGAATCAGAATCAGAATCAGAAAAAGATTTATTGCCAAGTACATTAACAGATCACTGATAACATACGAGAGAATTTGACTTGACACAGAAAATGAACCTGCATTTCTGTGACGCGGCATGCGTCTGAAACGCGCCTGTCAACAGAAGGGTACAGATAGCATAAGAAATAATACAATAGGAAGGAGCAAAAAAATCATTGATTCAGAATACTGGTCACATGATCAATATTATGATTACAAGGGAAAAAAAAGCCCTCAATGCACATCAGCGGACCAAGAGATTTCACAGGACACAGAGAGAGCAGTGAGTGAATCTTTTTTGTCAGTTTGTGGATCAATATGAGTGTAATGTTGAAGCAAGTGCTGTATCAGTGAGAACAGCAAGGACACTTTGGCAGGAGATGTTTTGTCTGACTACTGGCAATCGTCCTTGGCAATTGTCCAAGCAGCTGCTGTCCAAGGCCTTGTGCTCAGTGTTTTGAAAAAACAGACTGCAGACAATCAGGAGGATTTTTGTAGGGGAATTGAGCCAAATAGAACTGATCACAGAGAAGGAACTTTATATTTCTTCTGCAGATTCAGTACTTAATCCTTCATTGCGGGGCGTTGAGTCCGTCGTGGATAGACCTAAGCGTAATCATGATGTAATCCACCTTCCGAGACAGTTCTCCATTTGTCGCTATCAGGGTCTTCTCCATTTTTTCAATTTGATGGATGCACCTCGCATGGCCAGCATTTTGATAGGTTGTATCCATCTTCAGCAATTTGCGGTACACCAGGACAATCCCAGTTCCAATCAGAACGATCCCAATCACCATTATTACGAAGACATACAAATCTTCAATATCTTCGATAGAGAGATTAGTCAGGCACAAGATCCTCCAATTACTTGTGTCCCGTAAATAGCCCGCTGGAGCCGTCCCTGCGGGGCAAACAGCTTCCCCCGGAGCACTTTTCCTTGTTGAAAAAATAGTGTCAATTGCGTTCAAAGCCCAGCTTATTAATTCCATAATTTCTTTCGACGGTCAGCAGTTAGACGCAGACAGACAACAGCAAGCTGGGATCCAGTTAGTTGGGGGGGAAGGAAAAAAGTCAGAAGCAAGAGAGAAGCAAAAAGGCGTCTGCTCTCTTTGGAGGCGGAAGTGAGAAGTATCGAGAAGTGAGAAGTAAGCGGAAGTATCTCACACCTTCACCCCACAGAAGCTCAGTAAACACATGAACCCACAGTCACATATAGCCTCCGAGACTTGCTGGCGCCTCTGTTCCCTTCTCCACCTCGGGGGCTGCCGTTGGGACATTGTCTCTGACTTCCGTCTTCCCCAGCACCCACCTCCTAGCCGAGGTCCCTGCTGGGGCATTGTTCCTTTGGACGTTTGCTCTGTAGGGTCTGCACCGTCATGCCTACTGGATGCATGTGGGGGAGAATGCGTACCATACAAGCATACCATATATGTGCCTTAAATATGCACCATATAACCCCCCCAAACGTTCAAATAAGGACAAGTTACACTTCAAATGCATAGAATCATGACACCCCCACACAGAACAAGAGAGAAAAAAACTTGGCACAACAGATCACATTTCCCACTGCTTGGGCTTCAATTCTCTGCCATATCTGCTGTGAGCAGGTCTCGCTCTGCCTGGTGCTGTCTGCTGCATCTGTGAAGTAGAATCATTAACACATCGTCGTGAAAGCTTAGCAGAGCGTCTCCTGGGTGGCCTGCCGCGGCGGGGGGCTCTGGCCAACTGTACTGGGTCGTCAGCTAACACAAAAGCGGGTTTGAGTCTGTTAATGCAGACTAAGTCCCTCCTGTCTCCCAAATCGAGCAAAAAATGCTTTTCCCCGGTTTCTAACACTCTGAACGGTCCATCGTAAGGTGGCCTTAAACCTAACCTCTGTGCGTCGTGTCTAACAAAGACAAATTCTGCATTCTTTAAGGTTTTGGGCACAAAAACACGTGGAAAACTGTGATGAACGGGACCGGGGAGGGTGTGTGACCCCGCGTCGCTCTGCAGCAGCTGAGCGGGGAGGTGCTCCGGAGCAGGGTTCTCAGGGAGGAAATCTCCCGGTAACCGGAGGGGTTGGGCGAAAACGAGTTCGGCCGGAGAGGCTTGCAAATCCTCTTTAGGTGCTGAACGCAACCCTAATAAAACCCATGGGAGCTTATCAACCCAATTTGTGTCCGTGAGAGCCGCTCTGAGGGCTGCTTTCAATGACCGGTGGAAGCGCTCGCACAAACCGTTGGCCTGGGGGTTATACGCGGTCGTCCGATGAATTTTCACCCCCAGGCTGAGTGCCATGGATGACCAGAGCTCGGAAACAAACTGGGGTCCTCTGTCAGACGTTATGTCTGACGGGATACCAAAACGTGCGACCCAAGTTGTTAAAAAGGCACGTGCAACATCTGCCGCTGTGGTTGCCGCCAGAGGGACCGCCTCTGGCCAGCACGTGGTGCGGTCTACCATGGTTAAAAGGTGTGTGAACCCCTGGGACAGCGGAAGAGGTCCTACTAAGTCGATATGCACATGATCAAAGCGTTTGGCTGGGATGTGAAAAGGTTCTAGAGGGGCTCGTGTGTGTTTGTGTACCTTTGCTCTTTGACACGCAGCGCAGGCTGCAGCCCACTCTTTGACTTGTTTACGCAGCCCCGGCCAAACAAACTTCTCTCCTACCATTTTGATAGACGCGCGGACGCCCGGGTGTGCCAGTGAATGTATTAAGTCCAAAACACGGCGACGCCACGCAGCCGGGACCACGGGACGGGGACGCCCCGTGGAGGTATCGCAGATTAGGGAGGGCATGCCTCTTTGAAGCACCCTGTGCTCCAGCCTTAGCCCTGTTGGCCCAGACTGGAGCGCGCGCACGTCCGCGTCGCCAACCTGTTCAGCGGCCATGGCTGCATAATCTAACCCGACGGAGACCGGAGCTGTGAGCGCTTCCGCGCCGCAAGCCTGACCTAGGTCTGCAGCCGCCGAATCTGCCCCCTGGGGGCCTGTCGCTGCAACTGCACGCGAGAGGCAATCAGCCACTACATTGTGTTTACCCGCTACGTGTTGAATGTCAGTGGTAAACTCCGAAATTGCAGCCAGCTGCCTCTGTTGTCGGCCCGACCAAGGCTCTGAAACCTTAGCCATTGCAAAAGTTAAGGGTTTATGGTCCACGAACGCGGTAAAACGGCGCCCTTCCAACCAGAACTGGAAGTGGCGGATGGCCAAATGCAGGGCCAAAAGCTCCCTGTCAAACGCGCTGTATTTACGCTCGCTATCGCGCAACTTTTTGCTGAAAAACGCGAGTGGTTGCCAGCATCCTGCCACCAGTTGCTCGACAACCGCTCCCACTGCCACGTCGGAGGCGTCTGTGGTTAGCGCCATGCGAGCTGCCGGCACCGGGTGTGCCAATAACGCAGCGTTCGCGAGGGCTGATTTGACCTGTGAAAAAGCGCGCTCCCGATCCGGGGACCACTCGACCTTAGATGCAGGTTTTTGCTTCTTTAATGCCGCGTACAATGGGTGCATGAGCCGTGCCGCGTTTGGGAGGAAACGGTTATAAAAATTGACCATCCCCAAAAATTCCTGCAGCGCCTTAACCGTCTGCGGTTGGGGGAAATCCGTTATCGCGCGCACTTTATCTGGCAGCGGGACCGCGCCTTCTGGCGACACGCGGTGTCCCAAAAAATCGATTTTCGCTACCCCGAATTGGCACTTCGCTGGGTTAATGATCAGCCCGTGTTCTGTGAGCCTCTGAAAAACGGCTGTGAGGTGGCTTTCGTGCTCGGCTTCGGACGCGCTGGCTACCAAAATATCATCCAAATAAGCGAACACGAAAGGGAGGTCGCGCAGCACTGCATCCATCATGTGTTGGAACGTCTGCGCGGCGCCCTTGAGGCCAAAAGGCATGCGCAAAAACTCGAAAAGCCCAAAAGTGTCACACCGCGCCATTCATCAGCGGCGCCACCTGCTCACGCACCTGCTACTCGTCAGCGGCGAAGGATAAAAGCCGCCTCGCCCTGAGCGTCGGCCTGAAGCCGTAGACTTCATTTCCTTTGTATGGACTTCTACCACATTCTCTTCAGCATCCTCATCTCCGGTAAGAAGTTCACTTACCTCATCTCTCCAGTCTGCTCCCCTGTGCACAGGTGGATTCCTCGGCGGCGGACAATCCCGTCCCTCGTCTCTCCTCGCTGCTGCACCGAGCCCTGCAGGTGGCTGTCTCCCGGGCTTCCATCCTTGAAGCGCCAGTCATCTGCCCAAACAAGTAAGCTTCTCTCCCTCGCCTATTCTCCTCCCGTGTTGGTGTGTGTTCATCACCCTGTGTCTAATTTCTCCCATAGGGTTGCCGGCTGAACGGTCTCCTGCCTCTGGGTCCGAAGCAGACGCCACCACCAACACATTAACATTCCGCAGACACGCACCCAAACATCCCTGTTGTTAATAAACAGTTTGAACTACTCTGAGCCTGTGTGTGTGCGTCTCCTGAGCCGAACGTTATGTCAGTACGGCTTCAGCAGAGCGACTCGGCGGACGGCGGGCTCGCACACCGGTTTACCATCCTCGAGGCTCGGGTGGATCAGATTGTTTATCAGCAACAGGTGGTTCTTAATCAATTATTAGAACTAACTAACCGATTGAACCGCTTGGACCCCCAACAGCCGTTCCTCCCGACTCACCAGGGTGGCGCGGCTCCTGCTGTTCCAGCGGCCGTCCAGCCGGCTCCAGTGGCACCGGTTCGGCTCACGCCGATTCCGACCCCCGCCCGCTTTAGCGGTAAGCTCGGCGGAGCGCGGGGGTTTATTATGCAGTGTGAGTCCGTGTTCCACCGTGTGCCCGGAGATTTTCCCTCGGATCACAGCCGAATTGGTTACATAGGGAATCTTCTGGAGGGGCGTGCGTTAACTTGGACCTACGCCGTAATGGCGAGGCCCAGTTATGCCACCCTCACCTATGACCAATTCGTGAGGCGCTTTCTGGAGGTCTTTGACCACTCACAAACCGAAACGGTCCAGGTCGATCGGCTTCTCGCTCTCCAGCAGGGAAGCCGGTCGGCAGCGGACCACTCGGTCGACTTCCGGGTAGCGGCGGAGGAATTGGGCTGGGAGGAACGCTCCCTCTGTGGCCTGTTCCTCCGCAGCCTCAATAGTGATCTGAGGGATGAACTGGCTGGTCGGGATATCCCTGGGACGCTAGCGGAGCTGACATCCTTAGCGATAAGTTTGGATAACAGGCTGCGCGAGCGCTCCTCGGGGCGGAGGTCTTCTTCTTCTCGCCCTCGTGGAGCCTCGCCGCACCTGTTCCAAGCTCGCCCCCTGGCGACGCCGCCAGCATCGCGCCCCGAGGAGTCGGAGCCGATGGTGACGGGCTGGACTAAACTTTCCCCTGTGGAGAAACAACGCCGCCGTGAGTTGGGCCTCTGCATGTATTGCGGAGGCGACCAACACACCGTGGAGCGTTGTCCACGGAAAGCCAGTCGGTGGGGTCCGCGAGTCACTGTTGGAAGCCTCGCGGATGTCAATCGGTTAGGATCACCTTCTCAATTGAAGCTGCCCATCCGTTTCTGCCATAACCCTACTGGGCACCTCACCCACGCACTGGTGGATTCGGGCGCAGAAGGCAGCTTCATTTCACAAAGCCTGGCAACCCGATTGGGCATCCGCTGCCAGGCACTCAACACTCCCATCTCCCTAATCCACCTCTCCCGTGCCACCCTCGGGAGAGTGACACATCAAACTGTTCCCCTACCGGTCATCATCTCGGGAAACCACCGGGAGGAAATGACCTTTTACGTCCTTCCCAACTCTGTGTCGCCCGTCATTCTGGGGTATCCCTGGCTCCGCCTTCACAATCCGGTCCTGGATTGGAAATCAGCTGGGATCTCGGCATGGAGTACGTTCTGTATGGGCACCTGCCTTCAGTCCGCTGCCTGCTCTCCGTCCGCTCCTCCCCCTGCTACGGACGCTGCACCCCCGGACCTGTCTCTGGTGCCCCCAGAATTTCACGACCTGGGTATAGTGTTCAGCAAAGCGAAAGCTATGTCTCTTCCCCCTCATCGGCCCTATGACTGCGCCATCAACCTCCGCCAGGGGGCTCCCTTACCTTCTGGTCGCCTTTACAGCCTGTCTGCGCCGGAGAAGGAGACGATGAACGCCTACCTGAAGGAATCATTAAGTGCTGGGATTATCCGCCCATCATCGTCACCCGTGGGGGCAGGGTTCTTCTTCGTGGGGAAAAAGGATGGGTCCCTCCGCCCTTGTATCGACTACCGGGCCCTCAACAATATCACGGAGAGGGACCGTTACACCCTGCCTCTCATGGACACTGCCTTCCACTCCCTCCAGGGGGCGACCTGGTTCACCAAGCTGGACCTACGCAGCGCTTACCACCTCGTCCGGATCCGGGAGGGAGATGAGTGGAAAACGGCCTTCCGTACCCCGAACGGCCACTTTGAATATCAGGTGATGCCGTTCGGGTTGACCAACGCTCCTGCAGTCTTCCAGCGCCTCATTAATGACGTCCTCCGGGACTTCATTGGCCTTTTCGTGTTCGTCTACCTGGACGATATTCTCATCTTCTCCAAGTCCAGGGATGAGCACCAGGTCCACGTGAGGCGGGTCCTCCAAAGGCTGCTGGAGAATCGTCTGTACGTTAAGGCGGAAAAGTGTGAATTTTACGCCAGGAGTACATCCTTCCTGGGGTTCATCATCGCCCACGATAAGGTGCTCCCCGACCCAGAGAAGGTGAAGGCGGTGGTGGAATGGCCCACACCTGCATCTCGGAAACAGGTGCAGCAATTTGTTGGCTTCGCCAATTTCTACCGCCGCTTTGTCCCCAACTTCAGTGCCATCGTGGGACCACTGACCCGCCTCACGTCCCCGAAGGTCCCGTTCCGGTGGACCGAAGAGGTCGCTGCCGCCTTTGAGGCGCTGAAGGCGGAATTCTCCTCCTCCCGGGTCCTTCGCCAGGTCGACCCCGCGCTGCAGTGCATTGTAGAGGTAGACGCCTCGGACACGGGAGTGGGAGCAGTGCTGTCCCAGCGGTCACCGGACGATGGCGCCAAGCGACCGTGCGCCTTCTTCTCCCGGCGCTTGTCCCCGGCGGAGAGAAACTACGATGTGGGGGACAGAGAGCTCTTGGCCATCAAGCTCGCCCTGCAGGAGTGGCGCCACTGGTTGGAGGGGGCAAGCCTGCCGTTTGTGGTCCTCACGGACCACAAGAACCTGGAATACTTACGGTCTGCCAAGCGCCTGAACGCCCGCCAGGCGCGCTGGTCCCTGTTCTTCGCCAGGTTCCAATTTTCCATCACCTTCAGGCCTGGCTCTAAGAACGTCCTGCCTGACGCCCTCTCCAGGCAGTTCGCCCCCGTGGAGTCGGAGGAGGCGCCCCACTCCATCCTGCCCAGGTCGTGCGTCGTGGGAGCCATCTCGTGGGACATTGAGAGCAAGATCCGGAAGGCACAGGAGGTGGAACCTGACCCTGGCGGCGGACCGGAGGGGAGGCTGTTCGTGCCATCCGCGGTCCGAGGAGAGGTCATCCACTGGCTCCACACCTCCAAGCTCACCTGTCACCCTGGCACCTCCCGGATGATAGATCTCCTCCAACGGTCCTTTTGGTGGCCAGGCCTGCGGAGGGATGCAGCCCGCTACGCCCGGGCTTGCCCAATCTGTGCCACCTGCAAGTCGGGAAATGCCCCTCCAGCGGGTCTGCTCCAGCCCCTGCCCGTCCCTGGCAGGCCCTGGTCGCACATCGCTCTGGATTTCGTCACCGGACTCCCCATCTCCAACTCCTATGACACCATCCTGACCATCGTGGACCGCTTCTCCAAGGCCGTGCACTTCGTCCCCCTGCGAGGCCTCCCTACTGCCCTGGAGACGGCGGACCTCCTCGTCCAACACGTGGTCAGGCTGCATGGGATTCCGGTGGACGTGGTCTCGGACCGGGGTCCCCAGTTTTCATCTGAGGTTTGGAGGTCTTTCTGCAACGCCATCGGAGCCAAGGTGAGCCTCTCCTCTGGCCATCACCCCCAATCCAACGGGCAGTGTGAGAGGACCAACCAGGAGCTGGAGGCTGCGCTCCGCTGTGTGTCCAGATCCAAACCCGCGTCCTGGAGCAACCATCTTGCCTGGGTTGAATATGCCCACAACACCGCTCGCTCTTCTGCTACAGGGATGTCCCCCTTCAAAGCGTCCCTGGGTTACGACCCCCCGCTGTTTCCGGAGCAGGAGAGTGAGGTAACTGTCCCGTCAGTTAGGGCCCATCTCAGGCAGTTCCGCTCCACCTGGGCTGCCGCGCGCCATGCGCTATTGCGCACAGCGGAGCGCAACAGGACTGTGGCGGACCGGCGTAGGAGACCTGCCCCGGCGTACAGAGTTGGGCAGCTTGTTTACATTTCCACCCAGGACGTCACTCTAAAAGGCGAGAGGAGAAAGCTGGCACAGCGCTTCATGGGTCCCTACCCCATCACCCGGATCATCAACCCGGTGGCTGTGCGCGTGGCTATTCCCCCCTCCCTCCGCATTCATCCTACCTTCCACGTGTCGAAGGTGAAATTGGCGGTTACTGACCCCCTTTGCCCTCCTCCTGCAGCGCAACCCGCGCCCCGGATGATTGGTGGCCATCCGGCCTGGTCCGCCTCCTCCATCCTGGACTCCCGGCGCCGGGGTCGTGGGTTGCAATACTTAGTGGACTGGGAGGGCTATGGGCCCGAGCATCGACAGTGGGTGCCCCCGTCGTTTGTGTTGGACCCATCGCTCATCGCGGACTTCCACCGAGCGCACCCGGATAAGCCATCGCCAGGAGGCGCTGCTAGAGGGGGGAGTACTGTCACGCCGCGCCATTCATCAGCGGCGCCACCTGCTCACGCACCTGCTACTCGTCAGCGGCGAAGGATAAAAGCCGCCTCGCCCTGAGCGTCGGCCTGAAGCCGTAGACTTCATTTCCTTTGTATGGACTTCTACCACATTCTCTTCAGCATCCTCATCTCCGGTAAGAAGTTCACTTACCTCATCTCTCCAGTCTGCTCCCCTGTGCACAGGTGGATTCCTCGGCGGCGGACAATCCCGTCCCTCGTCTCTCCTCGCTGCTGCACCGAGCCCTGCAGGTGGCTGTCTCCCGGGCTTCCATCCTTGAAGCGCCAGTCATCTGCCCAAACAAGTAAGCTTCTCTCCCTCGCCTATTCTCCTCCCGTGTTGGTGTGTGTTCATCACCCTGTGTCTAATTTCTCCCATAGGGTTGCCGGCTGAACGGTCTCCTGCCTCTGGGTCCGAAGCAGACGCCACCACCAACACATTAACATTCCGCAGACACGCACCCAAACATCCCTGTTGTTAATAAACAGTTTGAACTACTCTGAGCCTGTGTGTGTGCGTCTCCTGAGCCGAACGTTATGTCAAAAAGGGGTTATAACTGCCGTTTTGGGTATGTCCTGCGCACGGACTGGAACTTGGTGATAACCACGCACCAAATCTATTTTGGAAAAGATGCGCGCCCCCGCTAAATGCGCCGAAAAATCCTGGATGTGCGGAATCGGATAGCGGTCGTGGGCTGAAGCATTATTTAATCTGCGGAAATCGCCGCAAGGGCGCCACGAGCCGTCAGCCTTGGGTACCATGTGCAGGGGTGACGACCAGGCGCTGTTCAAACGCCGGACTATGCCCAGTTTTTCCAAGTTGGCGAATTCCTCGCGCGCGATGGCCAGTTTAGCTGGGTCCAACCGCCGAGCTTTTGCAAAAACAGGGGGGCCCGAGGTACTTATGAAATGCTCGACCCCGTGTTTGGCAACTGACGCTGAAAATGTAGGGACCGTGAGTGCTGGAAACTGGTTGAGTAATGCATGAAACTTACCACCCGCAGCTGTGACATTGGAATGTGCAGAAGGCAGGGCCACCCGAGCTGTGCAGGAGATAGAGTAGAAAGACAGCGCATTTACAATACGTCTATTAGTAAGGTCAACTAACAAACTGTTTGAGCACAAAAAGTCAGCACCTAACATGTTGTTGTTAACCGCAGCAACAACGAAGGTCCACTCGAAGGTGCGCCCATGGAGGGACAGGCGGAGCGTCTTCTCCCCATAGGTTTTGATCGTGGAGCCGTTCGCCGCTAACACCAGGGGGCCGTTGGCCGGCGCCAGGGTGTCCGCGTAGGTAGGCTTGACAAAACTCAGCTGGGAGCCCGTGTCCACCAGGAATTCTTTCCCAGAATTCGCGTCCGTCACGAAAAGCAGCCTGTTCTTCGTGCCGAGAGTCGCAGCTGCTACCGGCTCCCGGACTTGGCGTTTCCCTGGCGCTGATACCGGCACGGTGGGACGCATCTGTGGGCTTTCTCAGCGAAACGTCGATGGTAGAAGCAGAGGGCGTTGTCAGCTCCGCTTCTCCTGGTCTCTGCCGCTGCTGCCGTCAGTGGATCCGGTGTCGCAGCCTCTGGTCTCCCTCCTTCTCGCGAAGGGGCGGTCATCTCTGCTGCTGCCGTTGTGGCCGCGCGCCGTCTATGGGAGTCGACGAGGCGTTGCGCCACCTGTCCCAGCTCGTGGTAGTCGCGGTTGACGAGCGGCTGTGAGCTGGCCAGGGTGACTCTCACTGCTGGCGGGAGCGTTCTGAGGAAGAGGTGGGCGAAGATAAAACTGTCGTCATCCTCGCCTCTCAGGCTCATCATCTTTGCCATCAGATCCGCTGGCCTGTCTGCTTCTCCCTCTGTCAGCGCCAGGAGCTTCTCTGCTCGCTCTTCCCGCGAGGGAGTGAAGGCTCGGATGAGGGCAGCTTTCAGTGTGCCATACTTGTTGTCTTGGGGCGGGTGGTTGGTCAGGCTCTCCACCCGTTGCACTGTGAGGCTGTCCAGCTTCACGACGACATGGTAGAACCTCGTTGTATCCGCTGAGATTCCCCGAAGGTGGAATTGCGCCTCCACAGTGGTAAACCAGGAGCGCGGGTTATGTTGCCAGAAGTCGGGCAGCTGTAGCATGGTAGCTGCGTTAACCCGGTTGGCTCCTGAAGAGTCCGGTGCGGAGAGCTCGCTGTCACCGGCCATAGGTAGTCGTAGGTCACCAGTGTAGAAGATGCCTTACAAACGAGACTGAGTTTATTTCTCAGGAAAGCTTTATTGGAAGTCACATCTTCTATCATCAAAGTTCTCAGCAGAAAAGAGACAGAACCAACTTTCCTCACAGCTTTTATACACCAGAGATACTAAACCCCCACATCAAGTATCTCACACCTTCACCCCACAGAAGCTCAGTAAACACATGAACCCACAGTCACATATAGCCTCCGAGACTTGCTGGCGCCTCTGTTCCCTTCTCCACCTCGGGGGCTGCCGTTGGGACATTGTCTCTGACTTCTGTCTTCCCCAGCACCCACCTCCTAGCCGAGGTCCCTGCTGGGGCATTGTTCCTTTGGACGTTTGCTCTGTAGGGTCTGCACCGTCATGCCTACTGGATGCATGTGGGGGAGAATGTGTACCATACAAGCATGCCATATATGTGCCTTAAATATGCACCATACTAGGCCCTATTCTTTTTAGTTTATATATGCTTCCATTAGGCAACATTATTAGGAAGCACTGTATACATTTTCTTGTAATTTGAATTTTGTTGGGTTTTCAATTTAGAAAATAAAACAAAAAACAAACAAGCCAAAAAAACAAACAAACAAAAAAAACCATCAAAAACAAATATACCGAGTGAGAGGATAAAACATTCCAGTTCCACCCTAATACTCCTAAGATGATTGGCTTAATCTATAACACCTATAAAGGTGAGATAGGATCCCCACTTATTGTAAAAGCTGTCCATCCTGTCCAAAAGTTTATATGAAAGGCGTTCTAGTGCAGCAAGCTTGCCCAACTCCCTGAGCCATTGAGCTACAGGTGGGGCAGAGGAAGATTTCCAATAAGAAGTAATCAACTTTCGGCCCACCATCAAAGCAGTCTGAATCCACTCGGCGTCAGAGATTGGGTTCTGAATAGTTGATGGATCCCCAAGGACAAAAAGTCTCTGAGTGAATGGCACTTCTTGCTTTACAATTGTCATAATATGTCTATGGATCTCCAACCAAAAGTCCTGTATTACCAGACAACTCCAGATCATATGGATAAATGTACCCTCCCCCTGTAGACATCTCCAGCAGCTTGATGAATGAATGAGATTTGCTCTAAACATTTTACGAGGTGTCCAGTAGAATCGATTCAAAATTTTAAATTGAACAAGTCTGGTTTTCAGTTCCCTAGACACTTTCTTCCCATTCCTTAAAATATTTACCCATTCAGCATCAGTAAATTGTGAATTCAGATCTTTTTCCCATACGTGTTTAAGGGATGAAAAATCTTTATTTGAGTTCTTAAGGAGCATTGAATAGAAATTTGAGGCCTTACATCTTTTACAACAGGAACTCAATGCCTGGATGAGCCAGTCTGCCTCAGGAGGAGTAATAGTTGTAGATCCAAAGACTTGACACAGCAAATGTCGAAGTTGTAAATATTTCCAAAACTGATTCTGTGGTAGACCATACTGTGCCCATAGATCATCAAATGATTTGAGAGCTCCCCCTTCATATAGATCTTTTAACATCGATGTTCTTTTTCACCCAGATTTTCCAAATAAATGGGGATTTTCCAATGTGGAGACTTGGGTTAAGCCAAATAGAAGCCATAGAATGCAGATGAGAGCTAAACCCTAATATAGAAGCAACCCTCTCCCAGACGTATTGTAAAAAGGATACAATAGGATGCGCCTGAAATTCAGAAGGAAGTTTGATTGTGATTAGATGTACTAAGGGAAGAGGGCTGCTCAGATAACTCTCCAAATAAAACCAAGGGGGAGCTCTCTCAGGGGGGAGAGCCCAATGAATCAAATGTCTAAGACTAAAAGCGTAATGATATAAAACTAGATTTGGGACCCCCAAACCTCCTGAATCTGTAGCCTTTTGTAATCTTTTCAACTTTAATCTAGGGCGCTTACCATTCCATAAAAACTTATTGCACAACCTATCAAATTGCCGAAAATAACCAACTGGAATCTTAAGAGGAAGGGATTGTAGAAGGTAATTATATCGGGGTGCACAAATCACCTTGCCCCAAAGAGACAAAAAAAGAGGTGACCACCTCTCTATGTCTATTTTAAATTTTTCGAGCAAAGGCTCAAAATTAATCTGAATCAGATCCAATAAAGTGTGAGGAAACAGGATGCCAAGATATTTAATTCCTAATTTTGGCCAAGAGAAGCCTATATTTTGACCAAATGTAAACAGTGTTTTAGGGCAATAAGATGTTAAAGGGAGAATTTCTGATTTTATCCAGTTAACTCTATAACCAGACAGACGTGAAAATTGGTTAATAATTTTAAGGAGAGCTGGAATTGATTTTTGAGGTTGTGTAATCAGTACCAATGCATCATCAGCATACAACATTATCTTATGGGTACTGCCATGGACCTGAATACCTGGAAAATTGCCGTCCTTGCGGATAGCAACAGCTAATGGTTCTAATGCCAAAGCGAAAAGCAGGGGACTTAAAGGGGAGCCCTGGCGCGTACCCCTATAGAGTCTAAAAGGCTGTGATGTAACTCGATTTGATATCACTGAAGCTCTAGGTTCATTATATAGTAATTTTATCCAGGAAAGAAACTGAACCAAAACCAAAAGTCTCTAGAGTAGCAAAAAGATACTGCCACTCAACCCTGTCAAATGCTTTTTCAGCATCCAGGGAGAGGGCTGCTACTGGAGAGAGGTAAGCAAGTGAAGGATCATTTTGAACTGACCATATGATATCAATAAATCGCCTAATATTGTCTGCCGCACCCCTGGAACAAATAAAACACACCTGATCAGGATTTATAAGAGATATCATTACTTTATCTAATCTTAATGCCAAAATTTTGGGAAGAATTTTACAGTCACAGTTTACAAGACTAATTGGTCTATAATTCTTGCAAGCTAACGGGTCTTTATTGCTTTTTAAAATAAGCGAAATTAAAGCCTCTGTTAAAGAAGGGGGGAGACGGCCTTGTTCAAAAGATTCCACAAACATTTCTAAAAGTAAAGGAGAAAGCTCATCAACACAGGCCCTGTAAAATTCTACAGTGAATCCATCAGGGCCTGGTGCTTTTCCAATTGGAAGGCTCTTAATAACTTTCACAATTTCATCTTTAGTAATGGGGTGTCAAGAAGGTCTATTTGTTCCTTCGTTAGGGAGGGCAAAGACAGGGAAGACAAAAATGCATACATCTCTTGAGATCCAGCCTCCATTTCAGAAGAATAAAACGAAGTGTAAAATTCTCTAAAAACACCATTAATTTCATTTGAGTCTGACACCAGAGTACCATCCTGTGCCCTAATAGCAGATATAATGCACTGAGCTTCTTTCATTTTAATATATCTAGCTAGCATTTTGCCAGCAAAACACATTATGAGCAGTGGAATAAAAAAGTGTAATCCCTTGTGGACGGGTTAAAAAGCCGCCAAACGTCCACCAAACCAATTGCATTGCACATGTCTTTCAATATAGAGCCAGATTTAGATAAACGCTGTGAGGGGGTGCTCCGATCTAAAATGTTGTTCATGACCTGATTAAAATCCCCACCTACTAAAATGGGATAATTACCCATTTTGCTTAGTTCGTGTTCCAGTTGTGCAAAAAATGCACAATCAACTATATTTGGTGCATGAACATTAGCGAGTATCATCCTATGGCCCTGAATTTCTATAAGAATTATGAGGAATCGTCCATCATCATCACTAACCTCTCTTAGACACTTGAACTGCAAATGTTTATGAAAAAGGATTGCCACCCCCCTGCTCTGGCTATTACCGCAAGATGCAAACCCGTGACCCACCCAATCCCGACAGAGTTTTTTAGATTCTGTTTTAGTGAGGTGGGTCTCCTGAAGCAATGCTACATCCACTTTTTTGATTTAATAAACGCCAAAAAATTTTTCCTCTTAATTGGGTGGTTAAGACCTTTAACATTTCAAGTAATAAGGTTAAGAAAGCTCTGACAATTAGCCAACATCATAAACGGTACATATTACCATCAAAAATATCCATCAATTCTCCACCAAAAAACCCTCACTGGGCAAAAAAAAAAAAACCACAATTAAAATTAAAAATACAAAAAAAAGAAACGAAAAACACTTAATCATAAAGTAACATAAACGGTGACCTAAAACCAATGTCACCCATCGGTGCACAAGAACAGCACCAACCAAAAAAAAGAAAATAAAAAACTTTAGGACCGTGACTGTGAACAGTGCAACAAACTTAGGGAGAGCCGCAACATCGCAGCAGCCTCATGCCTACAAATAATAAAGCGCTGGCAGTAAAAGAAAAAATGAAACCTTACATTAATACTGCATCAAATCCTCCGTCAAAAATATATAACAAATAAACATATAGCATGTATTCATACCATTGTTCATCAATGTCTCACGGCAGTGAAAGAATCAGGTTCAATGCTTTCTTAGGATCAGTGAACTCCTGTTTACCACTTGCCATCTTCACAACGAGAACTGCAGGATACCTGAGAGAAAATGCAATTTTCTTCTGATGCAGCAGGTGTTTACATTGCTTGAACGCCGCCCTCATCTCGGATACTCGTCTGGAATAATCCGGAAAAATCATGATGTGATGACCATTCCAATCCAGCTTTCCCATCCCACGCGCTGCCTCCACAATACGCTCCCTATCCTGGAAGCGCAGAAGTCGAATCAGGATAGCCCTGGGTGGCTGGCCGTCTGGTTTGCGTCTGGCGAGGCTCCGATGCGCACGGTCAATTTCCAGCCCTCCAGGGAACTCAATTTTCAGCAGATCTGGGATAGCTTTGCGCATGAAGGTGAAGGCATCTGACTTTTCACAGTTTTCTGGAAAGCCGACAAAACGTAGATTGTTTCGGTGTGATCTATTTTCCAAGTCATCTAGTTTCAGAAGTAAATCTTCCACCTGCGTCTGAGTTGTGGGAGGATTAGCATCCAGAGCTACATTAGCATCTTCAAGAAAGGCAATGCGAGATTCCACGTCTCCCAGCCGGGTGGCTAACTCCGTTAACTTATTCACCACCCTCGTTGACGCCTCTATAGAGTTAAGCTTAGCGTCATGCCTCTCCAATATTTCTTTCAGCAGTGCATAAATCTTAGAAATGTCCTCCGCCATTTGGTCTTTAGAAACACCTGCATCTGTTGAAGGTGGCGGAGAGGAAGGAGGGCTTGTTGCAGTATCGCTAGCTTTAGCCAGACTTTCCTTGCTAGCACCGGCTTTGGAGCGAATATTAAGTTTCTGTTGCTGCTTTGGCATTTTAATCCTGTTCTCCACAAATGCAGTCTCAATGGAAAGTGTAGAGTAGTTTCAGCCGAGGAAGCAAGAGAAAAGCGCCCTTGTAGAAGTAAAAAGGCTGTCTGCACTGCAGAGCTCCTCACCTAAGCAGCCATCTTCACTGCCCGTGTCTCCCCACTGTATACATTTTCATTGTTATGCAGATGACACACAATTATACCTGTCAGTGAAGCCAGATGATGTAGAGAATGTGGAAGGACGAGGCTGAGTTTATTTCACAAGTCAGATTTATTCACATTCTCCAACATCATCCAAAAACAGAAAGAGAACGAATCCCCCAACATCTGTCCCTTTTATACCCAGGACATCAAAATACACAGTCACATGGTGCTTAATCCCCAGTAACAATGTAACTTCCTCCCGATCTTAACACCCCCCACCTCCAGTCTCTGGCCGCTGGGCGAAATCCCCCACGGCTGTCTCTTTGCATGCCAAAGACTAAACTTTCACATCCTCGTGTTATCTCCAGAGTGGCTCAGTCCTTTGTTCCGTCTCAGATGTGAAGCCTAAGGTGGTATACGAATCATGCAGTGATATACATATGTGCATAATGTGTCCCACAATGATAGTAATCAATTAGCCAAGTTAGAAGGCTGTCTTAAGGAAATCAAAGCTTGGATGACTTGTAATTTCCTGCTATTAAATTCAGATAAGACTGAAGTCATTCTTGTTGGTCCAGAAAACCTTAGAAATACCTTTCCAAATCAAACTTTTAGTTTGGATGCAGTTACTCTTTCTCTTAATAGCTCTGTGAGGAACCTTGGATTTATTTTTGATCAAGATCTGTTTTTCAATTCACACATTAAATTCATTTCTAAGACTGCCTTCTATCATTTGCATAATATTACCAAGATTAGGTTCAGGTTCAGG
This sequence comes from Pholidichthys leucotaenia, assembly GCA_020510985.1. NCBI lineage: Eukaryota > Metazoa > Chordata > Actinopteri > Cichliformes > Pholidichthyidae > Pholidichthys > Pholidichthys leucotaenia. The sequence continues at coordinate 66,090,274 of CM035841.1, forward strand.
TTCAGGTTACTTTATTTGTACCCGTAGGTAGATTTGTTTTGCAGTCTGATGACATCCATATTTACAAGCCACTAATTACATTCAACATAGACACAAACACAGGCACACATCTTACAAAATAGGTAAATATAAAATATGTACAATATAATTTTTATAGCTTGTTCAACTCTTTGACAGCAGCAGGGACAAAGCTGTTTTTGTAGCGCTGGGTTTTGCTTTTTGGGACAGCAAACCTCCGTCTGGAGGGAAGAAGCTGAAAGTTGCAGTGCAAAGGGTGGGAGTCATCATTTAAGATCGAGTCGGCCATCCTCTGTACTTGTCTGGTGTACAGGGATGTCAGGCTCAGCTGTGACTCACCAAGCAAACGACTGGACCATCTAACTACCTGATCCAAGGATTTCCTCTGTTTCAGTTTTATCTGACCAAACCATGACATTAAAGAAAAGGATAAAACAGATTCAATAAAAGCCCGATAAAACATAGTCATTATGGTTCGGTCAATTTGGAAGCGTGCAAGTTTCCTCAAACAGTGCAAATTTTGCTGACCCTTTTTGCACACCCTTTCACAGTTCACTTCAAAGTTTAATTTACTATCAATAATCGTCCCAAGATATTTGTATGATTGTACACATTCGGTGGTCTGGCCTTTTAGTATGGTGACTTTGTGCCTGGGAGTTTTCCTCCTAAAGTCAATAATCATATCTTTCGTTTTTGTTGTATTCAGCTGCAGGTAGGAATCCTCACACCAGTGAACAAAGTCATCAACTACTGGGCCGTGGCCACTCTCACCATCCTGGAGGAGACTGACAATGACTGAGTCATCAGCATACTTTATAATGTGTCTGTTGTCATGTCTGTCTCTCCCCTGAGGAGAGCCAGTAGAAGAGCACTTTAGGTCAGACAATGTGCCATTGACCCTTACTCTCTGCGTCCTGTTGGTTAAGAAATCCAGAATCCAACCCACCAGATTATTGCTCAAATCAAATTGTTGCAGGAGCCTTTCAACTAAAATATGAGGTTGGATTGTATTGAAGGCAGAAGAAAAGTCCACAAATAAAAGCCTGGCATGTGTCCCATTAAAATCCAGATGTTTAAAAAGCATGTTAAACAGAGTGACAGTGGCATCCTCCACTCCTCTGTGAGGCCTATAGGCAAACTGCAGAGGATCCAATGCATGTTCAGTCTGCCTTAGGACCTCACATCTGACCAGTTTTTCAAAAATTTTCATTAAAATTGAAGTCAGAGCAACTGGTCTAAAGTCATTTACCGTTTTAGGACAGCTGGATTTTGGAACGGGAACAACCACGGCATCTTTCCAGATCTTAGGCACATGTTGTGTCTGTAAGGACTTATTGAAAATGTAATGAAATATAGGACTCAGTTCATGTGCACAGGACTTTACCAGGTGCCCACATATATTATCAGGGCCCTGACTTTTGTTCACTTTTACAGCGCAGAACTCCCTTTTAACATCCTGCATCTCAATATTAAAGTGCTGATTGTCTTTGAGTTTCTGTTTCAAATCTTGGATTTCTGTGCTAAAATCAAAGGAGTCAAAATGACCATAAAAACAATTAAGAGCATTAGCCAGCTCTGTGTCTGAACTAAAACCATCTAAAAACACACGATTACTGCACTCTGTGCTCTGAAGGCCTGGAATAGTTTTCATACTGGCCCAGGCTGAACCAAGTTTATTTGCTGCCATCTTGCTTTCCAACTCTGATTTATAATTCTGTTTTGCTCTTAAAATTTCGGCCTTCAGCTCCTTAGTGGCAACCTGTAGCTCAGAAACAGACCCCTGTTTAAAGGCAAGTGCTTTCCTCTCTAAGCAGGATTTAACTGATTTAGTAACCCATGGTTTGTTGTTGGGATATATTTTGACACGTTTACGTGGAACAATCTTATTTTGACAGTAAGCCATGTATGAGCATGTGAGCTCAGCCAGAGAGTCCAAATCATCCCCGCAGGCCATTATGAACATCTTCCAGTCTGTACAGTCAAAGCATTCCTGGAGGCTGTGCTCTGAATCCTCTGTCCACACATCAATGTCTCTCGTCTCCACCTTGCCTCTTCTAAGAGCAGTTTAATATGTGGGCAGCAAATGTACACAGTTGTGATTTGAGGATCCTAAAGGAGGAAGGGGGAGTGATTTATAGGCCCTCTCTATGGATCCATAGCACAGGTCCAATGTCTTTTTTCGCCTGGTTGGGCAGGAGACATACTGATGAAAGTTTTTAAGTGTCTTCTTTAAAGAAACATGGTTAAAATCCCCAAGAATGAAGTTTGGCACCTCTGGAGAAATTGACTGCAGCCACTGCACCACATCAGAGATGGTGCTGGAGGCGGAGTCAGCGTCTGCCCTCAGATGAATATACACAACTGTGATGAAAAGTTGGGGAAATTCACGAGGCAAATAAAAGGGGCGTAGTGACACAGACAGCAGCTCTACATCGGGTGTACAGATGCGGTCTCTGACCGTGACAGATATGCAGTACTGCTTATTAATGTATAAACATACTCCGCCCCCCTGACGCTTCCCCGTTACCTCTTCCTGCCGATCCGAGCGCAGCGGGGCTCCAAAGCCATCAATGCACAGGTCTGCATCTCGATCATGCGCAGTAAGCCAAGATTCAGTGAAAGCCATGACGCAGCAGTTCTTAAAATCCTTCTGGTAACGTACATTGCCTTGAATTTCATCCACCTTGTTTCTCACAGACTGTGCATTCCCAAAAATTATCGAAGGAAGAGGAATGTTACCAAACTGACGTCTCCTAAGGTGCAATTTCACACCTCCACGTCTTCCACGCTTCCTTCTGCCGCCTCTCTTTTCACCGCTGTGTCCGTCTCTCAAAATAAAGTACGGCAGTTGCAGTTTGGGCTCAATCAATCAGCTGTGTTTAAGAGTAGCAACACGTCCCTGGAATATTGTATTCTGCCCGCTATTCTGCTCGCCATGGAGCCGAACGCGTTTACCTCAGAGACAAAGAGCCACAGCACAGATAGCAGCAGTGCGAGAGAGGAGAGGAAATCCATGTTGTAGATACCAGGGAGCTCTTCGCCATATATTCCACAAACGCTCCAGGGCAGAAACAACACAGAGGATTTTCTAAAAACGTAAAAAAGTACAAAAAACACACACACGCACACACGCACTATATCACCAGCTGCCGGTCGCTGCGCCCAAATTAGGAGCATCTTGTCTCAGAGTGATGCTGAGAAACTGATCCACGCTTTTGTTAGCTCTAGATTAGATTACTGTAACTCTTTATTATCAGGTTGTCCTCAAACATCTCTAAAAAGTCTTCAGTTGATCCAAAATGCTGCTGCAAGAGTTTTAACAGGTACTAGAAAGAGAGATCATATCTCTCCAGTTGTGGCCTTCCTTCGTTGGCTTCCCATAGAGTTTAGAATTAAGTTAAAAATCCTTCTTCTCATTTTTAAAGCTCTAAACAATCAGGCCCCTTTTTATTTAAAAGATCTGATATTACCCTATTATCCTAACAGAGCACTATGCTCCCAAAATGCTGAATTACTTGTAATACCTAGAATCTTCAAAAGTGCAATGGGGGCAGAGCCTTCAGTTATCAAGCTCCTCTCTTGTGGAACCAGCTGCCAATCTGGATTTGGGAGTCAGACTCGATCTCTGTTTTTAAGAATAGGGTTAAAACCTTTCTTTTTGATATAGCCTACAATTAGGGAGGGATCATGTGTTTCTGAACCCTTCCTTAGTTATGCTGCTATTAGGTTTAGACAGCCGAGGGACCTCTAATAATTGCACTGGGCCTCACTCCTTTCTTCACTCTCAATGATTTTTTTTTTTTTTTTTTTTTTTGCTGGTCATTAACATTTGTTTGTTCTCTCACATAGACTGAGTCCCCATCATGCTGTTTGCTCTCTCCATGTCTGTTCTTTTCATCTTCGCTATCCCCTCACCCCCACAGCCAGTCGCAGCAGATGACTGCCCCTCCCTGAGCCTGGTTCTGCTGGAGGTTTGTTCCTGTTAAAAGGGAGTTTTTCCTCTCCACCCTTGCCAAGCGCTTGCTCACAGGGGATCACCTGATTGCTGGGGTCTTTCTGCAATTGTGGGGGTTTCCCCTACAGTTGAAAGTGCTATGTTGTTGTGAAATGGCGCTATATAAATAAAGTTGAATTGAATTGAATAAGCTGCATAGTGTTTATTGGCCTTCATAAGTTTTAGAAACTGAAGGTCAGTATAAATGTAAAGGATGGTCTAAGCTACATTATCATCTTTGACATGCCTGTTTTACTTTGTGTTCCAGGGTGAGCTCTCATGTCACACTGACCTGTTCGGGATTTGAACTGTTTTCTGAGCTGTCTCTGTTCTCCCCCGCTTCTCCTCCTTTCACGCCCCACTTCTCCTGTTTTCACTCCTCTGTCTTGTATCAGCATCCCAGATGTAGGGCAGTGTACTGAATGCTATAAAACCTGTTTCTTCCTCTATGAGGGCAGAGCAGAGCGAGCTGAATTCCTTTTTGCACTATTCTCCTGTGTCACAGAAGTAAAGGCAGTTCAACTTGGCAGATCCATCTCGTTTGTTCCTTCAGGATCAGAGTCTATGAGATAGATAAATTTTTCTTTCATAACTGGTGTGCAGAAGTGGGATAATTGATCGCCAATCTTTGTTCGTCGGCGTGAACTGATTATCCCGAACAGTGTTCGGCTCTTTCCACTCAGTTTGGTGACAGGAGCGCTTCGGCGACGAAGGGGTGACACATTATCCCAAAGAATCCATTTTACAAGCCTCCTAGGTTGAATGTAAGTACATTTAGACTACCTTTTAGATTTATTAAGGATATTTGTTGAGTTATCGGTCATAGATTTCACTCTTATTGGACCGTTTCTGTGGAGTCTGGCAGGATAATTTCCTGCGGCTGGACTAATTTCTGTGACGTCCGGTGGTTCATTCCACAGCTGGATTACTTCTGGAGTCCGGTGGTTAGTTCCACAGCAGGACTATTTTTGGAGTCCAGTGGCTAGTTCCACAGCAGGACTATTTTTGAAATCTGGTGGGTTAATTTCACAGCAAGACTAATTTAAAGGCTGTATACAACGCCTGTCAAGTTACAGAATTGGGGATATTGTGGAGATCGTGAAAAGATGAGGCTGAGTTTATTTCTCACTTCAAGTTTATTCATCTTTCTCCAACATCTCTCAAACAGCAAAAAAAGAGGAAGCATTCTCCCACAACTCCCCTTATATACCCCAGGACATCAAAGCACAGAATCACATTGTCTTTTAATCCCAAGACACAATACTTCTTCTTCCCGGTCTTCTTTCCTCCACCTAAAACCCCTGGTGGTGAGGAAATCCTCTGAGGTCTTCACTTTGCATAATAAAGATCACATTTCACATCCTCTTGTTACCATCAGGAGACTCAGCCCTATTTTCCATTCTGAGACGTGAAGCAACAGTAATATACATGTGGAGCCTATGCAACTCACATATGTGTCCCACATGACCCCCCCCAAACGTCTAAGATGGAACAATATAATCTAGTCTGCACATCATGACAAAATCACAAACATCAGTCCACATGCTGTTTGGGCTTAAGCCTTCTTCCGAACCTGCTGCAAACGGGTTTCACCACTCTCGCGGCATCATCCTGCTGGGGGGCTGTTGTCTGGGGATGAGAACTGTTAGTCAATCCCTGTGGGAGCTCTGGGGACAGCTCCCTAGGGGGTCTGCCGCGCCGAGGGGGCCTCGCCAACTGCACAGTTTCGTCAGCCATCACAAAAGCGGGTTTAAGTCTGTTTATGCCAATCAACTCCTTTCTGCCTCCCCAATCTAGCAAAAAGTGCTTATCTTCTGTTTCCAGCACTCTAAATGGTCCATCATAAGGTGGTCGCAAGCTTGAGCAATGGGCATCATGTCTGACAAAAACAAACTCCGCATTTTTCAAAGCTTTAGGCACAAAAACTCGAGGGAAACTGTGATGAATTGGGCCAGGAAGTGTGCTTGCTCCCGTGCCGCTCTGCAACCGCTGAGCGGGGGGGCACTCTGGCACAGGATTATCCGGGAGAAACTCCCCGGGCAGCCGGAGCGGCTGCGCAAACACCAACTCAGCTGTGGAGGCTTTTAGCTCCTCTTTAGGTGCAGAACGCAACCCCAATAAAACCCATGGTAGCCTGTCCACCCAATTTGCATCCGTAAGCGACGCTCTGAGGGCTGCTTTCAATGACCTATGGAAGCGTTCGCATAAACCATTAGCCTGTGGGTTATACACGGTAGTGCGGTGGATCGCTACCCCCAGGCTGCGGGCCATCGCTGACCAAAACTCGGAAACAAATTGAGGACCTCTGTCGGACGTAATGTCCGACGGAACTCCGAAACGCGCTACCCATGCTGTTAAAATCGAGCGCGCCACCTCCTCGGCTGTGGTTGATGCCAGTTGGACCACTTCCGGCCAACGCGTGGTACGGTCCACCACTGTCAAAAGGTGTGTGCACCCCTGAGACAGCGGAAGGGGGCCTAAAAGGTCGACATGCACATGATCGAACCGCTTAGCCGGGATGTGAAAAGGCTCCAAGGGAGCCCTAGTGTGTTTGTGTATTTTGGCCCGCTGACAAGCTACGCAGGCTGCTGTCCACTCCTTGACCTGCTTGCGCAGGCACGGCCAAACAAATTTCTCTCCTACCATTTTGACCGACGCGCACACCCCCGGGTGCGCCAGAGAGTGAATCGAGTCAAAAACGCGGCGGTGCCACGCGGCCGGCACCACCGGGCGCGGTCGTCCCGTGGAGACATCGCAGATTAGGGGGGGCATACCATCTTGCAGCACCCTGTTCTCCAGCCTTAACCCTGTTGGTCCAGACTGGAGCGCGCACCCGTCCGCATCGCCAGCCTGATCCGCAGCCATGGCCGCGTAATCTATCCCCACGCGGACTGGGGCCGCGCGCACTTCCGCGCTGCTAGCCTGCTCCGCGGCCATGGCTGTATAATCTACCCCTACGCGGACTGGAGTAGTTACGGCGCGTGAGAGACAGTCTGCCACCACATTTAGTTTACCCGCTACGTGTTGAATATCGGTGGTAAACTCAGAGATTGCGGCCAGCTGCCTCTGCTGCCGGCCTGACCACGGTTCTGAAACCTTGGCCATCGCGAAAGTCAGCGGCTTGTGGTCGACGAACGCGGTGAAACGGCGTCCTTCCAGCCAGAACTGGAAGTGACGAATGGCCAAGTGGAGCGCTAACAACTCCCTGTCGAACGCGCTGTATTTTTGCTCGGTGTCGCGCAAAGTCCTGCTGAAAAAAGCGAGTGGTTGCCAAGCCCCGGCAACCTGCTGTTCCACGACCGCCCCTATGGCCACATCCGATGCGTCGGTAGTGAGCGCTATGCGGGCCGTTGGGTCTGGGTGTGCTAGTAACGCAGCGTTTGCCAGGGCTGTTTTGACCTCCGAGAATGCGCGCTCCCGCTCGGGAGACCATTCGATTTTATTAGTGGGTTTCTGTTTTTTGAGCGCGGCATACAGTGGTTGCATGAGCTGCGCTGCGCGGGGGAGGAAACGGTTATAAAAGTTCACCATTCCTAAAAACTCTTGTAATGCTTTGACCGTTTGTGGCTGGGGAAAATTTGTTACTGCGCGCACTTTGTCAGGCAGAAGAACTGCTCCTTCTGGAGAGACGCGGTGCCCCAAAAAATCAATTTGTGTCACCCCAAACTGGCACTTCGCTGGATTGATTATTAACCCGTGTTCTCCCAACCTCCGGAAAACTGCCGTAAGGTGATTTTCATGTTCGTCTTTTAAGATAAGATAAGATAAGATGAGCCTTTATTAGTCCCACAACGGGGAAATTCCAGGATTGCAACAGCACAGGGATAGCAACACTCAGAGCAACAATCAGAAGGCAAGAAAAAACAAGCAAGCAAGAGCAGCTAATATACATATGTACATATTACTATAAAATATATATATACACACACACACACACACACAGACACACAGTGCAGAGCATTGTAGCTGGATGGAATAAATATATGAATATATGAACACACAGTGCAGAGCATTGTAGCTAGATGGAATAAATATGTAAATATATAAACACCCACAGTATGGAGCATTGCAGCTAGGTGGAATAAATATGCAAGTATATAAACACACACAGTGCGGAGCAATGTAGCTAGATGGAATAATATGTAGATATATAAAAACACAGTGCGGAGCATTGTAGCTAGATGGAATAAATATATAGATATATAAATATAAACACACCCAGTGCAGAGCATTGTAGCTAGATGGAATAAATATGTAAATATATAAACACACACAGTGCAGAGCATTGTTGCTAGGTGGGATGAAACAGCATAACCGTCTATTTAGTTATCCTACATGGTATGATTATGTGCCCATACATATTCTCACCCTCCATAGCGACCGGTATGTTCCTAGTTGTATGCCGGAGAGGACCATTGTGTAAGTCTATTGCATCTTTTGCATTCAAAAAAAAAAAAAAAACTATTAGTTTGTTACGTCTTTTTGCTATCTCTGCGAGCAGCCCTGCTTAGGTTGTACAGTCTGACAGCCGTTGGTAGGAAGGACCTACGAAACCTCTCAGTTGTGCACCTGGGATGATGTAGTCTGCTGCTAAATGAGCTCCTCAGTGCATCCAGTATGTCCTGCATAGGGTGGAACTCGGACTCCAGCAGAGATGACAGTTTAGCCACCGTCCTTCTCTCTCCTATCTCCTCCATCGGATCAAGGCGTTGCCCCAGGACAGAGCTAGCTTTCTTAATCAGTTTGTTCAGTCTCTTCCTATCGGCTGCAGTAATGCCACTGCCCCAGCAGACCACTCCAAAAGTGATGGCTGATGCCACCACCGTGTCATAGAATGACTTCAGCAGCGCCCCTTGTACACCAAAAGACCTGAGTCTCCTCAGCAGGAACAGCCTGCGCTGTCCCTTCTTGTAGAGTGCGTCAGTATTGTGTGACCAGTCTAGTTTATTGTTCAGATGAATACCCAGGTACTTGTAGGATGTCACCATCTCGATGTCTGTTCCCTGTATATTTACTGGTGCTGTGAGGGGCTGCCCATGCCTGCGGCAGTCCACCACCAGCTCCTTAGTTTTCCTCGCGTTGATCTGGAGGCAGTTCCGATGGCACCAGTCCACAAAGTCCTGGATAAGCCCTCTGTACTCAGCTTCATCTCCGCTGGAGATGAGACCAACGATCGCAGAGTCATCAGAGAACTTCTGTAGATGGCAATGTGTTGTGTTGTGTGAGAAGTCCGCAGTATAAAGAGTGAACAAGAAGGGAGCCAGCACCGTTCCCTGGGGGGCCCCCGTGCTACTGATGATCGTGTCGGAAACATAGTCCCGGGTTCTCACAAACTGAGGCCGGTTCGTGAGGTAGTCCAGGATCCATGATGACAGGTGCTGGTCCACCCCTGCGCGCAGCAGCTTGTCCTTCAGGATCATCGGTTGGATGGTGTTGAAAGCACTGGAGAAGTCAAAGAACATGATCCTCACCATATTCCCGGGCTTCTCCAGGTGGGACAGAGAACGGTGAAGGAGGAAGATTTTGACGCGCTGCCTTCCAGTATGTTGTCCAGGTAGACGAACACGAAGGGGAGATTGCGCAACACCGCGTCCATCATGCGCTGGAATGTCTGCGCGGCACCTTTAAGCCCAAACGGCATGCTCAAAAACTCGAACGGGCCAAACGGAGTTATTACCACTGTTTTGGGAATGTCGCACGCACTGGGACTTGATGGTACCCACGGACCAAGTCTATTTTGGAAAAAACGCGCGCCCCCGCCAAATGTACAGAAAAATCTTGGATATGCGGGATTGGGTAGCAGTCGTGTGCTGTAGCGTTGTTCAACCTGCGGAAATCACCGCAAGGTCGCCACGAGCCGTCGGCTTTAGGGACCATGTGAAGCGGGGAAGTCCATGGGCTCTTCGAGCGTCTGATGATGCCCAACTTTTCGAGGTTGGCGAACTCCTCGCGCCCTATGGCCAGTTTAGCTGCGTCCAAGCGCCGAGCTTTTGCAAAAACGGGAGGAGCAGTGGTAGTAATGAAATGCTCCACCCCGTGTTTAGCGACGGCCGCTGAAAATGTGGGAACCGTGAGTGCTGGAAACTGGGTGAGGAGTGTGTGGAACTTACCGCTCGCCGTTGCGACGTTGGCTTGTGCTGTGGGCGGGGCCATTCGGGCTGCACAGGGAATAGAGTAAAAAGAGAGTGCATTAACCAAGCGCCTATTAGCAAGATCAACCAACAAACTATGTGAGCACAGAAAATCAGCTCCTAACATGTTGAAGCTCACCGCAGCTATCACAAAAGTCCACTCAAATGTACGGCCGTGTAGGGAGAGAAGCAGAGTCCTTTCACCGAAGGTCTTAATCCTCGAGCCGTTCGCCGCCGATGCTCCGAGACTCGCGGGGCCTGCCAGCCGGTCAGCGTAGGTTGGCATGATGAAACTCACTTGGGAGCCTGTGTCAACGAGGAATTGCTTCCCCGAACATGCGTCCGTTAAGTAGAGCAGCTTGTTCTGTTCACCGAGGGCCGCGGCTGCTACCGACCCCCGGCTTTGGTGTTTCCCGAGCTCTTGAACTGGCACGGTGGCACACACCTGCGTGCCCTCTCCGCAAAGCGGCGATGGTAGAAACAGAGGTCATCTCCTCCGCGATGTTTGGCCTTCATCGCCGCCGTCGTCGGTGGGTCTGCTGCCGCCGCCTCTGACTCCCAGCCATCCCGGGTCGGCGCGCCGAGTCCTGACACCACTGCGGTGGTCGTGCGTTGTCTGCTGGCGTTGAGAATCCGCTGCGCCTCCTGGGCCAGCGCACGGAAGTTCCGCTGGGCCACCAACTGTGAACCGGCCAGAGTCGCTCTCGTCTCTGACGGCAGGGTTCTCAGGAAAATGTGGGTGAACAGGAAATCATCGTCGTCTGAGCCTCTCAGCCTCAGCATATCCTCCATCAGGTCTCTCCGCTGTCTCCTGGACTGAGGGAGTGAAACGCTGGATGAGCGCAGCCTTCAACCCGCCGTACTTGTTGCCAGCCTGTGGGTGCTGCACCAGGCTCTGCACATGTCAGCCGTGCGGCTGTCGAGCTTGGCAATGACGTGGTAGAATCTCGTGTCGTCTGCCGTTATTCCCTGGAGGGCGAACTGGGCTTCAGCCAAGAGGAACCAGGAGCACGGGTTGTCCTGCCAGAAATCTGGGAGTTTGATTGAGACTGCATTTGCCTGACTGGTTCCTGGCGAGTCCGGCTCGGGGGAATTTATTTCGTCCATGCTACGTCGTAAGGTCACCAGTGTGGAGATCGTGAAAAGATGAGGATGAGTTTATTTCTCACTTCAAGTTTATTCATCTTTCTCCAACATCTCTCAAACAGCAAAAAAAGAGGAAGCATTCTCCCACAACTCCCCTTATATACCCCAGGACATCAAAGCACAGAATCACATTGTCTTTTAATCCCAAGACACAATACTTCTTCTTCCCAGTCTTCTTTCCTCCACCTAAAACCCCTGGTGGTGAGGAAATCCTCTGAGGTCTTCACTTTGCATAATAAAGATCACATTTCACATCCTCTTGTTACCATCAGGAGACTCAGCCCTATTGTCCATTCTGAGACGTGAAGCAACAGTAATATACATGTGGAGCCTATGCAACTCACATATGTGTCCCACAATATAACCTTATTCAGTTGTATACGATGCCAGGGTCGGGGATATAACATCGTCTTGTTGTATACGATGCCAGGGTCAGGGATATAACAGTGTTTGGACGCACTAGGGTTGCCTGGTCTGTATCCGGTGATGGGAACTGTTAAATCAAGGCAGGTTTCCAGAGATCTGGCTGGTCTGAAAGTGAAATATATGCTTGACAATTATGGTCTGGAAAGTGTGAAATTTATTGATAAATTGATCTCCGAAGATGGGTTTCCTTCAGGGGGTTCTGTTTCTGTTGAAACAATTGTTGCTTTGAGAGATAAGATAAATGTTGAGATTCAGAAAGTTCACACATGCAAAAAGCAAAGCAATAGGGACAGAGAAAAGTTGATGCAGTTGCAGTCAGAGAAGGGCTCGGCAGGAATGTGGTTGATGGAAGCAAAGAAGCGTAGAGATAAGCAGGAACAGGGCAGACAGAAGAATGAACAGGCAAAGAAAGACAGAGAATATAGAACACAGCAACAACCTTTACACTCTGCTGGGGACCCCATTCCCCCTCCTTACAACTCGACCGTCCGGTTCCCCCTACTCCCCATCCTACTAACCCTTTCACTGCAGCATTGTATCCGGCTCTGCCTGGGTCCAGCCCTAACATGTGCATGCCAGAAGATGACCCCCTCCCCCACAGCAACAGCAACTCAGACCAATGACGGAAGTGATACACTGACTTTGTCGGGGGCAATGTCTCACAAAGGGCAGAGAGAATTAAGGAGCCTCACTAATCCTGCTTCCTTCCACGATAATGTACCGTCTGCACGGAAAAAAGAGAGAAGATAAAGAATGAAGGAGAAAGACGATGAGACCCCGGGGGACTACTTCCAAAGATTAAGGAAAATCTTCAACAGAGCGGCGGCCATTCCACGCCCCGAAGATTACATGACAGATAAGGAAGCATACAGCATGCATTTGAACATGTGGTTTATGGCGGGCCCTCTCCCCAGCCTGGCTGCAGATGTGAAACAGACATGCATAGGATGAGAAACCCAGACATCACAGGAAATACTGCGTCATGCAGAACACCATCACAGAAAGGTCAAGAGTGCCACAAAGAAGAAGATCAAGGAAAAGGAGGATAACTTGGAAAAGACTCTCCTCACCATGGTCAAGTGGGTTCCGACCCCTGCCCAGCCACACCCAGGATCATCTGCTGGCCCCGACCAGTGCTGTTACTGTGGAGAGCACAGACACTGGGTGAAAGATTGCCCTCAAGTTTCCAGTTGTCACCTCTGCAAACGGGGGACACTGGGCCAAGAATTGTCCCCTTAAACCAAGAAATGCCTTCCGAGGACGAGGGTGTGGCAGAGGAGGCATTCAGCATGGAGGATGCCAGCCTTGGCAACAGCGCACTATGCCACAGCCCTATGTGCAACTGCCATCCCAAGAGTTGCCATCACAACAGCAGCAGTGATTCCAGGCAGATAAGACTGGTACATGCGCACCATCTTTACTGTCACCCCTCGCAGACACTGTACATGAGCTTGCTAATAAAAAACCCACTGCAGCAACACTTACACACACATATCACCACAATGATGTGCATGTCACTTTAGCCAAGTGTTCAACCTCTGGCTTCAGGGATCTGTCTGTTTTGCCAGTAAAAATTTCAGGGAAGTTGATAGATTTTATGGTAGATTCTGGGGCAACTAACTCAGTTTTGTCATCATCATCAGGTTTAAAACCCCCTCTCACTTCCCGCTCACTCACATCACAAGTGGCAAGTGGAGGTTTCACACGAGTTTTTCACTGAGCCACTGTCATGTGTAGTGGATGGACATGATTTCACTCACAAGTTCCTTTTTTCACCACAATGTCCCTTTAGGGAGAGGCTTATTGTGCAGTTTGTCCCTCTCAGTCACCTGCACACCGCATGGGACAAAGATAGAGACCCCTGACTTGACTTTTGCAAAAACTCCAACATCACTGTACATTTATGAGTGGACATTGTTAGATGAAAAACAGAGCTCTGACCTTGTGGAACTAGGGAGGGCATTATCTCCACATTCCACTGTTTGCTGATGATTGGGAATCATCAAGGCCACTCTCTCATTTAGGCCTGAATGTCATTTCATTTTCACCATCTCTGCAGATGTTTTGTGCAGAATACACAGTCTCCCTCCCCTGTGAACACTTCATACAGACTTTAGACATCAACAGACAGTACCGGTAGATTTCCCCTATCACTGCACTGACCACAGCACATGACTCTGACCCGATACTCTCACGTGTTCCACCATCATCGTGGGCTGCGCACAAATATGATGTAGGGCTAATAAAAACCTGCCCTCCTGTGGTGGTCACACCTGAGTCTGACTTTAGACCCAAATGCATGCAGTACCCATTCCGACCTGAAGCACGTGATGGTATCACACCTGTTTTCGAATCACTATTGAAAAAAGAGATTGTAGTCCCAGCCCCTGACTCCCCTGTCTGCACTCCAATATTTCCAGTAAAGAAAATCAGGGACAAAGACCAACCCCCTGAATGGTGTTTTGTTCAGGATCTCCAGGCAGTGAAAGCTGCAGTTGTTCAGTGCACGCCTGTGGTTCCTAACCCTCACACCATTTTGAGTCAAATTCCACCCGTTTTACAGTAGTGGACTTGTCCAATGCATTTTTCAGTGTCCCAGTCCATAAAGACTCACAGCTTTGGTTCACATTCCAATTCAATGGGGCGCTCTACACTTTCACCAGATTGGCCCAAGGCTACTGTGAAAGTCCAACCATTTACAATGCGGCCATCAAAGATTCCCTGAGTTCTCTTCACCTGACAGAAGGTTCTGTTTTGATCCAATATGTTGATGATCTTTTGTTGTGTGCACCAAACAAACAACAATGCCAATCTGACTCACTAAAGCTTTTGTGTCACCTAGCTGCAGAAGGCCACAAAGTTTCCAAACCCAAATTGCAATTCTGCAAACTAATGGTCATATTCCTGGGCCACCAAATTTCTGCTCAGGGTAAATCTCTCTCTCCCAAACTTGTGGATGCAATCTGTCACATGGACATATCAAAAACCAAAAAGGAGCTCCTTTCTTTTCTTGGCATGACCTCCTATTGCCGCTCTTTCATCCATGATTTTTCATGCATCGAAAGACCAATGCGGGACATCATTCCGTCAAAAGGTCCCTCACATTTCCCACTTGAGTGGACACCTGCTGCTAATGACTCCTTTGACAATATGAAAAAGAAGCTCTTCTATCTCCTCCCACTCTTTCCCTCCCTGACCCCTCTAAACCTTTTGTTCAGTATGTTGATGAAAAGTCCGGATGTATGACCTCTGTCCTCCTGCAGCCCCATGGTGACAAACTCCGCCCTGTTGCATATTACTCCTGTAAATTGGATGCTGTCGCGGCAGGGCTCCCATTTTGTCTATGTGCTGTGGCTGCAGCAGAACGCGCTGTAGAGGCATCCCATGACATGGTTCTGTATTCTCCACTCATCCTGTATGTTCCTCACACTGTTGCACTGCTTCTGAATGAACAGAAGTCGTCACATCTCTCCCATGCCAGGTGGCTTAGATATCACTCTACCCTCCTTGAATCACCAAACCTCACTGTCAAATGTGCTCAGTCAATTAATATGGCTTCACATCTTCCTACTTCCCCCTGTGAGGAGGATGATGATTGTGATCATGATTGCCTCTCTTTGGTTCAACTGGTAACCAGTCCAAGACTTGATCTTTCTGACACGCCCTTGACCAACCCTGATCTGGTTCTCTATGTTGACGGCTCTGCCGCAATAAAGTTGGTTGGGCGGTTTGTGATGACCACTGTACTCTGCTCTCTGGCTCCTTGCCATCTCATCTTTCCGCCCAGGCTGCAGAACTTGTTGCCCTGGCAGAAGCCTGCACTTACGCAGCAGGTCAATCTGTTACCATCTATACTGACTCACGCTATGCCTTTGGCGTAGTCCATGACTTTGGCGCCCTCTGGCGTGAACACAATTTTCTCACATCTGCAGGTACGCCTGTAAAGAACTCTGTCTATGTTTCCAGGGTCCTTGAAGCCATCCTTCTCCCCTCCTCTGTGGCAGTGTGCAAGTGCACCGCTCACATCTCCTCTGCTGACCTGGTGTCCAGGGCCAATGCTCACGCTGATGCAGCAGCCAAGGCTGCTGCGCTCTGATTCTCAGCTGCCCACCTCCCCTCTCCCTCCCCTTCTTCTCTTCCCTTTACCTCACCCACTGATTCCCTTGTCTCCATGCAGTCTTTTTCCTCCCCACAGGAACGCCAGAAGTGGACAAAGAAAGGATGCTACAAAGACCAGGCTGGTGTGTGGAGAGGCCCAAACGCCCTCCCCTGCCTCCCAGCTCATCTTTTTTCATCATTTTTCTAAGTTGACACATGGAAGAGATCATGTGTCAAAAGAAGGAATGATACAACCACTCCATGCTAACTGGTTTACCACTGGCTTCACTGTCTATGCTGACAATATTTGCAAAAAATGTTTAATCTGTGCTACTAACAACGTTCATAAAACTTCTAAACAGGTTTTAGCTGCTCATCTGCCCGTTGAAGGCCCTTTCCAGCATTTGATGATGGATTTCATTGAATGAACACAAGCTGAGGATAAAAAGTATTGTTTGGTAATGGTTGACATGTGGTCCAAATGGGTAGAAGCCTTTCCAGCCAAACATGCAACAAACACAGTTGTAGCTAGAGTGTGGCACATATGTTGGGTACATATTTTCCACAAATGTATTGCTGTATGTTTATTGTGTGCTTCACGTCTCGAGGGACAAAAGGACTGAGTCTGCAGGAGATATCGAGAAGGTGTGAGATTTGGCCTTTGTCTCAGAGAGATGCCCTGGAGGGATTTCCGGACCATCGAAGGCTAAGGGACAATGGTGGAAGATCAAAAGGGTTACATTGTGACTGGGATTAAGTACCATGTGACTGTATGTTTGCTTAGACACCATGTGACTTGAGTTTCGATGTTCTGGGATATAAAAGAGCGGTGTGATATTGATCTGTCTCTTTTCTTGCTTGGAGATTGTTAGAGTATGTGTTCTGTTAATAAAGCTGAACCTGAGAAATAAACTCAGCCTCATCCTTGAGCACATCCTCTACACTGGTGACCCTAAGACGAATTATGTCCGGTGGCGATTCCCCTGCACCGGACTCATCAGGAGCCAGCCAGGCTAATGCAGCTACCACAGTCCAGCTACCTGATTTCTGGCAGCATAGCCCGCGCTCCTGGTTTAACACAGTCGAGGCACAGTTCCATCTTCGGGGAATTTCGGCAGACGCCACGAAATTCTACCATGTGGTTGTGAAGCTGGACAGCCACACAGCCCAGCGGGTAGAGAGCCTGATTAACCACCCGCCAGACGACGACAAGTATGACGCATTGAAAGCTGCTCTCATCCGTTCCTTCACCCCCTCGCTGGGAGAGCCAGCAGAGAAGCTCCTGGCGTTGACTGAGGGCGAGGTCGAGAGACCTGCAGACCTGATGGCGAAGATGCTGAGTTTGAGAGACTCCAAAGATGATGGTTTTATTTTCGCCCACCTTTTCCTCAGGACACCACTGTCAGCGGTGAGAGTTATCCTGGCCAATTCACAGCTGCTGGCCCACCGAGACTACCACGAGCTGGGCCAGGAGGCGCAGCGACTCGTCGATGCCCATAGGCGACACATGGCCACGACCGCAGCAGTGGAGCTGAACGCAACATCCGGAGATGGCAGGGGGCCAGAGGCTGCAGCACCAGACTCACTGACGACAGCAGCGGCGGAGGCCAGGAGACGCGGAGCGGGCGACGTCCTTTGCTTTTACCATCGCCGTTTCGCCGAGAGGGCACGCAAGTGCATTCCACTGTGCCAGTTCAAGCGCTCAGGAAACGCCAAGACCGAGAGTCGGTAGCAGCTGCGGCTCTTGGTGAAAAGAACAAGCTGCTCTACCTGAGGGACGCGCGATCAGGGAGGCACTTCCTTGTGGACACAGGCTCCCAGCTGAGTTTCATCACACCTTCCTACGCTGACCGGCTGGTGCCTTCCAGTGGTCCCGTGGTGTCGGCAGCGAACGGCTCGGCGATTAAGACCTTCAGGGAGAAGACTCTGCTTCTGTCTCTACACGGCCGAACATTCGAGTGGACTTTCGTCATAGCGGCAGTCAATTTCAGCATGTTAGGTGCTGATTTTTTGTGCTCACATGGTTTATTGGTTGATCTTGCTAATAGACGTCTGGTTAATGCACTGTCTTTTCACTCTATTCCCTGCACAGCCCGGGTGGCCCCGCCGACTGCACAGGCCAACGTCACAGCTGCGGGTGGTAAGTTCCACGCACTACTCACTCAGTTCCCAGTACTCACAGTCCCAACGTTTTCGGCAACAGTGGCTAAACATGGGGTGGAACATTTTATCACTACCACCAGGCCGCCCGTTTTTGCAAAAGCTCGGCGCTTGGACTCAGCTAAACTGGCCATAGCGCGCGAGGAGTTCGCCAACTTGGAAAAACTGGGCATCATTAGACGTTCTAAAAGCCCCTGGATTTCACCGCTACACATGGTCCCAAAGGCTGATGGTTCGTGGTGACCTTGCGGTGATTTCCGCAGGTTGAATAACGCCTCAGCACACGACCGCTACCTGATTCCGCACATCCAAGATTTTTCGGTTCATTTGGCGGGGGCGCGCATTTTTTCTAAAATAGACTTGGTGCGTGGTTACCATCAGGTCCCAGTGCGCGCTGAGGACATCCCCAAAACAGCGGTAATAACTCCTTTCGGGCTTTTTGAGTTTTGGCGCATGCCTTTTGGACTCAAGGGTGCTGCGCAGACGTTCCAGCGTATGATGGACGCGGTTCTACACGACCTCCCTTTCGTGTTCGTCTACTTGGATGACATTTTGGTAGCCAGCACGTCCGAAGACGAACACAAAAGCCACCTCACAGCAGTTTTTCAGAGGCTGGCAGAGCACGGGTTAATAATTAACCCAGCGAAGTGTCAGTTTGGGGTGGTGCAAATTGATTTTTTGGGGCATCGCGTTTCGCCAGAAGGAGCGGTCCCTCTGCCCAATAAAGTACGCGCAATAACAGATTTTCCCCGACCTCAAACGGTCAAAGCGTTACAGGAGTTTTTGGGAATGGTTAATTTTTATAACCGTTTCCTCCCAAGCGCAGTGCAGCTCATGCAACCATTGTATGCTGCACTAAAGAAGCAAAAACCCACAAATAAAATCGAATGGTCTCCTGAGCGGGAGCGCGCATTCTCCCAAGTCAAATCAGCCCTGGCAAACGCGGTTTTGTTGGCACACCCAGTCCCAACGGCCCGCATGGCGCTCACCACTGACTCTTCCGATTTAGCGGTGGGGGCGGTCATTGAACAGTTTGTAGCAGGGGCCTGGCAGCCGCTCGCGCTTTTCAGCAAAACCTTGCACGATAGCGAGCGGAAATACATTGCGTTCGACAGAGCTGTTGGCCCTACACTTGACCATCTGCCATTTCCAGTTCTGGCTGGAAGGGCGCCATTTCACCGCGTTCGTGGACCACAAGCCGCTAACGTTTGTGATGGCCAAGATTTCAGAACCTTGGTCGGGCCGGCAGCAAAGACAGCTGGCCACGATATCGGAGTTCACCACCGATATCCAGCATGTCGCAGGTAAACATAATATAGTGGCAGACTGTCTCTCGCATGCTGTGGCGGAGCCAGGCCACGTGGGGGCAGACTCTGCAGCCGTGGCCGCGGGCCAGGGTAGAGACGCGGAAGCGCACGCAGCCCCGGTCTGCGTAGGTTTAGATTATGCAGCCATGGCCGCGGAGCAGGTTAGCGATGCGGATGTGCGCGTGCTCCAGTCTGGACCAACAGGGTTAAGGCTGGAGCACAGGGTGCAGCAAGTTGGTATGCCCTCCCTAATCTGCGATATCTCCACGTGACGGCCGCGTCCCGTGGTACCAGCTGCGTGGCGCCATCACGTTTTTCACTCGGTCCATTCCCTGGCACACCCGGGGGTGCGCGCATCAATCAAGATGGTGAGGGAGAAATTTGTTTGGCCGGGGTTGCGCAAACAGGTCAAGGAATGGGCGGCAGCCTGCGTAGCGTGTCAGCGAGCCAAAATACACAAGCACACTAGAGCTCCTTTGGAGCCTTTTCACATCCCGGCTAAGCACTTTGATCATGTGCATGTTAACTTGGTGGGCCCCCTTCCGTTGTGACAGGGGTACACACACCTTTTGACGATGGTGGACCGCACCACGCATTGGCCAGAAGCGGTTCCTCTGGCATCAACCACAGCGGAAGGAGTTGCGCGCGTGTTTTTAACAGCTTGGGTTGTGCGTTTTGGAGTTCCGTCGGACATAACGTCTGACATAGGTCCTCAATTTGTTTCCGAACTCTGGTCATCGATGGCCCGCAGCCTAGGGGTGAAGATCCACCGCACTACCGCGTATAACCCCCAGGCTAACGGTTTATGCGAACGTTTTCATAGGTCATTGAAAGCAGCCCTCAGAGCGTCGCTTACGGATACAAATTGGGTGGACAAACTTCCATAAGTTTTATTGGGGTTGCGTTCTGCACCTAAGGAGGATTTGTAGGCCTCCCCAGCTGAGTTAGTTTTTGCACAACCTCTCTGTTTGCCCGGGGAATTTCTCCCCGACAATCCTGCGCCAAATTGTCCCCCCCCCGCTCAGCTGCTGCAGAGCGACACAGGATCAAACACGCTTCCTGGCCCAGTTCATCACAGTTTCCCATGCGTTTTTGTGCCGAAGGCTTTAAAAAATGCAGAGTTTGTTTTTGTTAGACATGATGCTCAATGCCCAAATTTGCGGCCGCCTTATGATGGACCTTTCAGAGTACTGGAAACAGAAGAGAAGCATTTTTTGCTAGATTTGGGAGACAGGAAGGAGTTGATTTGTATAAACAGACTCAAATCCGCTTTTGTTTTGGTGGATGAACAAGTGCAGTTGGCAAGGGCCTCCCGTCGCGGCAGACCTCCGAGAAGGCATTCTCCAGAACCCCCACAGAGATTGGCTAACAGTTCTAATCCACAGGTGCAGGAAGACACTGCAGAAGCAGCAAGGCCGGCTTACAGCAGATACGGCAGGAGGTTTAGACCTAGGCAACTGGTGGATTGATATTTGATATGTGGTAATGTTTTTATGTCATGCATCTCTGATTATGTTTGTCCCATATTAGACGTTTGGGGGGGGGGTCATGTGGCACATATGTTGGGTACATATTTTCCACAAATGTATTGCTGTATGTTTATTGTGTGCTTCACGTCTCGAGGGACAAAAGGACTGAGTCTGCAGGAGATATCGAGAAGGTGTGAGATTTGGCCTTTGTCTCAGAGAGATGCCCTGGAGGGATTTCCGGACCATCGAAGGCTAAGAGACAATGGTGGAAGATCAAAAGGGTTACATTGTGACTGGGATTAAGTACCATGTGACTGTATGTTTGCTTAGACACCATGTGACTTGAGTTTCGATGTTCCGGGATATAAAAGAGCGATGTGATATTGATCTGTCTCTTTTCTTGCTTGGAGATTGTTAGAGTATGTGTTCTGTTAATAAAGCTGAACCTGAGAAATAAACTCAGCCTCATCCTTGAGCACATCCTCTACATAGAGCATTGTTGTCAGAAATTATTCCTAGATGGGGAATACCAGAGAAAATCTCCAGTGATAACGGCAAACATTTTGTAAATGAAGCCTTGACCAATTTGAGTGTCACATTGGGTTTTGACTTGAGAAAATATTGTGTCACCCACAGTCAGGCGGCACAATTGAACGTGAAAATGGTACCCTAAAAAACAAACTGGAAAATCTTGAAGATGAAACCAGCCTACCCTGGACTAAGTGCCTCCCATTAGCACTCATGTACATGCGCATGCGAGTCAGGAAGAAATATATCATCTTGTGAGATTCTGTTTGCTCGTCCTCCTTTTCTAGGATTCTCTGTGGACAGGAAGACACCGCCTCCTTTAGCCACATCACATTTTGAGAATGCCATGTTGTCCTATTGCTTTGCCTTGTCCTGTCAACTGCAAAACATCTCTCAGCAGGTTAAAGCTGCCCTGCCTAGGCCTGCAGAGAGTGTCCTCCATGACATCAGGCCCGGTGACTGGGTGGTGATCAAAAGCTTCAAACAAAAGAACTGGCACAGCAAACGGTGGTTGAGTCCATACCAGGTCCTTCTGACAACATTCACAGCTGTGAAGATCACAAAAAGGACAACGTGGGTCCACGCGATGCATTGCAAGAAGGTCCCAGTGCTTGAGCCAGAAAAGCCCAGACCAGACTAGGACGAGAAGCAGAAGTAAGTGGTTAGCCATAACCACCACCCCACGTTGTAGACTAGGACGAGAAGCAGAAGTAAGTGGCTAGCCACAATCACCACCCCACGTTGTAGACTAGGACAAGAAGAAGCCGAGCCGTGTGAAGATACAAGACCACATACTGTTGCACCTGACAGCCATCACAAACAACCTGAGTGTACACCGAATGCTGCTCAGTAGAAACATACACCATGCGCACCCATTACACTGATACTGATATGATGGACAACTCGGATTTATGCCAACGTCTGCTCATGAACGACAGCCAGCGGAACCGACGACGACGTCACCACGACTGGACAATATGAGACTTCCTGTGTACAGGGCTCTTTTTCTTGTTGTTGGTCAGCTTGACTGTTTATTTGATGATTTGTTTCTGTGCCCCATCACACCATCCTCCATAGATGCAATCTCTTGTAGTCTCTAAACGAACTGTTTGTGATTCTAGGTCTAGAAAGGTTATCAATGACATATTGCTGCTAGCAGAAGGCAAGAATTTTTCCTCAAGCTTCCTTTTAAACTTATGGTACCATTATGCCCGCTTCTTTGCAAAGCAGCAAAAAGCTGCAAACTGTTATGTCTGCACTAGAATGCCTGTAGCTACTACCGATCCTCATGTTTCTCCTGCTCCATTTGACTCATCTGATCTCTTTCCTGACATTCTGATGTTGGCACTGTCCCCTAATTTCTTAAATCAAATTGTACAGAGAACAACAGGTCGCAGTTTACCCCCTGTGCCACCTAACACAGGGAGGAATTTTTCTAAATTCTTTGCAATAAACTGTAGCGACAATACACCCCTTTTTGGCCCAGTCCACCACCCTCCAAACTCTAAATTCATATGTCATGCTAATAATTTTACTCTTACCCTGCCTGGGGTGAAAATGGGCTCTGTTCCCACAGCTTATTGTTCTCTATAAAAGCATTGGTATATTTTGACCGCTGTTCTGTTGCTTCTCACATTTTGTGGCTGTTGTATACTTCCTATTATTAGATACATGATATCAAAGTTGTTTGTTTCCACCATGTTGCATTACATGCCAGCTGCCACTTGTAACCCTAATGTAATTCCTACTTCAGCCCCGCCAATGTCAGATTACACTGACCTAGACATGTCTGAACTCACTTTCTCTGATGATTTTGATGATTAAATGAATAAAGACTCAACTATGATGTTGTGGCGGGTTGGTGTAACCCCCACAACAGACTGGACAGACACAGCGCTCGGCTAGAGCAATTAACAGAACAGTGAAATGTGTGTATTAATGTCTACAGGCAGCCCCGCTTCTTCTGGCTCACTACTGTGATGTTAATGTGCCTTTCATGCATTGTGTTCATGCGTCCTGTCCTTACTGTGACCTAGAGACTGAGATCAATATGTAGATGTGCCTTGAAACCTCTTTGTCTTGCAGCTGGAGCAAAGGCCAGCAATCTGCCTATTGTGATGTATGTCTCTCAAATGCAAATGTCTCATGCCTGTTCTGCAATCTCTTTGATCATACCAACTGCTGGGGAATGCTCTTTTATGTATTGTTGTAGTTGGGTATATATGTATACTGCACTGTAACCCATGCTCATCCTCTCACTCTCACTCTTCAACTGCTGCTGGACACACGCACTTTGTGTCCCTCTGCTGAGAGCCGCTGAGCTCGCTCCCGGCGCGCATGCATGGCGCCGGGAGCGGAGCTCGTGATGGCGGTATGATTTAATAAACTCTGCTTAAAACCTTCATCAACGCCGCCTTATTTCATGCCACTACAATGTAAATATTCCATGTACACCACATCCAGTTCTTATCTTTGCTTGAGTGCTCACACTCACAAAAAACAGCCTCTTGTGACTCTTCACACATCCCATTATTCTGTCACTGTTCATGATGCATCAGTTTAAACCTGAGAGGGTGTACTTTTGCTGATTTCTTACTTTGATGGTCTTGTAAAAACGGTCATATATGACCAAAAGAAGGGAAATGTGATGGAAATTTACTGTCTGTGCATTAATCTGTTGAGTAAATAGGGATCATTTGTTTTATAAGTGTGTCTCCATATATGAATTGTTCTGTTGTGGAGTGTGTAAATAACGAGGTGGATTTGGCTCAGACAATTTATTACACATCTCACACAAGAAGCATAGACAGAATGACAACTCAGCAGAGACTCTTCTCTTAAATAGCATGGCATTCCTCTAGAAGCTTCTAACACACAAAAGGTCACATTGCATCCACTTCCTTAATCCTTTATCATTCCTCTAGAAGTTTCTAACACACAAAAGCCTGTTTTCCACTAGCCCAGCACACCTCGGTATGGCTCGATTCATTTCAGTACGGCTCAGAATGCTTCTGTCTCCATTAGCACGGTGTTGTGCTTGTGCTGTGTTTTTTTTTTTAGGAGGTTTTAGAAGCGGGGCAGCAGCAGATTCTCAGCGAGGCGGGGCCACACTCCCGTGATGTTACGCACCCGACTGAGTCCTTATTTACACGAGACAAAAAAGGATCCAAGGATTATTGCCTTGCTCGCTCTGGGGATTTATCTCACAATTAATTTTATCTCATAATTAAGCTGCAACAACACAAGTCACTTTTGTTTTGAATTAACTGCCAAATGACCTAGAAATAATGAGCTGAAACTTGTTTTTATTCGTATTAAATAATGAGACGGTGGCACACTGGCCTACACTAAATTATTATTTTTTACATCCTAGGGCATTTTGGATGTACTGAATTAAAAAAATTCATGTTTTTCACCTTCAGGTCAACGTTTGGAACAACAGTATTATTATTTTCCGTTTAGATGATGCTACACTCCTTCTAAAGTATTGTAAATCTCTGAATTTGGAATGCCGATAGAACATTCAATTTACATATACTTACTTTTTTACATACTTTGACTTGTAAGCTTGATCAGTCTCTCCTGCTGCATTTTAAAGTCCAACTGTGCAACTTCTTATAAGTTAACATAAAAAATGTACCCAAAGTTTAGAACTGGATCATGTGGGGCTAATTTTTTATGATATTTCAATAAAAAGAACAGAAAGCTTACAAAAAGATTTCCTTTTTGGTCTAGTTAAAAATTACATTACCTTTACAATGGTTGACCCTGACAGGAAGATCAGTATCATTTTGATCAGACTAGGCAATGGAATTTCTATGTAATTATACTGTTTTATTATTCAGTGTTATAACAGACAAACCACACTTTCCAAAACAATTCCATTTTATTATATACAAAATATTAAAAGAAAAAAAAAACTTTGCAACACAACATGAAGGTTAATCGACATTTTATACACGCCGACCACTGAGTGTCTACACCAGCTTCCCAAACTGGGTCACGACTCGGATGAATGAAGGCGTCTCTGCCAGCTGTGGGTCAGGATGGCTCGGTTGAATAATCCGGACGGGCTGTCGCGGCGGACGCGTGGGATGATTCTACAAGGAAAATGCACACAATAAAATACAGCACGTAAGTGCAAGATATACAGAAAAGACAATAGTTTTTAACAAGAATACATAAGCTTATTTCAGCGTATTGTTCACATGAATAATTAAAATAAAAGCTTTAGTCCGCATTGTGCTGCAATAAAGCAGCGATCCATCCACAAATGAACAGCTTTTTTATTGCATAAATAAACTGAGCGTCTTACCGAATATATTTGCGAAAAAACCCACAATAAAAAAAAATTAAAACTCACCGTTAAAGGACTCCGATGTCGAGACCTCCCGGTATATTTTTTCATTCCGGGCGGCTCCGTCTAACTCGCGCTGCATACGTTCATCTGACAATGCAGTGAACAGACACTGCAGCTCCTTACTGGTCCATGGAACACCCTTATTACACGAAGCCATTTTTGATAGAGAATAAATGAAAATAGCACAGCAATACACTGAAAAGGAACCGCCAACAGTGGTTGCGTGCTGAGTAAAGGCGGTCGTGAAGATTCTTTTTTTTTTTTTTTTCAAAAACTTTATTGAGAAGGTCGTGAAGATTTGGTAGATGAGGAGGAGGAGAGGGGCGGTTACAACCTGACCAATCAGCGCCGGTTACGACCTGACCAATCAGCGGCGACCAGTCTGTTAACGTCACAACACGGCACAGCTCAGCACTGCTGTACCCTGCCCTGCAGCGGGGCTGAGAATTGCGGCTGTTAAACCGTGTTGGGGCTTGTGGAAAAGCGTACAAAGCGTGCTGAGCCGTCCCGTGTCGCGCTAAAGCGTGCTAGTGGAAAAGGCCCTAAAAGGTCACACTGCATTCATCCTTCACACCTCCCTGTTATCTCCCAGGGAACCTCTGCTCTTTGTTCTTGTCTAAGATGTTATACAATTATGCACTCCCAATGTGCCGCCATACGACCCCCCCGAGCATCTTGGATAGAACAATAGAATAACAGTCCGTATGCTGTGGTAGAATCATTAAACATCAATCCACATGCTGCTTGGGCTTCAGTCTTCTCCCGTATCTGCTGTAACCAGGATTCACTGCCTCCGTGGCGCTGTCATGCTGGGGGGTTGATGTTTGAGGGGTAAAAGTCTGTCCGTGTGGGTGCTCTGGGGAATCTTTTCTCTGGGAAGCTCCCCGTGGGGGTCTTCCACGCCGAGGGGCCCTCGCCAACAACACTTGCTCGTCCGCCACCACGAAAGCGGGTTTGAGTCTGTCTATGTCAATCTTTTCCCTCCTACCCCCCAAATCTATCAAAAAATGCTTGTCCCCTGTTTCCAGCACTCTGAACGGTCCATCATAAGGTGGGCGCAGTGGAGGGCAATGGGCGTCGTGTCTGACAAAAACGAACTCCGTGTTTTTCAAAGTTTTAGGCACAAAAACGCGCGGAAAACTGTGGTGGGCAGGGCCTGGCAGCGTGCTTGTGTCTATGCTACGCTGCAACAGCTGAGACGGGGAGCTGCCCGGTGCGGAATTATCTGGAAGAAACTCCCTGGGCAGCCGAAGTGGTTGCGCAAAAACGAGTTCAGCTGGAGAGGCTTCCAGATCCTCTTTAGGTGCAGAACGTAACCCCAATAAAACCCATGGTAGCTTGTCTACCCAATTTGCATCCGTCAGTGAAGCCCTGAGAGCCGCTTTCAATGATCTATGAAAATGTTTGCATAACCCATTAGCCTGTGGATTGTACGCGGTTGTGCGGTGAATTGTGACACCCAGGCTGCGGGCCATTGTTGACCAGAGTTCGGAAATAAATTGAGGGCCTCTGTCGGACGTAATATCCAACAGGACTCCAAAACGCTCCACCCATGCTGTTAAAAACGCGCGTGCCACCTCCTCGGCTGTGGTTGCCGCCAGTGGAACCACTTCCGGCCAGTGCGTGGTGCGGTCCACCATTGTCAGAAGGTGCGTGCACCCTTGTGATGGCGGGAGGGGGCCCACAATGTCCACATGAACATGGTCGAACCTCTTAGCTGGGATGCGAAACGGCTCCAAGGGAGCCTTCGTGTGTCTGTGTACTTTGGCTCGTTGGCACGCCATGCAGGCTGCTGCCCACTCTTTCACTTGTTTGCCAAGGCTCGGCCACACGAATTTCTCCCCTACCATTTTGACCGACGCGCGCACTCCCGGGTGCGCCAAAGAATGAATCGAGTCAAACACGCGGCGGCGCCACGGGGCCGGGACCACGGGACGCGGGCGCCCTGTGGAGACCTCGCAGATTAGGGGGGGCATGCCGTCTTGCACCACCCTGCTCTCCAGCCTTAACCCTGTTGGTCCAGACTGGAGCGCGCCCACGTCTGCGTCACTAACCTGCTCTGCGGCCATGGCTGCGTAATCTATCCCCACGCCGACTGGGGACGCCACGGCGCGCGAGAGGCAGTCTGCCACTACATTCAGTTTACCCGAGACATGCTGAATATCGGTAGTAAACTCTGAGATCGCGGTCAGCTGTCTCTGCTGCCGGCCCGACCACGGTTCGGAAACCTTGGCGATCGCGAATGTTAGCGGCTTATGGTCAACGAACGCAGTGAAACTGCACCCTTCCAGCCAGAACTGGAAGTGGCGAATGGCCAGGTGGAGAGCCAGCAACTCCCTGTCGAATGCGCTGTATTTACGTTCACTGTCATGCAAAGTCCTGCTGAAAAAGGTGAGCGGCTGCCAAGCCCTGGCTACGCGCTGCTCCACGACCTCCCCTATGGCCACATCTGAAGCGTCAGTGGTGAGCACTATGCGGGCCGTTGGGTCTGGATGTGCCAGCAATGCGGCGTTTGCCAGGGCTGCTTTGACTTCCAAGAACGCCTGCTCTCGCTCCGGGGTCCATTCGACCTTATCCGCTGGCTTCTGTTTTCTGAGAGCGGCGTACAGTGGTTGCATGAGCTGCGCTGCGCGGGCAAGGAAACGGTTATAAAAATTCACCATTCCCAAAAATTCTTGTAGCGCCCTGACCGTTTGTGGCCAGGGAAAATCTGCTACCGCGCACACTTTGTCAGGCAGTGGAACTGCTCCTTCGGGAGAGACACGGTGCCCCAAAAAATCAATCCCCTTCACCCCGAACTGACATTTCGCTGGGTTGATTATTAACCCATGCTCTTCCAACCTCCGGAAAACCGTCGTGAGGTGGGTTTCGTCTTCGTCTTCAGATGCGCTGGCTACTAAGATATCGTCCAGGTAGACGAACACGAAAGGGAGCACTGCATCCATCATGTGTTGGAACATCTGTGCAGCTCCTTTAAGCCCAAAAGGCATGCGCAAAAACTTGAATAAACCGAACGGAGTTATCACCCCTGTTTTGGGTATGTCCTCAGCGCGCACTGGGACTTGGTGGTAACCGCTGACCAGGTCTATTTTAGAAAAAACGCGCGCCCCTGCAAGGTGAATGGAAAAATCCTGAATGTGAGGAATTGGGTAGCGGTCGTGCGCTGTGGCGTTGTTCAACCTGCGGAAATCCCCGCAAGGTCGCCACGAACCTTCAGCTTTAGGGACCATGTGTAGCGGGGAAGCCCATGGGCTGTTTGAGCGCCTAATGATGCCCAACCTCTCCAGGTTGGCGAACTCCTCGCGCGCTATGGCCAGTTTAGCTGCATCCAAGCGCCGAGGTCTTGCAAAAATGGGCAGCCCGGTGGTGGTGATAAAATGCTCCACCCCGTGTTTAGCGATGGCTGCTGAAAACGTTGGGACAGTGAGTGCTGGGAACTGAGTGAGCAGTGTGTGGAACTTACCGCATGTAGCTGTGACGCTGGCTTGTGCTGTTGGCCGGGTCACTCGAGCTATACAGGGGAGAGAGTCAAAAGATAGTGCATTAACCAGGCGTTTGTTAGCGACATCTACCAATAAACCATGTGCACATAGAAAATCAGCCCCCAGTATATGGAAATTCAATGCTGCTATGACAAAAGTCCACTCAAATGTACGGCCATGTAGAGACAAGAGTAGAGTCCTCTCACCAAAGGTCTTAATCCCCGAGCCGTTCGCTGCTGCCATCTTGGGGCCGCTAGATCCTGCCAGCCGGTCAGCGTAGGTCGGCCGGATGAAACTCTTCTGGGTGCCAGTGTCCACGAGGAAATGCCTTTCCGAGCGTGCATCCGTCAAGTAGAGCAGCTTGTTCTCCTCCCCGAGGGTCGCGGCTGCTACTGACCCCTGGTCTTGGCGTTTCCCGAGCGCTTGAATTGGCACGGTGGTATACATTTGCGTGCCCTCTCTGCGAAGCGGCGGTGGTAGAAGCAAAGCGTGTCTCCCCTGCGTTCCTTGGCCCCTACTGCTGCTGCCGTCGGTGGCTCTGCTGCTGCCGTCGATGGCTCCTCGCCTCCTCCGGCCGTCACGCCGAGCTCCGTTGCTGCCGCAATGGTCGTGAACTCCCTGCTGGCGACGATGATCCAGTTAGCTTGCCGGGCTAGTGCACGATAGTCCCGCTTGGCCAGCAACGGCGAATTGGCCAGGGTCGCTCTTGCCGCTGATGGAAGGTTCCGGAGGAAGAGGTGGGTAAAAATGAAATGGTCGTCGTCTGTGCCCTTTAACCTCAGCATCTTCTCCATCAGGTCTATGGCCGACCCATCTCCCAACCTGGTCCGAGTCAGGAGTCTCTCTGCTCTCTCACCATCCGAGAGTGTGAAGTGCTGGATGAGCGCAGCCTTCAGCGCGCCGTACTTGTCGTCGGTTGGTGGCTGATCGAGCAGGCTCTCTACGTGCTGAGCTGTGCTGAGCCGTGCGGGCGTCGAGCGCTGAGACCACACAGTGGAATTTTGTGTCATCTGCCGATATCCCCCGGAAGGCGAACTGCGCCTTGACTAGGTGGAACCAGGAGCGCGGGTTGTGCTGCCAAAAATCCGGTAGCTTGATCGCAACAGCACATGCGTGGCTGGGGGTTCCCATCGAGGTTGGGTCCGGGGGTCTTTCGTTGTGTTCCATGATTCGTCTTGGGTCACCAGTGTGGAGCATGTAAATAACGAGGCGGATTTGGCTCAGACAATTTATTACACATCTCGCACAAGAAGCATAGACAGAATGACAACTCAGCAGAGACTCTTAAATAGCATGGCATTCCTCTAGAAGCTTCTAACACACAAAAGGTCACATTGCATTCACTTCCTTAATCCTTTATCATTCCTCTAGAAGTTTCTAACACACCAAAGGTCACACTGCATTCATCCTTCACACCTCCCTGTTATCTCCCAGGGCACCTCTGCTCTTTGTTCTTGTCTAAGATGTTATACAATTATGCACTCCCCATGTGCCGCCATACTGTAAACTGTCCATTGTAATCTTATTAGGGCATAAGCTGCATAGTGTTTATTGGCCTTCATTGGTTTTAGAAACTGAAGGTCAGTATAAGCGTAAAGGATGATGTAAGCTACATTAACAATCCCTTTGACATGCCTGCTTTACTTTGTGTTCCAGGGTGAGCTCTCATGTCACACTGACCTGTTAGGTATTTGAACTGTTTTCTGAGCTGTCTCCGTTCTCCCCCGCTTCTCCTCCTTTCACTCCCTGCTTCTCTTGTTTTCACTCCTCTGTCGTGTATCAACATCCCAGATGTAGGGCAGTGTACTGAATGCTATAAAACCTGTTGCTTCCTCTATGAGGGCAGAGCAGAGCGAGCTGAATTCCTTTTTGCACTTTTCTCCTGTGTCACAGAAATAAAGGCAATTCAACTTGGCAAATCCATCTCGTTTATTCCTCCAGGACCAGAGTCTATGAGATAGATAAATTTTTCTTTCATAGCATCCAAACTAAGTTTGATATGGAAAGGGATTTCTAAGGTTTTTTGGACAACAAGAATGACTTCAATCTTGTCTGAATTTAATAGCAGGAAATTACAAGTCATCCAAGCTTTGATTTCCTTAAGACAGGCTTCTAACTTGGCTAATTGATTACTATCATCTGGCTTCACTGACAGTTATAATTGTGTCATCTGCATAACAACGAAAATGCACACATTGCTTTCTAATAATGTTGCCTAACAGAAGCATATATAAAATAAAAAGAGTAGGGCCTAACACAGATCCCTGTGGAACTCCATGACTGAGCTTTGAGTTGAAAAAAAAAACCTTGTTATTGATATGAACAAACTGGAACCTATCAGATAAATAAGATCTAAACCACTTCAACGAAGTTCCATTAAGTCCAACATAGTGTTCTAATCTATCAAGTAGAACATGACGCCCATAGTCATGAAGTGCTTTGAGCGACTGGTCTTGGCACAGCTCAAAAAATGCCTGCCCCTACACTGGACCCTCACCAGTTTGCCTACCGGAGCAATAGGAGTACAGAGGATGCGGTTTCTACAGCGCTGCACTGTGTACTCTCACATCTGGATGACAAGAACACCTACGCAAGAATGCTGTTTGTTGACTTCAGCTCAGCATTCAACACAGTTATCCCCTCCAAGTTGATCACTAAACTTAGGGACCTGGGAATCAGTACCTCCACCTGCAACTGGATCATGGATTTTCTGACCAACAGACCCCAGCATGTTAGGTCAGGCCCCAACCGTTCTTCCATCATCACACTCAGCACTGGTGTACCACAGGGTTGTGTGCTCAGCCCATTCCTCTACTCCCTCTTCACCAATGACTGCAGGCCTATGTATGGATCCAATTCCATCATTAAGTTTGCAGATGACACCATGGTGATCGGACTCATCAGGGACAATGATGAGTCAGATTACAGGGCAGAGGTTGAGCACTTGGCTACTTGGTGCGCTGACAATAACCTGCTCTTTAACACCAGCAAAACCAAGGAGCTCATAGTGGACTACAGGAAGGAGAGGGGAGAGACACATGACCCCATCCATATCAATGGCATAGCTGTTGAACGTGTCCCCAGCTTCAAATTCCTGGGGACCCACATCTCTGTCCTAGTCAGTTAACACCACCAGCCTGATCAAGAAGGCCCATCAGTGCCTCTTCTTCATGAGGACACTGAAGAAGAACCATCTGTCAACTGACATCCTGGGCAACTTTTACCGCTGCATGATAGAGAGCACCCTGACCAACTGTGTCACAGTCTGGTATGGGAGGTGCTCTGTCGCTGACCGTAAGGCGCTGCAGCGGGTGGTGAAAACCGCCCAACGCATCACAGGGACTCCAGTATAACTTCCAGTTATAAAGGATGTCTACAGGAAAAGATGTCTGCGCCGGGCACGCAGCATTCTTAGGGACTCCAACCATCCTGCTCATGGACTGTTCCAGCTTCTCCCCTCTGGAAGGCGTTTCAGAAGCCTTCGGACTAGAACCAGCAGGTTTAGGAACAGTTTCTTTCCAACAGCTGTCACGTTATTGAACTTAGTTCCCCGCTGACTCTCTTACCATCCTCACCTGTACATAACTGCCCACCTAACTTACTGTACATTATTTGCACATAACGGTACTTTTAACTTTCTGCACTGCTGCATATATTTGCATATATTTGCTTAAATTGCACATACTGTCAATTACTGTATATACTGCACTGCTGGCCTTTGCACTTCTGATTGGATGCTAAACTGTGTTTCGTTACCTTGTATTCATACATGTATAATGACAATAAAGTTGAATCTAATCTAATCTATGCAGGAGCCACTGCCAGGGACAGACTAAGGCTGCAGCGCGTCGTGCGCACTGCTGAGAAGGTGATCGGCTGCAAGCTCCCATCTCTCCAGGATCTGTACATCTCCAGGACCCGGAGGCGTGCTGGCCGGATCATAGCCGATCCCTCACACCCTGGTCACGTACTGTTTGCCCCCCTCCCCTCAGGTAGAAGACTTCGGTCCATCCAGACTAAAACCTCCCATCACATGAACAGCTTCTTCCCCTCTGCCATCAGACTGCTGAACACTAAGTGACTTATTGACTCTCGTGCACTATGTACAGCAGCTCAACCAGACTCATGTCAATCATCACTGTTTTCTTCCTGCATTACCGACTGCACTATATAGTTCTCCACAGTATCTGCTGCTCGCTAATATATTTTAACTGCTGACCAGTATCACTTACTCTTATTCTACACTTTATTGCATGTATAGTTTATTTCTTTTATTTTATCATGTTTAATGTTGCAGCATTGCACCGAGACAAATTCCTAGTTTGTGTACTACATGAACAATGGCAATAAACCTGATTCTGATTCTGATTCTGATCTAATCTAATATTATGATCAATAGTATCAAAAGCTGCACTAAGGTCTAAAAGGACAAGTACAGAAACAAGTCCATTATCAGATGTGATATGGAGGTCATTAGTGACCTTCACTAAGGCTATTTCAGTACTGTGATGGATTCTAAACCCCAATTGAAACTCTTCAAATAAACCATTTCCCTGCAAGTGATCAAATAATTGCGTAGCAACAACTCTTTCTAAGATTTTTGAAATGAAAGGGAGATTAGAGATAGGTCTATGGTTAGCTAAAACTCCTGGATCCAGCGTTGGCTTTTTGAGTAAGGGTTTAATTACAGCAGTGTTAAAAGCCTGCAGTACATGGCCAACTTTTTGAACTATGGCCACATGAAATGATGTGGCTCCTAGCTCCTAGCTAGACACGAAACGGCTCAGTTCCCGGTAAGGGCTTACCGGAGGAACCAACCGAGGCGGCTCAGTCCCCGGTGAGGGTTTACCGGATGAACCAACCGAGGCGGCGATAGGGAGCTCGGGCGTGGCGTTGGTGAGAGACGGGGGCCACCTGGATCCAGCAGGACAGTGGCCTGAATCGGTGCCCAATTGCGAGGCCCAGCCGAGGAACTACCAGACTGACGGTGGTCGGTGACGGGGCCTAGAGGGGGCCTAGAGGAGAAGCCACCCAGCCGGACGACAGCGAGCGACGGTGATCGGCCACCGATCGGCGGAGGTGATCGGTGGATTAGAGCTGCGCCGGCGGAGTGCGACATAACTGACGGGGACGGGGCCCAGCGGAGGAGCCGCCTAGCCAGACGGCGACGAGTGGCTGTGATCGGTGGATTCCGGCTGCGCCGGCGGTGCACGACATAACTGGCCAAGTAGACGGAGGCAGGCGCCGGCGATAGACGGCGGTGATCTGCGGAGCTGAGCAGCGTCACTCGGCGGAGAAGCTGCGCAGGAGCGGCAGGTCCAGTAGCGACCGAGCTAGTTGAGGCCTAGCCGGATTCTCTGCTTATTTCTATCCACAGGTCAGTAAAATGCCACCCAAAAAAGAGGAAATGGAAGAAATTAAAAAAACTCTGAACTTTGTGTTAGAAGAATTGGCCAAAGTGACTAGCCAGCAGGACAAAATATTAGACCTAATACAGGAGGTACAAGCCCTACATTCAATAATAAAAGAAAAAGACAAAAAAATTATGGACCTGGAGCAACACGGGCGTCTTTTGGAGCAACGCGTCGAGGATCTTGAACAAGGTTCTCGCATTGATGACATAGTTATAAGTGGACTAGACATCAGATATCAGTCGTACGCCCATGCCGCTACAGGACTGAGTGGTGAACATGCTTCCATAAGTGAATCAATGTCCTTAGAAAATCAAGTGCTTCAGTTCCTTAATGATAAAGACATTAAGGTAGAAGCCAATGCGATCTCAGCCTGTTATGCTTTACCGAAGAAAGATAACAAAACAAAGAAATCAATTGTGATGCGCTTTGTGAACAGGAGGGTGAAAAATGACATACTGAGGCAGGCCAAAAAACTAAAGGAAACTCAAGTTTACCTAAATGAACACCTGACAAAAAAAAA
Organism: Pholidichthys leucotaenia; assembly: GCA_020510985.1. NCBI lineage: Eukaryota > Metazoa > Chordata > Actinopteri > Cichliformes > Pholidichthyidae > Pholidichthys > Pholidichthys leucotaenia. Next base: position 66,125,327 of record CM035841.1, read on the forward strand.
GCTGAATTAGCACGGCAGGCACGGATGCTAAAGAAACATAATAAGATACAGACAACCTGGACAAGAAATTGTAGAATTTGGATTAAACTAAATGGAACACCTGAGCAAGCAAAAAGTATAATGATCAGAGATGCTACTGACTTAGATAAATACAGATGAACACTGACTATGAAACACAGAGTGAGGAAACTCAAACTCTAAAAATATGCCACTATGCTGAACATAAACCACAAGAGATGGAGAATGATATTGATCCTGATAACCACTTTTTCAATAATATTCATAACCACTGTGAATATTACACTGAAAAGCAATTCAAAAGTCAAGTGCAATTAGATGGTAAACTGTCAATAATACACTTCAATAGCAGAAGTCTTAACAAAAACTTCTCACAGATTCAGGACTATTTAAAACAGCTAAACAGAAAATTCACAGCTATAGCAGTCTCTGAAACCTGGCTTAATGAAGACCAGGCTCCCCTGATGGCAATAGAGGGATATCAGATGTTAAACATTAACAGATCTCAAAAAAAGGGTGGTGGTGTTGCACTGTATATTGATGACCTATATAGATGTAAGCTTGTAAATGAGATGTCCTCAGCACTACCAGGGATTCTGGAATGTGTTACTGTTGAGATTGACCTAGACAAAACAAAAAATCTAATCATAAGCTGCATATACAGAACGCCGGGAACTTGCATTGAGACATTCAGAGATAAATTAGTCGAGCTGTACAATAATATTACTAGTAAGAAAATGGTAGCAATTTGTGGAGATTTCAATATTGATCTACTTAATCCACATCAACAAAATGTAGTTACAGAGTTCACGAACTCTATGTACAGCATGAGTCTATATCCCACAATAACACATCCCAGTAGAATCACAGCTCACTCTGCTACACTTATTGACAACCTGTTTGTCAATGTTCTCGACAAGAAAATAGAAAGTGAATTATTGATAAATGATATAAGCGACCACTTGCCAATCTTTGCACTTATCCATGGCCACACGGGGCCCAACCCAGAAAAAATCTCAAAATCGTTCAGACACAAATCACCAAACGCAATCAGTTCTTTTAAAGAGGACTTGCTGAAGCAAGACTGGACAGAAGTCTATGTATCAGATGTAAATGAAGCCTATGACACATTTATAAACATTGTAACCACTCTTTATGAAAAAAACTGCCCATTAGTTAAAAAAAAGCTTAAACACAAATTTACTGACAAACCATGGCTAACCAAAGGACTACAAAAGGCGTGTAAAAAGAAAAATTTATTATATAAAGCTTTCATAAAGAAAAGGACAAAAGAAGCAGAGCAGCGGTATAAAACATACAAAAATAAGTTACAGTAAAGAACTGGAAAAAAACAAAGACAATATTAAAAATACATGGACAATAATCAACAGTATCCTTGGAAATAAAAGCAGAAATACCAGCTACCCAACTAACATTCCAAAAAATAATAAATCGACTCCGAATGTGAATATAGCTTCACCTGCAGATGAATTTAATAATTTTTTTGTTAACATTGGACCTAAACTGGCCCGAGAAATACCCACTATGGTGCCAACAGGTGATTCAATATGCAATAACACTGCTGTAAAAGACACCATCTTCATAAAGAACACAGACGAAAGAGAGGTCATTGAAATTGTTAAATCGTTCAAAAGTAAAACATCTACTGACTGCGATGGTATTGATATGCTACTAGTCAAAACTGTTATCGAATGCATAGTGAAACCACTGACGTATATCTGTAACCTGTCTCTCCAATCAGGTATATTTCCCAATGCAATGAAAATAGCTAAAGTAATTCCGATTTACAAGACAGGCGACAGAGGGGAACTCTCCAACTACAGACCAATTTCACTATTACCGCAATTTTCCAAGATACTTGAAAAAATATTCTATGAGAGAATTGACAACTTCATACTGAAGAATGATTTATTGTGTGAGCAGCAATATGGGTTCAGACACAAAAGGACAACAGCATATGCCTTAATGGAATTTACAGAAAAAATATCAACAGCCATTGAAAATAAAGAGTATTCAGTTGGAGTATTCCTGGATCTTAAAAAAGCATTTGATACAGTAGATCACAATCTATTATTAAAGAAACTACAAAATTGTGGTATTAGAGGGGTAGCACTGTCCTGGTTAAGAAGTTACTTAAAGAATAGATATCAGTTTGTATGTGTTAACAACAAAAACTCAGAGCTACTGAAGGTCACCTGTGGAGTCCCACAGAGTTCAGTTTTGGGACCATTATTATTCAATATGTATATAAATGATATATGTAAAGTTTCAGAAAAAATGGACTTAATATTGTTTGCTGATGACACTAACCTGCTATGCAGTGGAAACAATTTGGAACAACTTCTGGATACACTCGGAAAGGAATTAGGAAAGCTGAAACTGTGGTTTGATTCAAACAAATTAACGCTCAATTTAAGCAAGACAAAATTTATAGTCTTTAACAACCATCACAACTACCCAGTACCCAAACTCAGTGTAAATGGTGTAGAGATTGAAAGGGTATCCAAAACTAAATTCCTTGGAGTAATAATTGATAACAAACTGTGTTGGAAGCCACATATTAATTATATAAAAGGTAAAGTATTCAAATTAATTGCAATATTACACAGAGTGAAAAATTTGCTGAATCAACCCACACTATACACCTTGTATCATTCATTAATACTCCCATACATGACATATTGTAATGAAGTATGGGGAAATACATATAAAACAAACATATATCCACTCTTTATGCTTCAAAAGAGAGCTATTAGAATAATCAACAAAGCAGCTTACAGGGAACCAACAAACCCACTTTTTCTTAAACAAAAAACTCTCAAGTTGAAAGATCTGATCGACTTTAAAACCGCAATAATAATGTTCAAAGTGAAGAATCTATCACTGCCCGCAAATATCCAAAAGTTGTTCCAAACAAGGGAGAAACGATATCACTTCAGAGGAACATGTATATTTCAAAAGCCTACAGTGAGAACAACTACCAAGCAACACTGTATTTCAGTGCAAGGTGTCAGATTATGGAACGATTTTGGACCTGAATTAAAATCATGTACAAAGCTTGGACAATTTAAACAAAAACTAAAGGAAGAAATACTCCAAACATATTTACAAGACGACATGTAAACTCACATAAGGATTGACATTTCCAGCCTGTGTTGTGTTATAGCTTAGTTTTTCTTTTTTCTCTGTGACACTATGTCTTAGATTTGTTTTTGAATAGTAACCGCTTAACTTAGACTAGCTCAGTTTTCTTTTTCTCTCAGTCATATTTTGTCTTAGCCTTGTTTTAAATTGTAATCGCTCTTGTCTTGTTTTCTCTTTTTCTCCTTTGAATTCTTGGATGGAATATGGGTAGGCAATATAAGCTGCGGCTTCAGCCATCACCCATTTCGGATAACTCACGTGGAATTGTATAGTAGAAGGAGTCTTTGTCTAATTTGACCTTGTTGTTATAGTATACAGTTTCTTTTAACCTGTAATGTACTATCCGAAATAAATAAAATAAAATAAATAAATTCATTCAATGTTAATGGGTGGGCAATATAAGCTGCGGCTTCAGCCATCACCCATTTCGGATAACTCACGTGGAATTGTTTAGTAGAAGGAGTCTTTGTCTAATTTGACCTTGTTGTTATATTATACAGTTTCTTTTAACCTGTACTGTATTATCCGAAATAAATTCATTCATTCATTCATTCATTCATTCATGTTAATGAAGAATTGATTATTTGAAGAATAAAGCTACCAATAAATCCAAAGACTTCTTTAAATAATGTGGTAGGAATAGGGTCTAAAAGACAAGTTGAAGGCTTCGATGAGGAAACTATTTTATCTAGCTCTATAAGGTCAATTGGAGTAAACTCATCCAAACAGATATCAGTTGAAGGAGTTGTAGTTTTTACTGTATTTAAGTTAACGGTGGAAAGAATCTGACTGATTTTATCTCTGATAGATAAAATTTTATTATTGAAAAAGTTCATAAAGTCCTGACTAGTAAGCTCTAAGGGAATGTTCGGATTGACAGAGTCCTGACTCTTTGTCAGCCTGGCTACAGTGCTGAAAAGAAACCTGGGATTATTCTTATTCTCTTCTATTAATGCAGAATAATAACTTGTTCTAGCTTTTCTAAGAGATTTTTTATCAATTAAAAGATGATTTCTTCAAGGTAAATCGATTTAATCTAAATTAATGGAGCACCGTTTTCTTTCTAATTGACGAGTCTTCTGTTTTAAGCTACGAGTTTCTGTGTTGAACCAAGGAGTTTGAAATCTCTGATTAGACTTTTTCTTTTTAAAAGGGGCCACCATGTCTAGAGTCTGATGCAGAGAAGCTGTAACACTATCTACCATGCTATCAATTACAGAAGGAGCAAGCTGTCTATAGCTTATTTCCGTTGTGTTGACACATAGCATAGAGCAGGGGTGCTCACACTTTTTCAGCATGCGAGCTACTTATAAAACAACCAAGTCAAAATGATCTACCCACTACAAAAATGCAAAACATATAATTATTTTCAAATGTATTAAGGATTCTTTGTATGTACAATGTACAGTATGTTGATGTACCTTGCATAACTGAATAAGCCAATATTGCACAACACACATAATAAATAACTATTAACATTTTTTGTAATTACTTGAGTTTATTTTGATGACTTGCACTGAATTGAATCAGCCAGGGATGCATAGCTGCAAAGCTTTGATTGAAGATAATATCTCTGCCTTATTTTTAAAGTCTCGGAACAATGAGTCAGCTGCTCCAACGAATGCTTCTTTTACCATCTCTCTGTCTTGGAAGGACTTATTGTTTTTAACGATGGCGTGACTCACCCGGAACTATGCTTCGGTGGCGGCTTTCGCTTTTGAAGTTTGTTGAGTGAAAAATGACTGCTGTCCGGACAACTGGGATTTTAGTTCCTCCGCCTTTCTCTTTCTCAGCTGGCTTTTCGGCGGAAAGTCGATGTCGTATTTTCCATGAACAGTCCGAAAATGCCGCTCCACATTTCCCTTCTTTGGTATTGCGATGGTAGACTGGCAGATGAGGCAAACGCACTTCGAAAATGACATTGTGAAAAAAAAGTCCACCTCCCATTCCGTATGAAAGTGATATGTTTTTGCCTTTAAAATCTGAGGTAATTCGCTGACTAGCTTGTAAATTTTGCTGCGCTTAGCGCCGTTGTTTATGCATGAGTGGTGACCTAAAGGTCAAAATTCAGTTGTCATCTGAATGGTTGCCCTGTATGTCAATCAAGTGACGGGATGTTTGATAGGCTGACAAATATTTTTTTTAATGTCACGCTGCGATCGACCAGTACTACCTCCGCGATCGACCAGTAGATCGCGATCGACGTAATGAGCACCCCTGGCATAGAGGAAACAATTTGCATAAAATTGGTCACAACATCATCTGAGAGGCATCTGCTGTAGTAATATTGTTCTTTAGGAGCCAAATAGTCAGAAATAGTAAAATCAAAGGTTAACAGACAATGGTCTGACAGTACAGGGTTATGAGGAGACACTACCAGATTTTCTATTTCAATGCCATATGTCAGAACAAGGTCCAAAATGTGGTGGAGATAATGGGTAGAAGTTCCTACTTTCTGAGAAAACACCATCGAGTCTAATATTGAATTAAATGTTAAGACAATCACTATCTGCTTCTACATGTATATTAAAGTCCCCAACTATAATTATTCTATCTGATATAAGCACTAAATCAGCTAAGAATTCAGCAAATTTGGATAAAAACTGAGTAGGCTGAGGGAGGACCATAAACTATGGCAAATAAAATTTGGTTTAACCTAAAATTGCTAAAATGCCCAATACTGAGGACCAGGCCCTCAAAGGAATTAAAACGTGTTTTTTGCTTTACATTAACTAATAATTTGGAATTGTAAATTGTTGCTACTCCTCCTTCACGACCAGAAATTCTGGGATTTTGACAGTTTAAATAACCAGAGGGAGTTGATTCATTTAAACCAACATAATCCTCTTGCCCTAGCCAAGTCTCTGAAAGGTACTGTATATTAAATCAATCTGATGATCAATTAACAGATCATGGACTAGCAGAGACTTGGGAGTAAGAGACCTAATATTAAACAAACCACATTTAATTTTTAAATTATGAGGAGGAAGAGAGGCCAAATCATTCAATTTAGAGACTTGATGTTTAATTTGAGTTTTGCCAACTTTTTGTTTAATCACTTTGGGATACTAATACATTATATTGTGGAGTATGTGAAATCAGAGGCGGAATCATTTCAGACGATTTATGACACACTCACATCTTTCAAGCAAAAAACAGACTGAACATTCCACCAGAAACTCTCCCCTTAAGTTTCATGGCATTTACGTCACACACAACATGACATTTGCATCACACTTCATTCAACAACCTTCATCCCTGACTCCTTCCTGCTATCTCACCAGGAACCTCCTGCTCTTTGTTCTCCCAAGCTTATCCACTGTCTCCTGTCTGAGATGCTAGATAATCTGGCTCACACAAGGTGCTACACCCCCCCCCCCACCAGCATCTTAGATAGGACAATAGAATAACAGTCCACATGCTGTGATAGAACAATTGAACATCAGTCCACATGCTGCTTGGGCTTCCGTCTCCTCTCGTATCTGCTGTAACTGGGGTTTACCGCCTCTGCGGCGCTGCTGTGCCGGTGGGGGGCTGCTGGGAATGTGTCTGACTGCGGGTGGGCTGTTGCTGGGGGGGGGCACTTTGGTCTGTCCGTGTGGCTGCTCTGGAGAATCGTCTCCCTGGGGGGCTCTCCGTGGGGGTCTTCCACGCCGAGGGGCCCTCGCCAACAGCACTTGCTCGTCCTCCACCACAAAAGCGGGTTTGAGTCTGTGTATGCCAATTTTTTCCCTCCTACCCCCCAAGTCTAGCAAAAAATGCTTATCCCCTGTTTCCAACACTCTGAACGGTCCATCATAGGGTGGGCGCAATGGATGGCGGTAGGCGTCGTGTCTGACGAAAACGAACTCCACGCTCTTCAAAGTTTTAGGCACGAAAACACGCGGAAAACTGTGGTGGGCAGGGCCCGGCAGCGTGCCTGTGTTTGCGCTACGCTGCAAAAGCTGAGACAGGGAGCTGCCCGGTGCGGGATTATCTGGCAGAAATTCCCTGGGCAGCCGTAGTGGCTGCGCAAAAACGTCCGACGGGGGCCCGCAATGTCCGACGGGACTCCAAAACGCGCCACCCATGCTGTTAAAAAAGCGCGCGCTACGTCCGCGGACGTGGTTGCCGCCAGCGGGACTGCTTCTGGCCAGCGCGTAGTGCGGTCCACCATTGTCAGGAGGTGCGTGCACCCCTGTGATGGCGGGAGGGGGCCCACGAGGTCCAAGTGAACATGGTCAAACCTCTTAGCCGGAATACGAAACGGCTCCAAGGGATCCTTCATGTGTCTGTGTACTTTGGCTCGTTGGCACGCCACACAGGCTGCAGCCCACTCCTTCACTTGTTTGCGCAGGCCCGGCCACACAAACTTCTCTCCCACCATTTTGACCGACGCGCGCACTCCTGGGTGTGCCAGAGTGTGAACCGACTCAAACACGCGGCGGCGCCACGCGGCCAGGACCACCGGACGTGGGTGACCCGTGGAGACATCGCAGATTAGGGGGGGGCCGCCATCCTGCAGCACCCTGCTCTCCAGCCTTAACCCTGTTGGTCCAGACTGGAGTGCGCGCACGTCTGCATCGCTAATCTGCTCCGCGGCCATGGCTGTGTAATCTATCCCCACGCAGACCGGGGCCACCACGGCTCGCGAGAGGCAGTCCGCCACCACATTCAGTTTACCCGACACATGCTGAATATCGGTAGTAAACTCTGAGATCGCGGCCAGCTGTCTCTGCCGCTGGCCCGACCACGGTTCTGAAACCTTGGCCATCGCGAATGTTAGCAGCTTGTGGTCCACGAATGCAGTGAAGCTGCGCCCTTCCAGACAGAACTGGAAGTGGCGTATGGCCAGGTAGAGAGCCAGCAACTCTCTGTTGAACGCGCTATATTTACGTTCGCTGTCGCGCAAAGTTCTGCTGAAAAAGGCGAGCAGCTGCCAAGCCTCGGCGACGCGCTGCTCCACGACAGCCCCTATGGCCACGTCTGAAGCGTCGGTGGTGAGCGCTATGTGGGCCGTCAGGTCTGGATGCGCCAGCAGTGCGGCATTTGCCAGGGCCGCTTTAACTTCCGAGACAGCCTGCTCTTGCTCCAGGGTCCATTCGACCCTATCTGTGGATTTGTGTTTCTTGAGCGCGGCGTACAATGGTTGCATGAGCTGCGCTGCGTGGGGAAGGAAACGGATATAAAAGTTCACCATCCCCAAAAATTCCTGCAGCGCCCTGACCGTCTGAGGCCGGGGAAAATCCGCCACAGTGCGCACTTTGTCGGGCAGCGGGATAGCTCCTTCTGGAGAGACACGGTGCCCCCAAAAATCAATCCCCGTCACGCCGAACTGGCATTTCGCCAGGTTGATTATTAACCCGTGCTCCTCCAACCTCCGGAAAACCGTGCTGAGGTGGGTTTCGTGTTCGTCTTCGGATGCACTGGCTACCAGGATATCATCCAGGTAGACGAACACAAACGAGAGATCGCGCAGCACTGCATCCATCATGCGCTGGAATGTCTGTGCCGCTCCTTTTAACCCGAATGGCATGCGCAGGAACTCGAATAGACCGAACAGAGTTATTACTGCTGTTTTGGGTATGTCCTTAGCGCGCACTGGGACTTGGTGGTAACCGCGGACCAGGTCTATTTTGGAAAAAATGCGTGCTCCGGCGAGGTGAACGGAAAAATCCTGTATGTGGGGAATTGGGTAGCGGTCGTGCGCTGTGGCGTTGTTCAACCTGCGGAAATCCCCACACAGTTGCCATGATCCCTCAGCCTTAGGGACCACATGTACCGGGGAAGCCCATGGGCTGTTCGAGCGCCTGATGATGCCCAACCTTTCCAGGTTGGCGAACTCCTTGTGCGCTATGGCCAGTTTAGCTGCGTCCAAGCGCCGAGGTCTTGCAAAAATGGGCGGCCCGGTGGTGGTGATAAAGTGCTCCACTCCGTGTTTAACGATGGCCGCGGAAAACGTCGAGACCGTGAGTGCTGGGAACTGAGTGAGCAGTGTGTGGAACTTACTGCCTGTAGCTGTGACGTTGGCTTGTGCTGTTGGCTGGGTCACTCGAGCTATACAGGGGAGAGAGTCAAAGGACAGTGCATTAACCAAGCGGGTGTTAGCAACATCAACCAGTAAACCATGTGCACACAGAAAATCAGCCCCCAGTATGTGGTAATTCAGTGCTGCTACGACAAAAGTCCACTCATATGTACGGCCGTGTAGAGATAAGAGCAGAGTCCTCTCACCAAAGGTCTTAATATCCAAGCCGTTTGCTGCCAACATCCCGGGGCCGCTAGATCCTGCCAGCCGGTCAGCGTAGGTCGGTCGGATGAAGCTGTTCTGGGCTCCGGTGTCCACGAGGAAACGCCTCCCAGAGCGTGCATCCGTTAAGTAGAGCAGCTTGTTCTCTTCACCGAGGGTCGCAGCTGCTACCGACCCCCGGCCTTGGCATTTTCCCGAGCGCTTGAATTGGCACGGTGGCGCACATCTGCATGCCTTCTCTCCGAAGCGGCGGTGGTAGAAACAAAGCGTGTCTCTCTGGCGCTCCTTGGCCCCCGCTGCCGCTACCGTCGGTGGCTCCTCGCCTCCTCTGGTCGTCTCGCTGGGCTCCGCCACTGCCGCGTTGACTGTGATCGCCCTGGTGGTGATGATGATCCGATTTGCCTCCTGGGCTAGCGCACGGCAGTTGCGCGTGGCCAGCCACGGCTAATTGGCCAGAACCGCTCTCGCTACTGTCGGAAGGTTCCGGAGGAAGAGGTGGGCAAACAGAAAGTGCCCGTCGTCCGTGCCCATTAACGCCAGCATCTTCTCCATCAGGTCTATGGCTGAACCATCTCCTAACTCGGTCCGCGTCAGGAGCCTCTCTGCTCTCTTACAGTCCGGGAGCGTGTAACGCTGGATGAGCGCAGCCTTGAGCGCTTCATATTTGCTGCTGGCTGGTGGCTGATCGAGCAGGCTCGCTACCTGCTGAGCAATGTGGGCGTCGAGCGCTGCGACCACGTGGTAGAATCTGGTATCATCTGCTGTTACTCCCCGGAGGGCGAACTGGGCCTCGGTGAGGTGGAACCAAGAGCGCGGGTTGTGCTGCCAGAAATCCGGTAGCTTGACTGAAACCGCACATGCGTGGCTGGAGGTTCCAGTCCAGGCTGTCTGTGGGATGGCTGCCGCCTTGCTGTAGCTTCCTGACCGGGCCGGCTCCGGGGATCTTGCCTCGTGTTCCATAATACGTCTTGGGTCACCAGTGTGGAGTGTGTGAAATCAGAGGCGGAATCATTTCAGACGATTTATTACACACTCACATCTTTCAAGCAAAGAACAGACTGAACATTCCACCAGAAACTCTCCCCTTAAGTTTCATGGCATTTACATCACACACAACATGACATTTGCATCACACTGCATTCAACAACCTTCATCCCTGACTCCTTCCTGCTATCTCACCAGGAACCTCCTGCTCTTTGTTCTCCCAAGCTTATCCACTGTCTCCTGTCTGAGATGCTAGATAATCTGGCTCACACAAGGTGCTACAATATTTTTATTTTCTTTGGAGGGAGCAGACAATGATTCTCTGATGGGGAAGCCAGAGGCTAAGTTGAGGGGTGGTGGATGAAGAGGAGCTGCATAGAGGCATGTAAGACTGTGATTCTGCTTCCTGGTCCCAAGTCTGAGTTGTCAAGGTTTTGGAAATTTGGATAAAAATAATTCCAGATTGTTAGATAAAAGAGACACACCATACAAAGTGGGATGGATGCCGTCTCATCTAATAAAACCAGATTTTCCCCAAAATGAGTTCCAATTGTCTATGTAGCCCACATTGTTTGCAGGACACCACACAGACTGCCAGTTGAAGGATGACAAGTGGCTAAACATGTCATCACTGGTCAGATTGGGGAGGGGCCCAGACAATACTACAGAGGAAGACATTGTTTTGGCAAAGTCATACACCAATTCCACATTAACTTTTGTGACTTTCAACTGCAGGAGTCGGCTGTCGTTAATGGTGGCGTGGATAACAATTTTGGAGCATTTAGTTACTTTTAACCAGCATTTTCAAATATGACTTGATGTCGCCTGCTCTGGCCCCAGGAATGCATTTGACTATGGCCGCTGGAGTCTCTAGGTTCACGTTTCTGACTACAGAGTTGCCAATGATCAGAGTTTTTTTTCTCAGCGTGTGTGTCGCTGAGTGGGGAAAAACGACTAGAAACATGAACAGGTTGGTGGTGAACCGGGCCCTTGCGGCTAGGATTCCTTCTCACCATCACCCACCCATTCTCCTCGCTGCTAAGGAGGACCGGAGGACCGCTAGCAGGCCGCCCTATGCTAGTGAGCTCCGCTGCAGCTAAGGGGCATCCGTCATTTTTAACTGGCGCAGACGGTGTTTCAATGCAGCGGAGCCGGGATTACAAATCAGACAACCTTGCTTCGAGCACCTCAAAAAGAACATTTATTACGTTTACCATTATCACTAAAAGAGGCAAAGGTGTAGCTAAACATCTGACAGAGAGACCACACCAGAGGAGAAGGAGAAGGAGAGCTAGTAGCCATAGCTAGTGGCTAACCCGAACTTAACACAAACATCAATGAAGGGTGAACAGAAGGCTAAAGAGGGTGATTAGATGACACTGAGTGCACACACAGGTACAAGAGGCTTGTTAAACAGAAGTGAGAGCTGATGGTAGATGGAAAAAGTGATTAAAGTACAATTAAAGGCAAAAATCCTCAGGAGATTGAGGAGAGCTAACTACAGAGCAATCCACACAGACATCCAGCAACACAGGAAGGGATGATACGTTACCACAGCAGGAACGCCTCCTTCGTTCTGGTGAGTGGCTACCACGAACCCGAGACGTACTGCTCCACCACTGCCCCTATGGCAACATCAGACGCGTCTGTAGTGAGCACTATCCATGCAGACAGATCCGGGTGGGCTAGCAACGTGGCATCCACCAGCACTATTTTGGCATTTGTGAAAGCCTGGACTCACTCAGGAGTCCAGTCGAGGGTTTCCGCTGGCTTCTTTTTTTAAGTGCGGCATACAACGGTTGCATCAACTGGGCTGTCTGGGGAAGGAACCTGTTATAACAATTAACCATTCCCAAAAACTCCTGTAGTGCCCTCATGGTCTGTCGACACGGAAAGTCCGACACACCGCGCACCTTATCTGGTAACGGAATCGCGCCTTCCGGCAAAATGCAGTGGCCAAAAAAATCAATCACTGGCACACTGAACTGGCACTTTGCCAGGTTAACTATCAGCCCGTGCTCTTCCAAACTCTGGTAAACCATCTTGAGATGGGCAATGTGCTTCACCTCAGATGCGCTAGCTACCAGAATGTTGTTTAAGTAGACAAAAATGAATGACAATGTCGCGAAGTGCTGTGTCCGTCATTCTCTGGAAAGTCTGCTCCATGCCTTTTAATCCAAACGGCATGCTTAAAAACTTGAAAAGGTCGAAAGGAGATTTTACCGCTGTTTTTGGAACATCTTCCGTGCACACCAGGACCTGGTGGTAACCATGAGCGAGCTCCACTTTGGAAAAAACACACGCCCCGGCCAGGTGAACAGAAAAATCCTGGATGTGCGGAATAGGATACCAATCATGTTCCGTGGCATTGTTCGAGCACTGGAAATCACCGCTCGGTCGTTACGGCCCGTCGGCCTTAGGCACTATGTGAAGTGGGGATGCCCACGGGCTTTTGGGGCACCTGATGATGCCCAACTGCCAAAAGTTGGCAAACTCCTCTCACGTGCTGGCCAGTTAAGCCGTGTCCAGGAGCTGAGGCCACACGAACACTGGCAGGCCTTTTGCAGTTATAAAATCTTCAACCCCGTGTTTCGTTATTGTAGCCGAAAAAGTCGGGACCGTGAGTGCTGGGAACTGTGTGAGTAAATGTTGGTACTTACTCCCTGGAGCTATAACGTTAGCCAGTGTTGTTGACCCAGTTCCCCGAGCTGTGCATGGCAGAGAGGTAAAAGGGACAGCATCCACTAATCGCCTACTAGCAACGTCGACTAACAACCCATAAGCACATAAAAAACTCTGTGCCTAAAATGGGGGCAGAACATGCAGCTACCACAAAGTCCCACTGAAAATTGTGTCCGTGCAAGCATATCGTCAGTGTCCATTCGCCAAAAATTCTGATGGTGGATCTGTTGGTGGCCATGAGCTCGGGACCGCTGCCCCCTGCCACCCTGTCTACATTGACCGGCAGGATGAGGCTCTTCTGGGACCCGGAGTCCACCAAAAACCGTCTCCCCAAACGTGTGTCCGTGACATAAAGCAGCTTGTTCCTGTCACCAGCGGTTGCAGCTGCAACTGAGTGGCGAACGTGCCATCTTCCCGACTTCTTGAATTAGCATGGCGGCAGGCAGCGTTGGCCATTTGAACTCAAGTGGCGATGATAGAAACAGATCGCCCTGTTCTTGCGTCTCCTGATGTCTGCTCTGGCTACCACCAATGGCTCTTCAACCTTGTTGGAGTCCCTCATGGACGCTGGTGCCACTACATTCACGCTAAGATTTCTTGTCACTAAAATGATGCGGTCCGCTTCCTGCACCAGTGCATGGTAGTCCTTGGTCACCAGCAGTGGCGAGTTGGCCTGGATCGCCCTCGCTGCAGCTGGTAGGTTCCTGAGGAACACGTGGGCAAACAGGAAAGACTCGTCGTTCTTCCCAATCAGCACCAACATGCTCTCCATGAGCTCCACGGCTGATCTGTCACCTAACTCTGAACATGTTAGGAGTCTCTCTGCCCTCTCACTGTCAGAAAGGGTATAGCGCTGGAGCAGCATCCTCTTGAGCGCTTCCTATTTCTCCTGGGCCAGCGGCTCCTGGAGCAGGCTTGTCACCTGTTTTGTGGTGCGCGCATCCAGCGCAGCAACCACTTACTAATACTTTGTGTCATCCATTGTTATCCCGCAAAATGGGCTTCTATATGCAGAAACTACGCCGTTGGGTTGTGAAGCCAGAAGTCTGGGAGCTGGACTGAGACAGCGCACGTGGCACTAGTGGTCTCCCTTCAGGTAGTTTCCGGTGTGGTGCTTGGCTTGCTCTCCATGGCACATCTCGGGGTCACCAATGTGGAGAAAGGAAGCAGGAAAGGCAACAAGCTGGACAACACACAAACTTTATTCCTTCTCCAAAATTCAGTACAGCTAAATCTTCCAGGTCTTCATGCACCTCCTTTTAATAACCTTTAATTTTGTGCATTAAGACCCAGGAATAACGACAATCATACAATGTGGGGAAAAAAGACATTTGTGGAACGTTAACATCCCAAAGCGCCAGAACTGCTTCTTACGCTTTTCCCCCTCTGGCAGCTCTAGTGCTTCCTAAACTCCCCGGGGGGCAAATAGTCTTTTCTGTCCCATCTGAGACCCCCCGGAAGCACTTCCTCCTTCAGCGCACTATTCCCTCTTCCCCCCTGGCTCCCCACTCAGGGTGGAGAATCCCCAAACCATGCCCCCACAAAAGTCATCACAATTCTATGTTTAACATTTCAAAATCGTCATATTGCCCAAGCCTTGACCGTGATGTCACTAGGTTTGTTGGTCCAGCTACAGTGTTGCCAGTCATATGATAATTTACGTATTTGTATGATAATTTTGCCCTCTGTACGATGTACGATCAACAGTGTTGGGACTAATGTGTTACTGTAACGCCACTACTTTTGCAGCAACGTGCTATGTTACGAAATTACTTTTTAAAATTCAGTAATGTGCTAGTTACTGCATTACTCATTATATTAATATGGATAGATATTTTTAGCGCAAATAAATATAAACTGATCCTACGTAGCTAACGCAGCCATCGGTCTCCTCTGCGGGTCGGTTTCCTGTCCTTCCCCAGTTCACGCCGAAACCCGGTCGGAAGAAATGCCGTGGTGTGGTGACTTCTCATAGAGAGCACTGATCACCTGTTGTCTGAGCGGTGAGTAGCCCCCAACAGCTCCTACCTCTGTGGTTAAACATGAGTATTTTTAGAGCAAAAAGCTCGCATTTAATGTCCGCAGTTGTGTAAATGTTTTCTTGCTGCACAGATTTGATGCAGTAGAGAACAGCTTAAGGTGAACTTTCCTTGAGCTGTGCTTTCTGTTTTATATTTTTCATTTACATGTTGTTTTGATATGCAACTATTTCATGGAAGTAAATCCTCTAAATATGCGTTTTTAATGGGCTGCTCCAGGGGTGTCAAATGTATGGTTCGTGGGCCAAAAATGGCCCACCAGGGGTCCAAAATTTTCTGTGTGAATTTACAGCTTTATTTCTAGTAAATTTCTGACTTTCTACTGTAAATCTGTGCAAATCAGAGACAATTTTTCTCTGTAAGATGAGACTTTTTTCTCATCAGTTTTCTTTTTCTGATGAGAACAAGGGGCCCTTGATCTTACTATATGTGCAGGACGATTTAAGTATGGATTTAAAAGTAATGTGAAAGTTACTTTTCCAACATTCTCGCCGGGGAGATCGGCTTCGATCCCAGGGGCAAGCGGCGGTCAGGAGCGTGCATGCCTTGTGGCTGCCCTGGGCCTCCGAGCTGGTTTTAAATTTGGCTGCCCATGGACATTGGAGTAACGTAAATTTTTCAATGTAAATATGTATATATTGTGGGGCACATATGTTGGTTTCATATGCTCCACAGATATATTACTGTATGTTTATTGTATACTTCACGTCTCAGGGGAACAAAGGCACTGAGCCTCCCAGAGGTAACAGGAGAGTGCGAGATTTGGCCTTTTGTTCCAAGGAGATGGCCTTGAGAGATTTCCTGACCACCGGAGACTAGGGGGTGGATGGTGTGAAGGTCGGGGGAAGTTACATTGTGACTGGGATTAAGTAACATGTGACTGTATGTTTGATTAAACACCATGTGACTGTAGGTTTGATGTCCTGGGTATAAAGGGACAGATGTGAGAAGATTCATCCTCTTTTTCTGCTTTTGATTGTTGGAGATGTGATTGTAAATAAAGCTGAACCTGAGGAATAAACTCAGTCTCGTCCTTCAACACATTCTCCACACTGGTGACCTCACGACGAAGCATGAGCAGAAGTAATTCTCCCAAGCGGGACTCGTCAGAAGCCAGCCTGACGAATGCAGCCACGTTCCAGCTGCCGGACTTCTTGCAGAATAGTCCGTGCTCCTGGTTTAGCGCGGTCGAGGCGCAGTTCAACCTCCGGAGAATCTCGAGAGATGACACCAAGTTCTACCATGTGGTGGCGAAGCTGGACAACCACACAGTCCAGAGGGTTGAGAACCTGGTCAACAACCCACCGGACAGCGACAAGTACAGCGCATTGAAGGCTGCGCTGATCAGCCACTTCACCCCCTCGGTGCAACAGCGAGCAGAGGGGCTCCTGGCGTTGACGGAGTTTGAGAACGACAAACCCACAGACCTGATGGGGAAAATGCTGAGGTTGAGAGACTCTGAAGATGACAGCTTTATCTTCACCCACCTCTTCCTCTGGACCCTACCGCCAGCGGGGAGAATGACCCTGGCTGGTTCGCCTCTGTTGGCCCGACGAGACTACCACGAGCTGAGCCAGGAGGCGCAACGACTCGTCGACGCCCACAAACGGAGCGCGGCTTCGGCTGCGGCAGCAGAGCTAGGCGCAACATCCGGAGACGGCATGGGGCCAGAGGCTGCAGAACCAGACTCACCGACGACGGCAGCAGCAAGGGCCAGGCGACACAGAGCGGATGACGTTCTTTGCTTCTACCATCGCCGCTTTGCAGAGAGGGCGCGCAAGTGCATCCCACCGTGCCATTTCAAGCGCTCAGGAAATGCCAAGACCAGGGGTCGGTAGCAGCTGCGACCCTCGGGGAGGAGAACAAGCTGCTCTACCTGAAGGATGCACGCTCGGGGAGGCATTTCCTCGTGGACACGGGCTCCCAGCTGAGCTTCATCACGCCTTCCTACGCGGACCGGCTGGCACCTCCCAGTGGTCCCCGGGTGTCAGCAGCGAACGGCTCAACGATTAAGACCTTCGGTGAGAGGACTCTGCTTCTGGCTTTGCAGGGCCGTGCATTTGAGTGGACTTTTGTTGTAGCGGCAGTCAATTTCAACATGTTAGGGGCTGATTTTTTGTGCTCACATGGTTTATTGGTTGATCTTGCTAACAGACGTCTGGTTAATGCACTCTCCTTTCACTCTATTCCCTGCACAGCTCAAGTGGCCCCGCCGACTGCACAAGCCAACGTCACAGCTGCAGGTGGTAAGTTCCACACACTCCTCACTCAGTTCCCAGCACTCACGGTCCCAACGTTTTCGGCGACAGTGGCTAAACATGGGGTGGAACATTTTATTACTACCACCGGCCCACCCGTTTTTGCAAAAGCTCGGCGCTTGGACTCAGCTAAATTGACCATAGCGCGTGAGGAGTTCGCCAACCTGGAAAGACTGGGCATCATCAGGCGTTCGAAGAGCCCATGGGCTTCACCGCTGCACCATATGGTCCCAAAGGCTGATGGCTCGTGGCGACCTTGCGGTGATTTCCGCAGGTTGAATAACGCCATGGCGCACGACCGCTACCCGATCCCCCACATCCAAGATTTTTCAGTTCATTTGGCAGGGGCGCGCATTTTTTCTAAAATAGACTTGGTACGCGGCTACCACCAGGTTCCAGTGCGCGCTGAGGATATACCCAAAACAGCGGTAATCACTCCTTTCGGGCTTTTTGAGTTTTTGCACATGCCGTTTGGACTTAAGGGCGCGGCACAGACGTTCCAACGCATGATGGATGCGGTCCTGAGCGATCTCCCTTTCGTGTTCGTCTACCTGGACGACATATTGGTAGCCAGCGCTTCTGAAGACGAACACGAAAGCCACCTCACAGCAGTTTTCCGGAGGTTGGCAGAGCATGGGTTAATAATCAACCCAGCGAAGTGTCAGTTCGGGGTGGCGCAGATTGATTTTTTGGGGCATCGCGTCTCGCCAGAAGGAGCGGTCCCTCTGCCCGATAAAGTGCGCGCAATAACAATTTTTCCCCACCCACAGACAGTCAAAGCGTTACAGGAGTTTTTGGGAATGGTTAATTTTTATAACCGTTTCTTCCCCCGCGCAGCGCAGCTCATGCAACCATTGTATGCTGCACTAAAAAAGCAAAAACCCACGAATAAAATCGAATGGTCTCCCGAGCGGGAGCGCGCATTCTCTCAAGTCAAATCAGCCCTGGCAAACGCTGCGTTGTTGGCACACCCAGTCCCAACGGCCCGCATGATGCTCACTACTGACGCGTCAGATGTAGCCATAGGGGCAGTCGTTGAACAGTATGTGGCTGGAGCCTGGCAACCGCTCGCGTTTTTCAGCAAGACCTTGCGCGATAGCGAGCGAAAATACAGCGTGTTTGACAGGGAGTTGTTAGCTCTACACTTGGCCATCTGCCACTTCCAGTTCTGGCTGGAAGGACGCCGTTTCACCGCGTTCGTGGACCACAAACCGCTGACTTTCGCGATGGCCAAGATTTCAGAACATTGGTCGGGCCGGCAACAGAGACAGCTGGCCGCGATATCGGAGTTTACTACCGATATTCAGCATGTGGCGGGTAAATATAATGTAGTGGCAGACTGCCTCTCACGTGCTGTGGTGGCTCCAGGCCCCGTGGGGGCAGACTCTGCAGCCGGGTGGCGACGCTGAAGTACGCGCGGCCCCGGTCAGCGTAGGTATAGATTATGCAGCCATGGCCGCGGAGCAGGTTAGCAACACGGAGGTGCGCGCACTCCAGTCTGGACCAACAGGGTTAAGGCTGGAGAACAGGGTGCTGCAAGTCAGTATGCCACCCCCCCCCCCCAATCTGCGATGTCTCTACGGGACGACCGCGTCCAGTGGTGCCAGCCACATGGCACCGCCGCGTTTTTGACTCGATCCATTCTCTGGCGCACCCGGGAGTGCACGCGTCGGTCAAAATGGTAGGAGAGAAATTTGTATGGCCAAGCCTGCGCAAGCAAGTCAAGGAGTGGGCAGCAGCCTGCGTCGCTTGTCAGTGGGCCAAAATACACAAACACACGAGAGCTCCCTTGGATCCTTTTCACATCCCGGCGAAGCGGTTCGATCATGTGCATGTCGACCTCGTAGGCCCCCTCCCGCCGTCACAGGGGTGCACACACCTTTTGACGATGGTGGACCGCACCACGCGTTGGCCGGAAGCGGTCCCACTGGCATCAACCACAGCCGAGGAGGTGGCGCGCGCGTTTTTAACAGCATGGGTAGCGCATTTCGGACATTACGTCCGACGGAGGTCCTCAATTTGTTTCCAAGCTTTGGTCAGCGATGGCCCGCAGCCTGGGGGTAACGATCCACCGCACTACCGCGTACAACCCGCAGGCTAACGGTTTATGCGAACGTTTCCACAGGTCATTGAAAGCAGCCCTCAGAGCGTCGCTTACGGATACAAATTGGGTGGACAGGCTACCATGGGTTTTATTGGGGTTGCGTTCTGCACCTAAAGAGGATTTAAAAGCCTCCCCAGCTGAGTTAGTTTTTGCACAGCCACTCCAGCTGTCCGGGGAGTTTCTCCCGGATAATCCTGCGCCAGAGTGCCCCCCCGCTCAGCGGTTGCAGAGCGACATGGGAGCGAGCACGCTTCCTGGCCCAGTTCATCACAGCTTCCCGCGCATTTTTGTGCCTAAAGCTTTAAAAAATGCGGAGTGTGTTTTTGTCAGACATGACGCCCATCGCCCAAACTTGTGGCCGGCTTATGATGGACCATTCAGAGTGCTGGAAAAAGGGGAGAAGCATTTTTTGCTAGATTTGGGGGGCAGAAAGGAAACAATTGGCATAAACAGTCTCAAACCGGCCTTTGTGATGGCGGACGAACCTGTGCAGTTGGCGAAGGCCTCCCGGCGCGGCAGACCCCCCAGAGAGCATTCCCCAGAACACCCACAGAGATTGACTAACAGTTCTAATCCACAGGCAGCAACCCCACAGCAGGAGGACACTGCGGAGGCAGTAAAGCCGGCTTACAGCAAATACGGCAGAAGGTTAAGGCCTAAGCGGCAGGTGGACTGATATGTAATGATTTTAGTATGACATGCATCTTTAGTTATGATTGTTCCATCTTAGACATTTGGGGGGGGGTCATGTGGGGCACATATGTTGGTTTCATATGCTCCACAGATATATTACTGTATGTTTATTGTATACTTCACGTCTCAGAGGAACAAAGGCACTGAGCCTCCCAGAGGTAACAGGAGAGTGCAAGATTTGGCCTTTTGTTCCAAGGAGATGGCCTTGAGAGATTTCCTGACCACCGGAGACTAGGGGGTGGATGGTGTGAAGGTTGGGGGAAGTTACATTGTGACTGGGATTAAGTAACATGTGACTGTATGTTTGATTAAACACCATGTGACTGTAGGTTTGATGTCCTGGGTATAAAGGGACAGATGTGAGAAGATTCATCCTCTTTTTCTGCTTTTGAATGTTGGAGATGTGATTGTAAATAAAGCTGAACCTGAGGAATAAACTCAGTCTCGTCCTTCAACACATTCTCCACAATATGGTGTTTAATAATAATGGTTCATATGTGCATGTGTTTATTAATAGTGTTGGATGTGTGTGTTGGATGTGTGTGTGATTGCTCGAGTATACAGAGGAGGAAGGAGCAAAATCAACAGCGTGAGTTTCTGTATATCTGTTGTGAGTTAGGCGTTTTTGCCATGTAATAGTTTAGCACAGTAAATAGTAATTTTGTGGGCTATATTAATCATATATTCCATAACCTACATATGTTGAAGCATGTGGGAATGTTTGGTGATTACATATGCAAGGCGACTTCACACCTCAGAACAGGACAAAGACTGTCACCCGCCAGTGTAAGAACAAAGACTTTCCCAGACACTGCGGTGGAGACCGGAGGAGCTGCCCTTACCCCCCAGGGCCATGAGGAGGAGTACGAAGACAATGGGGGAGATTAAGATAATGAGGGATGTCAGCTTTTGATATGCATGTCTTTTGTTATGTGCAAGTATAAGTTCAGAGAGCCGAAACTGTTCGGTCTCTTTTTCCTTCTTCTGCTGTTGCACTAGGATGAGACTTGTTAGAGGAGCTGATAATAAACTTTGGTTTATGAATCACATCGCCTCGTTATTTCAAGCTCCTCTACACTGGTGACCCTTACGGGAGAATGGACCAGAGGCGTTCCCCCGTGATCGACTCATCTGTGGCGACCCAGGCAGACGCCGGCACCCATGCAGACAGGGGAACAGATGGACGACGTTCCCCCACGGCAGAAGTGATAGAGAGGGCTCAACCGAGCACCAGCGCCGCTGAGAGAGCCGAAGCAAGGCACTCTCACCCTACGGACACAGCAGTGACGGTTTACACAAACGCCGTCACCGTCAACCTGCCGGACTTCTGGCAGGAAGACCCCACCTCGTGGTTTCAGCAGGCTGAAGCCCAGTTTGCACTTGCGGGCATCACGGCTGACGATACAAAGTTCTATCACATCGTCGCCAAACTCAACGCCGCCACTTCGAGATGTGCGCGGAGCATAATCCAGCGGCCGCCGGCCCAGGACAAATATGAAGAACTGAAAGCGACCATCGTGGCAAATTACGTCCCCTCAGCCGAGGAGAGAGCCGAGAGGATCCTGGCGGTCTACGGCCGCAGAGGATGCAGACCCAAGGCCCTCATGGAGGACTTGCTGCAACTTAAAGAAGAGGACAATGACAACTTCCTTTTCCATTTCATATTCCTCAGTACGCTGCCGCCACACATGAGAGGGACGCTGGCCAACATGCGATGCAGCACCCAGCAAGACTTCCGCACGCTAGCTCACGAAGCTCAACGGCTCGTCAACGCCTACAAGGAGCAGACACCCACAGCAGCATCCGCAGACCTCAACGCTGATGTCCGGAGCCACGAGGAGCCACAAATCACTGAGCAGAGCCAGCCCGCGGTGACAGCGACACGCCCAGGACGCAACAGACGGAGCGATGTTTGTTATTACCACCACCGCTTCGCCGAGAAGGCTTACAAATGCATTCCCCCCTGCAAATTCACAATTTCCGGAAAACGCTGAAGCCGAGAGCCGTTAACAGCGGCGGTTCTCGGCGAAAAGAGCAAGCTTTTATATGTGACGGATGGACACACCGGCAAGCGGTTCCTTATCGACACGGGAGCTCAACTAAGTTTTGTCATGCCCTCCCAAGCAGACCGGGCCATGGGCCCCCGGGGCAATGGAGTGGTGGCAGCCAACGGCTCCATCATCGACACTTTTGGCGAAAAGAGCCTGCACCTCTGCATCCACGGCCGCAACTACAGATGGACATTTGTTGTAGCAGCGGTGAGTTTTAACTTGTTGGGCGCAGATTTTTTGTGTGCACATGGGTTATTAGTTGATCTAGCGAACAGGCGCTTGGTTAATGCACTGTCCTTTGCTTCTATTCCCTGCTCAGCCAGACTTTCTCCACCACCCGTGCAGGCTAGCGTCACCACAGCAGGAGGTAAGTTTGATCAACTCCTCACCCAATTTCCAGCACTCACAATTCCCAAATTCTCAGCCACAGTGGCTAAACACGGGGTTGAACATTTTATTCCCACAACGGGCCCACCCGTATTTGCCAAAGCTCGGCGCTTAGACGCGGCCAAGCTCGCCATAGCTCGGGACGAGTTTGCCACCCTTGAAAAATTAGGCATTATTAGACGCTCGAAAAGCCCCTGGGCCTCACCGCTTCACATGGTTCCGAAATCCGACGGTTCTTGGAGACCGTGCGGCGATTACCGCAGATTAAACAATGCGACAGCGCATGACCGCTACCCAATTCCTCACATTCAGGATTTTTCACTGCACCTGGCGGGTGCGCGCATTTTTTCAAAAATAGACCTGGTCCGCGGTTATCATCAAGTCCCAGTTCGAGCAGAGGACATTCCTAAAACAGCTGTAATAACCCCTTTCGGCCTTTTTGAATTTTTGCGAATGCCTTTCGGCCTCAAATGCGCGGCTCAAACCTTTCAGCGGATGATGGACGCAGTATTACGCGACCTCCCTTTTGTTTTCGTCTACCTCGACGATATGCTGGTAGCCAGCCCGTCTGAGGAAGAACACGAGCGGCATCTCACTATGGTTTTTCAGAGGCTAGAAGAGCACAGGTTAATAATCAATCCAGCCAAATGCAAATTCGGTGTGTCACAAATTGATTTTTTAGGACACAGAGTTTCTCCGAAGGGGGCAGTCCCACTTCCAGACAAAGTTCGCGCGATAAAAAGTTTCCCACGGCCACAAACGGTCAAATCGCTGCAAGAATTTTTAGGAATGGTTAATTTTTACAACCGTTTCCTCCCCCACGCAGCTCAGCTCATGCAGCCCCTATATGACGCGCTCAGAAAACAGAAAGCTTCCAACGCGGTTGAATGGACCCCGGAGCGCGAACACGCCTTCGCGGAAGTAAAAAGCGCCCTAGCTAATGCCACATTGTTGGTTCACCCCGATCCCTCGGCCCGCATTGCGCTAACCACAGATGCTTCGGACCTAGCTATGGGGCAGTTGTAGAACAACATGTCAGTGGAATCTGGAAACCTTTGGCATTCTTCAGCAAATCGCTAAACCAAACCGAGCGTAAATACAGCACTTTTGACAGGGAGCTGCTAGCGCTTCATTTATCCATCCGCCACTTCCAGTTCTGGTTATAAGGGCGGAGTTTCACGGCTTTTGTAGACCACAAACTGCTCACCTTTGCTATGGCTAAAATTTCCGAACCGTGGTCAGACAGGCAACAAAGACAGCTGGCTGCGATTTCAGAGTTCACCACAGACATTCGACATGTGGCAGGCAAACTTAACGTGGTAGCAGACTGCCTCTCTCGTGCTGTGACATCGTCAGAGCGCGAGGAGACAGATTATACTACCTCAGCCGCGGAACTCTTCACCAACGCGGACACATACGCGGCCCCAATCCATGCAGGGATAGATTATGCAGCCATGGCAGAGGAACAAAGTAGTGACACGGACGTGCGCGCACTCTTGTCTGGACCAACAGGGTTAAGGCTGGAGGAAAGGGGTTTACGCGACGGCGTGCCCCCCCTAATATGCGATATCTCAACCGGCCGACCTCGCCCGTTAGTCCCAGCTACATGGCGCCGCCGTATTTTCGACTCAATTCACTCCCTCGCGCACCCAGGTGTGCGCGCCTCGGTTAAAATGGTCGCCGAGAAGTTTGTGTGGCCTGGCCTGCGCAAAAACGTAAAAGAATGGGCAAAAACTTGCATTTCTTGTCAGCGCGCCAAAATACACAAACACACAAAAGCCCCTCTGGAGCCTTTTCCAATCCCTGCTAGACGGTTCGACCACGTTCATGTCGACCTCGTGGGACCACTACCTTCCTCCCAAGGTTTCACACACCTGTTAACAATGATAGACCGCACCACGTGCTGGCCAGAGGCAGTCCCTCTGGCGTCAATCACAGCGGAGGAAGTCGCTCGCGTTTTTTTGACAAACTGGGTGGCACGTTTTGGCGTCCCATCGGACATCACGTCCGATAGGGGACCTCAATTTGTCTCGGAGCTTTGGTCAGCCATGTCCAGCAGTTTAGGGGCGACAATTCACCGCACCACCGCTTATCACCCTCAGGCTAATGGGTTATGCGAGCGTTTTCACAGGTCTTTAAAGGCCGCCCTCAGAGCCTCACTAACGGATACAAATTGGGTAAATAAACTTCCCTGGGTTTTATTGGGGTTGCGTGCTGCGCCTAAAGAGGATCTAGACGCCTCTCCAGCAGAATTAGTTTTTGCACAACCTCTCAGGCTCCCAGGTGAATTTTTACCAGAGAACCCAGAGCCAGGGCATCTTCCAGCCCCGAGGTTTTTAGGCAGCAACGGACCGGACTCTCTCCCCGGACCGGCACGTCACTCTTTTCCACGGGTTTTTGTCCCCCAAGCTTTAAAAAACGCTGAATTCGTTTTTGTTAGGCATGAAGCTTTAAAACCAACTTTCCGCCCACCATACGATGGGCCATTCAGAGTGCTGGAACCTGGTGATAAACACTTTGTGCTTGATTTTGGGGATAGAAAAGAAACAGTCAGCATTGACAGACTTAAACCTGCCTTCTTGTTGAGAGACGAGCCTGCACGGTTGGCGAGAGCACCTCGGCGGGGTAGACCCCCCAAGAGAAAAGACTCAGCCCCCCTGCAGGGAACAATTAATCACTCTCCTCCCCAAGCTGCAGATTCCTTACAGGAAGGTCCCAGCAGGACGCCCAAGCGGACCCACAGCAGATTCGGGAGAAGATTAAAACCCAGACGGCACAGGGACTGATGCAAACTACTCAACAGTTGTTCACTAATTGTGCTGTAACAGTTTAGGACTGACTTGTGATTTTACTATGCTGTTATGATTACCACTGAACTCTCTTAGGAGCATGGCTGCTGGAAAGTTTCTTCTGTGGCAAGAGGTGTAGCAGTTAGTATGTCATAGTAATTATCTTAAACTGTGAATTTTTCTATTGTCCTTTTCTTAGTCGTTTGGGGGGGGGGCTATATTAATCATATATTCCATAACCTACATATGTTGAAGCATGTGGGAATGTTTGGTGATTACATATGTAAGGCGACTTCACACCTCAGAACAGGACAAAGACTCTCACCCGCCAGTGTAAGAACAAAGACTTTCCCAGACACTGCGGTGGAGACCGGAGGAGCTGCCCTCACCCTCCAGGGCCATGAGGAGGAGTACGAAGACAATGGGGGAGATTAAGATAATGAGGGATGTCAGCTTTTGATATGCATGTCTTTTGTTATGTGCAAGTATAAGTTCAGAGAGCTGAAACTGTTCAGTCTCTTTTTCCTTCTTCTGCTGCTGCACTAGGATGAGACTTGTTAAAGGAGTTGATAATAAACTTTGGTTTATGAATCACATCGCCTCGTTATTTCAAGCTCCTCTACAATTTTAGTATTGATTGCGAGAGTTTGGGAGTATTTTTTATTGTGTTTTTATTCTTATTTTCCATTTTTTTTCTGGAGCACGTGTCTCCCATTGTATTCCATTGTATTCCACTGTGTTTTGGTTAGTGGGCTTTTCAACTGTAGCACGTTTTTTTAATAGATTGTGAAAATAATAGTTTAGCATTGTAAATAGTAGCTTTAGTTTGTGAGTATGTTTTTATTGTGTTTTTATTATTTGCCTTTTTTTTCTGGACCATTTGTCTGCTATTGTTTAATTAGAGATGGACGACCTTCACCACGTGAGTGTGTTTGTCTATTTTTGATCTGATTTTGGCATTATTACCGTGTAAATAATAGTTCAGAATAGTAAATAGTTTTCATAGTGACTGTGAGATTTTTGGAGTGTTTTTTTATTTTTATCTGCTTCAAGAAGGGAGGAGAAAGGAGCAGTGAGTTTATGTATATTTGCTCCTGATTTGGGCATTTTTACCGTGTAAATAGTAGTTTGAGATGAGATGAGATGAGATTCAACTTTATTGTCATTACACATGTATGAATACAAGGTAACGAAACGTGACTTGGCATTTGGGCACGCTCTGCAGAGCGCATCCAAGGCCGGGGCAGCCGCTAGGCGCCAGTCAGTTTACCCCTGGGCTCTTACTCTGTAACATTTCTAACATTTTCATACGATTTCAGACCTTCTGTGCTTAAAACGGGTCTTTTTTTTTTTCCCCCTCTGGTGAATTTTCATGTAATTTTTTTGTTAGTTTGCAGCCCTTTGCATAAGCAGTATGATCTGTGTTTTTCCACTTTTCCTCTGGTGCACGCCTGGTGCCCAATTTGGGCTTCTCGTGTCTTGTCCTTTCATTCCTTCACAATATGTACATAAATATTGTAATGCCTCTGTGGAATCTACTGGATATTTTCTACAGTTTTTACATTTTTCCTCCGTACTTCAGTTTGAATATGTCATGGCGCCCGCAGGGCCATCATAAGATAAGATAAGATAAGCCTTTATTAGTCCCACAACGGGGGAATTCCAGGATTGCAACAGCACAGGGATAGCAACACTCAAAGCAACAATCAGAAGGCAAGAAAAAAGCAAGCAAGCAAGAGCAGCTAATATACATATGTACATATTACTATAAATATATATATATATACACACACAGACACACAGTGCAGAGCATTGTAGCTGGATGGAATAAATATATGAGTATATAAGCACACAGTGCGGAGCATTGTAGCTAGATGGAATAAATATGTAGATATATAAACACCCACAGTACGGAGCATTGCAGCTAGGTGGAATAAATATGTAAATATATAAACACACACAGTGCGGAGCAATGTAGCTAGATGGAATAAATATATAAAGCATTAATAATAATAATAATAATCATTAATAATAAATATATAATCATCAGTCTCAGCTGCGTGCACACCTGTTGCCAATCATCAGCGGGCTTTAAGAGCCAGTCCTGCCAGCGACTCAGCAAGGAGCCGTCTGTCTAACTCATGAGGACACGTCTCTTGTCTCCAGCTACGTCTTGGCTCAACCTTTGACCACGAGCAACACGTCGAAGCACGTAAGCTAAACCTCCACTTACCTTGTCAAGTTCCTTTCCCCTGTGCACAGGTGGACCTCCCTGGCAGCGGATCCTCTCTTCCCGGCGGCGGCGCAGTTCCACTCCAGCAACAGGGTAACTCTCCCTTTCCCCGGCACAGAGCTAGACGCTCTCTCCCTGGCTGTCGCCTTCAGGGCAAACCGGAGCACGGCATCACCACCTGCAAAAGTAAGCGACTGTCTTAATTACGCTCACAGCATTGGTGCAGCGTTAACGTATCTGATTTGTCTCCATAGGGTTGCCAGGCCAAACGGCATCCTGCTCTGCCCCAGCACGAGACCAGCACTTCACACACCACACTGTACATACACGCACTGAAACACAAGACACGGGTTGACAATAAAAGGATAATTGTACTTCCTCAAGTCTGTCTTCTGTCCCCTGGGTCCAGAAATTATGTCAGAATATCTTCATTTGTATAGGACATTCCAAGGTAAGACAGCTGTGCTTTATATTAAACTATTTTTCTTCTTGCAATACTCTTCACTTTGGTGTTATGTATGTTTTAAAGTTGCTCGTTTGCAATAACTCATTGCCATCCGTTTCAAAGTGAAATGCTGGTCCCACGTTGTTGAAGCCATGCAGGGTTTAAATGACACCAACAGCCGGTTTAACCTTTGGATTGTCTTAGTGACTTTGAGCCTTCTGTGGCATACTGACTTGGCCATTTTATACAAAGATGGACTCTTCAACACTTGAGACTTTTAACTGGAACAGCAACCTCTTAAAGATGAAGCCAAAGCAAAAATTTTTAACATTTTTGTATGGAATCTGGTCCGTCCCATGAATGGTACCTGGAACATTTGAGTACAGGTGATCTCACAGGCAGAACTTCATTAAGAAATGCAAAGATTTTTATTCTTAAACGCTCCCAGTTGTATTCAGATTGATTGTTTTGAGTTCAAGTCTTAATTAAGTTGGTTGCAAATACTCTGCTTTTTTGAACTAAGATCTAAATGTGATCAAATGAAATTGTATGTTAAACGACATATTGTATGATGTAGTGTAGTTAGAAATGTACTTTAAGTCAGTCAACATTATTTTTAAAATGATGTTTTAAAAACTCAAAGCAATCAGAAAGTGCCCATAAGGACTGGAAGAGAAGCAAAGAAAAAAAAAAAAATCCTCAAAATTTAAAACAATGTGTCATGGATTTAAGTGTCCCCTGAAGTTTATGTTTCCAGAAATTGTGACTTAGATTAACCATTATAATTCAATAAGTGACTCCATGAAACACTCATAGCTGCTCTGTTCATTCACAGACCAGAAAATTCACGCTGTTATCCTGTTAAATTAAAGGGAATCTTGGTTCTTTTGCATGTTCTTTTGTTGTTAAAATTGTGTTAACAGGTCTGAGGAGTTGTTCATTCCTGTCCAGCTGGTCAGTTGGGGGGGGGGGGGGGGGGGTCAGTGTTGCTGTTAAAGCCACATCACCCTTTAAACCCTTTGGTTTCCATCTCAGCAGCAGCTCTGTTTGAAGTGTTCTCAGAAGGGAACATGCAAATGGACAGAGGTGTGAAGTTTGTCCCAGCTGTTCCCATTGATATCTTTGGGGGGGGGGGGTATTTTGTTGGGTGTCATGGGGTGTCATATGTCTACTCCTCCTGGGCTAACTGGATTATTTCTGCTGCTGTGGATCACCTATTCCTCTGCTTCTCCTTTTCCCTGCTGATTAGTGCAGATCTGCAGGATTTGACACCACCAAACACCACCATTTCATTCCTCCTCATGGCTTTAATTTAAAAATGGCCAACACACGTCATTTTATCACATCCTTTTTCATGTAAATTTGAAACATTCTGTTGTAAATGTGAGGATTTTTCTCATAAATTTGCAGGATTTTCCTGCAGAGTTACAACCATTTTACTCAGAAATGTGCAGCTTCTTACTTGAAAATTTGCAGCTTTTTATTATTCCTAATTTTGCAGCTTTCTCCTCATGAATTTAGAACTTTTCTTACTCTTGAATTTGCAGTTTAAAAAAAAAATCCCACTTAAATTTGCAGCATTTCACTGAAATCTTATATTTGCAGAATTTAAGGTCATAAACAGTAATTTACACCTTTTTTGCCTTTTTGCTAAAGTTGCATCTTTTTTTAACCATAAAATTCCACTTTTTTGTCAAATTGGCAGCTTTTAAATGAGACTTACATCCCCCCCCCCTTTTTTTTGTTGTTGTCAGGTCAGGCATTGGCTTGCTTGCTGCTGGATAAAACTGGTACTACCTGTCTCATGGGTCGGGCCGTCGGTGACTCAAATGGCATCCCCACCCTTCCGAGGGCATGGAGGGTGAAACTGGGCATCCTGGCAGAACTAAAAACAATATCTGCCACAGGTCTGTGGTGGACCACTCCCAGTTACATGGGGTGAGACTGGACATCCTGGCAGATAAACACATCTGTCGCAAGTTATGTGGTGGACTGTGCCAGTTGGTGCATCATGACATGCACTACACAAAGAGCAGAGATAAACAAACCTATCAACTGGTCAGTCACTGTAACAGATACTGGAGTCAGTTTCTCTTGGCTTGTCCATGCCAATTATAATACCTTTATCTGCCAAGAATGTGCTGCTAGTGTGATGACTTGCTCTGGGCCGTTATCATCCACAGCTGCGCGCACACCGGCTCCTCATCAGGCCAGGGCTATATAACCTCACTCTGCCTGCAGGCCTGCACGGAGTCGTCTGTCTCCCTGGCTTTATGAAGCTCTTCCTACGACTTCTCAGTCAAACCTCTCCACGATCGTCCACCTCGCCATCTCGGCATCAACACTTGGAGGAAATCCTCTCCCAACCAAGTAAGCCTCACCTTTACTCACCTGTTCCTTGCTACTCCCCTGTGCACAGGCGGAATCTCCCGGTGGCGGAATCGTCCCTCTTGGCGGCGGTCTCTGCTCTCTCCTTTCCGCCCTCTACACAGCTACAACGACACTGGGACACCGAGCGCTGTCTTCCTGGCCAACGGGTGCTCACCATCTGACTAGAACAGTAAGCCACAATTATTACCTGAGTGATTACCCATCTCACTCCTAGCTAATTGTGTGCCTTTGCTGCATCCATAGGGTTGCCAGGCTGCACGGCGCTCTGCTCTCTCCCAGCTGCTCAGAGTCTCCAGCCCGCCCTCACTTACATGACACAGCACATTCACAAACACACACGAACACTGGTTCTATAAAGATAAGATAAGATAAGCCTTTTTTAGTCCCACAATGGGGAAATTCCAGGATTGCAACAGCACAGGGATAGCAACACTCAGAGCAACAATCAGAAGGCAAGAAAAAACAAGAGCAGCGAGTATACTGCTGAGAGTATACTACTCTTCCTATCGGCTGCAGCCGATAGGAAGAGACTGAACAAACTGATTAAGAAAGCTAGCTCTGTCCTGGGGCAACGCCTTGATCCGATGGAGGAGATAGGAGAGAGAAGGACGGTGGCTAAACTGTCATCTCTGCTGGAGTCCGAGTTCCACCCTATGCAGGACATACTGGATGCACTGAGGAGCTCATTTAGCAGCAGACTACATCATCCCAGGTGCACAACCGAGAGGTTTCGTAGGTCCTTCCTACCAACGGCTGTCAGACTGTACAACCTAAGCAGGGCTGCTCGCAGAGATAGCAAAAAGACGTAACAAACTAATAGTTTGTTTGTTTTTTGTTTTTTTTTTTTGTTTTTTTGAATGCAAAAGATGCAATAGACTTACACAATGGTCCTCTCCGGCATACAACTAGGAACATACCGGTCGCTATGGAGGGTGAGAATATGTATGGGCACATAATCATACCATGTAGGATAACTAAATAGACGGTTATGCTGTTTCATCCCACCTAGCAACAATGCTCTGCACTGTGTGTGTTTATATATTTACATATTTATTCCATCTAGCTACAATGCTCTGCACTGGGTGTGTTTATATTTATATATCTATATATTTATTCCATCTAGCTACAATGCTCCGCACTGTGTTTTTATATATCTACATATTATTCCATCTAGCTACATTGCTCCGCACTGTGTGTGTTTATATACTTGCATATTTATTCCACCTAGCTGCAATGCTCCATACTGTGGGTGTTTATATATTTACATATTTATTCCATCTAGCTACAATGCTCTGCACTGTGTGTTCATATATTCATATATTTATTCCATCCAGCTACAATGCTCTGCACTGTGTGTCTGTGTGTGTGTGTGTATATATATATATTTTATAGTAATATGTACATATGTATATTAGCTGCTCTTGCTTGCTTGTTTTTTCTTGCCTTCTGATTGTTGCTCTGAGTGTTGCTATCCCTGTGCTGTTGCAATCCTGGAATTTCCCCGTTGTGGGACTAATAAAGGCTTATCTTATCTTATCTTATCTTATACATATGTACATATAAACATAAATATATAGACACACAGTGCGGAGCATTGTAGCTAGATGGAATAAATATATAAATATATAAACAGTGCAGAGCATTGTAGCTAGATGGAATAAATATGTGAATATATAGTCACACACACGGTGTGGAGCATTGTCGCTAGATGGAATAAATATGTAAATATATAAACACACAGTTCGGAGCATTGTAGCTAGATGGAATAAATATGTAAATATATAGACACACAATGCGGAGCATTGTAGCTAGATGGAATAAATATGTAAATATATAAACACACACAGTGCGGAGCATTGTAGCTAGATGGAATAAGCATGTAAATATATAAACACAAAGTGTCTAGCATTGTTGCTAGATGGAATAAATATATAAATATATAAACACACACAGTGCGGAGCATTGTAGCTAGATGGGATGAAACAGTATAACCGTCTACTTAGTTATCCTACATGGTATGATTATGTACCCATACATGTTGTCACCCTCCATTGCTACCGGTATTTTCCTAGTTGTATACCGGAGGGGACCATTGTGTAAGTCTATTGCATCTTTTGCATTCAATACTATTAGGTTGTCACGTCTTTTTGCTATCTCTGCGAGCAGCCCTGCTTAGGTTGTATAGTCTGACAGCCGTAGGTAGGAAGGACTTGCAAAACCTTTCGGTTGTGCACCTAGGACGATGTAGTCTGCTGCTAAATGAGCTCCTTAGTGCATTCAGTATGTCCTGCATAGGGTGGAACTCGGACTCCAGCAGAGATGACAGTTTAGCCACCATCCTTCTCTCTCCCATCTCCTCCACTGGGTCAAGGCGCTGCCCCAGGACAGAGCTAGCTTTCTTGATCAGTTTGTTCAGTCTCTTCCTATCGGCTGCTGTAATGCCACTGCCCCAGCAGACCACTCCAAAAGTGATGGCTGATGCCACCACCGTGTCGTAGAATGTCTTCAGCAGCGGCCCTTGTACACCAAAAGACATGAGTTTCCTTAGTAGGAACAGCCTGCGCTGTCCCTTCTTGTAGAGTGCGTCAGTATTGTGTGACCAATCTAGTTTATTGTTCAGATGAACACCCAGGTACTTGTAGGATGTCACCATCTCGATGTCTGTTCCCTGTATATTTACTGGTGCTGTGAGGGGTTGTCCTTGCCTACGGCAGTCCACCACCAGCTCCTTAGTTTTCCTCGCGTTGATCTGGAGGCAGTTCCAATGGCACCAGTCCACAAAGTCCTGGATAAGCCCTCTGTACTCAGCTTCATCTCTGTTGGAGATGAGGCCAACGATCGCAGAGTCATCAGAGAACTTCTGTAGATGGCAGTGTGTTGTATTGTGTGAGAAGTCCGCAGTATAAAGGGTGAACAGGAAGGGAGCCAAAACCGTTCCCTGGGGGGCCCCCGTGCTACCGATGATCGTGTCAGACACACAGTCCCGGGTTCTCACAAACTGTGGCCGGTTTGTGACTCACCACAATCAGCTTGGACAGTCAGAGCACTCAGCTTGAGCAGGAAACAGAACAATGATATGTATGGACTGATATCAATATGTAAATGTGCCTGCATTCTCTTTTGTCCTACAGCCCCGGAGCAAAGAGAAGAATTCCGGTGCCAGTAATCAGGCAATTGATATGGGTGACTCTTATGTAAAGTTGCCATGCATTCTCTCTTGACTGTTATGTAAATCTGCCATGTATTCTTTCTTGACTGTTATGTAAATGTCCCATGCATTCTGTCTTGCCGGTATAAATGTGCTCACTCAAAGCTCACTGTTAACACTCTTAGACAACGCACTTAGGGCTCACTCACAGCGCACAGACAGAGCGCTGAGTGAGTCTCGTGATGGAGGAATAAAACACCTTTAAAGTTCGGCTTGCTGTGTCCGCCTGCACTTATTTTTAAATCCACACTCCACAATTGTATCTATTTCTGAGTCCGCGTCTGTTCCCTGGGTCAGCCATTATGTCAGTACAACTCCGTCAGAATGACCCAGCGAACAGCGTGTTAACGCAGCAATTTAACAACTTAGAGGCTCGAGTGGATCAAATTGCTTACCAACAGCAAGTTATCTTGAATCAGCTGACCCAAATTAACAGCTGGTTGGATCGCCTGGCAGGGCAGCAGACGTTTCTACCGCCAATCGGTGCTACAGCTCCCGCTAGCTCCTCTGCTAGCCAGGCTAATCAAGCTCCCCCGACCCGACTCACTCCTGTTCCCACGCCCTCCCGCTTTAGCGGAAAGCTAGGGGAGGCTCGTGGGTTCCTCCTCCAGTGTGAAATAGTTTTCCAGCGGGTTCTGGGGGATTTTCCAACTGAGCATAGCCGGATAGGTTATGTTACAAACCTATTGGAAGGGCGAGCGCTATCTTGGGCATACGCTGTGATGGCTAGGGCAAGCTATGCTAACTTAACCTACAGCCAGTTTGTTTGCGAGTTCAACGAGGTATTCGACCACTCCGACCGGGACAATGTGCTCATCACACGGCTGTTAAATCTTTGACAGGGGGGCAGGTCCGTGGCGGACTATGCTGTTGATTTCTGGATGGTAGCGGTGAAGGTGGGGTGGGAAGATGCCTCGTTGTGTAATATTTTCATCAGGAGCTTGAGCCCTAGCCTGCGGGATGAGTTAGCCCGCTTGGAGAAGCCAGAGAAGCTCATGGCGCTTATTTCTCTTGCCATTAATTTAGATAATAGGCTGAGGGAGCGGCCATCCAAGAGGAGAACTTCCGGTTGCATGGGCGCCCAGGCCTTGTGCTCCTCCCAGACCCCATTACTGGCCTGACCCCGTTAGACCCCGTTACTGACCCCGTTACTGGCCCCGTTACTGGCAGCCCGGAGTAACCGCAGCTGCTCCCTTAAATAGGGCAAGGGATTAATCAGCTGATGAGGGCGTCATCTGCTGAATTAAACCCAGCTGTCATTGCTGAGCTCCACTCTGACAGCCGGAAGCTCCGCAGTGACTCTGTCAAAATAAGAGCTCTGGGAAACTACAGAAATAAACACAGGCTGGAAGGGAAATACCGCATGACCTGAGCGCAGACGAGATCGGCACTCAGCCACAGCAGTACTCCCCTCGAAGGACGCACTCTGGGCATAACTGTAACACCTAAGCCTCCCCCCTACCGAACGGGCCAGAAGACCTGCACAGGGTGGGAGGAGGGGGAAAGAAAATGCTTCCGAGGCCTAGAATCAGAAAAAAAAATACACTGGGAAAAAATGACAAGGGAGATTACAAAACCCCTAGGAACATGAGCAAAAAACCCACCAATAAACTTCAGGATGTACAGAGAACAAGAATGCAAATAACAAATACAAGGCAGAACAACAAAAAAAAAAAAAAAAACCTCTCAGACTACAAGAACTGCAATACAGGCACAGAATATCAAGGCAAAAAAGATAGAGATACAGGATACAAGATAGATACAAAGATACAGAGATACAAGATAGATACAAATAAGGTCCCAATAAACGGGCATCACGGAACATATCACAGGCTACAAAGGAAAAGAAAGCACAAAGGACACGCTAAATGCGGCGATATATATACAGTTCACTATAGTCCAAATTACACAAAACACAAGGGCATCCCAGAATTACAGGGGAAGAGAAAAAACACACGCTACAAGGCGGCGATAAACACAGTTCAATATAGTTCACATAGCACACAGAAGCATCCCTGATATTTTAGAGGAGAGCAAAAAATACAGGGATGACAGCAGATAGAGCACAACGCAGGAAGAAAAAAAACAACAATGAGTTCAGGGGGTCTTCCTGCGTCTAGCATCCAGATCGCTGGCAGGGGAAAAAGGATCAGTTCAGGCAGTCTACCCCAGTCTGAGGCCTGGAAAAACAGTATCTCTGGCAGCCAGACCAGGTCACCGAACAAACGGTCTAGAAAGTCGGGTGGCCGACCCAGACTGCCGAACCGGCAAAGCAATGTCCCAGGTGGCCAACCCATGTCGAAAGGCCACCAGGACCAAAAGGGAGGGCTCGGGCATGGCCTCCCTGCTGGGGAAAATGGCGAGGGGAAGCCGAGCCTAGAGCGGGGAACCTCCGCGGCACCCAGTGGGAGGGGAACGGGGAAAAAATGAGGAACCAGTCCGGCGTCGAATGGCGGAGGATCTGCAGCTCCTTCTCCGAACTTCACACGAACCAGAGCTGCACCCTTGCTGGACCCCGATCGGGACAGAGCTGCACCCACGACGGACCGCAACTGGGCCGGAACAGCATCCACGATGGACACCGATTGGACCGGAACAGCATCCACCACGGACCCTGATTGGGTCAGAGCTGCACCTACGATGGACCCCGACTGGGCCGGAACAGCACCCACGACGGACCCCTACTGGGCCGGAACAGCACCAGAGATGACCTCCAAACCCGAACCCCGAACTTCCAGAACAGCGACCAGAATCGACACCACACCGGTGACCCTGGGAGAAGGCTCAGGAGAGGAAAGAGAACTGGGATCAGGATCAACAGCAGCGACAGAATCCAGCGAGACAAGCTCGGATGCAGCGGATGGCTGCACCCAGCTCATCTCCCGAGAGACAGGCAAAAATGCTCCAGAATAGATAGGAGAAAGACAAAATAGAGCACTTGCCTGTCCAAGACTTCAACAATCCGGGTTCAGTAGGAAGAAGGTCCTCCTCTGGTTCCCACTCGTCTACGGTGGGCTCAGTAACCGGCATGATGGTCTTCACAGTCTGAGGACCCCCCGACTTTGACGTCCACGCCGAACACCCGCAGGGCATGGTGGCAGGAGATCCTTGACCAGCTGGGGCAAACAGCTCCTCCGTGGAGACCCGGGGACAATTTGTCGTCGGCGCAGGCTCCAGGTGGCAATCCGCCCTCCTCCTCTGCCCATGACGTGGCTATGGGGCCGCACCCAAATGCTCCGGGGCCGCAGGGCCTCCCTCTTCCTCCGGTGGTGAAATCCAGACCGTGAGGAATGCTCAGGGGAAGGAGGCACAGAGGCAGCAGGTTCAATGTTAGCGGCTACAGCAGGTGGAAGGAGCTTGGGGGACTGCAAACCCCAAAGTCTACCCCCAGAAGTCAGACAAGGCAAATCACAAGGATGAGGGGAAAAATGAAATTGCACTTGCCTTTCCTCCAGAGGGCCGATGGTGCCTGCTGTAGCGGGCTGAGCTCTTCCCTTTCCTCTCCAGATGGTGACGGAAGGCCCCCCGGGAAGACGAGGAGGAGCCACCTACACAGGATTGGGGACGGGCACCGCCGGAGCAGGACTCACAAAGCTCACAGCAGCCAGAGAGAGCGTCGAGGAGGAGGAAGGAACAGTCGAGGCAGGCCGGGGATGAGGCACATACAACCCGGAGATGGCAGCGGCTGTCTTACCCCTCTGACGGGACGCAGGAGCATCAGCTGACTGGGAGATGGAGTCTCTGTGACGACCTGGCACTGGATCCGGACGGGGTTCTCGCTGAGGCTTATTTGGAGCATGGCGGTGACGTTTACTGGCAGATGGCGAGACGAAGGTGGGGTCAGGGAAACACAACACCTGGGCTGGATGGGTGACAGGAGCTGAATCCCGAAGCGAGGAGCCAGGATGCCGCTCCACTGGCCTCCTGCCGGGGTTTCCCTCCAGTCCGCGGATCTCCACCCTCGTGGGGGACGCCGTACTCGGGGGAGAAGGTGAGGGTTCCTTGGCGGTCTTCTCGAGCACTCTCTCGATCAATTCTCGTTGCGCCACAATCCACGTCACCCTCTCCTTTCCTTCCAGAAAAGAGGTGAGGTGATACTTTAATAAAGTCCTCTGGGTGAGAAACAGGTAGTCGTGTGCCACACAGGTGGGCATGAGGAGACGGGCCTTGGCCAGGTAGCCATCTATCTCCTGAAACCACTCAGGGCAATACCCAGGCTTGAGAGTGGACATACTATCACCATACTAGCCCCAGCAAAGGGAAAAAAACTCAAGCCCACGGCAAACTCATGGTGACCAGCGTCTCGTGTTGACTGCGACCTACTGTCATGGGTGGTCCTCGCGGACCACTAATGAGACGCTATAGGCCAGCCGATGAGTTTGTATATTTATAAATAAAGACAAGGATGACAAAGTAAACCGCCATGTGGGGCAAAAACAAGAACAATGACTACCGTACTGATATAGTGACGAATAAACATAAGCTAAGGGAGAAACTTACAGGACTCGGGGAATAACGGGATGACTGGAGCCAGACGTCGGGACTCCAGCCGAACACTGTACGAGAGCAACGTCCATCATGTGAGGTCCATGTGTGAGGTCTCAGCCCGGACTAACCGCAGCTGCTCCCTTAAATAGGGCAAGGGATTAATCAGCTGATGAGGGCGTCATCTGCTGAATTAAACCCAGCTGTCATTGCTGAGCTCTGCTCTGACAGCCGGAAGCTCCGCAGGGATGCTGTCAAAATAAGAGCTCTGGGAAACTACAGAAATAAACACAGGCTGGAAGGGAAATACCACATGACCTGAGCGCAGACAAGATCGGCACTCAGCCACGACACAGAGCTTCATCTCGGGGGAACTGGCAACCCGACTGGGGCTTCCCTGCCATCCTTTGAAGACTCCCCTACGGCTCATTGCTCTATCCAGAGCGCCATTAGCGATTGTGACAAAACAAACGGCCCCTGTCTCAGTTATTATCTCCGGAAATCATCGGGAGGATCGCAGCCTGTTCATCCTGCCGGTTGCCTTCTCCCCGGTCATCTTGGGTTATTCCTGGCTCCGGCTTCACAATCCGACTGGCGCGCAGGAGGCCTGGTGTCCTGGAGCTCCTTCTGCCTCAGCGCTTGCCTCCAGTCTGCCGCATTTGCTCCCTCCATGCCGTTGGTTGCCCCGGTCTCTCCTCCTCCCGATCTGTCCAGGGTGCCCACCGAGTATCACGACCTGGGGGCAGTTTTCAGTAAGTCCCAGATGTTTCTCTTCCCCCCCACCAGCCCTATGACTGTGCCATCAATCTCTGGGCTGGGGCCCCGCTGCCGTCGAGCCACCTCTACAACCTGTCGGCACCAGAGCGGAAGCAATGGAGGCATACATTAACGAGTCCCTCAGCTCGGGCATTATCCGCCCATCTTCCTCGGTGGTAGGGGCTGGGGTTTTTTTACGTAGAGAAGAAAGATGGCTCCCTAAGGCCATGTATAGACTTCCGTGCCCTCAACAAGATCACCATCAAGGACAAGTACACACTGCCTCTGATGGACACGGCTTTTGATTCCCTCCAGGGGGCCTCAATCTTTACCAAACTGGATCTCCGGAACGCATATCATCTGGTGCGGATCAGGGAGGGGGATGAGTGGAAGACTGGTTTCCGGACCCCAAGCGGCCACTTTGAGTACCTGGTGATGCCGTTTTAGCTAACCAACGCTCCGACCGTCTTCCAGAGACTGATCAATCATGTACTTCGTGACTTCCTGGGATCATTCGTCTTCGTCTACCTCGATGACATCTTGATCTTCTCCCAATCCCTGGATGAGCACCGCGTTCACGTGAGGCGGGTCTTGCAGCAACTCTTGGAGAATAAGCTGTATGTTAAGGCTGAGAAATGTGAGTTCCACGCCTCCAAGACCTCATTTCTTGGCTTCACCATCTCTCATAATCAGGTCATCCCGGACCCCAACAAGGTGAAGGCCGTTGTAGACTGGCCTCCCCCCTCCTCTAGGAAGCAGCTGCAGCAGTTCCTGGGTTTTGCCAACTTTTATTGGTGCTTTATTAATAATTACAGTGTCATTGCTCTTCCCCTCACCAGCCTCACCTCCCCGAAGATGGCTTTCCAGTGGACGAAGGAGGCTGCAGCCGTGTTTGCCGAGCTCAAGACCCGGTTTTTGTCCTCCCCCATCTTGACTAAGGTTGATCCCGCGCTACAGTGCCTGGTGGAAGTGGATGCCTCGGACTCTGGAGTGGGGGCCGTGTTGTCCCAGCGTTCTCCGGTGGATGGGGAGGTCCGACCGTGTGCATTTTTCTCCCGCCGACTGTCCCCGGTGGAGAGGAATTACGACATCGGTGATAGGGAGCTCCTGGTGGCTAAGCTCACATTGGAGGAGTGGTGTCACTGGTTGGAGGGGGCTGCCCAACCCTTCGTTGTTTGGACAGATCATAAGAACCTGGAGTACCTAAGGACGACCAAGCATCTGAACGCCTGCCAGGCCCGCTGGTCCTTGTTCTTTGGCCGTTTCAACTTTATCATCACCTACCGTCCCAGGTCTAAGAACACTAAACCTGATGCGCTCTCCAGGAAGTTCTCCCCTGACACAACAGAGGCACCCATTCTCCCAATCCTCCCGTCCTCATGCATCGTGGCACCCTCTTGTGGGAGATCAAGGAGAGGGTCCTGAAGGTGCACGAGGCGGAACTGGACCCGGGCAGGGGGCCAGCAGGAAAGTTGTTTATTCCATCCACAGTTCGGGGCGAGGTGAGCCACTGAGGCCACTCCTCCAGACTGGCATGCCATCTGGGGGGTTCTCGCATGGTCAGGATTCTCCAGAGGTCATTTTGGTGGCCATCGCTCCGGAGGGACGTCGCCAATTACATCCGCGCCTGCCCTCAGTTCGCCACCGGCAAGAACCTTCCTCTCCTCCGGCGGCGCTGCTTCATCCCCTTCCTGTTCCTGGCAGACCTTGGTCACACATTGCCTTGGACTTCGTTACCGGCCTCCCTCCATCTGATCTACACACCGTCGTCCTCACTATCGTGGATTGCTTCTCCAAGGCCGCCCACTTCATCCCCATACTGGGACTGCCCACGGCGAAGGAGACGACAGATCTGCTGGTGCAGCACATTGTCAGGCTTCATGGCATACCTGTGGATATCGTCTCTGATCGGGGGCCGCAGTTCATGTCGCAGGTATGGAAGTCGTTCTGTAATGCTCTGGGGGCTACAGTGAGCCTGTCCTCTGGCTACCACCCTCAGAGCAACGGCCAACATGAGAGAGCTAACCAGGAGCTGGAGGCTGTGCTGTGGTGTGTGGTCTCGTCCAATCCGGCCTCATGGAGCACCCAGCTTCCATGGGTCGAATATGCCCATAACTCCACGGTGTCTTCAGCCATTGGCATGTTCCCTTTTGAGGCCTCCTTGGGCTACAATCCCCCGCTCTTTCCTGAAGAGGAGGGGGACATCGCCATGCCATCTGTCCGGGCCCATCTGAGACGCTGTTGGCGGATATGGAGGGCAGTCCGAATGACGCTTCGACGCATGGCAGAACGTAATTCCAGAGTCGCTAATCACCGCGGGAGACCGGCTCCCACCTACCAGGTGGGTCAGCAGGTTTGGCTCTCAACGCAACATATTAACCTGAAGGGTGAAAGAAGGAAATTGTTGCAACGGTTCATTGGTCCATTTCCCATCGAGCGGATTATCAATCCAGTTGCTGTGCGCCTGTCTCCCCCCCCTCCCCATCTGTCCCATATTCCATGTGTCCCAGTTCAAGCCCTTCTTTTCCAGTCCTCTCTGTCCTCCTCCCAGGTCTCCACCTCCACTGGTCGTGATCGACGGTGACCCGGCATGGAAGGTCAGCTCCATCCAGGATGTCCGCCGCTGGGGTCGCGGCATGCAGTACCTGGTGGACTGGGAGGGGTATGGCCCTGAGTGGCGCTCCTGGGTGCGTCCATCCTTCATGTTGGACAAGCAACTCATCAGGGACTTTCCACCGGACGCAACCAGGTAGGCTGGATTGAGTGCCAGGAGGCACCCCTCGAGGGGGGAGGGGGTGTACTGTGATGACTCGCTCTGGGCCGTTATCATCCACAGCTGCACGCACACTGGCTCCTCATCAGGCCAGGGCTATCTAACCTCACTATGCCTGCAGGCCTGCACGGAGTCATCTGTCTCCCTGGCTTTATGAAGCTCTTCCTACGACTTCTTAGCCAAACCTCTCCACAGTCGTCCACCTTGCCATCTCGGCATCAACACTTGGAGGAAATCCTCTCCCAACCAAGTAAGCCTCACCTTTACTCACCTGTTCCTTGCTACTCTCCTGTGCACAGGTGGAATCTCCCGGCGGCGGAATCGTCCCTCTCAGCGGCGGTCTCTGCTCTCTCCTCTCTGCCCTCTACATGGCTACAACGACACTGGGACACCGGGCGCTGTCTTCCTGGCCAACGGGTGCTCACCATCTGACTGGAACAGTAAGCCACAATTATTTCCTGAATGATTACCCATCTCGCTCCTAGCTAATTGTGTGCCTTTGCTGCATCCATAGGGTTACCAGGCTGCACGGTGCTCTGCTCTCTCCCAGCTGCTCGGAGTCTCCAGCCCGCACTCACTTACACAACATAGCACATTCACGCACTCACACACGAACACTGGTTCAATAAAGATAATTGTATCCATTTCTGAGTCCACGTCTGTTCCCTGGGTCAGCCATTATGTCAGCTAGTCCAGTAAAAGCTAGTGGTACTCAAATACTTTGCAAGCAGTCTCATGAAATGGTCAGTCAGAAAGCAACTCATACCGGCTCGGACGTCGCCCGGGCTAACAAGGTCCGCGCTGATCTGTTCACATTCCTACAGGCAGCGAAAAGTAAGCTAGGAGCAGGAAGACAAAAGAAGAGGAAAACAGCAACCTTGTGTGTAGCAGAAAGGAATGTACGCACGCTGTTGGACAGAACAACATCGCAGCAACCAGAAAGACAGACCACGCTTGTGGCCCTGGAAATGAACAGGTACAATGTAGACATAGCTGCACTTGGTGAAACAAGATTGCCTGGATATGACAGCTTGGAAGACCATGGGTACATCTTCATTTGGAGTGGGAGATCAACTCAAGAAAGGAGAGAAGCATGAGTGGGCTTTGCAGTTAGAAAGGAGATAGCAGCAATGCTTAATGAGGAACCGGTGCCAATCAACAACAGGAAAATGACTATGAGACTCCCACTACCGCAGAAAATGTATGCCACACTCATCAGTGTATATGCCCCAACAATGACCAACACAGAGGAGGTGAAGGAAGAGTTCTACAGTGATTTACGTGAGACTATCAGGCATGTACCGACTGATGACAGGCTGATACTCGTTGGAGATTTTAATGCCAGAGTTGGTTCGGACACTGAGAAATGGAAAGGAGTGCTAGGCAGTCATGGAGTAGGCAAGTGCAATGCTAATGGAGAATTTCTACTTGCACTATGTTCAGAATACAACCTTGTGATAACTAACACTCTAAGCACAAGGACACACACAAGAAGACATGGATGCACCCAAGATCCAAGCACTGGCACTTGTTAGACTACATCATAGTAAGACAGAGAGACATAAGGGATGTATTGGACACCAGAGCAATGAGAGGTGAGGACTGTGGTACTGATCATGTTATGCTTAGAGTGAGATTAAGGATTTGCAGACGAAAACAGCACTGCAGGATGGGTGCGAAACCACCATGGAAGCTAAACACGAGTGCACTGAAAAGCCAAAAGAAGCAGGGAGAACTTACACAGGAAATGGATGAAAACTTGAAAGACTGGGAAAGCAACAACTCAGAGAATGACATAGAAGAGAAATGGGCAACACTGAAGGATACAGTGTATCAGACTGCAAGTGATGTAATGAGTGATGCAATGACAATAAAGTTGAATCTCATCTCATCTCATCTCATGTATTAGGCTACCCTGAGAGGAACCATCAAGATTGGTTTGATGAGCACGATGAACATCTGAAGAAACTACTAGAAGCGAGGAATACAGCTAGGCAGGAAAACCTACAGTGTAACACAATGTCAAAGAAAAAGAAATACTCAAAGACTCAGAATGAGCTACAGAATTACACCAGAGAGATGAAGTCCAACTGGTGGGATGGAAAAGCGGAGGAACTTCAAACTGCAGCAGACAGGAAGGACATGAAAACATTCTTCACAGGTTTGAGAGAAATCTACGGTCCTAAACCAAGAGGATTGATCCAACTAAATACTATGGATGGTGACACAGTTTTGCAGGAGAAAGACAAGATCCTGGACAGATTTGCAGTTCACTTTGACCAACTACTAAACAACCCTGGAGATCTCACTGAAGAGGCTAAAGAAGCTCTAGT
Source organism: Pholidichthys leucotaenia (assembly GCA_020510985.1). Classification (NCBI taxonomy): domain Eukaryota; kingdom Metazoa; phylum Chordata; class Actinopteri; order Cichliformes; family Pholidichthyidae; genus Pholidichthys; species Pholidichthys leucotaenia. The sequence goes on from CM035841.1 coordinate 66,169,350, forward strand.
GCAGCGACCAGCTGCATCAAGTCTAGATGAACCACCAAATCTTGATGAACTAATGGCAGCTATCAGGACAACACAGGATGGTAAAGCTCCAGGAAGGGATGGAATTCCAGCAGAAGTGTGGAAATTTGGTGGTGTTCAGCTGACCAGCTGCCTGCACAAGCTCATCCAAAAGATATGGGATGCCCAGAAAATACTCCAAGACTGGAAGGATGCAAGTATTGTTCCTTTGTTCAAGAAAGGTGACAGGAAAGAGTGTGGAAATTACTGAGGTATATCACTGCTAGCCACTGTTGGTAAGATTCTCTCACGTGTACTACTGAACAGACTCAATGAGCATATCTCGTAGAATGTACTACCGGAAACCCAGTGTGGCTTTAGAAGTGGAAGAAGCACAATGGACATGATTTTCTGCTTGAAACAGGTTCAAGAAAAATGTATTGAACAGAACATGCTGCTTTATGTAGTCTTTATAGACTTCAGGAAAGCCTTCAATACGGTTTTGTGACAAGGTCTTTGCCAGGTACTCAAAAAATATGGCACTCCATACAAGTATGCAAGCAAATGTGGCAATGAGTGGTTCAGTGTCTAAAGACTTTTCAATAAGCAACGGGATGAAACAAGGGTGTGTGCTGGTGCCTACACTCTTCTTGCTATATCTGGCAGCCATGCTTGAGGTGGCCTTCAAGGACACTTCAGAAGGACTATACATTCAAACAAGGAAAGAAGCAGACTTGTTCAATGTGACAGTTTAAAGCCAAGAGTAAGACATCAATAAAGGTAGTAAGAGAAATGCTCTTTGCCGACGACAGTGCTCTAGTTGCACACAGTGTAGAAGATATGCAGCAAGATATGTAGAAGAGCAGCTAGCCAATTCAGCCTCAAAATCAACATCAACAAGAAAGAGTGCCTTTATCAACCACCAAAGTTCCAGTTATCAACATCACTACGAGAAGAGATCAGCATTGGTACAGAGCCACTAGTTAAATGCGAGACTTTCAAGTATCTAGGGAGTTCTGTTTAAGAGAATGCTAGGCTGGAGGATGAGCTATCTCTCAGAATGGGAAGAGCAAGCGCTGTGTTTGGAAACTTGAGGGAGAGACTGTGTGGAACAATCGACATGTGTCTGTGTGAAATCCAAAGTGTACAGAGCGACAGTACTGGCTACTCTATTGTACGGTGCTGAAACTTGGACTGTCTACAGAGCGCAGGTAAAGAAACTTCACACATACATGATGAGACACCTTCGAGCCATAATGAACATCTCATGGAAAGACAAGATAACCAACAAAGAAGTGTTGAAACGAGCTGGTCTACCATCAGTGGAGGACAGATGAACCTGAGATGGCTCGGATATGTTGAGAGGATGAACCACCAGCGTCTCCCTCGACAGTTACTCTACTCACAGTTATGCAAGGGCAAATGCAATCATGGTAGACCAAGGCTCAGATTTAAAGACACTGTAAAAAGAAACTTTAAGAAGTTGGATATAGACAGGAGTTCCTGGCAGCGGAAGGCTAAGGACAGAGCTGTGTGGAGGAATCTGATCAGACCTAAATGAAACAGTCATTGTCGTCCATGACAGACTGCTATGATGATGAGTTACTTTAATCATGCAGCAACTGGTAAGTAACTCAGATACTTTTGAGAAGAAATAACTAGTAACTGTAGCTAGTTACTATTTTTTAGTAACTTGCGGTTACACTGCCCAACTCACATTGGGCGATGCAGTGGCGCAGTGGTTAACACTGTGGCAGCACAGCAACTCACCCTTGGCCATGGGGTCCTTGGTTCAATCCCAGCCCCTGACCGACAGTGATCTGTGTGGAGTTTGGATGTTCTCCCCGTGTCTGCGTGGGTTTACTCCGGGATTTCTCCGGTTTCCTCCCACAGGCCAAAAACATGCAGGTTAGGTTAAGTGGAGACTCTAAATTGGCCCTAGGTGTGAATGTGTGTGTGAATGGTAAAGGGATAGCGCCGTACCGTGGCTGCTTCATCCATCCAGATGGAGGCCCTCAATTTCCCCTCTGGGGATCAATAAAGTATACAAAATCCAAAAAAAAACAAACAACTTGCACATCACTGATGATCAATAATTTCTAAAATCCCCTAATGTACGATAATTTGACCCCTTCATTACATGGCTATGTTAATACATCAGCAAACACAATCAGAATATGGATCCTGCGCATACATACTATGTTTGTTTTTACGCATCATCTCACGTGCATGGGCTGTGTGGAAAAGAAGAGTAAGACTCGCGTTGCAGTAGCAGAGAGGCAGCGTAGGATAAAGGTGAGTGATGGGATCCACAGTTCAATGTAACATGCCAAGTCAGGCTAAAAAGATCCATTATTAACAGTTGTACACCAAATCACTCAGTGCTGTACTGGAGCTCCCACTGTCTACCACTCACCGAACTGAGAGTCAGCTGAACCAAGCGGGCAGGGCTCATTTGCTGCTCAGGCGGGGGATTCAGCTGCTGATCCCTGGCTTCCAGTACAGCTCCGGTGAGTGATTCAGCACAGTACATTCACCCATAAAAAATAGTACACTTTATTGAATCATTCGTGTATGTTACATCACTAATACAGGCACAGCAGACTCAATAAGCAAGCAACATAATGAGCGGGTTGAAACACAAAAGGGAGGGGGTTGCAGATCCCAGTTTTCCTGGGTGGTTCAAAGCTGTTGTTGGCATTAGTAGTAAAGCTTTCTGTTGCTGCTGCAATGCGCAAATGTCTGCAAAAATGTCACTTGTAGTTCTCAGAAAAACTGAAACAGGTTTCTGCATCATTTGTCAGAGGCATTTTAGCAGTAGTTTAGGCAGATTGATTGTTTATTCCTAATGTATAAACAGAGTACTTCTCAAAATATTCATGAGGCAAGACCTTGATATATGATGATTAAACAGAAGACATATAAAAGATAGTTAAGTACCACTGATATTTCGGGCCGTTCAGTACATGCTCATCCTGTACTCCACACAGTAGAGGTGTTTTTTTTAATCAATCTGTAAGATTATTTATAGGTACAACTGTGTTATAGGCTGTAATATGCACAATGTGTGATAATATGTTACTGAAGCAGATGGTCCTGAGCCACGTCAGAATGAAACTGGGTGTGTACGATAATTTTCCTCAAATTACAATCATTGTAAGCTGCTGGTACGATACTACAACATTTTCCATCTGGCAACACTGTTCAGCTAGCTAGCATTGGAACACTACATGTTAAACACTGTGAAAACAACATCGCAGGTTAACTGTGGCAGAAGACGAGACTGAAAGGTCTGTGAAAGATATTCCCAGACACCCAATGGCTTATGCCTTTGAGCCAATGAGGAGAGGAGAGTGAGCTCCAGCGGTTTATGGGGCGGTATTGGAGCAGGAGGAGCCATCAATTCAGCCAGGTGCAGAGAGGATGGGAAACACCACCTGGTGTATGTGTGGCTGCTGCATTGCAATGCCAACTGTAAACGGTAGCGATGGCCAGATGAGGCTTTCTGGAGCACTTGAGGCCTTTCATCAAAATGGTTCATATAGACGACTCCTCATGTGAAATTTTATTTTCTCTACTAGGCCATCTAGTGGACAAAACATATACAACATGCAGATTTTTCTTTCAACTCAAAGCTCAGTCATGGAGTTCCACAGGGATCTGTGCTAGGCCCTACTCTTTTTAGTTTATATATGTTTCCGTTAGGCAACATTATTAGAAAGCACTGTATACATTTTCATTGTTATGCAGATGACACACAATTATACCTGTCAATGAAGTCAGATGATAGTAATCAATTAGCCAAGTTGGAAGCCTGTCTTAAGGAAATCAAAGCTTGGATGACTTGTAATTTCCTGCAATTAAATTCAGATAAGACTGAAGTCATTCTTGTTGGTCCAAAAAACCTTAGAAATACCTTTCCAAATCAAACTTTCAGTTTGGATGTGGTTACTCTTTCTCTTAATAGGTCTGTGAGGAACCTTGGAATTATTTTTGATCAAGATCTGTCTTTCAATTCACATATTAAATTTGTTTCTAAGACTGCCTTCTATCATTTGAGTAATATTGCCAAGATTAGGTGCATCTTGTCTCAGAGTAATTCTGAGAAACTGATCCACGCTTTTGTTAGCTCGAGATTAGATTATTGTAATTCTTTATTATCAGGTTGTCCTAAAACATCTTTAAAAATTCTTCAGCTGATCCAAAATGCTGCAGCAAGAGTTTTAACATGTACTAGAAAGAGAAATCATATCTCTCCTTTTCTGACCTTCCTTCATTGGCTTCCCATAGAGTTTAGAATTAAGTTTAAAATCCTTCTTCTTACTTACAACGCTCTAAACAATCAGGCCCCTTTTTATTTAAAAGATCTAGGGCAGCATGGTGGCGGAGTGGTTAGCACTGCGGCAGCACAGCAACTCACCCTTGGCCAGGGGATCCTGGGTTCGATCTCAGCCCCCGACCAACAGTGATCTGTGTGGAGTTTGCATGTTCTCCCCGTGTCTGTGTGGGTTTACTCCGGGATTTCTCCGGTTTCCTCCCACATGCAAGCTAGGTTAATTGGCATCAAAACTGGGGATTCTAAATTGTCCTTAGGTATGACTGTGAGAGTGAATGGTTGTCTGTCTCTCTGTATTGGCCCTGCGATGGACTGGCGATCTGTCCAGGGTGGCCTCTTGCCCAAAGATGCTGGGATAGGCTCCAGCCCCCACGCGACCCAAAAAGGATTAAGCGGTAGAAGAAGATGAGATCTGATACTACCGTATTATCCAAACAGAGCACTACGCTCCCAAAATGCTGGATTACTTGTAATACCTAGAATCTCCAAAAGTACAATGGGAGGCAGAGCCTTCAGTTATCAAGCTCCTCTCCTGTGGAACCAGCTGCCAATCTGGATTCGGGAGTCAGACTCGATCTCTGTTTTTAAGAATAGGGTTAAAACCTTCCTTTTTGATATAGTCTACAATTAGGGAGGGATCATGTGTTTCCGAACCCTCCCTTAGTTATGCTGCTAATAGGTTTAGTCAGCCGGGGGACCTCCAGTAATGCACTGGGCCTCACTCCTTTCTTCACTCTCAATGAAATTTTTTTTTTTTTTTTTTGCTGGTCATTAACATCTGTTTGTTCTTTCCCATAGATTGAGTCCCCATTGTGCTGTTTGCTCTCTACATGTCTGTTCGTTTCATCTTCTCTATCCTCTCACCCCCCAGCCAGTTGCAGCAGATGACTGCACCTCCCTGAGCCTGGTTCTGCTGGATTTTTCTTCCTGTTAAAAGGGAGTTTTTCCTCTCCACCGTCGCCAAGTACTTGCACTGATTGCTGGGGTCTTTCTGCAACTGTGGGGGTTCCCCCTACAGTTGAAAGTGCTATGAGAGGACTGTTGTTGGGAAATGGCGCTATATGAATAAAGTTGAATTGAATTGAGTTGAATTGAATCTTTACAAGGGCATTATTGGTTTAATGTGTCTTTTCAAAAATGTCAATGATCATAAGGGAAAAAAGAAATAAAACTCGAGTGACTACAGTGAGTGTGTTTGAGGTACTTATCCATTTTAATTAAGAAATAACTTTACAGCAGTCTTTGGACTAAGGCGATTTTTTTTTTTTAGATTATTTCTCCAGCCTTGGAGAATACTTTGTCAGAGCACAGAGGATGCAAGTGTGCAAAGGAAGGCTACTGCAAGTTTGCAGAGTGTAGACAAGTTTCTGTCTCTCCCAGTACATTCACCTCTGTCCTTATTCTCATGCACAGCACAATAGTGCCTCAGCATAATGATCCAAGATCTTTGAAACAACACAGACACTCCACTTTGTAAATAAAAAAATAGCAAGAATGGCCTAGCTAGGACTTGAACTCCAGCCTCACAGCTGCAGAGCAGATGCTTTACCACTAGGCTATCACTCCAGTTATTATAAATAGCCACTATTTGTGAAAAATGTATCTGGGAGAAATGAGCTCAAACTGTGGTACGATGTCAGCAATACACACCTCGAAATGCGCTTTGCCAAATATTTCCTGGACAAGCTCGGAGCACCCTCGAAGCTACAGAGCCTGCCATCCCATCACTAGCAAATGAGCCCATCATCTGCCAAGAGGCATGTCTGGATCATTTGCTTGCAGATCTATGGTGCAGTACTATGAACTGGACTTTTGGAATTCTGTGTTGTGAGAGGAACATGATGGAAGTGTCCATGTTGTCTCTCCGTGAAGTCCATGCGGAGGCTTTGGAGCAATGGCTAATGTTAGCTGCATAGCGTGTAAACAGAGTTTAATTAAGGACATTTGATGACTAATTAACTAGCAGACTAGTAAGAAATTGCCAGCTTTTAAACAGTGATTTAGCTGGTAGCTCAGTATTGTGTTTGCTGTTACATTTAATCTCTCTGTTCTCATAAATGTGTTATAGTCCTTTTATGGTAACCAGTGATAGATAGCATTGCTACTTCTCTTCAGTCTGTTCAGGTTTACTGCATACAGACAGTTCACCCTTTGGGCCAAAGGACATCTACAGTGGGGCAAAAAAGTATTTAGTCAGCTACCAATTGTGCAAGTTCTCCCACTTAAAAGATGAGAGAGGTCTCCAATTTTCATCATAGGTATACCTCAACTATGAGAGACAAAATGAGAAAAAAAAATCCAGAAAATCACATTGAAGGATTTTTAATGAATTAATTGGTAAATTCCTCAGTAAAATAAGTATTTGGTCACCTACAAACAAGCAAGATTTCTGGCTCTCACAGACCTGTATCTTCTTCTTGAAGAGGGTCCTTTGTCCTCCACTCGTTACCTGTATTAATGGCACCTGTTAGAACTCATTATCAGTATAAAAGACACCTGTCCACAACCTCAAACAGTCAGGCTCCAAACTCCACTATGGCCAAGACCAAAGAGCTGTCAAATGACACCAGAAACAAAATTGTAGACCTGCACCAGGCTTGGAAGACTGAATCTGCAATAGGTAAGCAGCTTGGTGTGAAGAAATCAACTGTGGGAGCAATTATTAGAAAATGGAAGACATACAAGACCACTGATAATCTCCCTCGATCTGGGTCTCCACGCAAGAGCTCACCCCGTGGGGTCAAAATGATCACGAGAACGGTGAGCAAAAATCCCAGAACCACATGGGGGGACCTAGTGAATGACCTGCAGAGAGCTGGGACCAATGTAACAAAGGCTACCATCAGTAACACACTACGCCGCCAGGGACTCAAATCCTGCAGTGCCAGACGTGTCCCCCTGCTTAAGCCAGTACATGTCCAGGCCCGTCTGAAGTTTGCTAGAGAGCATTTGGATGATCCAGAAGAGGATTGGTAGAATGTCATATGGTCAGATGAAACCAAAATAGAACTTTATTGTAAAAACTCAACTTGTCGTGTTTGGAGGAGAAAGAACACCACACCTACTGTGAAGCATGGTGGTGGAAACATCATGCTTTGGGGCTGTTTTTCTGCAAAGGTACCAGGACGACTGATCCGTGTAAAGGAAAGAATGAATGGGGCCATGTATCATGAGATTTTGAGTGAAAACCTCTTTCCATCAGCAAGGGCATTGAAGATGAAACGTGGCTGGGTCTTTCAGCATGACAATGATTCCAAACACACCGCCCGGGCAATGAAGGAGTGGCTTCGTAAGAAGCATTTCAAGGTCCTGGAGTGGCCTAGCCAGTCTCCAGATCTCAACCCCATAGAAAATCTTTGAAGGGAGTTGAAAGTCCATGTTGCCCAGCGACAGCCCCAAAACATCACTGCTCTAGAGGAGATCTGCATGGAGGAATGGGCCAAAATACCAGCAACAGTGTGTGAAAACCTTGTGAAGACTTACAGAAAACGTTTGACCTCTGTCATTGCCAACAAAGGGTATATAACAAAGTACTGAGATGAACTTTTGTTATTGACCAAATACTTATTTTACTGAGGAGTTTACCAATTAATTCATTAAAAATCCTTCAATGTGATTTTCTGGATTTTTTTTCTCCTCATTTTGTCTCTCATAGTTGAGGTATACCTATGATGAAAATTAGAGACCTCTGTCATCTTTTAAGTGGGAGAACTTGCACAATTGGCGGCTGACTAAATACTTTTTTGCCCCACCGTAGGCAGGAGGAACAGGATACCTATTCCAGCTTGTGTGGTTGCATCCATCAGGACCATGTTCCCTTCACCTGTCTATCAAGGCTTTGAATATTACAATCAATTCTAGATTAAATCTGTAGCTTGACTAAAGTGAGGTGTTTTGTTCACAATGCAAATAAAGCTGTCATTAAATTCTAGAGGCACTTGTGTTCACACCTTCCATACTAGTGTCTGAGAAACTTGATTTATCAAAAGATGAGTTAGATATGTCACAAGAGCACAGGTGGGTAGGCAACAGCTAATAATAGCAGTGTTTTGTCATATCACTATTCACATTTTTCTTCAAATGCTTTCTTTACATTGCAGTAACTGAGGAATGACTCAGTGAGTGTGGGATGTATGATTTGCTTGATTTATTGTTTTCCCCTTCATCACTTAATGTCATAAATGTCACAAAGCTGATCAACAAACTTTGTCTGAAAACAGAACAAATTTATAATTCACCAAAGCAGACTAAAACAAAAGTTATGCAAAGGTTATTAAAACATTCAAACAAGCGTAGCAACAATCTTTGAATGAGGGCTGGGCCATAGATTGATAGATGTGAAATAACTACTTGCATGGTCTGAGTGTGCAGGGACTGAAAACCTCCATGCAACTACAGGTGAAGTTTCAAAATAAGAACCAGCAACTCAAAAAAGTGACTGCTTTTTTGTCTCAGACTCACGAAAAACAAAAATAAGCAACAAATTGTTATCACATGGGCCCTTAATAGACATGGGTTGCTGAGTCAGTACGTGTAGGAAACTGAAATATTTTTTTACCTCTGTGATTAAACTTAAATAGTTTTCCAGGGCAAAAAGTTCTTCCTTTTTTGTTTATTGTTTGTACTACATTTGTACAAAATAAGTTTTGGTGAGCAAGAGATGAAAAGTAATTGTACTCGGATCATTTAGGTACTGTTGTGGAAAAAAATTAGAGCAATTGTGTGCTTATCATTTCATTTACATGCTGAATATTATTCAACTATTACATAAGTGGAATAAAGTCATATACAGTGGTGTGAAAAAGTGTTTGCCCTCTTCCTCATTTCTCATTTTTTGTATCTTTGTCACACTTAAATATTTCAGATCATCAAACAAATTTAAATATTAGACAAAGATAACACAAAATGCAGTTTTTAAATTAAGGTCCATCCATCTTCTACCGCTTTTCTGGAGGTCCAGGTCGCGGAGGGAGCAGTTCAACCAGAGAAGCCCAGACTTCATTCTCCCCAGCCACCTGCTCCAGCTATTCAGAGAGGATACCAAGGCGTTCCCAGATCAGCTGGGAGACATAGTCTCTCCACCAAGTCCTGGGTCTGCCCCGGGGTCTCCTCCCAGTGGGACATGCCCGAAACATCTCAAGTGGGAGGCGTCCGGGAGGCATCCTAATCAGATGCCCATACCACCTCAACTGACTCCTTTCAATGTGGAGGAGCAGCGGTTCTACTCTGAACTTCTCCCGGATGACTGAGCTCCTCACCCTTTCTCTGAGGGTGAATCCAGCAATCCTACGGAGAAATCTCATTTCAGGCGCTTGTATCCGTGATCTAGTTCTTTCGGTCATTACCCAAAGCTTGTGACCATAGGTGAGAGTAGGAATGTAGATTGACTGATAAATCGACAGCTTTGCCTTAGAACTCAGCTGCCTCTTCACCACAACAGACAGGTACAATGTCCCCATCACTGCAGATGCTGCTCTGATCCGTCTGTCAATCTCTCACTCCGTTCTCCCCTCACCTCTCCCCTCCTCATAGGAGCTATGAGGAGGGGAGAGGGATAGGGTCACCCAAGACAGACTGGTCCTGGGTGAAGGGTCAGACTAAGAATGACCCAACAGACTCTCATGATAAATTCTAGATCAAGGATTCAGTCTATCCCACCCGGTATGGGGTTACCGGGGCCCTACCCTGGATCCAGGCCTGGGGGAGGGGCTTGATGGCTAGCGTCTGGTGGCCGGGTTTCCACCCATGGGACCCGGCCGGGCTCAGCCCGAAGGAGTTACATGGGTCTGCCCTCCAGTGGGCTCACCACCTGCAGGAGGGATCATGGGGGTCCGGTGCTATGTGGATTAGGTGGCGGTCAAAGGCGGAGACCTTAAATTAAGGTGCTTATTATTAACGGGGAAAAATTGAAACCTACATGGCCCTGTGTGAAAAAGTGATTGCCCCCTAAACCTAATAACTGGTTGGGCCACCCGTAGCAGCAACAACTGCAATCAAGCATTTGTGATAACTGGCAATTCGTCTTTTACAGCACTGTGGAGGAATTTTGGCCCACTCATCTTTGCAGAATTGTTGTAATTCAGTGACACTGGAGGGCTTTTGAGCATGAACCGCCTTTTTAAGGTCATGCCACAGCATCTCCGCTGGATTCAGGTCAGGACTTTGACTAGGCCACTCCAAAGTCTTCATTTTGTTTTTCTTAAGCCATTCAGAGGTGGACTTGCTGGTGAATTTTGGATCATTGTCCTTATGCAGAACCCAAGTGCGCTTCAGCTTGAGGTCACGAACAGATGGCCGGACATTCTCTTTCAGGATTTTTTGGTAGACAGCAGAATTCATGGTTCCATTAACCACAGCAAGTCTTCCAAGTTCTGAAGCAGCAAAACAGCCCCAGACCATCACACTACCACTACCATATTTTACTGTCGGTATGATGTTCCGTTTCTGAAATGCTGTGTTACTTTTACGCCTGATGTAATGGGACACACACCTTCCAAAAAGTTCAACTTTTGTCTCGTCAGTACACAGAGTATTTTCCCAAAAGTTTTGGGGATCATCAAGATGTTTTCTGGCAAAACTGAGATGACCTTATATGTTCTTTTTGCTCAGCAGTTGTTTTCGTCTTGGAACTCTTCCATGCAGGCCATTTTTGACCAGTCTGTTTCTTATGGTTGAGTCATGAACCCTGACCTTAACTGAGGAAAGTGAGGCCTGCAGTTCTTTGGATGTTGTTGTGGGGTCTTTTGTGACCTCTTGGATGAGTCGTTGCTGCACTCTTGGGATAATTTTGGTCAGCCTGCCATTCCTGGGAAGGTTCACCACTGTTTCATGTTTTTGCCATTTGTGAATATTGTCTCTCATTGTGGTTTGCTGGAGTCCCAAAGCTTTGGAAATGCTTTTTTAACCTTTTCCAGAGTGATAGACTTCAATTACTTTGTCCCTGAATTTCTTTGGAACACAGCATGATGTCTAGCTTTTGAGGATCTTTTGGTCTTTTGAGGATCTACTTCACTTTGTAAGGCAGGTCTTCTTTAAGTTAGTTCTTGATTGAGAACAGGTGTGGCAGTAATCAGGCCTGGGTGTGGCCAGAGAAACTGAACTCAGCTTTCCAAAGATGTGATAAACCACAGTTAATTTGTGTTTTAACAAGGGGGCAATCACTTTTTTACACAGGTCCATCTAGGTTTGGATTTTTTTTTTTTACCCTTAATAATAAACACCTTCATTTAAAAACTAAATTTTGTGTTTTCTTGTGTTATCTTTGACTAATATTTAAATTTGTTTGATGATCTGAAACATTTAAGTGTGACAAACATCCAAAAAATGAGAAATCAGGAAGAGGGCAAACACTTTTTCACACCATTGTATATACACACACACGGTGTATATATACTGTATCATCATCATCATCATAGCAGTCTGTCGTGGGCAATATGAACTTGTTTTACTAATAATGTGAAATTAAAAACCACCAAAATGTGACGACTCATTCAGTTTACTTCTAAAAAATACACTGAGATATATTTTGCATTGACATCAAATAAATATACTGGTATATAATTTTGACCAATATTGCCCAGCCCTGCCATTTTTACCCATTTTGTAATGAGTCAAAAATGCAACTATTTAACACTTTAATAACTGCATGAAGCTGTGCCATAAGAATTTATAGAAATAGAAATATGGAGGATTGTGTTTGTTTTTGCACTCTGTTTTTTTTTTTTTTCTTTGTCCATTTTATTTTTCAGCAACCTCACACTCAATGTCCAAACCTGCTCGGGTGTTTTGCTGCTGAGAGAGCTTTGTCAGGCTTTTCAAGACCCTTGTGTTGGGCCAGGGTGGTTGTCGCAATGTTTGGCTTCATGGATGGACACAGACTTGGATCTGCAGATTACTCCAGCCACAATGTCCTTTCTGAAGGTAGAGTCCTTGTCCTTCTTGTAGACACCACACATTGCTGAGCCGCTTTGGAGAACTGGTGTTTGTGTTGTGTTTCACCCTCTTTTGTTTTCGTATTTTCTCTGTTTACATTCCAGTTGTGGTCCAGTGCAGCTACACGAAGACGTGCCTTGAAGCTGTTCTTCAGGAACAGTGCTCAAAGGAAGAAGTTTGAAACTTCTTCCTTTTGGTAGCGCATTTAGTGTACAATGAATGAAGGTTCTCAAGCTGGCCTGTGTGGACACCTTTAGCTGTCTTGTCTAGTTTTTGTAGGAGTAACCTTTCAAAAACAATCTTTTTTAGATGCTCAAAAGCAGCAGAGTTGGGCTGGAGCCAGGGCCGCATACGCTATTCTTCAGGAGTGAATGGAGGGTGCTCACACCTGGTCATTGTCTCACCACATGTCCAGTGGAGAAGAACAGAGGTCCACATCTCCTGGAGCCTCCTGACATTTCCATCACAGGTACAAACTGAATACCAGAGATGGTTTGTGATCATTTTTATCCAGTCAAAGAGCACCTCATAGTGGGTTTTTAACAGCCTCTTTTTACAGCTTTTGAGATGAGATGAGATTCAACTTTATTGTCATTACACATGTATGAATACAAGGTAACGAAACGTGACTTGGCATTTGGGCACTCTCTGCAGAGCGCATCCAAGGCCGGGGCAGCCGCTAGGCTGATACTGATGTCACAGATGATACTCATGCTGTATTTCTTTGTATTTGTATCGCAAGGACCTTCTGCACTGATGGGTGGCAGTCAGTGGCAATTACAGACACTGGGACTCCATACTCTGTGAGCTTTGACAGGCACCTCTCCAGTCCTTCTACCTCCAGCCAGTAGCTGTTTTTGACCTCTGTGACCTTGACAGTCTCCTGTGCCACCACCAGATTCGACTCCGTGTCAAGAACAGAGTAAGTGGTTGTGGTTGCGGGGGATTTTAACCACACCAGCCTAAAGACTGTGCTCCCCAAGTTTAAACAATGTGTAGACTTTAAGACCAGAGGAGAGAATATGTTGGACTTAGTGTACACAAACAGATGCATATAAAGCGATACCCCGCCCCCATCTCGGCCGTTCTGATCACATATCCGTGATGCTGCTGCCTGCCTACAAACCTTTATTGAAGCGCAGTAGGCCAGCAGTGAAACAAATCAGGATTTGGCCAGAGAGTGCAACCCCTGCACTGAAAGACTGTTTTCAGCACACAGACTGGAAGGTCTTCAAAATAGCAGCCTCCCAGGAAGACAGGACAGATGTGGAGGAGTATGCTGATACGGTCACCAGCTACATCGCGAAGTGCACAGAGGATTTCACTACAGTGAAGACCATCACTATGCGGGGTAATCATAAGCCCTGGATGACTGCAGAGGTGCGCTCGCTGCTCACAGCCAGAGATGCAGCCTTCAGAGCGAAGGACAGGATCGCCCTCCGCTCAGCCAGGTCTGCGCTTTCTAAGGGAATTAAGGCGGCAAAGCGCGCCTATGTGGAGAAAATCCAGGGACACCTCTGTGACACTAGAAACACCAAGCAGATGTGGCAGGGAGTTCGGACACTGACGGGCTTTAAGCCTAGGCAGGGGGTCGATGATGACCACGCTTCGCTTCCAGACAGGCTTAACGACTTCTTTGCACGTTTTGAAGCATCAAACTCGACAACCAGAGGGAGGGCTGGCCCTCCCCCACCATCGGTCGGACCAGCTTTTACCATCAACACAGCGGACACACGGAGGACCCTAACCAGAGTCAACCCACGCAAGGCTGCAGGTCCAGACAACATTCCGGAACGTGTGCTCCGAGACTGCGCGAGCGAGTTGGCGGATGTCCTGACTGACATTTATAACATCTCCCTGAGTCAGGCCATCGTTCCCAGATGCTTCAAGACCTCTATCATTGTACCGGTGGCAAAGAAACCAGTGGTGTCCTGTTTGAATGACTATCGTCCTGTTGCACTGACACCAATTGCGATGAAGTGTTTTGAGCGGCTTGTCAAACCACACATTACAGCCTGCCTCCCTGCATCACACGACCCGCTCCAGTTTGCATATCGTTCAAACCGCTCCATGGAGGATGCTATAGTCACCTGGAGGGCTGGTGCAGGGAGAACAATCTGGTGCTCAACGTGGACAAAACGAAGGAGATGATTATCGACTTCCGGTGGTCGCAGCCTGAGCACGCCCCCCTCAGCATCGGCGGCCGTTTAGTGGAGAGAGTAGAGAACATCAAGTTCCTCGGAGTGCAGATCTCACAGGACCTGACCTGGAGCAAGAATTCCTTGGAGATCAGGAAGCGGGCTCAGCAGAGACTGCACTTCTTGAGGAAACTCAAACAGGCCTCTCTCCCCATCTGCATCCTCAGGACCTTCTACAGAGATGTGGTAGAGAGTGTTCTGACGTACTGCATTGCTACATGGTACTCCAGCTGCAGTATGTCAGACAAAAAAGCCCTGCAGAGGATAGTCAAGGGGGTGGAGAGGGTAATTGGAGTCTTCCTCCCCTCTGTCCAAGAACTTTTTCAGAACCGTTGTAGGAGCAGGGCACTAAACATTGTCAAGGACCGTTCTCACCCTCTGCATAAACACTTTGAACTTCTTCCATCTGGTAAACGATTCCGGAGCATCAGAGGCAGAACCACCAGACTGATCAACAGCTTCCTTCCACAAGCTGTCAGGACGCTGAACAGTTGACCCGGAATCTCTCATACACACTACTGCACCTACGGACATTTTGTATATTATAGTTAGTTATTCTTTTTTTTTTTCCCTCAAGTATGTCTCAGGGATGTGTGAATGGATGGGGGGGGGTGGGAGGGGAGCTATGTGGGAATGTGTCTTAAATCATGCTGCTTCTTATATGGATGCCGAGAGAAACGCAATTTCATCTTGCCTGCACTACAGTTGTATGTACAGCAATATGACAATAAAGTTTGATTTGATTTGATTTGATTTTGATTTGATTTGAAGTGCCAAATGTTTCATTATGGCCTGGGCTGTCATATCTGCAGTCACCACTCACAACAAGTGCTTTGTCATTTACTGCTACTAGTACTGCTTCATTGTGTGTTTTCCATATGTCATTGACCTCAGGGATGACATCTGCTTTCTGGATGTTAAACCATTCTCTCTGAGAGAGAGATTCACGGCCAATAGTGTCGCATACCTCTAGAAATGCATTGCACTCATTCCCAGTGGCAAAACTGGCTACGGGGTTGGCAGTATTGCTACATGGTGCTACTGACCAAACGCTGTGAGTTCCAAATGATCTCATGGCCACTGATACATTCAGTTTTTATCATCATGCCAAATCCACTTTTCCTTCATGTTGGTGACTGGACTAAACATTTACCGCAACCTTCAAAGTGGCAGATACAGAAAATCTTTCAGAGTTCTTCAATGCTTACTATGCTTTTTCTGTCCTGAAATGTTTTTAGGTCTGCATCTGTTGCATCACTCTCACTACTGATGGTCTCACAGTCACTCATGTGGAAGTCTTCGTCCACCTCAACACTACAAACTTCCTCCACCGAGTCTCCAGCAGATGATTCCAGCTCTCCACTCTGACAGGGGAGAGGTTGCCATGATGGTGGTACCACACCCTCTGCTGCTTTTCCATGTGGATGATCATGTGTCATCATTTGTATAAATTCAATGTCATCTGTCACTGTCCCTTTGTTCCTGAAATTTGCTGTTGCCGATGTTTTTTCTAGCCAACACTCTTCTGTTTGTGTACCAGCATTTACTTTTTCTACATCTACCTGCTCCTCAATTTCGCTGTCGCTCTCCCTCTCTTGTATGCTGCTGCTGCTACTTCTGCTGCATCGTAATTCCATGCATAATTCCCTGACCCATGAAAATAAAGTCTGTAATGTAATTCAGAACAATATTTTCTGTCTCTTCCCCCTTTGTTTAAATCTTTTCTCAGCACTCTATTCCCAGTCTCTCTGTGTGAACATCTATGTATATTTGTGCAGTGTGACGGTGATATTTCAGCTAAAATTGAGTTTTGGCATAGAAGAAAGTTTTTGACCTGCTACTCCTTTAAAACAGCAGGGGGCAGTAGTGCACTGCAGTTTATCAGTGCATCTCAGGAAATTAGAATATCATAATTTGTCATTTAATTTCCAAAGTTACAGCCATAATTATAAAAAAAAGGCTCCAAATATTTCACTGTGAATGTAATATAAATATATGTATGTTTTAACAGTAAAGTTCCATGGATTATCTTATCATGACTTTGAATCTCAAATAAAATATGACAAAAAGAACTGTTGTGATTTTTTAAGACACTTTAGTTTGGTTCATTGTAAATAAGGAAAAATATCAATCTTCATAGTCAATTTTGGCCACATTTTAATAAATTCAATATTTGCAACAAATAAAAGGTTTATAAGCTGTAGTTTCCGTCAAACATTTAAAACTTTAATACAAATCGAAGTGTTGAAGTATAAAACAGACCAATTTAGACTGTAAATGCTCTGGAAATGATTGCCTTGGCTGTAATAATATTTGAGGAAATGTGTTTGAACAGTTCCAGGAGGAACATTGTGCTAGAAATTTCCAAACTTACCAAAAGGTTTTTTTTTGTTTGTTTGTTTTTTAATTTGTTTTATGTACAGATCTCATTCTTTTAGTCTATAAATCCATTTTATTCAAACTCCGGGTTGTATAAAAAAAAAAGTCTAATCTCTACCAATCCAGCTAAATACCGAAAGTAAACCATTGTCATTACCACTGGTTTATTTCCCCTGAAGTAGCGATGGATGAGAGCTTGTTCAGCATCAAGGGAAGGGATGCCTTTTTTTTTTTTTTTTGCAAGGTTATTTGCCAGATGGCCTGCTAAGATCTGATAGTATCCAGGAGGAACGGACGTGGAAGTGACTGCTGCACATGGATTACTTTTTGCCAGTTAACACTTTTTTTTTTTTTTTTTTAAATCTGTGGATATTAGAAGTCCTGGGATGTCAAGGTAAGACAGCTGAGTCTGAACTGCTTTTTATGGTTAGCTTGTGGAGAAAGGAGGCAGGAGAGGCAACGAGCTGAACGACACAGAAACTTTATTCCATCTCCAACATACAGTTCAGTAAAAGAGCTCCCAGGTCTCTGTGCATTCCTCTTTTATATCTTTCATACCATGCATTGAGACCCAGAACTTCTGACCATCATACATTGTGTTTAGAACAAAGCCTGTGTGACACATTAACATGACAAAACACTAGCACTGCTCTCACACCCTTTTTCTTCCAGCGGCTCTGGCATTTACTCCTCTCCCCGGGGGGGGGGGGGGGGGGCGCAAAGTCCTTACCGTCCCGTGTGATACCCCCTGGTGACACCTTCTCTTTCGGTCCATTGTTTCTCCCTTCCCTAGTTGCCTTCTTCTCTGGGTGGAGAAGTCCCATACCATGCCCCCACACAGCCCCCCCCCAGACACCTAGAAAGGGCACTCCCTCCGCCGTCCTTTTGGGCTTGAGCCGGCGCCCATAGCAGCTGTAGCAGGGGGTTGCCGATCTAGTCAAACTGCCCTGCTGGTGGGGTGTGCAGGAGGGCACATCAGTCTGTGGAGGGAAAAAGGGAGGGGGAGAAACATCAGCTTCGTGAGTACAGGTCCCTGCCGAGGGATCGCCAACTTGTGGAGCCACCAACGGTGGGCGTCTGCGCCGGGGAGCTTGGACCAACACCACCTGCTCGTCTGCCAACACAAAAGCGGGCTTCAGTCTGTCGATGCAGACTGTCTCCCTACATCCCCCCAAGTCTATCATAAAAATGCTTCGCCCCAGATTCCAACACCCTGAACAGTCTGTCGTACGGTGGGCACAGCGGGGTCCGGTGCACATTGTGCCTGACAAAAACAAAAGTGGCATTCTGCAAGCTTTTTGAGATGAAAGTGCGGGAAAAACAATGGTGGGCCGGGCCCAGTACATTAAAAGCCTCTGTACTGTGCAGAAATTGCGCCGGCGGATCGGCCTCGGGTCTGGGGTTTTCCGGTAAAAACTCTCTGGGGATCCGCAGCAGCTGAGAAAAAAACGAGTTCTGCTGGGAAAGCAGCCAAATCCTCTGTAGGTGCAGAGCGGAACCCTAAAAGAACCCAGGACAGGCGGTCAACCCAATTTGCATCCGTGAGAGAAGCTCTGAGCGCTGCTTTTAGCGACCTATGAAAACGCTTGCATAACCCATTAGCCTGGGGGTTGTATGCAGTAGTGTGGTGAATTTTTACCCCCAGGTTTTGGGCCATCACAGACCAGAGTTCCGAAACGAATTGTGGATCCCTGTCAGAAGTGATGTCCGACGGGGATCTGAACCATACCACCCAAGCTGACAAAAAAGCATGAGCAACTTATGCGGATGTGATAGAGCCCGTGGTGCGGTCCACGATTGTTGAAAGGTGTGTAAAACCTTGTGACGGCAGGAGGGGTCCCACTAAATCTACATGGTCGAACGTCGAACGTCCTGGCCGAGATTTGGAATGGCTCGAGGAAGGCTCTGATGTGCTTGTGCACTTTGGCCCGCTGGCAGGCGACGCAAGCTGCAGCCCACTCTTTAACGTCCTTGTGCAAGCGCGGCCAGAGGAATTTCGCCCCCACTAGCTTCACCGAAGCGCGCACTCCCCGATGCAAAAGGGAGTGGACTGACTCAAAAATGCGACAGCACCAAGAGCTTGGAACCACCAGGCGTAGGTGGCCTGCGCCTGTGGTCTCCTCGGCTGCTGCCAGGAGCTTGTGCACATTCAGGCTTGTGGCATCTGCATCACAGTCGCCTTAAGAAATAGTTGTGAATGAGGGTGGGTGAGTGTGAGGGGGAGAGCATGAATGGATGTGAGTAGGTTGGAGTTGGAGCGGGAGTGAGAGTGCATGCGTGGTTGAACGTGAGAGAGTGTGGGTGACCCTGAGGGTGAGTTGGAGCGAGATTGAGTGGATTCAGGAGTGAGAGAGAATGGTGGGTTTAGGAGTGTGAGAGTGGGACTGTGTGGGGGAGTGGGGGAGTGAGAGTCAATGAGTGCTTGTGTGGGTGCATATGAGAGCAAAAGGGTGTGGTGTGGGATTGAGTGTGTCTGTTAGCTGAGAGGTGCTGGATTGAGGGGGGTAATGCCTCTCAACTACATTGGCTCCCTTGGACAAGGGTGGGGGACTTCTTTGGGTGTGGGGGTCCCCGGGGTGTGCAGTGGTGGTGCTGAAGGGGGGCCTGCTGGGGGGGGCCTGGGGTGCTCGCACCAGGGGGTGCAGGCCGGTCTCCGGACTGGGGGGGGCGAGAGCGCTGGCCTTCTGGCGCTTGGGGCCCAGGGGGTGGCGCTGGCCCCACTGGGGTGGTGGGGGGGTGGCGGGCCTGGGGCTGTGGGCCTGCTATGCCGGCTGCCTGGCGGCCTTGCCTCCCTCGGCCGTCCCGCCAGGGGCGGATGCCTGGTGCTCCTGGGGCTTGTTGGCCCCAGGCATTTGTGCCCTTTGGGGGTTGGTGGCGTTGCCTTGCCTGCTTGGGGTTTCCAGGGTGGCGGGGAATTCCTGCAACCGACCCGCCTCTTCGTATGTTTCCTGACAAACTACTCACATGCACACACTTATTTTGCACGCGCTCTCATATACAGTGGGGTAAAAAAAGTATTTAGTCAGCCACCAATTGTGCAAGTTCTCCCACTTAAAAGATGAGAGAGGTCTCCAATTTTCATCATAGGCATACCTCAACTATGAGAGACAGAATGAGAAAAAAAAATCCAGAAAATCACATTGAAGGATTTTTAATGAATTAATTGGTAAATTCCTCGGTAAAATAAGTATTTGGTCAATAACAAAAGTTCATCTCAATACTTTCTTATATACCCTTTGTTGGCAATGACAGAGGTCAAACGTTTTCTGTAAGTCTTCACAAGGTTTTCACACACTGTTGCTGTTATTTTGGCCCATTCCTCCATGCAGATCTCCTCTAGAGCAATGATGTTTTGGGGCTGTCGCTGGGCAACACAGACTTTCAACTCCCTCCAAAGATTTTCTGTGGGGTTGAGATCTGGAGACTGGCTAGGTCACTCCAGGACCTTGAAATGCTTCTTACGAAGCCACTCCTTCGTTGCCCGGGTGGTATGTTTGGGATCATTGTCATGCTGAAAGACCCAGCCACGTTTCATCTTCAATGCCCTTGCTGGTGGAAGGAGGTTTTCACTCAAAATCTCACGATACATGGCCCCATTCATTCTTTCCTTTACACGGATCAGTCGTCCTGGTCCCTTTGCAGAAAAACAGCCCCAAAGTATGATGCTTCCACCCCCATGCTTCACAGTATGTATGGAGTTCTTTCTCCTCCAAACACGACAAGTTGAGTTTTTACCAAAAAGTTCTATTTTGGTTTCATCTGACCATATGACATTCTCCCAATCCTCTCTGGATCATCCAAATGCTCTCTAGCAAACTTCAGACGGGCCTGGACATGTACTGGCTTAAGCAGGGGGACATGTCTGGCACTGCAGGATTTGAGTCCCTGGCGGCGTAGTGTGTTACTGATGGTAGCCTTTGTTACTTTGGTCCCAGCTCTCTGCAGGTCATTCACTAGGTCCCCCCGTGTGGTTCTGGGATTTTTGCTCACCGATCTCGTGATCATTTTGACCCCACGGGGTGAGATCTTGCGTGGAGCTCCAGATCGAGGGAGATTATCAGTGGTCTTGTATGTCTTCCATTTTCTAATAATTGCTCCCACAGTTGATTTCTTCACACCAAGCTGCTTACCTATTGCAGATTCAGTCTTCCCAGCCTGGTGCAGGTCTACAATTTTGATTCTGGTGTCCTTTGACAGCTCTATGGTCTTGGCCATAGTGGAGTTTGGAGTCTGACTGTTTGAGGTTGTGGACAGGTGTCTTTTATACTGATAACGAGTTCAAACAGGTGCCATTAATACAGGTAACGAGTGGAGGACAGAGGAGCCTCTTAAAGAAGAAGTTACAGGTCTGTGAGAGCCAGAAATCTTGTTTGTTTGTAGGTGACCAAATACTTATTTTACTGAGGAATTTACCAATTAATTCATTAAAAAGCCTTCAATGTGATTTTCTGCATTTTTTTTCTCATTTTGTCTCTCATAGTTGAGGTATACCTATGATGAAAATTGGAGACCTCTCTCATCTTTTAAGTGGGAGAACTTGCACAATTGGTGGCTGACTAAATACTTTTTTGCCCCACTGTACATGCACACAGACGCACACGCACAAATGTCTCCCCTTTAATAGGTGCAGATACTAGACTTGTGTTGAAACATCTTCGGTGGAAAAAGCAGTTTGTCTTCTGTTTGTTTTAGTTGTTGGTTTGTTTGTCTTTTTTTTGTCTGTTCCTCTCTCCTTTCTTTCCCCCTCTGTACATTTCCTTTCCCCATTCCCCATCCTGTTGGGTCCTTCATGGGTAAAATAATTTTAATAAAGTATTTAAAATTATACAGGAGGAGTTTGCAACAATATACAGTACATAGATAGGTACTGTATAAAGCTCCCTTTGGTAAAGTAAATCTGTTTTGGCACAGTAAGGGTATCAGATCATTGTTCTGCTTACCTAGCTGCCTAACAGGACAGGGGGGAAAATCTACACCTAAAATGGGGCCAGAGACTTCCGGTCTGGACGCCATGGCGATAGCAGCTTAATGCTGAAACTCCCAGACCCAATCCAAGAAAATATCTTGAAAATCAGACTTAACGGATTTTTGGAGGAGTGAAAATCAAAAGACAAAATCATCATGTCTACAGGAAAACAGAGGAAACTGAAATTTTCCAGGCCAGGACACATATCGGCCGGAGAATCCGATCCGGATGATTTCCGTTCAGAAGACGAGGAGCTGAATGTAGCTAACAAGAAGGTTAGCTTGAAAACGCTATTTGAAGAACTACGACGATTTCGCCGTGAGGTTTGGGCCGAATTTCGTGAATTCAGAGACGAATTAAAAAGGACAAACAGCAGAGTGGACCAGGCCGAGAACCGAATCTTGGAAGCAGAGGAACGAATAAAAGTGCTTGAAGATTCTGTGCTGGACCTATGCAAGAGACAAGCATCAATAGAGGCTAAGCTAACCGACCAAGAAGGAAGACAGAGGAGAGACAACATAAGAATTCATGGTCTGGTAGAAGGAGCCGAAAACGGTTTTAACTCAATGGCAGAATGCGTGGAATCTTTACTAAGAGAGAAATTGGATATTCCACAAACCACCGACTTGAAGATAGAAAAGGTACATCGTTCATTAGCCGCTAAGCCAGCGGCGGAAGCGCCCCTACGTTCGGTGTTGGTAAGATTTTCCAATTTCAAAATAAAACAAGAGGTTGTAAGATTGGCTTGGCAGAAAAAAGGATTTATGCACCAAGAGAGAAAAGTCTTCGTGGAACACGATTACGCCCCGGAGGTCCTTAAAAAGCACAGGGAATATAATGACGCCAAAAAGGTGCTACATGAGAAGAAACTGCGCTTTCAGACGCCATTTCCTGCGAAGTTAAGGGTCTTCTACGGTGAAAAAACATGTCTCCATAATTCGGCGGAAGCTGACATGGCGAGAAGAGGGCTCCCGGTAACGGTGTTTAAACCCGCAGCTGACCCGAGCGATAGGATCAAAACTCAAACGTGGACCACACAGAAACCTTCAAAATCCACGGGCCAGCAGCGGGAAACCCAGCACCAGAGCGTCACGGATAAACTGGCCGTTTTCAGGTTGGAATAGCGACCTTTTTTTTTTTTCTTTTTTTTTTAGTCAATCTGCACATCCAACCCCCCCTCATACAAGGTAACAAACATTAAAGGAGATGCATATTCAGCATGTGGTAAAACATTTCATGGAACAGTCATAATATTAGAAACAAACAAGTTTTAAAAAAAAACAACAAAAAAATCTTGTTAAAATAGAAATGTGTCAATGATCCACATGTTCTCCCCACACTAACAAATACCGTCCTAGCGTGGATGTTTGCTGTGATGGGGGTGGGAGGGTGCACACAGTTTCACAGGGTATAGGCATAAAAAAAAAACAATCATTACAAGTTCGGATTGGGTTCTGAAACTCACGTTAAAAGCATGGGACAACTTACAGGGGTAAGAGAGGGCCCTCAACACGTAACAGAGTTTGAGGAATTTCCCTCAGAGCCTACACTCCATCAAGGCTCTTCCAGGGTCTCTAAAAAGACCTCAGCTCAGGAAGTTCTTTTGACAGTTTTCTGTTTTGGAGTTTTATACACTATGTTCTTAATGTTTTTCTTGTTCTTAATGTTCTTTCAGTTTCTGAGTAGCACAAAAGAGGGCCACCACACAGTTATACTAAATAAAACAACACAATGGAGAAACAGGGTGTAACCAAAATAATTTCATATAATGTAAAAGGAATCCTGAATCCAGTTAAAAGATGCAAGATTCTAGGCAAAATGAAAAAAGACAAAGCAGGAATAATATTTTTACAAGAAACCCACCTAACAGACGTGGAGCACACTAAACTCAGTAGACAAGGGTTTAAAATGATCTCTTCATCTTCATATAAGTCAGGAAGGAGGAGGGGAGTAGCGACATTGATATCAACCAAAATTACATTTGAAAAAAAAATCAGAACACAAAGATAAAGAGGGGAAATACAGTTTGGTAACTGGGCGGCTAGAGGGAGAAGATATCACCCTGCTGAATGTATATGCACCCCCAGGGGCTAACTGGAAATTTTATAAAAATGTATTTGACCTAATGATAACTAAAGCTCAAGGTTTAGTGATATGTGGTGGGGACTTCAATCTAAGACTGAATCCATACTGGGATGCTTCTGGTAATTCTCCACATCAAAATAATACCCAAAGCAGGAAGACTCAGATGCTACTAAAAGAAATGGGAATTTGTGATGTGTGGAGGGAACTCAACCTCAGTGTAAAAGACTATACATTTTACTCAACACCACATTCATCTTACTCAAGGATTGACTATTTTTTTATGTTTAACAGAGACATTGGAAGAGTAGAAACATGTAAAATAGGACTGATGGATCTCTCTGACCACAGTCCGATCTATATGGACTTAAATATCCAAAAATACACAAATAATACATTTTCTTGGAGGTTGAATTCAAATGTCCTGAAAGGACCACTGAAAGATGAGTTGGAATCAAACATTCTCAGATATTTGGAAGAAAACGATAATGGAGAGGTATCCCCTTTAATACTGTGGGATGCATGCAAAGCTGTAATAAGGGGGAAGATTATTGCAAAACTGGCAACCCAAAAGAAACTGAGACAAGAAAAACTAACCGCATTAGAGTCAGAACTTAAGAATCTAGAAAAAGAACACAAAGGCAACACTCATTCTATTGACTCGCTCAAAATTAAGGAAATTAAAAACCAAATAAATGAGATCTACACAATAAAAATCCAGAAGAAACTTACATTTTTTAAACAAAAATACTATGAAGCAGGCAGTAAATCGGCAAAATTGCTAGCCTATAAATTGAGGAAACAACAAACAGAAAGAGCAATCTACAAAATCAGAGACCCAGTATCAAAGGAAATAAAATTCAGAATTCAGGATATTCTTAAAAGCTTCGAGAATTACTACAAGAACTTATACTCCCACAAAAAACATAAAAACGCATCCGAGGCACTCCTAAACACATTAAACCTTCCCCAACTTACGGAGTCACAAAATAAAACACTACTGTCAGAAATACAACCTAAAGAATTGGAAAAAGCAATTATGAAACTTAAAGCTAACAAATCCCCAGGAGCAGATGGCTATACAGCAGAGTGGTACAAAACCTTTAAACAGCAACTATCTCCTCTCCTCCTGAAAACATTTAACTATGTCCTCCACACAGGGGAAATCCCCCCTCCTGGAGAGAAGGGGTCATTGCAGTTATACCTAAACCTGAAAAGGATAAACTAGAATGCTCCAACTACAGACCAATCAGTGTATTAAATCAGGACTATAAGCTTTTTACCATTATCCTTGCCAAAAGGTTAGAAAGTATACTGACAGACTTAATTCACTTAGACCAAACAGGTTTTATAAGACAAAGACAGACACAAGACATTAGACGCACTTTACACATAATTCATCATATAAAAAAATATAACTTAAATGCAGTCATATTGGGATTAGATGCTGAAAAAGCATTCGATTCGGTTGACTGGTCTTTCCTATATAGAATCTTATCCAGTTTCAATTTTCATAACAACTTCATTAGAACTATACAGGCATTATATAAAAAACCAACAGCTAAAATAAGGATTAATGGTAATTTATCATCATCTTTTGAGCTGGAAAGAGAATGTCGTCAGGGCTGCCCCCTGTCTCCACTGCTCTTTGCAATCTTCATAGAACCTCTGAGCCAATGGATAAGACAAAATCAAAAAATTCAAGGTATTACACTTGGTCAGAAGGAACATAAATTAGCACTCTTTGCTGATGACATTTTAATATACCTAGGGCAGCCGGACACTTCTTTACCAGAACTAATCTCAGTTTTTCAGAGTACGGAGATTTATCGGGGTACAAATTAAACATGCATAAAACCCAAGTTTTAACATTCAACTATGACCCAAATCATTATTCACAAAGCAAACTCAAAACTAACTGGGAGATGGACTCTATGAAATATCTGGGGGTCAATATCCCGAAACAACTCAACAAAATTATAACACTAAACTATGATCCACTGGTGACAAAAATAAAATCTGACCTAGCAAGATGGAATATGATACCATTCTTGGGTACTGCACAAAGAATTGAAGCAGTCAAAATGAATATACTTCCACGTCTTCTATACCTTTTCCAAACAATACCGGTAGAACCTCCCAAAAAAACATGGCAGGAGCTGGACAGAAGGATCTCAAGATTCATATGGCAGGGCAAGAGACCTAGAATCAGATATAGAACCTTACAGCTAAACAAAGACAAAGGTGGGCTTGCGCTGCCAAATATCAGGGACTATTTGAAAGCCGCACAAATTAAAACTTTAATAGAGATATGTAACCCAGTCTACACTGCACAATGGAAGGAGATCGAATGCCAAATAACAAGTGACATCCCCCTACAGGCGATAATAGGGAACAATGCCTTACCTAAACTTTTGAATAACACCAACCCGTGGATAGAGACCCCGCTAAAAATTTGGTTTAAGATAGTCAGAGAGAATCAAACTAAAGAGCCCTATCGACTTCTGCAATGGATCGCCTATGACCAAGACTTTACTCCTAATAAAACAGACACTAGATTTAAAAAGTGGAAAGAGAAAGGGCTGATAAAATATTACGATTTTTTTAAGGGGCAAACTTTAAGAAGTTTTGAAGATTTGAAAAAACAAGGTCTAATAAACCAAGATCTTTACAGGTTCTTTCAGCTTAGACACCACATAAACAATATACTTAAAAAGGAGGATTTGGAAAGGGCCCAGTCAGGTGTTCTGAAGGTCTTCTTAATGGCATATAAAGGGATCCCAGGGATCAGATACATTTCTAAAATATACCAAGGTCTTCAAGACTTAAAAGGAGACAACACATCATATATAAAAGAAAGATGGGAAAAAGAGGGGAATTTCACTTTATAACTGGAGATATGGGAAAAGCTAAATAGACAGCAATGGAAAAGTACCTCATCCCTGCAGTGGAGAGAATTTGGATGGAAAAATTTGGTAAGATTTTTCAGAACACCTGCACAAAACAAATTTACCCATAAGGGGTTGAACTGTTGGCGCTTGTGTGGTGAAAAGACTGCAAATCATTTTCATGTGTTTTGGTCATGCCCAGTTATCCACCAATATTGGACCAATGTACGGACAATATTGGGGAAAATATTCAAAATAACAATTCCCTTTTCTTTTGTAACTTTGTATTTGGGTTTACTACCGGACTCACTGGAAAGACGAGGAGAAAAATATTTATTCATTGTTTTAATATTGGCAAGTAAAAAAGCCCTAACTAAAAAATGGATGTTGAAGGACTGTCCTACACCTGAAGATTGGACTAACGTGATCCAAGACATTTACTCGATGGAAAAGTTGACATTCGCACTGAGACAGGACATGGATGGGTTCATGAACTTTTGGCAACCCTGGATCGCATATGTGTCTTCCATTAGATCTAATCTTTGACAAATACCATTTCAATAATGGTTCCGCTCTTTGTTCCAACGCTACTCAGATGCTCTTTTACTTTTAATTACCTATTTTTCTTTTTGTTTGTTTTTTGCTGTTTTGTTTGTTTGTTTGTTTGTTTTTTATTTTATTTTATTTAATTTCACTTTTTCTTTCACTTTACAAAAAAAAGGGGTGTTGTAATAATTATTCTTCCAATGTTGTCAAATAGCAAAAAATAAGGGAACATGTGATGAAAATGTAAACAATGCAATGCTGTAATGACCTGTATACCCTTTACAAAAACTTAAATTAAAAAAAAAAATGGGGCCAGAACATGTAGCTGTCACAAAGTCCCGCTGAAAGTTGCGTCTGTTTAAGCATATCGTCAGTGTCTGTTCGCCAAATGGCCTGATGGTGGATCAGCTGGCGGCCGTGAGCTCAGGACCATTGTGTCCTTCAACCCTGTTTGCGTTGACTGGCAGGATGAGGCTCTTCTGGGACCCGGAGTCCACCAAAAACCGTCTCCCCTAACGTGTGTCCGTGACACAAAGCAGCTTGTTCCTGTCACCAGCGGTTGCAACTGCAACTGAGTGGCGAACGTGCCATCTTCCTGGCTTCTTGAACTGGCATGGCGGCAGGCAGCGTTGGCCATTTGAACTCAAGCAGCGATGATAGAAACAGATCGCCCTGTTCTTTTTTTTTTTTGTTACTTATTTGTACCCGTAGGTAGATTTGGTTTGCAGTCTGGTGACAAGCCACCAGCTGCCGGTCGCTGCGTGCGCGAGCGCCCTAAACCTACATGTTTTTGGTATGCGGGAGGAAACCGGAGAAATCCCCGAGTAAACCCACGCAACACGGGGAGAACATGCAAACTCCACACAGCTCACTGTTGGTCGGGGGCTGGGATCGAACCCACGATCTCATGATCCCCGCGATCCCCCGGCCGAGGGTAAACTGTGCTGCCGCAGTGCTAAACCACTGCGCCACCGTGCAGCCCGTGCAGTTCTTGCGTCTCCTGATGTCTGTTCTGGCAGAACCAATGGCTCCTCAACCTCGTTGGAGTCCCTCGTGGACGCTGGTGCCGCTACATTCACGCTAAGATTTCTTGTTACTAAAATGATGCGGTCCACTTCCTGCACCAGTGCGTGGTAGTCCTTGGTCACCAGTAGTGGCGAGTTGGCCTGGATCACCCTCGCTGCAGCCGGTAGGTTCCTGAGGAACACGTGGGCGAACAGGAAAGACTCGTCGTTCTTCCCAATCAGCGCCAATGCCAGTGTCCGTGACATAAAGCAGTCTGTTCCTGTTGCCATCGGTTGCAGCTGCCACTGAATTTTGAACGTGCCATCTTCCCAGCACCGTTGGGTATTCGAACCAAAACGGCAATGGTAAAAACAGATCACCCTGTTCCTTCATCTCCTGGTGTCCGTAACGCTACCACGAACGGCTTCTCAACCTCGCTAGAGTCCCTCATGGATACCGGTGCCACTGTCTTAACGATGTGAGTTCTAGTCGCCAGAATGAATGCTTCCTGCGCCAGGGCATGGTAGTCCTTAGCAACCAGCCACGACAAGTTTGCCAGGATCGCCCTTGCTGAAGCCGGGAGGTTCCTGAGGAACAAATGAGAGAACAGGAAAGATTCGTCATCTTTCCCTCTCAGCGCCACCATGCTCTACATGAGCTCCACAGCTGATGTGTCCCCTAACTCCGAACGCGTTAGGAGTCTCTCTGCCCTCTCACTGTCAGAAAGGGTATAGCACTGGAGAAGCATCCTTGTGAGCGCTTCACATTTTCCTTGGGCCGGCGGCTCCTGCAGCAGGCTCATCACCTGTTGCATGGTGCACACATCCAGCGTATCGACCACGTAGTAATATTTGGCTTCGTCTGTTGTTATCCTGTGGAGTGCGAACTGGGCTTCTATGTGCCAGAACCATGCAGTTGGGTTGTGAAGCCAGAAGTCTGGGAGCTGGACTGAGACCACACACGCAACACTGGTGCTCTCCCTCCAGGCAGTCTGCGGCACGGTGCTCGGCTCGCTTTCCATGGCTCGTCTTAGGGTCACCAATGTGGAGAAAGGAGGAAGGCGAGGCAATGAGCTGGACGACACAGAAACTTTATTCCATCTCCAACATACAGTACAGTAAAAGAGCTCCCGGGTCTCTGTGCATTCCTCTTTTATATCTTTAATACCATGCATTGAGACCCGGAACTTCTGACCATCATACATTGTGTTTAGAACAAAGCCTGTATGGCACATTAACATGACATAACGCCAGCGCCGCTCTCACACTCTTCTCCCAGCGGCACCGGCATTTACTCCTCTCCCCGGGGGGCGCAAAGTCCTTACTGTCCCGTCTGATACCCCTCGGTGACACCTCCTCTTTCGGTCCATTGTTCCCCCTTCCCCAGTTGCCGCCTTCTCTGGGCGGAGAAGTCCCATACCATGCTCCCACAAGCTGCACATTTATGAGTATTATCTGGTAAATGTTTTTGGTGTACACTGAAAAACTAAAATGCCTTAATAACTTAAAACTGGCAGATCATCAAGCGAATAATGTCCGTATATATTGTGGGACACTTTCTGAATATGTACAGTAGGCACATCTGTTTATTTATTTGACCTCTCTCTGCTCTGCCTGGTGAAATCGTCGCTGGGCTCCTTCTTTACGGCACACCGCTACCTTGGTACTTTTACCCTGTGTTGGTCGATCTGTACCCCTGGCTTGATAAGAAGAAAAATCAAACACAGATGGGGCTGCATCTGCTTTTAGCCTGTTGCTGTGGCGAACCACGAGTTGATCTGACTCAAAAGCTCTCTCCTCTGTATAGCCCTCATTTGTAAAATGCTCACTACAAATCCTAGCATTGCAGCTAACTGGAGGGCTGACCCGTTTGAGTGCAGCTAGCCACTGCCGAAGAATAGCTGTTCATTTCAGTGGCAATGAATGAAAATGGACAGTCTTTCTCTCATTTTTGAGCCTATAAAATTCATTGCTGCAGCCAGATGCAATACAAAATTCTTCCTTTTGTTTTTCTTTTTCTGCATTGAGCTTCTGACACACTAACTGTAGGTGATAATCTAATGTAGGCATTCCTGACAAACCAACCTAGTGATGTCATGACCGAGGCCCGGGCAATATGGCAATTTTGAAATGATAAAAACAGAATTTTGATGACTTATTTAAATCCAGTTTCACTTGCAATGTTATACTTATATTATTAGTGTATAGGTCCAAGTTTTAAATAGTGATCAAAACATGTCACGTTTCATGTCGTCTTTAAGGGACCTGTTTGAGTAAAGGCCTTTCCACACTGTTGACACACAAACTGTTTAACTCCAGTGTGGATGACTTCATGTGTTCTTAAGTGACTCCTTTCAGTAAAGGCCTTTCCACACTGACCACAGACATATTGCTTAACTCCAGTGGATCAGTTTATGCATTTTTAAGCGACCCAACAGTGTGAAACCTCTCACACATTCTTCACAAAAGTATTGTTTATCTCCAGTGTGGTGTTCTCACTGTATTCTTTTTCCACTCTTGTCACTCTGATTTAGCTTTGTTTGCTGTGGTTGGAGGATCTTCATCCTCTTGAAGCTGCTGAGGTTTCACTCCATTTTTTTTTTCATGTTCCTGGAGCAACAAAGAAAAAAAAAAACAGGCTCTGAACATAGTGCTGTGGAAAAGTATTTCAAAAACGTATTCCAAGCATTCATTAATGTGGAAGTCTAAATGTTTATCAGCTTGACAGACAGTGAAAACATTTAATGCTTGATGTTCATTGGTCAAATATCCCAAATACACCAAAATTATTTGAAAACTACCATTACTTTTCAAAACCAGTCAATTGCATTTACAATTATTTTCCAGCATTTAACAAAATAATTGATTACTATGTGAACCAAATTCTGCTCTTTATATACAGTTGTGCTTGAAAGTTTGTGAACCCTTTAGAATTTTCTGCATAAATATGTCCTAAAACTAGATAAAGAAAACCAAGTTAAATAAATGAGACAAAAATATTTTACTTTTCCTTTATGAGGAAAATGATCCAATATTACATATCTGTGAGTGGCAAAAGTTTGTGAAACTTTGATGTCAGTATTGGGTGTGACCCCCTTGTGCAGCAATAACTGCAACTCAGTGTTTCCAGTCGCTGATTATCAGTCCTGCACATCGGCTTGGAGGAATTTTAGGCCATTGCTGCATACAGAAGAGCTTCACCTCTGGGATGTTGGTGGGTTTCCTCACATGAACTGCTCACTTCAGGTCCTTCCACACCATCTCAGTTGGATTAAAGTTGGGACTTGGACTTGGCCATTCCAAAACATTTACTTGATACTTCTTTAACCATTTTTTGTTAGAACAACTTGTGTGCTTAGGATCATTGTCTTGCTGCATGACCCACTTTCTCTTGAGATTACGTTCATGGACAGGTGTCCTGACATTTTCCTTTTGTATTTGCTGGTATAATTCAGAATTCATTGTTCTATCAATGATAGCAAGCCGTCCTGGCCCAGATGCAGCAAAATAGGTGCAACTATGACACTACCACCACTACCATGTTTCACAGATGGAAAAAGGTTCTTTTTCAGTAATTTAGTGTTTTTCTTTCTGCAGACATAATGTTTCTCATTCAAACCAAAAAGTTCAATTTTGGCCTTATCCATCCACAAGACATTTTTCCAATGGCCTTCAGGCTTGTCCACGTGATCTTTAGCAAACTGCAGATGAGCAGCAATGTTCTTTTTGCAAAGCAGTGCCTTTGTCCTTTTTCAGTGTTCTGCTGATGGTGGAGTCATGAACATTAACATTAGACAATGTGAGAGAGTCCTTCAGTTGTTTAGAAATTACCCAGGGGTCCTTTGTGACCTTGCCAACTATTACACGCCTTGCTCTTGGAGTGATCTTAGTTGGTTGACCACTCTTGGGGATGGTAACAATGGTCTTAAATTTCCACCATTTGTCACAAGCTGTCATACTGTGGATTGCTGGAGTCCAAACTCTTGAGAGATGGCTTTGTAACCTTTTCCAGTCTGATGAGCATCAACAACCCTTTTTCTGAGGTCCTCAGAAATCTCCATTGTTCATGCCATGATACACTTCCACAAACATGTGTTGACAGCTGACTGTCATCCCATTGATTGAAAACACCCGACTAATTTCACCTTCAAATTACCTGCTATTAGGGCTGTGTGATATGGCAGAAATTTCATATCATAATATAAGTAATCTTTTTTTGTTTCATATTTCTTTATTATTAATTTTAACATACAATGTAGTTCAATAATGCAAATTTGAACAGGGACATCAGAGAGACAACCCCCTCCCCCCAAAAAAACAACAACAATTACAAAAAAAACCCTCAAACAGCAACCCCCCCCCCCCCCGCTGTCACTCATTACCACTGTATACCGGCATACAATATAAGAGTACAGAATAATATAAAAAGGTGTTTTCTATATTAATGTATCTATTTCTCAAGTTTTATTGTAGATTCCTCAAAGAAAGTTTGATAGGGAACCCAAACTCTATAAAACTTACTCTCAGATCCTCTGATTGTACATCTGA
The DNA here is from genome assembly GCA_020510985.1 of Pholidichthys leucotaenia. Classification (NCBI taxonomy): domain Eukaryota; kingdom Metazoa; phylum Chordata; class Actinopteri; order Cichliformes; family Pholidichthyidae; genus Pholidichthys; species Pholidichthys leucotaenia. Next base: position 66,202,226 of record CM035841.1, read on the forward strand.
TTTTCTCCAACCTCAAATGACGCATAACATCTCTGAGCCAGTGAGAGAATGATGGTGGGGCAGCCTCCTTCCACTGTAGCAAAATTAGATGACATGCCAAAAGGGTACAAACAGCTATAATTTTGTCCCCCCGCAGGTAAACGCTGTATTCCCAGGAACCATTCCAAACAAGTGAAGCGGATGATAAAATAAAGACAGCGTTGTTGAAGGTTTTAAGTAGAGTTTATTAAATCATACCGCCTTCACGGGAACTCGGCTCCAGCCCATAGTGTGAGCAGGCTGAAGCTGAATTCCTCAGGCTCTCAGAGAGGAGACACGGTGTGTATGTCTCCAGCAGCAGTTGAAGAGAGAGTGAGAGAGAGAACATGGATTTCAGTGCAGTACTTATACCCAACTCAGACAATACATCAAAGGGTATTTACAGCAGTTGAGACATTTGCATTTAGGAGACATACATGACAATAGGCAGATTGCTGGCCTCTGCTCCAGCTTGCAGGACAAAGAGGTTACAAGGCACATCTACATATTGATCTCAGTCTCTAGGTCACAGTAAGGACAGGACACATGAACACTATACATGAATGGCGCATTAACATCACAAAGCATGAATGGCACATTACATCTCAGTAGTGCAGCGGAAAAAACCAAGAGAAGCGAGCTGACTGTCCTTAATCTGTTGTGGGGGTTAACCGAACCGCCACACGCTCCCCCCCAGAGGGCACGGCAGGGGGCCGAGACCTCGATAGCCATCTATGGGAGCGAGCTGTGGGAGAAGCTCGCTGCAGGCGGAGGGGGAGGGAGGAGGGGTGTAATAAGTGCCGGCAGGGGACGGTGAAATCGTCCGAGCCGTGCAAAAATTGCTTGCTGCTCTGCGCGTCGAGGGGCTGTCCCGTTGCACGTGCGGAGATCACAAGAAGAAAAATTAGTCTCTGACTCCTCTCGTGGCCATGAAGAAAACAGAAGCGGCGAGGCTGCGTAGTGGCTGTAAGGAAAAAAATAGAAGTAGAGGGACCTGGCTTGTTGGCTTTAGGTGCGGGCGCAGCCCTAAAGCCCTCGGGAAAAGCTGACGGCTGAATTCCCTTATGTGCCGTGGCTGAGACCATTAGAAAATCCTGTGGGCGAGCTGCGTGCGTGCTTGCTTCAGGTGACGAGCAGCCCTGAAGGTTCTGTGTGCAGCAGTGAAGGATGCTGGCGGTCTATGGAGCCGTATGCATCCCGTGCGTGGAGCGCCGTCCTCGTATCTCCCCGGTGCGTGTGCGGGGGTTCCGTGCGTGGGTGGGCCGCTGGAGGGACGAGTCAGGGTCCAGAATCTTGGTGGAGATCAGCGCAGACGCCGCCGATAATATCCACGTTGAGCTGTGGCTGCAGATTGGCCATGGTGAGTTGGAGCGGTGAGAGGGAATAGACGATCTTCGTCCCTCGGGCTCGTGCAGATGCGTTGGAGCGGTGAGAGGGAATAGATGATCTTTGTCACCGCTCGGCCGTGGTGCATTCAGGTCCACGCGTTGCGTTCTCCGCCGGCCCTGGGGGTCGCCGTCGTGGAGAGGGGACGAGGTGCCTGCGCTCTCGTGTGGAGGAGCTGCGAGCACGGCCGGTCCAACGTGGATGAGCAGATCTCAGACATGCAGATCTCATCATGAAGAATGGGTCACCAGTGCAGCTGTCCAGATCAGAAGGTTGCTTTGCACAAAACGTGTGCATGTTCGCGGTCACCAGTGTAGAGGATGACTTTCACAAACGAGACTGAGTTTATTTCTCAGGGTTGGTTTATTGCAAGGTCACATCCTCTAACAAGAACAGGATCTCAGGAAAAGAGGTTACAAGGCACATCTACATATTGATCTCAGTCTCTAGGTCACAGTAAGGACAGGATGCATGAACACTATACATGAATGGCGTATTAACATCACAAATCATGAATGGCACATTACATCTCAGTAGTGCAGCGGAAAAAACCAAGAGAAGCGAGCTGACTGTCCTTAATCTGTTGTGGGGGTTAACCGAACCGCCACACAAGGATATTAGAGGATCTGGATGGACTTTGGTGGACAAAACAGAGGAAAGTGTTTCAGAAATAGCTTCCCAGTATCTCTTTAATTTAGAACACACCCAGAACGTACAGCCATGGGCAAAATTGTTGGTACCCCTCTGTTAATGAAAGAAAAACCCACAGTGGTCACAGAAATAACTTGAATATGACAAAAGTAGTAATAAACTAGAAGAGCACTCGGAGAGCGCAGACCTCCGCCAAGCGCCACAATTCCCCCCATACAGTGTTTGTGTGTACGTTTTCAGATTCCTTGAGCATGTAAACATATGACTAGAAATTGGATTCACAATGATTATTTGTTTATTTGACAGGGACAGTGCAATAAACACACAATTAATCAATGGCAATCAATCTGATAGTGATAGGATTTGTGGTTCAGTAGTAAAAGCATTGCCTCCTTGGCGGAGGTAATAAACTGAAGTGTTGCTGTTGTGTCCATCTCCTCCACTGACGGATGCAAATTGGGTAGACAGGTTGCCGTGGGTTTTATATTATATTGTAACGTGCTGCTCGACATGGCGACGTCCCACCGGGAGGTTCGAACTCACGCCTCCCGCTCCGGAGTTCCGCACTCTACCTGTGTCGCCAATAGGGTCAACCCACTTGGCAAGCCAAGTAGGGTGCTCATATTGAGTTCGCTACAATATTATTTTTTGGGGGGTTGCGCTCCGCGGCAAACGAGAATTTAGAAGCTTCGCCGGCAGAGAGCTCGTTTTTGCGCAGCGCCTATGGCTGGCCGGTGAATTTCTGCCAAATGCGCAGCTCCTATGGCTGGCCGGGGAATTTCTGCCAAAGAATCCGTCGGCGGACAGCTGCCCGTGTGAGGTTTTGCAGTTGCGCGCAAACACAGGGACGCTGGCGGGCCCAGGCCAGCAGTGTTTTCCACGTCCTTTTGTGCCTAAAACGTTGAAGAACGCAGAGTTTGTGTTGCAGACACGACGACCAGCGCCCTCCATTGCGCCTGCGCACATGTTGAAAATGGCTGTATGTCACAGTGTTGAATGAAAAATGCTTTAAAAAATTCCTGTATCCAGACGGTGAACCGGATCACCCCCAAAATTTAATCAGTTCTTCCTTGTACCATTTCCAACAACGCCTGAAAGTTTCATGGAAATCCGTCCAAGATTTTTTGAGTTATCTTGCTAACCAACAGACAAACAGACAGACAGACAGACAGACAGACCCCGGCAAAAACACAACCTCCTCCTGGCCTTTTCGGCCTGGTGGAGGTAATAAAAATTCTATGAAAATTAACCAATGAAAATCAGACAATGCTTTTGAATTGTGGTTCAACAGAATTATTGTAAAAAACAAACTCATGAAACAGGCCTGGACAAAAATGATGGTACCCTTATCTTAATATTTTGTTGCACAACCTTTTGAGGCAATCACTGCAATCAAACAATTTCTGTAATTGTCAGTGAGACTTCTGCACCTCTCAGCAGGTATTTTGGCCCACTCCTCATGAGCAAACTGCTCATTAAAGGCTCTTTAAAGGCAGCAGGGAAAACACCCATCTGGAGAGAGTAATTCATTCTGTTTAAAAGTTCCTCCTGGAAAAAATCCACAAGATGTTTTTAAAAGTAATGTGTGAATGGGATCTTAAAGACAAGTTGTTGGATTGGCTTGGGAGAAAACTCGACCAAGAGTTTTAGCATCAACCACGGCAAAATTCTCCAGCATTTCCTCAGATAAAAGCAAGGGTTCCACAGTACTCAAAACAGCATCTTGTAATAAAAGATTGGATCTAATAACATCTATTTTGCTTCTGAAGTGGTCTGCAAAGTCCTCACAGTGAGTCTGCTGGCAACCTGCCAGACTTCTTAAAATCAGGGTTGATCAGCTGATCTGTGGTGGAGAAAAGGATTCTAGCATTGTTTTTGTGATTATCTATTATTTTAGAGAAGTAAGAGTTTCTGACTTGCTTCACAGTATTATTATATAGTTTCATTCTTGAAGAGTTTGATAAGGAACAGTTACTTTTGTTTTTCCCCATCTTTGCTGCTCTGCATTTTCTTTTCTGCCATTTTACCTCACCATTCCACCAGGGCGGGACAGGTTTAATTTTTGTGTTGTTGGCCTTCAAAGGCACAACCAAGTCCAGTGCTGATTTTAGTTTATAGTTAAAACTGTCAGTAATAAAATCAGATGGTGCAGGTAGAACCTCAGCAGGAATGTCACTTAAATCCCTGATAAAATTTGCAGCCACTTCAGAAGTCAGATGGCGCTTCCTCACAGTTCTCACTCGGGTCTCTCGCTGAATAAAACTGGTGACGTTAAAAAACACACAAACGTGGTGTTAGACAGCCAAGTCTACAACAGAGGACACACTAGTGGACAGGCCGTAAGTGATGACAAGGTCTAAGGTGTGTCCTCTGTTGAGAGTCGACTGTGTTGTTCAAAGTCCATACAGTTAAGGTTTAAACTTTTATTAGAAAAAGAATTAGAAGGATCATCTATGTGAAGATTAAAATCACCAGCTATGACTACCTTGTTATATTTTACATGAATGATTGACAGCATGTCAGAAAAGTCATTGATAAATGATGCACATGGTTTCGGTGGTCTATAAACTGTAATACATAAAATTGTGGGGCTGTTAAAAACAAAGGCAATGGTATTCAAAGGTGGTGAACTCATTCAGTGTTATTTCTTTGTAGTTAAAATCAGTGTGGTGGGATCTACAAGTGTATGGCTCATTAAATAATTTAAATCCACCTAAAGAGCATCTGGTGAATGACCAACAGCGCCACCTGGAGATTCACTCCTCCGGGAAAGTCTGAAAAGGGACACAGGTTTGTGATCCACACTCCGACAACAGATGTGGGTTCAAAGACACAAATGCAGTTTATTGAAACAATTTGTATTTTTAAAACACTCATATAAATTAAAGCTAAAATTACCATCACACTGTTAGCAATGCTCCTGAAATTGCTACACAAAATAAAGTTAACTGATGAAAATAATATAAACTCATTAAGAAATCAAAATGAAAACCCCAAACAAATATTGCAACATGCACAAAAGAGAAAAAATACAGCAAAACATGCAAAATAAATTCAAACAGGATCATGCAAGTCACAAAAGTCAGGCATAACCATGCATGATAAATTAATTATGCAGCAAAATAATTAAAGCAGGCCATGACACAGCCAGGAGACGTCTGGACAGAACAACATCTGATGGGAGCATGAGCACGCAGTGACCGGCAGCAGGTGAAAAAAGTTTGACGCCTGTGTCTCTGTTTTTATGTACTTTAAGGTGTTTTAATGTAATTCTCTGCGCCGTTTTTGTCCTTGAATGTTTGTGGACTATATAACGAAGATCTCCCTGGTTCCATCAGTATGGATTTCCTTCTTGTTTTTGCACTGTCATTTCTTTCTTACTGGTAAGCGCGATCGCGGTCACGCCGGGAAGAATGCAGTATTCCAGAGACATGTTACTGCATTTAAACATGGATAATGCAGCATCTGCGTTTGAGTCTGTGCCGCAACTGCCGGACTTTATTTTAAGAGATTTTCATGGACACAGCAATGAAAAGAGAGACAAGAGGAGGAAGCGTGGAGGCGTAAGATTAAACCTGAAGAGGCGTCAGTTTAACCGCATTCCTCTTCCTTCTTTATACTTAAAGAAGTATAGTATAGTATAAAGATTATACTATAATCTTTATACTCAGAGAGACTCCAGCAGCAGTTCACTGCTAATGATTCGGCTTCCGTGTGGAGAGGACTGAGGCAGATCACCAACTATCGGCCTCAGGCTCCTAAAGGTCAGGATGACAAAGCCCTTTGTCAGAGACTGTCCCAACACTATGCCCGTTTTGACACCTCGTCATCTGTGTCCAACTCCCCCCCTCCCTCCAGCTCCACAGCCTCCACATTCCCTACTTCATTTAAGGCACCCCCCCCTCCTCCCCCCCTCCCCTTATCATCAGTGAGCAGGATGTGCTCAAACAGTTCTCCAGACTGAACCCGCGCAAGGCCCCCGGCCCAGACGGCGTGTCTCCCTCCACCCTGAGACTCTGTGCGAAACAGCTGGCTCCTGTATTCACAGACATTTTTAACACCTCCCTTAAGTTATGCCACGTGCCATCCTGCCTCAAATCCTCCACCATCATCCCTGTCCCCAAGAAGCCACGGATCACTGGACTTAATGACTACAGACCTGTAGCGCTCACCTCTGTAGTCATGAAGTCCTTTGAGCGCCTGGTCCTGTCCCACCTCAAGTCCATCACCACCCCTCTCCTGGACCCGCTGCAGTTTGCCTACCGAGCCAACAGGTCTGTAGACGATGCAGTCAACCTGGCCCTCCACTCCATCCTGCAGCACCTGGACTCCCCGGGAACCTACGCCAGGATCCTGTTTGTGGACTTCAGCTCCGCATTCAACACCATCCGCCCCGCTCTGCTCCGGGACAAGCTGTCCCTGCTCAACGTGCCTGACTCCCTCTGCAGGTGGATCATCGACTTCCTGACGGACCGGAGGCAGCATGTGCGGCTGGGAAAGACTGTCTCAGACTATACTAGCATCAGCACCGGATCACCCCAGGGCTGTGTACTTTCCCCCCTACTCTTCTCCCTTTACACCAACTCCTGCACCTCCAGCCACCAGTCTGTCAAGTTGATCAAGTTTGCGGACGACACCACCCTCATCGGGCTCATCTCCAACGGCGACGAGTCCGCCTACAGGAGAGAGGTGGCCCAGCTGGCGTCCTGGTGCAGCAATAACAACCTGCAGCTGAACGCTCTGAAGACAGTGGAGATGATTGTAGACTTCAGGAAAGTCACTACTCCTCTGCCCCCCCTCACCCTCTCAGGCTCTCCCATCACCACTGCTGATTCCTTCCGCTTCCTAGGCACTACCATCACCAGGGACCTCAAATGGGAGCTGACCATCAGCTCACTCATCAAAAAAGCCCAGCAGAGGATGTTCTTCCTGCGGCAGCTGAGGAAGCTCAAGCTACCCACCAAGATGTTAGTGCAGTTCTACACAGCCATCATCGAGCCCATCCTCACCACCTCCATAACCGTGTGGTACGCAGGAGCCACTGCCAGGGACAGACTAAGGCTGCAGCGCGTCGTGCGCACTGCTGAGAAGGTGATCGGCTGCAAGCTCCCATCTCTTCAGGATCTGTACATCTCCAGGACCCGGAGGCGTGCTGGCCGGATCATAGCCGATCCCTCACACCCTGGTCACGTACTGTTTGCCCCCCTCCCCTCTGGTAGAAGACTTTGGTCCATCCAGACTAAAACCTCCCGTCACATGAACAGCTTCTTCCCCTCTGCCATTAGACTGCTGAACACTAAGTGACTCTCGTGCACCATGTACAGCAGCTCAACCAGACTCATGTCAATCATCACTGTTTTCTTCCTGCATTACCGACTGCACTATATAGTTCTCCACAGTATCTGCTGCTGGCTAATATATATTTTAACTGTTGACCAGTATCACTTAATCTTATCCTACACTTTATTACATGTATAGTTTATTTCTCTTATCTTATCATGTTTAATGTTGCAGCATTGTACCGAGACAAATTCCTAGTTTGTGTACTACATGAACAATGGCAATAAACCTGATTCTGATTCTTCTGATTCTTTGTGTACATTCACCCAAGGGCCGATGCTGACTCCGCCTCCAGCACCGTCTTTGATGTGGTACAGTGGTTGCAGTCGATTTCCCCAGAGGCTCCAAATTTTATTCTTGGGGATTTTAACTATGTGTCTCTAAAGAAGACACTTAAAAACTTTTATCAGCATGTCTCCTGTCCAACCAGGCGAAAAAAGACACTGGACCTGTGCTATGGATCCATAGAGAGGGCCTATAAATCTCTTCCCCTTCCTCCTTTAGGATCCTCAGATCACAACTGTGTACATTTGCTGCCCACATATAAAACTGCTCTCAGAAGAGACAAGGCGAAGACCAGAGACATAAACGTGTGGACAGAGGATTCTGTGCACTGCCTCCAGGAATGCTTTAACTGTACGGACTGGGAGGTGTTCACACTGTCTTGTGGAGATGATTTGGACTCTTTAGTGGACGTGACATGCTCATACATGGCTTTCTGCAAAGACATGATCATTCCACGTAAACGTGTCAAAATATGTCCTAACAACAAGCCATGGGTTACAAAATCAGTTAAATCCTGCTTACAGAGGAAAGCACTTGCCTTTAAACAGGGGTCTGTTTCTGAGCTACAGGCTGCCACAAAAGAGCTGAAGGCCGAAATTTTAAGAGCAAAACAGAATTATAAATCAAAGTTGGAAAGCAAGATGGTAACAAAGAAACTTGGTTCAGCCTGGGCCAGTATGAAAACTATTGCAAGCCTTCAGAGCACAGAACGCAGTAATCGTGCATTTTTAGATGGTTTTAATTCAGACACAGAGCTGGCTAATGCTGTTAATTGTTTTTATGGTCATTTTGACTCCTTTGATTTTAGCACAGAAACCCAAGATTTGAAACAGAAACTCAAAGACAATCAGCACTTTAATATTGAGTTGCAGGATGTTAAAAGGGCGTTCTGTGCTGTAAAAGTGAACAAAAGTCAGGGCCCTGATAATATATGTGGACACTTGGTAAAGTCTTGTGCACATGAACTGAGTCCTGTATTTCACTACATTTTCAGTAAGTCCTTACAGACACAACATGTGCCTAAGATCTGGAAAGATGCTGTGGTTGTCCCCATTCCAAAATCCAGCTGTCCTAAAACGGTAAATGACTTTAGATCAGTTGCTTTGACTTCAATTTTAATGAAAATTTTTGAAAAACTGGTTGGATTTGAGGTCCTAAAGCAGACTGAGCATGCATTGGATCCTTTGCAGTTTGCCTACAGGCCTCACAGAGGAGTGGAGGATGCCACTGCCACTCTGTTTAACATGCTTTTTGAACATCTGGATTTTAATGGGACACATGCCAGGCTTTTATTTGTGGACTTTTCTTCCGCCTTTAATACAATCCAACCTCATATTTTAGTTGAAAGGCTCCTGCAACAATTTGATTTGAGTAATAATCTGGTGGGTTGGATTCTGGATTTTTTAACCAACAAGGCACAGACAGTAAGGGTCAATGGTACATTGTCTGACCAAAAGTGTTCTTCTACTGGCTCTCCGCAGGGGTGTGTGTTGTCACCACTACTCTTCATCCTGTACACAAACATGTGTCGGAGCAGACATGACAACAGACACATTATAAAGTATGCTGATGATTCAGTTATTGTCAGCCTCCTCCAGGATGGTGAGAGTGGCCACGGCCCAGTAGTTGATGATTTTGTTCACTGGTGTGAGGATTCCTACCTGCAGCTGAATACGACAAAAACTAAAGATATGATTATTGACTTTAGGAGGAAAACTCCCAGGCACAAAGTCACTGTACTAAGAGGCCAGACCACTAAATATGTACAATCCTACAAATATCTTGGGACAATTATTAATAGTAATTTAAACTTTGAAGAGAACTGTGAAAGGGTGTGCAAAAAGGGTCAGCAACATTTGCATTGTTTAAGGAAACTTGCACGCTTCCAAATTGACAGAACCATAATGACAATGTTTTATAGGGCTTTTATTGAATCTGTTTTATCCTTTTCTTTAGTGTCATGGTTTGGTCAGATAAAACTAAAACAGAGGAGATCCTTGGATCAGGTAGTTAGATGGTCCAGTCGTTTGCTTGGTGAGTCACAGCTGAGCCTGACATCCCTGTAAACCAGACAGGTACAGAGGATGGCTACCTCCATTTTAAATGATGACTCCCACCCTTTGCACTGCCACTTTCAGCTTCTTCCCTCAAGACGGAGGTTTGCTGTCCCAAAAAGTAAAACCCAGCGCTACAAAAACAGCTTTGTTCCTGCTTCTGTTAAAGAGTTGAACAAGATCTAATAATACATTACACATAATTTAGTTAACTATTTATTAATTTTATTTTATACTTACTTGTTTTTGTAGGTTTTTTTTTTATTTGGGTTCTAAATCTTTTATTGGGTTTTAGACTTTTTAACCTCTTTGACTAGTCTTTAACTTTTTAATATGACCCTTCTCTCTTATTTCCTTTTTTTTCCTCTTATCTCTTTGTCTTATGTCCTGATTGGTGGAGCCGTGAGTACTTTTATCATGTTTATAGTCAGCTACATGTGTGCCTGTGTTTGTGTTCATGTTAAATGCAACTGTGATTTGTAAATATGGATCCTTTCCTCACTCTCTATGAAATATTTTTTTTTTTGCTGGTCATTAACATTTGTTTGTTCTCTCCCATAGATTGAGTCCCCATCGTGCTGTTTGCTCTCTACATGTCTGTTCTTTTCTTCTTCTCTATCCCCTCACCCCCCAGCCAGTCGCAGCAGATGACTGCCCCTCCCTGAGCCTGGTTCTGCTGGAGGTTTCTTCCTGTTAAAAGGGAGTTTTTCCTCTCCACCGTCGCCAAGTGCTTGCTCACAGGGGATCGCCTGATTGCTGGGGTCTTTCTGCAACTGTGGGGGTTCCCCCTACAGTTGATAGTGCTATGAGATGACTGTTGTTGTGAAATGGTGCTATATAAATAAAGTTGAATTGAATTGAATTGAATGTCACCTGACTGCAAAACAAATCTACCTACGGGTACAAATAAAGTAACCTGAACCTCGTCTGATCACTGCAAACGGGCCAATTTGTGCCAGTAAAAGTGAACAATGTTCAGACTATGACCAGCAATAATTAAGGCTCAATATTTGGCTTTTCCATCCCAAATCAGGGGCACAACTGGAGTCAAAAGGAGGCGGAGGAAGAACAGCAAGTCACTAGTTAAAAGAATGAAAATGGTTACAATCAGCGACCTACAACAGGAAGCTGTAAAAGATTCCAAAAATGGCTGACCTCCAGAAAACTGAACTGCCAAACACTCCAACCAGACACAGCGGCCAGCAAACCACCACCGCACTGCAAGCACCAGTGTGGCCGTGAAAAGGCGCTTTGTGTATTAAAGCAGAATCAATGGGTGACTTCCATGGATGAGATGAGGCACAGCGCACCAGCGGCCACAGCAAATATCATTTTTTTAGGGCCAAACTGACTTCTGCTTGTTCACAAACAGGCAGAATCTGGCTTGTGATTGATTCCAAATGTCAAGTAGTAGTGGGGGTTTGATGAGGATGATGATGATGATGATGATGATTTGGAGACTGGATGGAATTCAGTAGAGAAGAGGACATTTTGAAAGGGCAAGAGTGAAGGAAATTTGAAGCAGACTGGCCAGCGGGAGCTGTCAGGTGAGGAGGAAAGAGGCGAGGTGAGGAGGAAAACCGTGGCAGAACAATTTCAAATGATCTTGAGGTTTAAACCAGGGCATGAAGTTGGATCTTTGCGCCCGCTAGTTCTAACTAATGGATTAAGAAGTGCAATTGGAGACCTAGAAATGTCCAGAGAAAAAGTGTTTATTGGATCCATCAGTTTTCCTATTAGGGGTTTGATCCCTCCTCCTCTCAGGTGTTTTAAATGCTAGAGATATGGACATACTGCTAATGTGTGCAAAGGAAAACAGAGGTGTGGAAGATGTGGTGGAGAGTACATGTATGGAGAATGTGGAAGTGACAGCATAATTAAATGCTGTAACTGTGGAGGGAATCACACAGCAGCATATGGAGGGTGGAGAGTGAGACAGCAGGCAGTAGAAATTCAGCATGGAAGAGTGGAGAGGAAGCTGACATACGCAAAAGCAGCAAAGGTTGTGAATCAACAGGAAAAGGTAGAAAGCATGGCCAAAAACAAAGAAGCAAAATCACAAAATTGTCAGACTAATATCACAACAGATCAGCTTGTTCTGTTTCTAGCCGATGTCATCAACTGCTCAGAGCAGGCTAAGACTAAAACTGAGAAGATAAAGATCATTGTGAAAGTGGCAGCGAAATTCTTTAATCCCAAAGATCTATCCTGGGAGAAGATTCATGCAGAACCGAGTCAAGGAGAGGGAGCTTTAGAGGGGAGCCCACATGTTAATTCATGACAATCATCCTCCAACGGAACGCAAGGAGTCTGACTGCAAATGGGCAGGAATTCAAAGGATTTATTCAGAGTCATCCATCGATCTTCCTTTGATTTCACAAAGCCTAGCTGGAAGATGCAGTTGGAGGGTATCAAGGGAAAGTCCTACAGGAAGTGATCACTACCCAATAGTAGTTGATGTTGGAGTCGGAAATGATATTGATCAGGAAGAAAGAAAAGAGAGATGGGCTTTTGATAAAGCAGATTGGGGAAAATTTACAATTTTAAGTGAGAGGGAATTGAAAGAACTAAATTTAAATCAGACAGTTGAAGAGATGAATGTAGGAATAACAACCACTATCACTAAAGCACCAAAGGAAGCCATCCCAAGAAGAAGGAGGGGAAAAGGGGAAAAAATTAGTTTCTTGGTGGACTCCAGAATGTTCTGAAGCGATTAAGAGATGGAATAAAGCTTTTAAAGTATTAAAAATGTATTGAATTTGAATAAGCTGATTGATTATAAAGGGGAGCAGGCTAAATCCCCACCATGTAGTGTGTAGTGTGGCACCTGTCTTCATTTCTATGACCGTACACTCTGCTCACAGCTGCTGGAACTGCTGGAAGCTACAGTGGAGGCATTCTGCAAATCTGACCATTTCCAAACTTTACTCAGTGACACCTTCACAAATTTCCATGTTCTTGTGTCTGAAATCCTATTAACTGCCACAGCTGAAAGTCCCACATCATGACTGCCATTTTCCTTCACAGGAGCATTGACAACCCATCCCAATACTGTCCTTACAGCATATGGGCCATCTCCACAGCTGTTGACAACTTCCCAGGGTTCCAATAACTTGGGAGCATTGGTACCTATCAACAAGTCAACATTAGCATTGATATTAGAGATGTGAATCTTTGACAAGTAAGGCCATTTTCATATTTTCATTTCATTTCATATCTGCTGCTGTAGCAATGCAGTCTGAAGTAACTGGCATTTGCTTTTGTGTGAGGACCTCTGGCAAAGGATATAATTCATTATTTTCAATTCCTGAGCCCTCCAGCCCAGTCAATGAATATGAAGGAACAATCTTTTCCTTACCCATAGTTTTCAAGAGAAAACTTGAAAACTTTTGTCAGATTCAAGTTATTTCTGTGACCATTGTGGGTTTTTCATTCATTAACAGAGGGGTACCAACAATTTTGTCCACGTATGTACACATAAATATATAAATATATGTATATACACAGTGCAGAGCATTGTAGCTAGATGGAATAAACAGCATCACCGTCTATTTAGTTACCCCACATAGTATGAATATGTACCCATACATATTGTCACCCTCCGTAGCGATTGATGTTGTCCTAGTTGTATACTGGAGGGGACCATTTTGTGTAAATCTGTTGCATCTTTTGCATTCAATACTATTAGGTCGTCACATTTTTTTTGCCATCTCTGCGAGCAGCCCTGCTTAGGTTATAAAGTTTGACAGCCGTAGGTAGGACGGACCTGCGAAACCTCTCAGTTGTGCACCTAGGATGATGTAACCTACTGCTAAATGAGCTCCTCAGTGTGTTCAGTATGTCCTGCATAGGATGGGACTCGGACTCCTGCAGAGATTACAGTTTAGCCACCATCCTTCTCTCTCCTATCTCCTCCACTGGGTCAAGGCGCTGCCCCAGGACAGAGCTAGCTTTCTTGATCAGTTTGTTCAGTCTCTTCCTGCTGGCTGCTGTGATGCTACTGCCCCAAGAGATCACTCCAAAAGTGATGGCTGATGCCACCACCGAATTGTAGGTCTTCAGGAGCGCCCCTTGTACACCAAAAGACCTGAGCCTGCACTGTACCTTCTTGCTGACATCTCCGTGCAGATAGCAGGGTAGCACTCCTTAAGAAGGCAGCCTAATTGCAGCAGGTGTACGCACAGCTGTGGAGACAATTAGGGCAAAGGGCAAACAGAGCGGATCACCACACTGACTTTGATTTTATACAAGAAACACATGCATCAGCGTCAGACTGTGGCTTCTGGAAAAATCAGTGGGGAAACAACATTTGGATGTCATATGGTAGCAATAAATCAGCAGGTGCTGCCATTCTTGAAGGGAACTTTAAGGTTAAAATCTTGAAGAGTAAATCTGATGTCTTGGGCAGATGGTTAATTTTAGTTGTGGAAGCAAAAGACAATTTTCATTTTGGGGAATATACAGTATATGTAGCTACCAACCCATCAGGAAACAAAATTATTTTCCGAGAGTTTGAAGAGGAAATCTTTAATTTTGGAAAAGCTTTTATAAATGCAAAATTAATTTTAGGAGGAGACTGGAATTCCATTAAAGACCCATTATTGGATTCCATTCCTCCAAGACCTTTAAGAGGAAATTATAATGCAGAGTTAAATAATTTGTGCTTAAGTTTAAATTGCTTCGACATATGGAGACACAGAAACCCTGATAAAATGTTTTTTACTTGGTGTAATAAAGACATGAGTAAACAATCTAGAATAGATTTCTGGCTTATATCTAAGGAGTTAGAGCAGGGGTGTCAAACTCATTCCATGGAGGGCCAAGACCCTGCAGGTTTTACCTCCACCCAGTGTCTTCAACAGGTGATTCACCAAATTTCTTCCAACTGATTGCTGATCAGTGAAAACACCTGCTGAAGACACTGGGTGGAAGGAAAACATGCAGGGTCTTGGCCCTCCATGGAATGAGTTTGACACCCCTGAGTTAGAGCATCAAGTAACCGAAGTTTATATCAGTCCTGCTGTTCTTTCAGATCATAAACTTATATATATATAATTCAGTCAGTCTTAATGGAATTGGGAATTCATGAAATGCAGCATCAGAAAATTAGCTATCCAAAAAGGAAAAGAAATGGCCAAAATCAAACATATTAAAGAAGAAAATATAATTAAAGAAATAATTGCAAGATATGAAAAAGAATCTCCCTCGGAATTGTTGTTTCATTCATTCATTCAACACTCCGAGGGAGTCTGGAGACATGGAGTCTGAATGGGCCATGTTCTCCACCTCTGTTGTTGAAGCGGCGGCCCAGAGCTGCGGCCGCAAGGTGGTCGGTGCATTTCATGGTGGCAAACCCCGAACCAAGTGGTGGACACCAGTGGTGAGGGGGGCCATTAAGCTCAAGAAGGAGTCCTATCAAGCTTGGTTGGCTTGTGAGACTCCCGAAGCAGCTGAGGTGTACCGGCAGGCCAAGCGGAGTGCAGCTCGGGTGGTTGCTGAAGCAAAAACCCGGGTATGGGAGGAGTTCGGTGAGGCCATGGAACAAGACTTTCGGTCGGCTTCAAAGAGATTCTGGCAAACTGTTCGGCGGCTCAGGAGGGGAAAGCAGCTCCCCGTCCACACTGTGTATGGTGTGGATGGGACACTGTTGACTTCAACTGGGGATATCGTCAGGCGGTGGAAGGAATACTTCGAGGATCTCCTCAATCCCACTGATACGCCTTCCACAGAGGAAGCAGGGTTTGGGGACGAGGGGGATGACTCGCCTATCACAGGGGCTGAGGTCGCCAAGGTGGTTAAAAATCTCCTTGGTGGCCGGGCCCCGGGGGTGGACGAGATTCGCCCCGAGTACCTCAAGGCCCTGGATGTTGTTGGGTTGTCATGGTTGACACGCCTCTGCAACATTGCGTGGAGGTCGGGGGCAGTGCCTTTGGCATGGCAAACCGGGGTGGTGATTCCTCTCTTCAAAAAAGGGGACCGGAGGGTGTGCTCCAACTTTAGAGGGATTACACTCCTCAGCCTCCCTGGGAAGGTCTATGCCAAGGTACTGGAGAGGAGAGTCCGGCCGTTGGTCGAACCTCGGATTCAGGAGGAGCAATGTGGTTTTCGTCCTGGCCATGGCACATCGGACCAGCTCTTTACCCTCTCGAGAATTCTTGAGGGTTCGTGGGAGTTTGCCCAACCAGTTTACATGTGTTTTGTGGACTTGGAGAAGGCATTTGACCGCGTCCCTCGTGGATTTTTGTGGGGGGTGCGTCGGGAGTATGGGGTATCGGGCTTGTTGTTACGAGCTATTCGGTCTCTGTACGACCGTTGTGAGAGTTTGGTTCGTATTGCCAACACTCGGTCGGAGTCATTCCCAGTGAGAGTTGGACTCCGCCAGGGCTGCCCTTTGTCACCGATCCTGTTCATAATTTTTATGGACAGGATTTCTAGGCGGAGCCAGGGAATGGAGGGTGTCATGCTTGGTGACCACAGGATCTCATCTCTGTTGTTTGCAGATGATGTTGTCCTGTTGGCTTCATCCAGCAATGACCTACAGCTCTTGCTGGGACGATTTGCCGCTGAGTGTGAAGCGGCTGGGATGAGAATCAGCACCTCCAAGTCCGAGTCCATGGTCCTCAGCCGGAAAAAGGTGGATTGTCCTCTCCGGGTTGGGGACAGGCTCCTGCCCCAAGTGGAGGAGTTTAAGTATCTTGGGGTCTTGTTCACGAGTGAGGAGAAAATGGAGCGAGAGATCGACAGACGGATTGGAGCAGCATCTGCAGTGATGCGGACGTTGTACCGGTCTGTTGTGGTGAAGAGGGAGCTTAGTTCTAAGGCAAAGCTGTCGATTTACCAGTCAATCTACGTTCCTACTCTCACCTATGGTCACGAGCTTTGGGTAATGACCGAAAGAACGAGATCGCGGATACAAGCGGCTGAAATGAGCTTTCTCCGTAGGATTGCTGGACTCACCCTCAGAGATAGGGTGAGGAGCTCAGTCATCCGGGAGAGGCTCAGAGTAGAACCGCTGCTCCTCCACATTGAAAGGAGTCAGTTGAGGTGGTATGGGCATCTGATTAGGATGCCTCCTGGACGCCTCCCACTTGAGGTGTTTCAGGCACGTCCCACTGGGAGGAGACCCCGGGGCAGACCCAGGACTCGGTGGAGAGACTATGTCTCCCAGCTGGTCTGGGAACGCCTTGGTATCACCTCTGAAGAGCTGGAGCAGGTGGCTGGGGAGAGGGAAGTCTGGGCTTCTCTGCTTGAACTGCTGCCTCCGCGACCCGGACCTCCGGAAAAGCGGTAGAAGATGGATGGATGGAAAAAGAATCTTTAAGTGAACAAGATAAGGAAAGGATCACTAAATTACATTTAGAACTAGAAAAGCACTCATAGAGCGCATACCTCCACCAAGGTTCCTTCCATTTCTCATGGATCACCTCCAAAATGTAATGGGTTTGTGTGTAGGCCTATAGCCACTTGTGGTGAAAATTGCATCAAAGTCTGTCCATCAGTTTTGGAGTATTGTTCCTAACACACTGTGAGAAGATAAGAGCCGTGGCTGAGGTATGCATTCTCAGATCATCACCAAAGTATAATGGGTTCCTCTCTAGCGCAAGAACCACCTCTGGTGAAAATTTCATCCAAATCCATCCAGTAGTTTTTGTGTAATCCCGCTGCACAAATACAAACAAAGGCCTTGGTGGAGCTATGCACTCTCAGATCACCCCCAAAATCTAATCATCTGTTCCCTGTGCCATTACACACCTTTCCTGAAAATTTCATCAAAATCCGTTAATAACTTTTGGAGTATTGTTGCTAACACACTGTGAGAAGATAAGAGCCTTGGCTGAAGTATGCATTCTCAGTTCATCAACAAAATATAATGGGTTCCTCTCTAGCCCAAGAATCACCTCTGGTGAAAATTTCATCCAAATCCATCCAGTAGTTTTTGTGTAATCCTGCTGCACAAATACAAACAAAGTCCTTGGTGGAGGTATGCACTCTCAGATCATCACCAAAATCTAATCATCTGTTCCCCGTGCCATTACACACCTTTCCTGAAAATTTCGTCAAAATCTGTTCATAAGTTTTTGAGTTATGTTGGTAACAGACAGACCCCAGTAAAAACAGTACCTCCTAGGCCAGGCATGTCAAACATACGGCCCGTGGGCCGGACCCGGCCCGTTGGATGATTTAATCCGGCCCGGCATAAATTTCTGAATATGTCAAAAAAAGAAGCGAGTCTCTAGCTCATTTCTATCAAAAGTTGTGATTTTTTAAAATAAATACAAACCAAATGCTCCCTCCGGCCGCTAGAGGGCAGTAAATGTGTAAAAGCGCTCACGTCTAGCATGCGGCACTGACACGAGTTAGTCACGGGAAATAAACATTCGCAACGTGATGTGTCCAAGTAAAAATAAACCGGCAATCTTGCTTCACCATTCACCACTACTAAACAAATTATCGGTCAACACACCCTTCCCAAAATGGCGCTGTCAAAAAATCATCAGAGCGCGCGGTCTAAATCACCGTCAGTTTGACACATTTCTCAGTGATAATGACATTCATCCTGGCCTTCCATACCACACTGATGTGCGGTGGTTAAGCAGAGGTGCAGTACTCAAGCGCTTCTTTGAGCTACGAGGGGAAATTGGACAGTTCATGGAGAAGAAGGGACGCCCAGTAAAGGAACTTAAATGCAAGGAATGGGTGCAGGATCTTGCGTTTATGGTTGATATTACACAACACTTGAATACACTTAACACTACATTGCAGGGCCGTAACAGAGTTGTCACTCAATATTACGACAGCATAAGTGCGTTCAAGATGAAACTGTCACTGTGGGAGTCGCAGCTATCCAACGGTGACACCGCGCTTTTCTCTTGTCTCACAGCTGTGCGTCCGAAGGCACCGGACCGTCCCGATAATGATTTGGATAAATATAAAGACAACATAACAGATTTGCTGCGAGAGTTTGAGCAGAGGTTTCAGGTATTCAGTGAACTTGAGAACAAATTTGGCTTTTTCCGCTCGCCATTTACAGTGAAGCCTTCTGATATGCCAGCTGACATTCAACTCGAGCTTATTGACTTGCAGTGCGATTCCGCTATGAAGGATAAATTTGGGTCCGTGGGATTGGATACGTTTTATCAATATCTCGTGCCAGGTTACCCCAGATTAACAGCCATGGCTGCAAAGGTTCTATCCATGTTTGGGACTACTTATCTTTGTGAACAGGTGTTCTCCGTAATGAACAACAATGAAACAAAGCAGCGCTCAAGGTTAACAAATAAACACTTGAATGACATTGTTAAATGTGCTGCTACTCAGGATTTCACACCTAATATCGATGCACTTGTGAAGGCAAAAAGATGCCAAGTTTCAGGAGCCAGCAGCAGCAAGTAGACTGCAGGAGTGCAGTGAGAGAGAGAAAAAAGGTGTGATGACACGAAATTTGTTTGCACTCATGAATACAGATCATTAAAAAGAAGATTAATCTGGTTTCATATTAAAGACAATTAATATTGTGCAGTATATTCTCAGCTTCAGTAGGCCCAGCCTAGTAGTTTGATCTGATGTAGTCTAATCTTATTGCCCATGCACTGCTATAACTTTTTATTTTATTTATTTATTTAATTTATTTTATTTTGTATTTCTTTTTTTATTTATTTCAAAGCAGTATGACAGTTAAGGCGAAAATATTTTTTTCATAGCTCCCACTTGAGTTTGTTTAGTGTGGTGAGTTGGTTCAGGTGTAAAACTGCATTCACTCAACTGTTAAAATAAACCAGTTGTTAACACATTCACCGCCAAATATGAAAATCGTTTTTTTCCCATTGTTTGTGAATAAATGTGTTGTGCTTAGAAAAGATCCCTTGTCATCCGTGATTATAATATGTAGGGTAGGCTACAAATGTAGGCTGAATGATAAAGCATAGTACTGAAAAACAAAGCTAAATATTTGGAGTTGACATTCTTTTACTGATCCGACCCACCTGAGAACAGAAAGTCTGGATCCGGCCCCAGAGCCAAACTGAGTTTGACATGCCTGGTCTAGGCGGAGGTAATTAGACCAAATTTATGAGCATCAGGCAAAAGGGGCTTTTGTAAGATCTTGGAATAAATGGTTAGAAGAAGGAGAAAAAAAAATCAAAATATTTTTTTAATATGGAAAAAAGAAATGCCGAATATTCTTCCATAGCTAAACTTAACATTAATGGAAAAATCTCTGAAGATACAAATGAAATTTCTTGCTTTGTTTCAACATTTTTTGAAAAATTATACACTAAAAGAATTCGTAGTAGTGAGGCATCCTTTTCTTGCTCTATAAAGGAAAATGAGAAAACAATTAACATAGAATCAAAGAAAATTTGCGACCAAATCATAACATTTCAAGAAATAAAAAGTTGTATATTGAAGCTAAAAGACAGTAAATCCCCTGGTAACGATGGTTTAACAGGTGAATTTTATAAAACATTCCAAGATGATCCGTCAGAATTTATGCTGTGAGTCTTTAAGGGAAGCAACTGAAAATGGGAAGATGCCTCCATCGATGTCTCAAGGCCTTAGTTCGTTAATACCAAAGCCAGATAAGGACTTACTGTTAATTGAAAATTGGAGACCAATAACATTAATTACCTCCACCAGGAGGTTATGTTTTTGCCGGGGTTTGTCTGTCTGTCTGTTGGTTAGCAAGATAACTCAAAAAGTTTTGGACGGATTTCGATGAAACTTTCAGGCGTTGTTGGAAATGGTACAAGGAAGAACTGATTAAATTTTGGGGATGATCTGGTGGCCACCATAACGGAAAATGCCATTTTCGTGAATAACTACTGAACCACTAATCCTATCATTGTCAATCCAATTGCTAGTCATATGTTTTCATGGTCAAGGAATCTGAAAATGTACACACAAACACTGTATGGGGGGAACTGTGGCCGCCATTACGGAAAATGCCATTTTCGTGAATAACCACTGAACCACTAATCCTATCATTGTCAATCCATTTGATAGTCATATGTTTTCTTGGTCAAGGAATCTGAAAATGTACACACAAACACTGTATGGGGGGAACTGTGGCCGCCATTACGGAAAATACCATTTTCGTGAATAACTACTGAACCACTAACCCTATCATTGTCAATCCAATTGCTAGTCATATGTTTTCGTGGTCAAGGAATCTGAAAATGTACACACAAACACTGTATGGGGGGGGAACTGTGGCGCTTGGCGAAGGTCTGCGCTCTCCGAGTGCTTTTCTAGTTAATAATGATTCCAAATTGTTAGCACTTATATTCGCCGAAAGGCTAAAATTATGTCTTAGCAAAGTTATTGATGACCGTCAGTCTGGTTTCATGAGAGGAAGGCACATATGTGATAATATTCACTTAACATTGTACCTCATTGATTACAGTGATTTTATTGAAGATAACAGTTCCATACAACTTGTGGATTACTATAAGGCCTTTGATACAGTAGAACATAGTTTTTATTTGATACTTTAGATTTCTTTGGCTTTGGGAATTATTTTAAACGTGCAATCCAAACTTTATATGAAGGCTGTAAAAGTTCTGTCCCAGTATTGAATGGCACCACACCTAGATTTAGTATCAGTCGAGGAATTAAACAAGGGGATCCAGCTGCTGCTTTTTGATTTTTACTGCTCATGCAAATAATGTCCCTCCATATTAAAAAAGATAATTTCAAAGGTATTCAAATAGCTGGAAAAGAACTGAAATGCTGGCAGCTGATGCCACAATCTTCCTGCAAAATGAAAAAGAAACTAAGAAAGCTGTTGACTGTCTCTATGCCTTTTCTTTGGTATCAGGTCTGAGTTTAAACATTAAAAAATGTGAACTTTTTTCCTTTAAAGGACAGGCCAAATGATTTGCTTGAAATCTGTAACATTCCAGTCAAAGATATTGTGTCTTACCTTGGCATCAATGCCAAGGGTTAAGATCAATTTCAATCCACTTATTGAAAAGATTAAAAAAGAAATGTGACTCCTGGTTACTGAGAGACTTGTCATTAAGTGGATGGGTATTATTATCAAAAGGTGAAGGCTTATCAAGACAAGTTTCCACTGCTATGACTCTGGATGTTCCACAAATGATAGTCAAAGAAATTGATGAAAGGCTTTTTGATTTTATTTGGAGGAACAAACCCCATTATTTAAAGAAGAGCATTCTATGGAACTCTGATAAGCAAGGTGCTTTAAATGTTTTAGATTTTAAACCTTCTAACACTACATTTAAGATCAGTTGGATGAAGAATTATATCAAAGAGAAAAATAAATTATATTATCCCAGAACTTATTTTTGGAAAAGCAGGTTGGTATCAATCTTCTTCTGCATTGTAATTTTGATATAGATCAGATCCCTCTCAAGCTGTCTAGCTTCCATAAACAGGCTCTATTGTCATGGTTTATTGTTTTTAAACACAATTTTTCTCCACATAAATGTTTGATTTGGAACAACAAAGATATTAAATTTTAAAAAAAAACAAGTCATGATATATTGATAATTGGGTTAAAAATGACATTCTGTTGGCGAAACAATTATTTAATGAAAGTGGCTTTTTTTTTTTTTAAAGAGTTTTGGAATAAATTCAAAATTCCGGTCACACCTAAAGATGATACAGCTGTCACTGATTCAATTCCATCTGGCTTTTTAAAATTGTTCCAAAGAAAATACATGGTTTCTGTTAGGATAATTTTCAGCATAATTAATCCAAGTCAAAAACCAGGCAGAATATTTAAATGCAAGTAGATTTATTTACCCCATGGCCAGTTGGGGGAGAGATTACATGACTGTAGCCCTCAGTCCACACACACCGAACCTCTGAGTTAGGTCACACTTCAAACATTTAAAGCTGTTTTCTATCAATGGGAAGACAGAAGACAGAGATTAATGTCCTGCAAGATGTACAGCTATGTAATTGCTGACTCATGCATTCAATGGGTTAACTGCTTCTTCTATTAAGCAAAAAACATATTCTGTTTATGATAAAAGATATTGATTGTAAAAAAAAAAAAAAAAAATTATTTTGAATCTTTTTATTTTACTTGAAAAATTTATCATCCACAAATGTAAATGGACCAACACCCCCCACACATGCAACAATTTAAGATTCATATTGGACATTATTTAGAAACACTCCAAGGGCTAAATAATAGCAAAGCCATGAAAACACCGGACATTTGTAAAGATTTAGATACTACTCTGGAACAATTTTTGATACCCCTTACTGTTGTTTTGTTCTTTTTTCTACTGAAGGTTGTACTTGGTTAAATAAAGTCTGATAAAAATTGGTTGTTGGAGGAGGATGGCATGACGGTTCCTACAACTGGTTCAGCAGAAACACACCAGTTCCACTCCCACTCTCGTCTGTCACTCACCTTTTCCTTTGTTTTTTCCTGACTTTCTTTTTCACTCCACTAATGAAAGGTTCCTGTGAGGTTGGGGTTAGGCATTAAAGTCTGGCTTAGGTCAGCTTAGTTGCTCCATGCTCACACACAAGAAAAGTGGGGGGAAAAAAAAGCAGTCACACCTTTCTTAAAGCTGTAAATGCCACATATGCACTGCACCTCAAAAATCATTTTTACGTGCCTCTGTACGTTTCCTCTGACTGACAAAACGTGCAATTCAACGTTTTTTTGCTGAGACTGGGCTGAATTCATCTGTGCCTGACATGATGATCCTGGTGAGAACTGAGGGTGCGTGGCAGAAGCTTCTCTCTGCTCGTGACTTTACTTGGCATGACAGAATAGATGACATGAATATCAACGGGAGTTATGCTGAACTGGACATCAGCTGGCAGTTTCTTAAACTTCCATTTGTTTATACTGTATATAGCCTACTGCATGAATCTGTATCCATAAAATAGGAGCCCTTCTACCTGCAGTGGACATACAGATGTGTCAGCCCACAGTGACATTTTTTCTTTCATGTGGAGGTTAGACTCTGAACAGCTCCCCGTTCCTCTTGAAGCTAAATTTTCCTCATTGTCAATTTTCTTTGTTTTTTATCTATCCCTATTTGGTATTTACACTACTTTTTTTTTTTTTCCCTGTGCATAAAACAGTAATTCAGTTCCCTCTTCCATTTCCCTCTCCCAGTTCAGGATACACATTATAGGAGGAAAACAACAATGGTGTAGCACCTTGGGGGAGTCAGATTATTTAGCATCTCAGACAAGAGACAGTGGATAAGCATGGGAGAACAATGCTCAGGAGGTTCCTGGCGAGATAGCAGGAAGGAGTCAAGGACGTAGGGGGTTGAATGCAGTGTAATGCAAATGTCATGTTGTGTGTGGAGAAATGCCATGAAACTTGTGAGCAGTGATTTGGGGAAAAAGAAGAGTGTCTGCTGAAATGTGTCATTCTGTTCTGTGCTTGAAAGATGTGAAGTGTGTAATAAACCGTCTGCCGTGAATATGTCTCTTATTTTACACACTCCACACTGGTGACCCAAGACGTATTATGGAACACGAGGCAAGAACCCCGGAGACAGCCCGGACAGGAACCCCCAGCCATGCGTGTGCAGTTTCAGTCAAGCTACCGGACTTCTGGCAGCACAACCCGCACTCTTGGTTCCACCACACCAAGGCCCAGTTTGCCCTCCAGGGAGTAACGGCAGACGACACCAAGTTCTACCATGTGGTCGCAGCGCTGGACGCCCGCACAGCTCAGCAGGTAGCGAGCCTGCTCGATCAGCCACCAGCCCGCAACAAATATGAGGCGCTCAAGGCTGCGCTCATCCAGCGCTACACGCTCTCGGAATGTGAGAGAGCGGAGAGGCTCCTGGGGCGGACCGAATTAGGAGATGTTTCGGCCGTCGACCTGATGGAGAAGATGCTGGCGTTAATGGGCACGGACGACGGGCACTTTCAGTTTGCCCAACTTTTCCTCCGGAACCTTCCAACGGTGGCGAGAGCGGTTCTGGCCAATTCGCTGTTGCTGGCCGCGCGGGACTACCGTGCCCTAGCCCAGGAGGCAGACCGGATCATCCTCACCACCAGGGCGATCACAGTCAATGCGGCAGCGGCGGAGCCCAGCGAGACGACCAGAGGAGGCGAGGAGCCACTGACGGTAGCAGCAGCGGGGGCCAAGAGAGGCACACTCTGCTTCTACCACTGCCGCTTTAGAGAGATCGCATGCAGATGTGCACCACCTTGCCAATTCAAGCACTCGGGAAAACGCCAAGGCCGACGGTCGGTAGCAGCTGCGACCCTCGGTGAAGAGAACAAGCTGCACTACATGACTGACGCGCACTTGGGGAGGCGTTTCCTCGTGGACACCAGAGCCCAGAAGAGCTTCATCCTGCCGACCTACGCCGACTGGCTGGCAGGACCTAGCGGCCCCGTAATGTTGGCAGCAAACGGCTCGGAAACTAAGACCTTTGGTGAGAGGACACTGATCTTATCTCTACACGGCCGTACATACGAGTGGACTTTTGTCGTAGCAGCACTGAATTACCATATCCTGTTGGCTGATTTTCTGTGTGCACATGGTTTACTGGTTGATGTTGCTAACAGGCGCCTGGTTAATGCACTGTCCTTTGAATCTCTCCCCTGTATAGCTCGAGTGACCCAGCCAACAGCACAAGCCAACGTCACAGCTACAGGCGGTAAGTTCCACACACTGCTCACTCAGTTCCCAGCACTCACGGTCCCGACGTTTTCGGCGGCCATCGCTAAACACGGGGTAGAGCACTTTATCACCACCACCGAGCCGCCCGTTTTTGCAAGACCTCGGTGCTTGGACGCAGCTAAACTGGCCATAGCGCGCGAGGAGTTCGCCAACCTGGAAAGGTTGGGCATCATCAGGCGTTCGAACAGCCCATGGGCATCCCTGCTACACTTGGTCCCTAAGGCTGAGGGATCGTGGCGACCGTGCGGTGATTTCCGTAGGTTGAACAACGCCACAGCGCACAACCGCTACCCAATTCCCCACATACAGGATTTTTCCGTTCACCTCGCCGGAGCGCGCATTTTTTCCAAAATAGACCTGGTCCGCGGTTACCACCAAGTCCCAGTGCGCGCGGAGGACGTACCCAAAACAGCGGTAATAACTCCGTTCGGTTTATTCGAGTTCCTGCGCATGCCATTCGGGTTAAAAGGAGCGGCACAGACATTCCAGCGCATGATGGATGCAGTGCTGCGCGATCTCCCGTTCGTGTTCGTCTACCTGGACGATATCCTGGTAGCCAGTGCGTCTGAAGACGAACACGAAACCCACCTCACGACGGTTTTCCGGAGGTTGGAGGAGCATGGGTTAATAATCAACCTGGCGAAATGCCAGTTCAGCGTGATGGACATTGATTTTTTGGGGCACCGCGTCTCTCCGGAAGGAGCGATCCCACTGCCCGACAAAGTGCGCGGCGTGGCGGATTTTCACCAGCCTCAGATGGTCAGGGCGCTGCAGGAATTTTTGGGGATGGTGAACTTTTATAACCGTTTCCTTCCCCGCGCGGCGCAGCTCATGCAACCATTGTATGCTGCGCTCAAGAGACAGAAACCCGCGGATAGGGTCGAATGGACCCCGGAGCGAGAGCGGGTGTTCTTGGAGGTTAAAGCAGCCCTGGCAAACGCCGCACTGCTGGCGCATCCGGACCCGGCGGCCCGGAATGCGCTCACTACCGACGCTTCAGACGTGGCCATAGGGGCTGTCGTGGAGCATCGCGTCGCCGGGGCTTGGCAGCCACTCGCTTTTTTCAGCAGAACTTTGCGCGACAGCGAACGTAAATACAGCACGTTTGACAGGGAGTTACTGGCTCTCCACCTGGCCATACGCCGCTTCCAGTTCTGGCTGGAACGGTGCAGCTTCACCGCATTCGTGGACCACAAGCCGCTAACATTCGCGATGGCCAAGGTTTCAGAACCGTGGTCAGGCCGGCAGCAGAGACAGCTGGCCGCGATCTCAGAGTTTACTACCGATGTTCAGCATGTGTCAGGTAAACTGAATGTGGTGGTGGACTGCCTCTCGCGCGCCGTGGTGGTCCCGGTCAGCGTGGGGATAGATTACGCAGCCATGGCCGCGGAGCAGATTAGCAATGCAGACGTGCGCGTGCTCCAGTCTGCAAACAGGGTTAAGGCTGGAGAGCAGGGTGCTGCAAGATGGCGGCCCCCCCAATCTGCGATGTCTCCACGGGACGCCTGCGTCCGGTGGCCCCGGTCGCGTGGCGCCGCCGCGTGTTTGAGTCGGTTCACACTCTGGCGCACCCAGGAGTGCGCGCGTCGGTCAAAATGGTGGGAGAGAAGTTTGTGTGGCTGAGCCTACGCAAACAAGTAAAAGAGTGGGCTGCAGCCTGCGTGGCGTGCCAACGAGCCAAGGTACACAGACACACGAAGGCTCCCTTGGAGCCATTTCGGGTACCGGCTAAGAGGTTCGACCATGTTCACGTGGACCTCGTTGGCCCCCTCCCGCCATCACTGGGGTGCATGCACCTCCTGACAGTGGTGGACCGCAGAACGCGCTGGCCAGAAGCGGTCCCGCTGGCGGCAACCACGTCCGCGGATGTAGCACGCGCTTTTTTAACAGCATGGGTGGCGCGTTTTGGAGTCCCGTCGGACATTACGTCCGACAGGGGCCCTCAATTTGTTTCCGAACTCTGGTCCGCGATGGCCCGCAGCCTGGGTGTTTCAATTCACCGCATAACCGCATACAACCCACAGGCCAATGGTTTATGCGAGCGTTTTCATAGATCACTGAAAGCAGCACTCAGGGCTTCACTGACGGACGCAAATTGGGTAGGCAGGCTGCCGTGGGTTTTATTGGGGTTGCGCTCCACGCCAAAAGAGGATTTGGAAGCTTCCCCCGCAGAGCTGGTTTTTGCGCAGCCCCTACAGCTGCTCGGGGAATTTCTACCAGACAATCCCACGCCAGACAGCTGCCCGTCTCAGCTTTTGCAGCGTAGCGCAAACACAGGCACGCTGCCGGGCCCTGCCCACCACTGTTTTCCGCGTGTTTTCGTGCCTAAAACTTTGAAGAGCGCGGAGTTCGTGTTCGTCAGACACAATGCCCACCGCCCTCCATTGCGCCCACCCTATGATGGACCGTTCAGTGTTGGAAGCAGGGGATAAGCATTTTTTGCTAGACTTGGGGGGGGGGGGGTAGGCGGGAGAAAATTGGCATAGACAGACTCAAACCTGCTTTCGTTGTGGCGGACGAGCAAGTACTGTTGGCTAGGGCCCCTCGGCGTGGAAGACCCCCACGGAGAGCTCCCCAGGGAAACGATTCACCAGAGCAGCCACACGGACAGACCGAAGTGCCCCCCCCCTCGCCACAGCCCACCCGCAGTCAGACACACTCCCAGCAGCCCCCCACTGGCACAGCAGCGCCGCGGAGGCGGTAAACCCCAGTTACAGCAGATACGGGAGGAGACGGAAGCCCAAACGGCGCGTGGACCGATGTTCTATTGTTCTATCTAAGATGCGGGGGGGGGGGCAGTGTAGCACCTTGGGTGAGTCAGATTATTTAGCATCTCACACAAGAGATAGTGGATAAGCATGGGAGAACAATGCTCAGGAGGTTCCTGGCGAGATAGCAGGAAGGAGTCAAGGACGTAGGGGGTTGAATGCAGTGTAATGCAAATGTCATGTTGTGTGTGGAGAAATGCCATGAAACTTGTGAGAAGTCCATCCATCCATCCATCCATCCATCTTCTACCGCTTTTCCGGAGGTCCGGGTCGCGGAGGCAGCAGTTCAAGCAGAGAAGCCCAGACTTCCCTCTCCCCAGCCACCTGCTCCAGCTCTCCAGGGAGGATACCAAGGCGTTCCCAGACCAGTTGGGAGACATAGTCTCTCCACCGAGTCCTGGGTCTGCCCTGGGGTCTCCTCCCACTGGGACGTGCCTGAAACACCTCAAGTGGGAGGCGTCCAGGAGGCATCCTAATCAGATGCCCATACCACCTCAACTGACTCCTTTCAATGTGGAGGAGCAGCGGTTCTACTCTGAGCCTCTCCTGGATGACTGAGCTCCTCACCCTCTCTCTGAGGGTGAGTCCAGCAATCCTACGGAGAAAGCTCATTTCAGCCGCTTGTATCCACGATCTTGTTCTTTCGGTCATTACCCAAAGCTCGTGACCATAGGTGAGAGTAGGGACGTAGATTGACTGGTAAATCGACAGCTTTGCTTTAGAACTAAGCTCCCTCTTCACCACAACAGACCGGTACAACGTCCGCATCACTGCAGATGCTACTCCGATCCGTCTGTCAATCTCTCGCTCCATTTTCCCCTCACTCGTGAACAAGACCCCAAGATACTTAAACTCCTCCACTTGGGGCAGGAGCCTGTCCCCAACCCAGAGAGGACAATCCACCTTTTTCTGGCTGAGGACCATGGACTCGGACTTGGAGGTGCTGATTCTCATCCCAGCCACTTCACACTCAGCGGCAAACCGTCCCAGCAAGAGCTGTAGGCCATTGCTGGATGAAGCCAACAGGACAACATCATCTGCAAACAACAGAGATGAGATCCTATGGTCACCAAGCATGACACCCTCTGTTCCCTGGCTGCGCCTAGAAATCTTGTCCATAAAAATTATGAACAGGATCGGTGACAGAGGGCAGCCCTGGCGGAGTCCAACTCTCACTGGGAATGACTCCGACCGAGTGTTGGCAATACAAACCAAACTCTCACAACGGTCGTACAGAGACCGAATAGCTCGTAACAACAAGCACGATACCCCACACTCCCGAAGCACCCCCCACAAAAAACCATGAGGGACGCGGTCAAATGCCTTCTCCAAGTCCACAAAACACATGTAAACTGGTTGGGCAAACTCCCATGAACCCTCAAGAATTCTCGAGAGGGTAAAGAGCTGGTCCGATGTGCCACAGCCAGGACGAAAACCACATTGCTCCTCCTGAATCCGAGGTTCGATCAACAGCCAGACTCTCCTCTCCAGTACCTTGGCATAGACCTTCCCAGGGAGGCTGAGGAGTGTGATCCCTCTAAAGTTGGAGCACACCCTCCGGTCCCCTTTTTTGAATAGAGGAACCACCACCCCAGTTTGCCATGCCAAGGGCACTGCCCCCGACCTCCACGCAATGTTGCAGAGGCGTGTCAACCATGACAGCCCAACAACATCCAGGGCCTTGAGGTACTCAGGGTGAATCTCATCCACCTCCGGAGCCCGGCCACCAAGGAGATTTTTAACCACCTTGGCAACCTCAGCCCCTGTGATAGGGGTTGTGATAGTGATAGTTTAGAAAGCTTGGGATCAGTCCGCCAAGGTCTCCGCCTTTGACCGCCACCTAATCCACATAGCACCGGACCCCCATGATCCCTCCTGCAGGTGGTGAGCCCACTGGAGGGCGGACCCACGTAACTCCTTCGGGCTGAGCCCGGCCGGGTCCCATGGGTGGAAACCCGACCACCAGACGCTAGCCTTCGAGCCCCTCCCCCAGGCCTGGCTCCAGGGTGGGGCCCCGGTAACCCCATACCGGGCGGGGTACACTGAATCCTTGATATAGATTTTATCATGAGAGTCTGTTGGATCATTCTTAGTCTGGCCCTTCACCCAGGACCAATTTGTCTTGGGTGACCCTATCAGAGGCAAATTACCCCAGACAACATAGCTCCTGGGATCACTGGGGCACGCAACCCCCCCCCCCGCCCCCCCCCCCCCCACGATAAGGTGACGATCCATGAGGGGCTTGTGAGGAGTGATTTGGGAAAAAGAAGAGTGCCTGCTGAAATGTGTCATTCTGTTCTGTGCTTGAAAGATGTGAAGTGTGTAATTAACCGTCTGTCGTGAATATGTCTCTTATTTTACACACTCCACAATGGGATCGTTAACAAAAACAGCGCACAGATCCATAGAAAAATCCCCTGGAATTGGAACACTGTAACCCAATGACATTGATAAAAAGCTATGAACTGGGAGACATGTAGCTTTTGTTAAAACAGTTATTGACATAATAAAACCAGAGTCTCCATCAGACCATCTTGATGGTTCTAGTGTTAATAAAAGAAACACGTTGGTCAAATAATCAATTTATTCACGAGTAGTCCTTAACTTATACATATCAAACAAATGAGTCTGCCATGTGAAAGGAAAATCACAACTATGATATATGACAAATTTAAACTGTTTTACTGGGGTTTGCACTTAAAAGCTTCAAAAAGCTTTAAAAACTCTTGTGCTCCTCCACACTGGCTGTGCCTTTGTTGATGACCCGCTCCCTCAACATCTGTGCCTGTGTGCAATTTTGCGTGCTCTTTGGTGGATGGGAGGTCATTATTGAACTGAAGTGACTGCGTCTGTGTTCATAATTTTGCATGCTGTTAGTAGATCACTGGCAAAAATTGCCCACTCCCTTAGGCGCTCTGTCTAATTTGCGCACTTGCTAATTTGCACTGCCTTAGTAAACCTGTGCCGATGAGTCCCTGAAAACATTAAATTCTGGGTTCAGTCATTTAATAGGCAGGTACAACTGGGTTACACATTTACACAAATGCACATAGACTACCATGTTCTGCTTTATCAAATACTAATTATTTTGGTTTTCTGGCAATGGCTAAGATAAGGAGAAAACATTTATCTGACAGATTTGGTCTGGAAAATGGGAACAGTGGTGCAGGAACAAAGAAATACATGTTTCATAACAGTTCACAGATAATTAGACAATTATTTTAAAACTAAGATAACATTTGTTTCAAAAATAAAATTGATTTCTGTATTTCTACACATATAACAATGTGACAGTCCACGTCTCTGGTGGTCAGAGAAAACCGTTTATGACCTCACCATCTCCATAAACCAGACAGTGGTTTTACCCAAGGATCATGGACCAAGCAGCTGCAGTCTTGAGACTGTGACCAGTGGAGAAACAGTTTACACCATTGACCTAAACGCTCTTCTGCACGCCTGTGGCCGATGCGTTGAAGAACTGGATGGAAGAACACTGGACAGAAATCCAATAAAACAATGTTCATCTGTAGAGACTTTAATATCGACTTGATCAATCCAAATCAGCACAAGCTGACAGATGACGTCATCAATACTTTGTTCAGCCTAAGTTTCTGTCCTAAAATCATCAAAGCCAGTCACATTATCTCTGAGTGTAAAACATTCATCAGATATTTACTAACAGTTTAGACAGTAACATAGTGAATGGATTATACTATACTACTGTACTATGATAATCAGTGGATGTCTAAGAGATTACAAAATGTCTTGAAAAAGAAAAATACATTATAGAGAGAATTTATACAATATAGAGCTGAAGAAGCAGAAAATAAAGCAGAAGAAATATTAAAATTAACAGGATTATCTGTGGACAAATGATAATCAGTTTGGTTTCAAGTCAGCTCATTCAACTGATAAGGCTGTTTATCTACTCCATGAATTTGTTGACTACTTCAGAAGTCAATCCACTAGTGTTTATGCTACGTTTTTAGATGCTAGCAAAGCTTTTGATAGGATTAACCACTGGTGTTTGTTTAGAAAATTGATCGATCCAGGTATTCCTATTTATATTGTTAGCATCCTGTTATACTGGTACAGAAGGCAGTCTATGGTTGTTAGATGGGGCAATGTTACCTCATCTAAATTTTGTGTGACCAATGGTGTTAAACAAGGTGGTATACTCTCACCCTTGTTGTTTAATGTCTATGTTGATGATCTCAGTGTACTGTTGAACAATACTAATGTTGGTGGCTCCATTGATGGTGCACTGTTAAATCACATTTTCTATGCTGATGACCTTTGTTAAGTTTGTCTACTGCAGCTATGCAACATCTCCTCTCGGTATGTGAGAAATTTGGTGAAAAAAATGACATCTTGTTCAACTGTACTTAATCTACGTGTATGGCATTCAAACCGAAGGGTGTCAAAACTTCGGATCCTGTTATGCCACTTTGTGGTAATAGTTTGAACTTTGTTGAAAAAACCAAATACCTAGGTGTGTGGATTGAATGTGATACGACCAATGTTGACTGTAATAGGCAACTCAGGAAACTCTATGCTCAAACAAATTTACTGTTGCGGAATTTCCATAGGTGTTCTCCTGATGTTAAATGTATGTTGTTCAAGACTTTCTGTACCTCAATGTATTGCTCGCCTCTATGGTTTAATAGCAATGTTGCCGTTAGGAACAAAATCCGCATTGCATATAATAATTCCCTAAGAAGGTTGTTAGCTATACCTCGTAGGTCGAGTGCAAGCGAGATGTTTGTGTCCTTGAATATTCCGTCTTTTGGCGAGTTGTTACAAAAGAATGTTTATAGTTTTATGAGAAGGTTGCTGGCATGTAACAACCATTTTATATCTGCAATTGTTAATTCGTCACTCACACTTCACTCCAGCATTTGGAAGTGGTGGCATTCTATTTTATACTGAGTTCATTATTGTATTTTATTGTTGTTATATGAGTGCTTTGTGATTGCTGAATTTTATACACTTTTATTTTTCCACGTTTTATACTTATTTTTTTACACGTCTTGTATATACTATGAACCTTGAGTTCAAAATAAACGTTTGAATTTGAATTGAACTGAATTAAAACAAATCAAGTGACATGGACATTTGTCAGAAGGATTGCAGTAAAATATAAAAAAAACAGTAAAAATAACATTAAAGGTACATGCAGTATAACAAGAATAATCCTAAATTTCCCTAGACAGGTTAATTAGCCTCAACATTTTATTGAAAATGAAACAGTATTAACAAGTGAATGTGATATAAGTTTTACAGAAAACAATGACATTGAGTTTATAGAAAGAAATCTTAGTTCAGTCTTTAGTAAAACAACTGAAGAACAATAATATTGTGGCGGGTTTGGAATAACCCCCACAACAGACTAAGGACAGTCAGCTTGCTACTTCTGGTTTTTTCCGCTGCACTACTGAGATGTAATGTGCCATTCATGCATTGTGATGTTAATGTGCCATTCATGCATTGTGTTCATGCGTCCTGTCCTTACTGTGACCTAGAGACTGAGATCAATATGTAGATGTGCCTTGTAACCTCTTTGTCCTGCAGCTGGAGCAGAGGCCAGCAATCAACCTATTGTTATGTATGTCTCTCATATGCTAATGCCCATACCAACTGCTGTGAATGCTCTTTCATGTATTGTTGTAACTGGGTATATATGCTGCACGATTCTGTAACTCATCCTCTCACTCTGCTACTGCTCATCTGCACACTTGGCTGGAGAGCCTCCGGAGCCGCCCATTGGGCGAGCTTCGTGACGGCGGTATGATTTAATACACTTGCTTAAAACCTTCACCAACGCCACTTTATTTCATGCCGCCGCACTGGTGACCCCGATAGAAAGCACACGTTTTGTGCGACGCAACCTTCTGGTTGTACTGCAGTACTGTAGCCAGGTTGACAAAGAGTCAGGACTCTGTCAATCCTAGCATCCCCTTAGAGCTTACTAGTCAGGACTTTATGAACTTTTTCAATCATAAAATTTCATCCATCAGAGATAAAATCAATCAGATTCTTCCCACAGTTAACTTAAATACTGTAACTACTACAACTCCTTCTATTGATGTCTGTCTTGATGAGTTTACTCATCCTCATCCAAACCTTCAACTTGTCTTTTAGACCCTATTCCTACCAGGTTATTTAAAGAAGTCTTCCCACTTATTGGTAGCTTTATTCTTCATATAATCAATTCTTCATTAACTTTAGGCCATGTACCGCAGGCTTTTAAAACGGCTGTAATTAAACCCTTACTCAAAAAGCCAACGCTAGATCCAGGAGCTTTAGCTAACTATAGACCAATCTCTAATCTCCCTTTCATTTCAAAAATCTTAGAGTTGTTGCTACGCAATTATTTGACCACCTGCAGGGAAATGGTTTATTTGAGGAGTTTCAATCTGGGTTTAGAATCCATCATAGCACTGAAACAGCCTTAGCGAAGGTCACTAATGACCTCCTCATTGCATCTGATAATGGACTAGTTTCTGTACTTGTCCTTTTAGATCTTAGTGCAGCTTTTGATACTATTGATCATAATATTCTACTTGATAGATTAGAACACTATGTTGGACTTAATGGAACTTCGTTGCAGTGGTTTAGATCTTATTTATCTGATAGGTTCCAGTTTGTTCATGTAAATGATGAGTTTTCTCTCAGCTCAAAGCTTAGTCATGGAGTTCCACAGGGATCTGTGCTAGGCCCTACTCTTTTTAGTTTATATATGCTTCCGTTAGGCAACATTATTAGAAAGCACTGTATACATTTTCACTGTTATGCAGATGACACACAATTATACCTGTCAATGAAGCCAGATGATACTAATCAATTAGCCAAGTTAGAAGCCTGTCTTAAGGAAATCAAAGTTTGGATGACTTGTAATTTCCTGCTATTAAATTCAGATAAGACTGAAGTCATTCTTGTTGGTCCAAAAAACCTTAGAAATTCCTTTCCAAATCAAACTTTCAGTTTGGATGCAGTTACTCTTTCTCTTAATAGCTCTGTGAGGAACCTTGGAGTTATTTTTGATCAGGATTTGTCCTTCAATTCACATATTAAATTTGTTTCTAAGACTGCCTTCTATCATTTGCGTAATATTGCCAAGATTAGGAGCATCTTGTCTCAGAGTGATGCTGAGAAGCTGATCCACGCTTTTGTTAGCTCGAGATTAGATTATTGTAATTCTTTATTATCAGGCTGTCCTAAAACATCTTTAAAAAGTCTTCAGCTGATCCAAAATGCTGCAGCAAGAGTTTTAACAGGTACTAGAAAGAGAGATCATATCTCTCCGGTTCTGGCCTCCCTTCATTGGCTTCCCATAGAGTTTAGAATTAAGTTTAAAATCCTCCTTCTTACTTACAAAGCTCTAAACAATCAGGCTCCTTTTTATTTAAAAGATCTGATACTACCGTATCATCCTAACAGAGCACTACGCTCCCAAAATGCAGGTTTACTTGTAATACCTAGAATCTCCAAAAGTACAATGGGAGGCAGAGCCTTCAGTTATCAAGCTCCTCTCCTGTGGAATCAGCTGCCAATCTGGATTCGGGAGTCAGACTCGATCTCTGTTTTTAAGAATAGGGCTAAAACCTACCTTTTTGATATAGCCTACAATTAGGGAGGGATCATGTGTTTCTGAACCCTCCCTTAGTTATGCTGCTAATAGGTTTAGTCAGCCGGGGGACCTCCAGTAATGCACTGGGCCTCACTCCTTTCCTCACTCTCTATGAAATATTTTTTTTTTTGCTGGTCATTAACATTTGTTTGTTCTCTCCCATAGATTGAGTCCCCATCGTGCTGTTTGCTCTCTACATGTCTGTTCTTTTCTTCTTCTCTGTCCCCTCACCCCCCAGCCAGTCGCAGCAGATGACTGCCCCTCCCTGAGCCTGGTTCTGCTGGAGGTTTCTTCCTGTTAAAAGGGAGTTTTTCCTCTCCACCGTCACCAAGTGCTTGCTCACAGGGGATCGCCTGATTGCTGGGGTCTTTCTGCAACTGTGGGGGTCCTCCCTACAGTTGATAGTGCTATGAGATGACTGTTGTTGTGAAATGGCGCTATATAAATAAAGTTGAATTGAATTGAATTGAATTGGTCTGGGCAGCTTCACTGGTGACCCCGAGAATGCACACGCTTTGTGCAACGCAACCTTCTGGTCTGGACGGCCACGTTGGTGACACGACGCTGAAAAAAACACGCTGCCAGCGAACACAGCACCCGGCGGGGATTCTCTGACGACAAGCGAACGCGGCAGCCTGACTGATCTGCCCTCCCTTCTGCTTCAGGGAGACTTCGACGCAGAGTTTCCAGGTGAAACTCTCCGGAGACCACCCACGACCGGGAAAGCCGCAGCAAACTTCATGGTGAGATCTGCACACCTAGATCGGCACAGCCACGCTGGACCGGCCGCACTCGCAGCTCCCCCACATGAGAGCGCATGTACCTAGTCCTTTCTACACGACGGCGAGCTCCATGGCCGACGGAGCACGCGTGGACCTGAACGCACTATGAAGCATCTACAACAACTACAACAGGGATGATTACGCTCCCTGACCCTGTCTCCTCTCCAGCTGGCCCAATAACGCACGGAGCCCCGGCACACGCGCCGGGGGTTATGCGGACGGCGCACCATGCACGGGACACATACGGCTCCACTGACCGCCTTCCTTCTTCGCCGCTGCACACTGGCCCTTCAGGCTTGCTCGTACACCTGAGGCATGCAGCTTGCTCACTGGATTTTATGGTCTTAGCCATGGCGCTCAAAGGGAATTCAGCAGTCTGCGGTCCCCGAAGGCTTTAAGGTTGTGCCTGCACCTAAAGTCAACACGCCAAGTCCCTCTGCTTTTGTTTCTTTTTTTCTTACAGCTTCTACGCAGCCTCGCCGCTCCTGTTTTTCTTCATGGCCGCGAGAGGAGTCAGAGACTAATTTTTCTTCTTGTGACCTCCGCACGTTCAACGGGACAGCCCCTCGACATCGTGGAGCAGCAAGCAATTTTTGCGCGGCCCGGACGATTCCACCGTCCCCGGCCGGCATTTACTACCCCCCACCCCCCTCCACCTTCGCCTGCACAGAGCTTTTCCTGCTCGCTGCCAAGCTGCACTATTGAGGTCTCGGCCCCCTGCCGAGCCCTCTGGGGGGGAGCAGTGTGGCGGGTTTGGAATAACCCCCACAACAGACTAAGAACAGTCAGCTCGTTACTTCTGTTTTTTTCCGCTGCACTACTGAGATGTAATGTGCCATTCATGCATTGTGATGTTAATGTGCCATTCATGCATTGTGTTCATGCGTCCTGTCCTTACTGTGACCTAGAGACTGAGATCAATATGTAGATGTGCCTTGTAACCTCTTTGTCCTGCAGCTGGAGCAGAGGCCAGCAATCTACCTATTGTTATGTATGTCTCTCATATGCTAATGCCCATACCAACTGCTGTGAATGCTCTTTCATGTATTGTTGTAACTGGGTATATATGCTGCACGATTCTGTAACTCATCCTCTCACTCTGCTACTGCTCATCTGCACACTTGGCTGGAGAGCT
Organism: Pholidichthys leucotaenia; assembly: GCA_020510985.1. Classification (NCBI taxonomy): domain Eukaryota; kingdom Metazoa; phylum Chordata; class Actinopteri; order Cichliformes; family Pholidichthyidae; genus Pholidichthys; species Pholidichthys leucotaenia. The sequence goes on from CM035841.1 coordinate 66,239,912, forward strand.
TCCGGAGCCGCCCATTGGGCGAGCTTCGTGACGGCGGTATGATTTAATAAACCTGCTTAAAACCTCTCATCGCTGCCTTTATTTTATCATCCGCTTCAATACTGTTAATAAATGTTAAAACAAAACAAAGTGATTGTGATGACTCAGACATGAAAACAGTGAAATAGGTCATTGAGGGAATTTCCAAACCATTTCTTCTCTTCTTGCCTTGAGAGAGAGCAGTCGCATTTTTCTTCCCTCCTCTCGTCTGCCTTCCTGACCTATTCCCAGCTTTGCAATGTTGCGTTTTTGTCTGTGTTTAGTCGCTCTTCTTCTGCTGAATCTTAATCTAAATGGAAATTATGGATTTGGAAGCGGCTTAAATGTGCTGTTGTCACTATTTTTCAACAAGAATCGGGCCAAGGGAGAGCCCAAGAATTAGAACGAGGAGACTCATGGACATTGGAATTCATGCATCTGTGGAAACATTATTGGTTATGATCTCAGGACTTCTATTTTTGGCTGTGAAGTTCTCTGATGCATCCGAAATTGAAGGAAGGTGAGAGAGCTGATCAAAGCGGACCCGGCAAGCTCCTTCATCAAATTCGACCAGTTGGGGAGGGCACGAGTAGCGGCAAACGGTGAACTGAATGACAGTGATTCAGTGGAGGAATACATCTGGAGCCCTGTGCTCTCCATGGAAAAAAGTTTAAGCCTGCACATATGAAAGCACAGAATTGCACGGGTGAGGAAAAATTCTATTCTCTGAGTGCACTGTGCTGATTTGATTTGACCTTGTCTTTGGTGCCCCGTGTTTACATTCCTCCTGATGAAGATAAGCAGAAGGATCGGCTCTGCTAACCCAAACAATCGACAATCAGTTGTTGTCGTATTAGCGGATTGGACCCTCAAGGACAGTGCCCATGTGCCTTCTGCAAGCAAGAGAGATAGACTCTGGACTTTGTTTATAAGTCACATGATTATAACATCTATCCACTGCCAGGAGGCATCACATTTACACTACACAATGCATACAACATTACATGACTGATAAATACACTGCCTCTCTCAACTTTTGTGTGTGATCTCCTGCTAAATGTTTGCTAAATGTGCATTGAGGTTTTTTTTTGCCTGCAATCAAAATTTCGCTCACTAGCCGAGCACCATTTTGATAAAACATGTTTTTTTCTCTCGCCTACTGTGTCATATCCATTCCCTTTTTCTTTTTTTCCCCCCTTTCTTCTTTATGACTGGCGCCTAGCGGCTGCCCCGGCCTTGGATGCGCTCTGCAGAGCGTGCCCAAATGCCAAGTCACGTTTCGTTACCTTGTATTCATACATGTGTAATGACAATAAAGTTGAATCTCATCTCATCTCATCTCATTAACTCACATCTTCAACTTATCATTCCAAACGGGACAATTTCCTAATGAAATTAAAACTGCAAAAGTAGGGGTGTAATGGTACTTGCATTCAGATTTTTCGGTATGGTTCAAACACGTACCGAGGTACAACACGGACTATATTGAGTGACCAACAAAGTGTAACTGTCTTATCACGCCCCCGCTTCCTCTCCGTTTCTCTCTGGCCGCCTGTCAGTAGACTTGTAAAGCATTCTGCCCCAGTGAACAGTGACTGAAAGTGGGCAACTTCTAAACACAACACTGGTAAGGTTAGTGAATTTTTAGCGAGTAACGTTAGCACTTCTTATTTTCAATGAGCGACAGTCTCAGCTTTAGAAAACTGGTTAAACTGTTAGCATGTGCTAACATTACCTGTCGGACAATAATCTCTCTTGAATGATGTTTGCTGACAGCCGAGCTGTTTCACTTGTGCTGGTAACGTGTTCACTGCCAGTAAATGAGTGAATTACATGAGTAGCTTACTCTTTTGCATCTTCTCTATTATTGTCACGGTAATAAGCACTCATTCTGAATATTGGTGCATCTCAGTAAATTAGAATACCATGATTTGTAATTTAATTTTAAAAAAGAACCATAATCATCACAAATAAAATAAAACAGCGTAAATATTTCACTGTACAGTGGTGTGAGAAAGTGTTTGTCACATTTAAATGTTTCAAATCATCAAACTACTTTAAAACACAAGTAAATACAAAATGCAGTTTTTAAATAAAGGTGTTTATTATGAAAGGGGAAAAAAATCCAAACCTACATGGCCCTGTGTGAAAAAGTGATTGCCCCCTAAACCTAATAACTGGTTGGGCCACCCTTAGCATCAACAACTGCAATAAAGCGTTTGCGATAACTGGCAATGAGTCTTTTACAGTGCTATGGAGGAATTTTGGCCCACTCATCTTTGCAAAATTGTTGTAATTCAGCCACACTTGAGGGTTTTTGAGCATGAACCGCCTTTTTAAGGTCATGCCACAGCATCTCAATTGGATTAAGGTCAGGACTTTGACTACGCCACCCCAAAGTTTTCATTTTGTTTTTCTTCAGCCATTCAGAGGTCGACTTGCTGGTGTGTTTTGGATCATTGTCCTGCTGCAGAACCCAACTGCGCTTCAGCTTGAGGTCATAAACAGATGGCTGGAATTTCTCCTTCGGGATTTTTTGGTAGACAGAAGAATTCATGGTTCCATTTACCACAGCAAGTCTTCCAGGTCCTGAAGCAGCAAAACAGCCCCAGACTATCTCACTACCATCACCATATTTTACTGTTGGTATGATGTTCCTTTTCTGAAATGCTGTGTTACTTTAACACCAGCTGTAATGGGACACACACCTTCCAAAAAGTTCAACTTTTGTCTCGTCAGTCCACAGAGTATTTTCCCAAAAGTCTTGGGGATCATCAAGATGTTTTCTGGCAAAACTGAGATGACCCTATATGTTCTATTTGCTCAGCAGTGTCTTTCACTTTAGAACTCTGTTATGCAAGCCATTTTTTGTCCGGTCTCTTTCTTATGGTGGAGTAATGAACGCTGACCATAACTGAGGCAAGTGAGGCCTGCAGTTCTTTGGATGTTGTTGTGGAGTCTTTTGTGACCTCTTGGATGAGTTGTCGCTGTGCTCTTGGGGTAATTTTGGTCAGCTGGCCACTCCTGGGAAGGTTCACCACTCTTCCATGTTTTCCCCATCTGTGGATAATGGCTTTCACTGTGGTTCGCTGGAGTCCCAAAGCTTTAGAAATGGCTTTATAACCTTTTCCAGACTAATAGATCTCAATTACTTTTTCTCATTTATTCCTGAATTTCTTTGGATCACAGCATGATGTCTAGCTTTTGAGGATCTTTTGGTCTATTTCACTTTGTCAGACAGGTCCTATTTAAGTGATTTCTTGATTGAGAGCAGGTGCAGCAGTAATCAGGCCTGGGTGTGGCTCGAGAAATTGAACTCAGATTTCCAAAGATGTGATAAACCACAGTTAATTTGTGTTTTAATAGGGGGGCAATCACTTTTTCACACAGGGCCATGTGGGTTTGGATTTTTTTTTACCCTTAATAATAAACGGCTTCATTTAAAAACTGCATTTTGTGTTTACTTGTATTTTCTTTGTCTAATATTTAAATTTGTTTGATGATCTGAAACATTTAAGTGTGACAAACATACAGAAAAATGAGAAATCAGGAAGGGGGCAAACACTTTTTTACACCATGTATGGGTAGTGAAGACTCACATTCCTCTACTGTCACTTAAAGCATTTATAAACTGTTATTTTTGACTGGAAAAAGTGTTTAATTTTCATTCTGAAGCCAAACATGAAACTTCTATTTTCTTTTGGACTTGAATGAGTTGAATACTATAACTCCAGTTTGTTTTGAACAGCAGAGTTACAACAGTCCTGTATGGTGCAGTAGAAGCTAATATCTGAGTTTTATTTCTTTATTTTTTGGGTTAAAAGGCCAAATGTTGTCAAATCAAATCAAATCAACCTTTATTGTCATATTGCTGTACATACAACTGTAGTGCAGGCAAGTCAGTTACGTCAGTTACTAAATTAAGTCAGTTACTTAATTGTGTTGCTACAAATACTTTTGATTAAGCTGTTAAGCTCAAGTTTCCAACTCCTGTTTCATGGGTCATTATTTTATTTAGCTGTGGGAACTTTTTATAATAGGCTATTAAAACTTCTGTTGTTGCACTTGTCTGCATCGTTCATTTCTTAACCCTAGAACACTAATGTTAAAGCTAGTAACACTAGCATCTCCATTAACATCGGGTGAAAATCACCCTACGTTAGTGTTCTAGGGTTAAAAAGAGAATGTATTTCTTGTATACATTATAATTCTATTTGAGAATTTTTTTATTGGAGAATTTACTGTTGTGTCCGTAAAAGAGGAGGCGGCGAGGTGACACTTTACAGACTTTAATATCAAACGGGGATGAAGCAGGAGTCGCTCCGTACAGGATCAAGGGTCCACAGCAAAGAGGCAGTGCCCCTTCCACCATATCCTCTTATACTTCCCCTGATGCTACCACCAGAAAGGCAGGGCGTCACCTCCCACTACACCCAAAGAACCGCCATATTGGTACACCCAACTTAATATCTGACATTTCTCCCCCATCCCCCCCATGGAAAAACAGCAAGCACACTTAACTGGGTCCTCCCCAAAATTTACAGCCCGACTCACACTCTAAGCATCAAAATATACAACACAAATATACAAAATCTATCCATACACACCACAGAAGGGGGACAGGTGAACTACTGGCGCCCCCTACATGGCCCAGCAGATTATTCTGCTACCTTAATCATTAAAGTCCATGAACAGGACATGTATAAAAGAAATTAATCCCGAAGCATATATACGTTTCTAAAACACATCAAACTGTAAACACCATTGAACAATATGTACATTAACCTAATGGCGGTCCCTACATCCCCTCACCCCAGCACTCCCACCCCACAACATGGGCAATTCAAGCACACACAGTGCTGAAGTGATTTACATTTCACACGTCTCTTTTCTCTTTTTTTTTTCTACACACACGCACACACGGGGGAAATCACACATAGGCTATGCGGCTTCAAAAACTAAAACAGCATCAACATTAACATAACATACCATTAACCCCCCCCCCTTTAAAATCACACCAAGGACCCTCTGGAGGTCCACCCCTGGGATGTCCGTCAGGCGGTTCTCTCCCAGAGTGTCTCCGCCGCTTTCTCTCTGGAGACGGGCTTTGCTGGCGTTTCTTCTCCCCCACACGCCGCAGCTCATTCAGGGGCCTCCTGGATCCATCAGACAGTTTTAGATAACCGTCCCCATGGGTCGTCACCACCTGCAACCGCCCCGGTCATCCTGTTGATCCCGTGTTCTGCGGACTCCTCCAAGCCGAAACTCAACCCTAGGGCGGACCTCATTGCCAATACATAGGGGAGCTCTCACTGGCTTTCTTGGTCCACCACATCATGACCGGGCTTCTTTTCGGTGTTGGAGAATCTTGTTGATGCAGTCCGAGATCTGCCTCGGATCCTGCTCGTAGGCACGTCTGGGAATTGTACCACTCAGTCTCACCCCGCTCTCTTTCATTTCCTGCGCCGAATCAGCCACAGCAGCGCCCTGTTCCTCAGTAGCACTCAGCCAAACTCCAGAACCAAAAGGTGCCTGCATGCTGGCTCCACTTGCCACTGCAGGTGACCGTCCGTGCCATTTGGTTCCCTCATCCAGGGTGACACGAATTCTGGCACCAGAACCTCCCCGCGATGGCACTCCATAGTGCTGGTCAAGCCTGTCTTCACTCACCAATCCAATCTCCAACACTTTGCTGTCATCTCCCAGTAAGAAGAGTCGGTCCCATAGCCCGCAGCAGGACCACTCCTCCCCAACACCGCAGGCTATCGAGAATCCCAGCCCATAGAACTGGTCACAGCCCATTAGATTCGACCCCTCGGCAGACACCACAAACTCAACACCACACATTGCTGTTGACGTGTATTTTGTCAACAGCACCAGTGAGCCCACGATGTCAAATGGGTTGCCTCCGTAGCCATAGCAGGTCACCTCCAACTTGCTCACCCTGTAATGTGGGAAAAAGTTCTTCACTGTTGGCCAATTCAGGATGGAGATCGCTGATTCCGTACACAGCAACAGCGGTATCTTGACCCCGTCCAATTTAATATTACAATAAATTCGTCCATCCGTGCTGGGTGAGACTGTGTGGACCACTGTACGTTCCTTTGTAGAGGAGCCCCCCTCTGGTCTTCAGTCCCCTTGATCAAAATTCTTGCAGGCCCTGGCAAAGTGGTGGAACAGACCGCACTTTCCACAGTGCTTCCCCTATGCTGGACAGTCTCTTGCCTTGTAGCGGTGCCTGATGGACCCATAGCCATAACACCTTGGCGTCCCTGGGGCAGACCTAATTTTTACAGTGGCGGCATATTCCTCATCACTCATGCCGTCTTCACTGTCCAGGTCCGTGGTCAGCGCCTTCCACAGCTTCTCATCCCTCCGCAGCTACTCATCTTCGCCAAGATTTTTGGCCAGCTTATCTGCTGCCTTGTACTGCTGCACTAGCGCCATGGCGGTGATCAGCGTCAATTCCCCGGTGAATGCCAGGAGACGTGCCCTTGCAGAGGAACTAAGAACATGCTCCACCAGCTGGTTGCGGACAGTTTCTTCCTCTAAAACACTGAATTAGAACTCCCCTGCCAGCTGCCGCAAGTCAGCAATGAATTGTTGCACCGAGTCCCCTGGCCGCTGGCAGTGCTGTTGAAACTGAATTCTTCTCACAATAATGTTTTCCGGGGCACAAAAATAGCCCGCCATTAGCTGCACCACATCATGGAAACTATCACCACCTCCCAGCGTATCAAGAATCCTCTGGCCCTCCATGCCAAGATTATGGACCAGAATTGCCTTTGCATGCAGCTTTTCAAGCTCGCCGAGGTCCAGAGCGACCAGATAGTTGTAAAGGCTGCATACCACCTGGCCCAAGGCAGAGGCGGCTCTCCCGGAGCCTCCAGAAATAGCCGAAAAGCGGTAGCAGCTCGCTCCATACCTTGAATAGTCATATTGTGTCATATCGTCATATTGTGTCCATATTGTGTCCGTAAAAGAGGAGGCGGCGAGGTGACAGTTTACACACTTTATTAAAATGAAACGGGGCTCAAGCAGGAGTCGCTTTGTACAGGATCAAGGGTCCACAGCAAAGAGGCAAAGCCTCTTCCACCATGGCCTCTTAGACTCCCCATGACGCCACCACCGGAAAGGCGGGGCATCACCTCCCACAACACCCAGGGCACTGCCATACTGGTACATCCAACTTATTATCTAACATTTGCTGCTGACAGTTTGCAGGGTTTTTTTGTCAGTAAAGCTGTTCTCATGTATACAAAAGATCAGCAGTTTTATGTTTTGCATTTTGTTTCCTTACTGTACTGAAAATGAACCGAACTGTGACCTTAAAACCAAGGTACTTACCGAACCGTGATTTCAGGCGTACCATTTCACCCCAATGCAAAAGTCATTCCATGATAGAAATCTGGTGACAAGTAACACTTCACAGTTTTCTCTTTTTTTGGTATACTGTATTAATCCCAGAGGGAAATTACAGGGCATCCACCTGGATGGATGAGGCAGCCACGGTGCAGCACCAATCCCTTCACCATTCACACACACACTCACACCTAGGGCCACTTTAGAGTCTCCAATTAACCCAACTTGCATGTTTTTGGCCTGTGGGAGGAAACCAGAGTACCCGGGCTGAACCCACGCAGACATGGGGAGAACATGCAAACTCCACACAGAAGGGTCACGATGGTCAGGGGGTGGGATTGATCCCGTGACGAGCTGCTCTTCTGACAGTTGTCAAAAATTCGAGAAAAACATCTGTGAAGGATTAGAAAAGTTTATTGACCAACACAAACTACTGTCCAACAGTCAATATGGATTTAGAGCAAAGTGGTCTCCATCATTAGCATGAACAGAACTCAGAGAAAAAATCCTTAATTCCACAGATAAAAAGCCATTGACAGCTGGAGTATTTCTTGATCTAAAAAAAACTTCTTGATCTTGAAGAAAATTTGAAACAACACAAGCAAACATTTACTGTGTACGTATGAAAGGCATTTCAGTGTCTTTTTTTCCTTTCTTCATCAGCTCACAATGAACTTTTGTTGTTTACCATTTTAATGGATTATTCACATGTTCAAAATAAAGTATTCAATCAATTAATGAGCTACTAAAATACACAAATGGAGGAAATGCCATCTACTCCATTTAATTTTTATGGTGGGGAGGACACTCCAGACCCTGACAACAATGCCCCCCTCATCAAAAATGCTCATGATTAGAGGTTGGAGGATCAAAAGCAGAGTGAATAAAAAGAATATTTGATAATACGACTTTTATACAAAGTTTATATTTGCATTAAAGCCTCAGAAATTTAAAGAATAATTCAATCCACAAAAAAAATTTAATCCTGAAAATAAAGATGTTACTGGACTACAGCACCTCAACTGTGAGTTCTCACAGTTGCTTCTATATTAACAACAGCTGGTGCTCTTATGTAACGGTGATTTCCAAACACTGTTCTCCTGCCCTGGAATTTCTTTTCATTAACTGCAAGCCATTCTATTCCCCGCGCGAGTTTGCCTCATTCATTCTCGTCGCTGTGTACGCCCCTCCTGACGCGGACACGCGCGAAGCTCAGCGCGTGCTCGCAGATCACATCCAACTTACGGAGCGGAACTTTCCAGACTCCCTGGTTATCGTGGTGGGCGATTTTAACCAGAGCAATCTGAGTCACGAGCTCCCCCGCTACAAACAGTGTATTAAATGTCCAACCAGAGGAAATAACACGCTGGATCATTGTTATACTTCAGTAAAGGACGCATATCGCGCTGTTCCCCGCGCTGCGCTGGGTCTATCTGATCACGTGATGGTTCACCTCATCCCCACATACAAACAAAGACTGAAAATCACTAAACCTGTTGTGACCACCACAAAGAAATTGACCAGTGAAGCTGGAGAGAAACTGAACACATGCATGGAAATAACTGACTGGGGCATGTTTAAAAGAGCCACACATGATCTTAATGAGTACACAGACACTGTGAACTCGTATATCAACTTCTGTGAGGAGGACATTCTCCCATCGCGCACCAGGGTAAGATATTCTAATGACAAGCCCTGGTTCACAGCTAAGCTCAGACGGATCAGGAAGGAGAAGGAAGCAGCGTTGAAAAGTGGAGACAGGGACTGCTACAGGGAGGTCAAATATCGGTTTAACAGAGAGCTGAGGAGAGCTAAATCTGTGTACTCTGAGAGACTCCAGCAGCAGTTCACTGCTAATGACTCGGCTTCTGTGTGGAGAGGACTGAGGCAAATCACCAACTATCGGCCTCAGGCTTCTAAGGGTCAGGATGACAAAGCCCTTTGTCAAAGACTGTCCCAACACTATGCCCGTTTTGACACCTCGTCAGCTGTGTCCAACTCACCCACTCCACCCAGCTCCACTGCCTCCTCAGCCCCTAATTCATCAAAAGCGGTCCCCCCCTCCTCCTCCTCCTCCTCCCCCCCTCCCCTTGTCATCAGTGAGCAGGACGTGCACAGACAGTTCTCCAGACTGAACCCGCGCAAGGCCCCCGGGCCGGACGGTGTGTCTCCCTCCACCCTGAGACACTGTGCGAAAGAGCTGGCTCCTGTCTTCACAGACATTTTTAACACCTCCCTTAAGCAATGTCATGTGCCGACCTGCCTCAAATCCTCCACCATCATCCCTGTCCCCAAGAAGCCACGGATTACTGGACTTAACGACTACAGACCTGTAGCGCTCACCTCTGTAGTCATGAAGTCCTTTGAGCGCCTGGTCCTGTCTCACCTCAAGTCCATCACCACACCCCTCCTAGACCCGCTGCAGTTTGCCTACCGTGCTAACAGGTCTGTGGACGACGCAGTCAACCTGGCCCTCCACTCCATCCTGCAGCACCTGGACTCCCCGGGAACCTACGCCAGGATTCTGTTTGTGGACTTCAGCTCCGCATTCAACACCATCCGCCCCGATCTGCTCCAGGACAAGCTGTCCCTGCTCAACGTGCCTGACTCCCTCTGCAGGTGGATCACCGACTTCCTGACGGACCGGAGACAGCATGTGCGCCTGGGGAAGTCTGTCTCAGACTCTGTTAGCATCAGCATTGGATCACCCCAGGGCTGTGTACTTTCCCCCCTACTCTTCTCCCTTTATACCGACTCCTGCACCTCCTCCCACCAGTCTGTTAAGCTGATTAAGTTTGCGGACGACACCACCCTCATCGGGCTCATCTCCAACGGCGACGAGTCCGCCTACAGGGAAGAGGTGGCCCAGCTGGTGTCCTGGTGCAGCCACAACAACCTGCAGCTGAATGCTCTGAAGACAGCAGAGATGATTGTGGACTTCAGGAAAGTCACATCCCCCCTGCCCCCCCTCACCATCACAGGCTCTCCCATCACCTTTGCAGATTCCTTCCGCTTCTTGGGCACCACCATCACCCGTGACCTCAAATGGGAGCCAACCATCAGCTCCCTCATCAAAAAGGCCCAGCAGAGGATGTTCTTTCTGCGGCAGCTGAGGAAGCTCAAGCTACCCACCAAGATGTTAGTGCAGTTCTACACGGCCATCATCGAGTCCATCCTCACCTCCTCCATAACTGTGTGGTACGCAGGAGCCACTGCCAGGGACAGACTAAGGCTGCAGCGCGTCGTGCGCACTGCTGAGAAGGTGATAGGCTGCAAACTCCCATCTCTCCAGGACCTGTACATCTCCAGGACTCGGAGGCGTGCTGGCCGGATCATAGCCGATCCTTCACATCCTGGTCACGTGCTGTTTGCCCCCCTCCCCTCAGGTAGAAGGCTTCGGTCCATTCGGACTAAAACCTCCCGGCACATGAACAGCTTCTTCCCCTCTGCCATCAGACTGCTGAACACTAAGTGACTTTTGACTCTCGTGCACTATGTACAGCAGCTCAACCAGACTCATGTCAATCACCACTGTTTTTCTGTTGCATTATTGACTGCACTATGTGGTACTTCACATTATCTGCTACATGCTAATTTTTTAAACTGCCTTGACTAGTACTACTCATTATTACTATTATTATTATTACTTATTATTACTTATTTTTCTACACTTATTGCACGTTTCTAGTCCTTTAGTTTTTTATTTTATCCCTTTTTCTCATTATGTTTTTAATGTTGCAGCATGGCACCGAGACAAATTCCTAGTTTGTGTATCACATGAACAATGGCAATAAATCTGATTCTGATTCTGATTCATGTGATAAACCAAAACACTGAATGAAGCATTTCCCACATATTTTACAAGACTACAGCTTCTCATTGTTTTATTTATTTATATCTCACTTCATTATAAGTGCAATGGGCCCCAACCAGGGGTCTATGGTTACACTTTAAATCACAAAGCTCTATATCCGAGGGCTCTCTTCAAGATAGAGACTGTTCCTCTCATTGCTGAGTTCTGTATTTCACAGATGCTAGGACAGCCGGGTATCACCTGTTGATATTTTTTTTAGGTTTTTCTTCACCATCCCAGTTGCTCCCACCACCACAGGTATTATGTCTGCTTCCTGCAGATTCCAGGTGCTCCTTAGGTCGTTTTTGAGGTCTTGATATTTTGTTATTTTTTCTCTTTCTGCTCTGTTGAGGCCGTAGTCGTTCGGTATGGTTACATCTATTATTTTGGCAGTTTTGTCCTTTTTGTTCAAGATAACTATGTCCGGTTTTATTGCTCCTCCTTCAATGTGTCTTCCAGTTGGGATTTCCTTGTCATAATAGATGGTGGTATCTCCGCTGGCACTGACTGGCTCTGGATCGTGTTCCCATACTGGTCCTTTTACTTCTATTTTTAACTCTTTGCATATTTTCCAGTGTATGTAACAGCAGATCTTGTTGTGGCGAGCAGTGTAGTGTCCATCGGCCATAAGGACCTGGCAACCGGAGAGAAGGTGGCTTGCACTCTCCACCGCTACATGACAGAATCGACATTTGTCACTCTGTGACAATCCTGCCATTTTTTTAAAACCATTGGTTAGAAGTCACCTGTGTGAATTCTCATGTGACTGTTCAAATTAGCACGTTGATTAAATCTCTGCCCACATGTTTCACAAGAAAATGGCTTCTCACTTGTGTGAATTCTCATGTGACTGTTCAAATTAGCACGTTGATTAAATCTCTGCCCACATGTTTCACAAGAAAATGGCTTCTCACCTGTGTGAATTCTCATGTGAGTTTTCAAATTATCACGTTGACCAAAACTCTGTCCACATGTTTCACAAGAAAATGGCTTCTCACCTGTGTGAATTCTCTTGTGCCTATTCAAAGTACGACGTTCATTAAATCTCTGCCCACATGTTTCACAAGAAAATGGCTTCTCACCTGTGTGCATTCTCATGTGACATTTCAAATGACTATGTGTAATACATTTCTGCCCACATGTTTCACAAGAAAATGGCTTCTCACCTGTGTGCATTCTCATGTGATGTTTCAAATGACTATGTGTAATAAATTTCTGCCCACATGTTTTACAAGAAAATGGCTTCTCACCTGTGTGAATTCTCATGTGCATTTTTAAACTATCAAGTCGATTAAAACTCTGCCCACACGTTTCACAAGAAAATGGCTTCTCACCTGTGTGAATTCTCATGTGAGTTTTCAAATTAGCACGTTGATTAAATCTCTGCCCACATGTTTCACAAGAAAATGGCTTCTCACTTGTGTGAATTCTCATGTGACTGTTCAAATTAGCACGTTGATTAAATCTCTGCCCACATGTTTCACAAGAAAATGGCTTCTCACCTGTGTGAATTCTCATGTGAGTTTTCAAATTATCACGTTGACCAAAACTCTGCCCACATGTTTCACAAGAAAATGGCTTCTCACTTGTGTGAATTCTCATGTGACTGTTCAAATTAGCACGTTGATTAAATCTCTGCCCACATGTTTCACAAGAAAATGGCTTCTCACCTGTGTGAATTCTCATGTGAGTTTTCAAATTATCACGTTGACCAAAACTCTGCCCACATGTTTCACAAGAAAATGGCTTCTCACCTGTGTGAATTCTCTTGTGCCTATTCAAAGTACCACGTTCATTAAATCTCTGCCCACATGTTTCACAAGAAAATGGCTTCTCACTGTTTTATTTATTTGCATCTCATTTCCTTACAAGTGCAATGGGCCCCAGCCAGGGGTCTATGATTACACTTTAAATTAAAAAGCTTTGTATCCAAGGGCTCTCTTTAAGATAGAGACTGTTCCTCTGATTGCTGAGATCTGTATTTCACAGATGCTAGGGCAGCCGGGTATTGCTTGTAGATATTTTTTCAAGTTCTTCTTAACCATCCCAGTTGCTCCCACCACCACAGGTATAATATCTGCATCCTGCAGATTCCAGGTGCTCCTTAGATCGTTTTTGAGGTCTTGATATTTTGTTATTTTTTCTCTTTCTGCTCTGTTGAGGCCGTAGTCGTTTGGTATAGTTACATCGATTAATTGGGCAGTTTTGCCCTTTTTGTTCAAGATAACTATGTCCGGTTTTATTGCTCCTCCTTCAATGTGTCTTCCAGTTGGGATTTCCTTGTCATAAAAGATGGTAATATCTCCGTTGGAGCTAACTGGCTCTGGATCGTGCTCCCATACTGGTCCTTTTACTTCTATTTTGAATTCTTTGCATATTTTCCAGTGTATATAACGGCAGATCTTATTGTGGCGAGCAGTGTAGTGTCCATCAGCCATGAGGACCTGGCAGCCGGAGAGCAGGTGGCTTACACTCTCCACCGCTACATGACAGAATCGACATTTGTCACTCTGTGACAATCCTGCCATTTTTTTAAAACCATTGGTTAGAAGTCCCTGGTCTTGTGCTCCAATCACTAGTCTCTCCTCGTCGTACCCCAGATCTCCATTCCTGATCCAGCGCAATGTCTCTTCCCTATCAATATAATCCCTATTGAGTTCCTCCTGGAAACGTCCTGCTCGCTTATGTTGTTTCCATCTTTCTTTTCTTTCCTCCTGTGTCCTTTTACTGTATTTTTCTCTCGTCTTTCTAGCTATTTTTGTTGCTGGGTTTTGCTGACTGGCTTTCATGTTATCTAATAAATCTGCTGCAAAGGTCTCGGCTTGTTTAGTTATAGATGTGTTAATACTGAGGGTTTCATGATGTTGGGTGACCTTTTCCATCGTCTCATCATTAGCGCTTTTTAGGTATTGACCAATGCTTATTATTGTTGCCCTGTAGGCCTGGTTCATTTCAATTAGGCCCAGCCCTCCCTCTTTACGTGGCATATATATCCTATCTAGGCTTTGGTTTCTGTATGTTACCTTATGAAGGGTTAGGGTCTTCCTGGTCCGAACATCCAACTTATCCAGTTCCCCTTGTGGCCAGTCTATCACCCCAAATCCATATGTGGCAACTGGTACTGCCAACTGGTTTATTGCAGTGATCTTATTTTTAGGTGTTAAATTTGATTTACAGATTTTCTTTAGGCGATGTTGGTATTCTTTTTTGACCATTTCCCTCATTTTTCTGTGTTCAATAGTTGCGTTTTCTTCTATGCCCAGATATTTATATGCCGATTCCCCTGCCAGGTCTTTGATATGCTTATTGTCTTCTATTTGGATATTTTCTGATGCCGTTTTCTTTCCTTTTTTTATTGTACATTTTGCACACTTGTCAAGTCCAAATTCCATGCAGATGTCTTTTGAAAACATGTGAACGGTACTGACAAGTTGATTCAGTTTCTGTTCAGATTCTGCATAGAGCTTGAGGTCGTCCATGTAGAGTAGATGATTCACTCTCTTGCTCCCTTTTTTTGTTCTGCCTTTGCTTAGGTCATACCCGATGTCAAGGTCCGATAAGATTTTGCTTAAGGGGTCGACACAAAGACAGAAGAGCAGTGGCGAAAGGCTGTCCCCCTGAAATATTCCTCGCTGGATCCTGATGTCTGGAATTGTTATTTGTCCTTCTTTGTGGTTAAGTGTAATTGTAGTTTTCCACTTAGCCATCTGGACCTCCAGAAAAGTTTTAATCTCTGGGCTGATGTTATACAGCTCCAGACAGCGTATTATCCAGGAGTGGGGGATGCTGTCGAATGCCTTTTTGTAGTCGATCCACGCCACGCTTAAATTTCTCTCACGCCTCTTGCAGTCTTCCAGGATGGTTTTATTAATGAGTAGTTGTTCTTTGGCTCCCAGCTTATTTCTTATGCAGCCTTTTTGCTGTGGCTGCAAGTAGTTTTCTGAGTCCAGATGTTCATAAATGGCCTCAGTAATGATTCCTGTCAGCCATTTGTATGTGGTCGGGAGGCAACAGATGGGTCTGTATTTATTGACTTGTTGGGTTTCAAGACTCTTGGGCAGGAGTATGGTGTTTCCATATGTGAGCCACTCTGGTGCTTCTTCCTCTCCCCCAACAAGTCGGTTAAATGCCTCTGCGTAGTGTTTGTGTAGTGCTGTTATTTTTTTGAGCCAAAAGTTTGGTATTTTATCTATTCCAGGGGATTTGAAGTTAAGGTATTTCCTGATTTTTTCTTGAGCTGTTTCTTCTGTGATTTTTAGTGAGGGCATCTGTTGTTTTCCTTTATTTTTCTCAGCAATGGTTTGAATCCAATTATTATTTTTATGTTGAACTGGGTCCTCAAACAGATTTCTCCAGAATGTTTCCAGTTGGGTTTTCTCAGGAGGTACCTGTACTTCAATAGTTTCATCTATCAACCTCCTGTAGACTTGCTTTGGGTTCTGTGCAAATAATTTATTTATCAGTTTTGAGTTCTCTCTCCGTTGCCTGTTTCTGATTTGAGCTGCTAGGGCCTTGACTTGCGCCTGGTGCTCTGCTATTTTTCCTATTATTTGCTCTTTCCTAATGTTGTATTTTTTTTGGATTCTGTTGATTACTCTCAGTAATTTAGTATTGCAGTTTTGGTTCTGTATGTAGTAAGTCATTTGAGAAATTTCTGCCCTAAATTGATTAATTTTTCCTTGAAGTTTATTTTTCCAAATGGGTGTAGAGATTTTTGTTTTGGTTTGACGTTCAGTTTTTTCTTTATGCTGTGGAGCTAGCTTACTCTGCACATACCACGCTGCACCAAAGTTTATGCAGTTAAGCTCTGTCAAACTGACCCCCTGAGGTACAAGGTCACATAGGCCTCTGTTGACCTTTTGCAGTAGTAATTTGAATTCTTTATTCTCTTTTAGCTTAATTAATCTAGGACGTTCTTTCATTGTCATTTTTTTTGTTTCTTCTATTTTGTTGGCAAGTTCCTCTTCCATTTCTAGTTGATGTTGGTTCATTTCTATTTGGGGGTTGATCTGTTTCCTTATTGGATCCTGGTCTACACTCCCCCTTGTTGCTTCATCAGGATGTTCTGATTCTGAGCCCGAAGTTGCAGGGGATTCGCCTGGGTGGCCTGGTGGCACCTCTGTAGGGTGTGTTTGACAAGGTTGCTCCAGAGGTTTTTCAGTTAATGGTAATGGTAGCGGACACTCAACTGGGCAGATGTTATTCTGTGCCATTTTTCCTATTTCAGTGTGCATGTACTCCAATTGTTGCTCTGTGAAGTACCTTTGGGTGAGGAAGTTGTGTCTCTGGGTTGTGAGTTTGGCTCGGGGTACGCCAGCTTTATCCGGGCAGTGATGGAAAAAGATTCGCTGCCACTCATTGCATCGTTCCCGCTGGTTGCTGTGTTTCATCTTGGCGTACTCGGTTGCCCATATTAAAACCCATCTTTCCTCCATGCTCCACTGACTTTGTTTGTATTCTTGTTGTTCAAATAGGTTGGCATCTTGATAGTCTTTTATTGCTTGGGCTTGAGCTTCATATTTAATCTTTTCTATTTCTTCTTGTTGTAAGTATTTTGAGACCTGAGAGACTATAGATGTTAATTTGGAGATGGTGGTGGCTGCTTTCTTTTCTGGTGGTAGCTCGGATTCTCTGATCTTCTCCTCAAATACATGCTTTTTCCTTCTGCCCCACTTCTCATACCTTGAATAGGCGTAGCAGGACAGAATAACTTTCTTCTCATCAAGGGACCATTTTACAGTTTCTTCTTTTCTCGTATACCGTTTAGTCCTTTTTTGATCTTGTTGGGGCCCAGGACCAGATCTGTGCTGGTCTGATGGGGATCCCGGTTGAGTGTTTGTGACACTCGAAGACGAAGCTGCACCATCGCTCTCAACAGCCCGCCTAGTGCAGAAACGAGCTGAGGGGACCGTTTTATCCTGGTCAGTACCTTTCCAGCATCTTTTTCCTGTATTATTCATTTTTCATATTTGGTTCCTCATCGTCCACGGCTTCTTATTGGTTATTCGAAGCTACCCTCGCCATGATTACTCATATTGAGGGGGTACCCCCCATCCGCGACCCGGGGGACGCGCTGGCTAGCCTGAGGGAAAAGGCCACCAGCTAGCCTGAGGGAAAAGGCCACCAGCTAGCCTGAGGGAAAAGGCCACCAGCTAGCCTGAGGGAAAAGGCCACAGCTCACCTGTGTGCATTCTCATGTGACATTTCAAATGACTATGTGTAATACATTTCTGCCCACATGTTTCACAAGAAAATGGCTTCTCACCTGTGTGCATTCTCATGTGATGTTTCAAATGACTATGTGTAATAAATTTCTGCCCACATGTTTTACAAGAAAATGGCTTCTCACCTGTGTGAATTCTCATGTGCATTTTTAAACTATCAAGTCGATTACAACTCTGCCCACACGTTTCACAAGAAAATGGCTTCTCACCTGTGTGAATTCTCATGTGAGTTTTCAAATGACCACGTTGATTAAATCTCTGCCCACATGTTTCACAAGAAAATGGCTTCTCAGCTGTATGCATTCTCATGTGAGTTTTCAAATGATCAAGTCGAATAAAACTCTGCCCACATGTTTCACAAGAAAATGGTTTTTCACCTGTGTGAATTCTCTCATGATATGATAAATGGTGCTTCTGCCTGAATCTTTTCCCACATGTGTTGCAAACATGTGACTTAACAGTGTGCTTTTTCTTCTTCTGGGACTCATTTTTACAGTCGTCATTATCAGAGCATTTTACAGACTTTTCACCTGTGTCAGTATCACACTGATTCTCTGACATGGACGACTTGTCTACATTGTTACGGTCACTTCTGTTTCTGTGAAGCCTCTTCTTTGGCTCTTCATGTTTACATGATCCTGGGTTTACATTCTTACCTGCTCCCTGGTCTTGGCTCTCAGTGTCAGGAGAGTTGTGACAGAGAAGCTGCTCACTATTTGGTTCAGTTTCACTCTTGTTATTGTCCTCATCAGTAGGAGTCACCATGAAGGTATCAGTCTCTTGTTTCAATCCAAAGTCTTCTTCCTCCTGACTGCTACAGAGTTCTTCTTCTTCCTCTTTAACCTGTGCAGCATCTTGTTCCTCCTGGTCCAGACTGGAGGTCCGCTCCTGGTTACAGAGCTGCTGGACAGTGAGAACCTCCTCCTCCTTACAGTCATGTAGCTGTAGAGCATCTGGAGGGACAAAGAGACATAGAAAATGCTAGTAGTAGAAAAACCAGAAAGAATAAAATCACTGACTGGCAAAAAAGTCACCACCTGGTAACCAATAGTTCTTATAGTTGCATGTGATAATTACAGAAGTGATGAATCTGTTTCAGATTCAACAAGTAATTTAAAAGGGACAAAATTATTTTTCCACATGCTAACATGGTTCCCTGGGGTTTAAAAGGGGACACAGGATGAAAACTTTAATTTTTGTAAGTATTTTTACACATTAACTTGTCTATCTGGAGTGGCTATCAATAAAAATATTCCAAAAAAAAAACAACAACCCTGTTGCTCTGCAAGGGTCCACCATGATCTCACTTGCATGATATTCTCACTAACATTTCTGATTTGTCACCAGTTGTGACATGATGGTGAGTCCGTTCCCAGCACATCAACAGTAGTATAAAATGTACTATTTATTCGTAATTCTGTTTTATACGAGTGTTTTATACGTCTCTTCTAGTCGGTCCAACTTCTATTTCTGAACATGTCACTATGGTGTCTTTATACACAAATAACCACATACTGCATTGATTCTTGTTGGGAGTTGCTAGCAGGGGCTAATGGCGAACTGGCTAGAGCAGACAATTCCTCCACTTGGTACACTGAACCAAAAGAAAAAGTCATTTGAAGTGCAAACTACAGTGCATCTGCAAATAATTTACAGTGCTTCACTTTTTCCACATTTTTTTTTGTGTTACAGCCTTATTCCAAAATAGATTAAATTCATTTTTCCTCAAAATTCTACACACAATACCCCATAATGACAACATGAAAAAGTTTTCTTGAGATTTTTAAAGGGCCTATATCATGCCATTTTAAGCCTTTTAGAGTAAACTATATGCATGTATGTGATAGTATATTACCTTTGGTACACTAGAGAATGAATTTCTTATGAAATATGAGTTATTTTCGCGAGCTACTTTTCCAACCTGGAAGTAAGATGCCTCGATCTCTGAGGCTCAGCCTCTCCTTCTTGTGGCTGCCGCCCATTTCATGACGTAACCCCTGAGCCGGCTGCTGCAGCGTGTCGCTGGGTTCCACCCACAAAAACTTAGAAGACATTGTCTTACATAAAAAAGCAAACAGTTGTTGTCACTGAGCAGATTAGGTGCGAGAGGAACTACTTCTTCACAGCGTCAATGCTAAAGTGAAAGAGTTTTGCTGATCCGTTAGCTGCGCAGAGAAAGTGGGTGTGTGCGTTAGCCTGGGGGCGGTGCTGGCAGCACAGGCACTTCCTGGAGTGGGCGGCTCACCCATGTTTATATGTATGAATGTGGAGACCCAGTCATTATCAGGGACAGGGCGGAGCAGCAGCTCAGAGAGCAGGGTTGAGGAGGAATACTCAGAGATGCGTGAATGGAGCAAAATACCACTTTGGGGGTGGTTTTGGTGAGGAATTAACATTATAACATGCTTAAAAGCTCAAAAAAGTCGATTTTGCATGATATGGGCCCTTTAACTAAAAAACTAAGAAATCACATGTACATAAGTATTCACAGCCTTTGTTCAGTACTTTCTTGATGCACCTTTGGCAGCAATTATAGCCTCAAGTCTTTTTGAATATGATGCCACAAGCTTGGCACACCTACGTATCTTTGGGCAGTTTCACCCATTCCTCTTTGCAGCACCTCTCAAACTCCATCAGGTTGGATGGGAAGCGTTGGTGCACAGCCATTTTCAGATCTCTCCAGAGATGTTCAATTGGATTCAAGTCTGGGCTCTGGCTGGAAGACTCAAGGACATTCACAGAGTCATCCTGAAGCCACTCCTTTGATATCTTGGATGTGCGCTTAGGGTCGTTGTCCTGCTGAAAGATGAACCGTCACCCCAGTCTGAGGTCAAGAGCGCTCTGGAGCAGGTTTTCATCCAGGATGTCTTTGTACATTGCTGCATTCATCTTTCCCTCTGTCCTTACTCGTCTCCCAGTTCCTGCTGCTGAAAAACATCCCCACAGCATGATGCTGCCACCACCATACTTCACTGTAGGGATGGTATTGGCCTGGTGATGAGTGGTGCCTGGATTCCTCCAAACATGACACCTGGCATTCACGCCAAAGAGTTCAATCTTTGTCTCATCAGACAAGAGAATTTTGTTTCTCATGGTCAGAGTCCTTCGGGTGCCTTTTGGCAAACCCCAGATGGGCTGCCATGAGCCTTTTACTAACGAGTGGCTTCCATCTGGCAACTCTACCATACAGGCCTGATCGGTGGATTGCTGCAGAGATGGCTGTCCTTCTGGAAGGTTCTTCTTTCTCCACAGAAGAACGTTGGAGCTCTGACAGAGTGACCATCGGGTTCTTGGTCACGTCCCTGACGAAGGCCCTTCTCCCCCGATGGCTCAGTTTAGACATTGGGAAAGGTATATGAAGAGTCTTAGTAGTTCTGAACTTCTTCCATTTGTGGATGATGGGAGGCCATTGTGCTCATTGGGACCTTCAAAGAAGCAGAAATGTTTCTGTACCCTTCCCTAGATTTGTGCCTTGAGACAATCCTGTTTCGGAGGTCTACAAACAATTCCTTTGACTTCATGCTTGGTTTGTGCTCTGACAAGCAGTGTCAACTGTGGGACCTTATATAGACAGGTGTGTGCCTTTCCAAATCAAGTCCAATCAACTGAATTTACCACAGGTGGACTCCAATTAAGCTGTAGAAACATCTCAAGGATGATCAGTAGAAACAGGATGCACCTGAGCTCAATCATGAGTTTCATGGCAAAGGCTGTGAATACTTATGTACATGTGATTTCATAGTTTTTTATTTTTAATAAATTTGCAAAAATCTAAAAAAAAAAAAAAAAATCACATTGTCATTATGGGGTATTGTGTGTAGAATTTTGAGGAAAAATGAATTTAATCCATTTTGGAATAAGGCTGTAATTACAAAATGTGGAAAAAGTGACGTGTTGTGAAGACTTTCCAGATGCACTGTATAACTGTATAGTCAAAGAGTTAAAATTATTTTTCCACTGGGTTTGATCAGTCAAAGTCAAACACAAACCAAGACCAGTACAAGTACGCCAGATTCACGTAGTTATTGAAAATATTAATTTAATATTATTATTTTATTTTAGGACAGTTTCTCAAAGACTCAACCTGAACATTTTCTAACTTTTTACCTGTTTCATTCTCACAGAATGTCTCTGACCTCAGAGAGTCGTCATCACTGTTACTGTGACTTCCTGTTTTCAGTCGTCTCTTCTTTGGTTTGGGTTCTTCTTCTTCTTCAGTGGATCCTGAGTTTACATGCCAGCTTCCTTCCTCATCTTGGATCTCAGTTCCAGCAGAGTTGTGCGAGAGGAGCTGCTCACTGTTTCGTTCTGCTTCACTCTGCTGCTTTTCCTCAGAAACAAGAGTCACCATGAAGGTATCGGCCTCCAGCTTCACTGCCAGCTGTTCTCCCTCCTGACTGATGCAGAGTTCCTCCTGTTCCTCTTTAACCTGTGAAGCTTCTGGTTCCTCCTGGTCCATGACAGAGTTCCTCTCCTGGTTCCAGAGCTGCTGCTCAGTCAGAACTTCCTCTACTTTACACTCAGGTTGCTGTGAGAAATCTGGAGGAATAAAGACAAAAAAGTCAGAAAAAGAGTTTCATTTAAAAAATGAAAAAGAAAAAAATGTGTCAAATTTAGGATTAAAAAACAAGAGATTGCACATTTAAGACACAACCGTGATTGAA
This sequence comes from Pholidichthys leucotaenia, assembly GCA_020510985.1. Classification (NCBI taxonomy): domain Eukaryota; kingdom Metazoa; phylum Chordata; class Actinopteri; order Cichliformes; family Pholidichthyidae; genus Pholidichthys; species Pholidichthys leucotaenia. Next base: position 66,262,033 of record CM035841.1, read on the forward strand.
AAACAGATCCAGAGTTTTCTAAAGCCTCATTCAGACCATTACAGTCCCACATACTGTGGGACTACATACATAGTACTGTGGCCACATATGTGACATTTGAGATAAGAACAAAGACAGAATTTCCTTGGAGATAACAGGAAGCTGGAAGGTGTTAGCTTTGGTATGCAGAGCCTGAGACTGTGGGAGTGATATTAAGAGATTATAGAGGAGATGCATTGTTACTGGTGATTATAATGCAATGTGACTTGTGATGCAAATTGACTTGTGAGCTGTGAGAGTCCCGGGTATTTAAGGGACTAGAGTTTCCTGTGATATCCTCTTTCTTCTTTGAGATGATGGTGAATGTGAATAAAGCTGCTTTGAGATAGATCAGTCTCATCCTTTTCACATTCCCACACTGGTGACCCAAGACGTAGCATGCAACAACAGGAGAGTTCCCCGGGGCCAGCCTCGTCAGGAGCCCCCAGCCAAGCGAATGCTGCTACGGTCCAGCTACCGGACTTTTGGCAGAACAATCTACGCTTCTGGTTCCACGTGGTTGAGGCACAATTCAACCTCCGGGGAATATCGATAGACGACACAAAATTCTACCATGTGGTCGCAAGACTGGACAACTACACGGCTCAGCACGTGGAGAGCCTTATCGAGCAGCCGCCAGACAGCGACAAATACGGCGCGTTGAAGGCTGCACTCATCCAGCACTTCACCCCCTCCGTCGAGGAGCGAGCAGAGAGACTCCTGGCGCTGACTGAGTTGGGAGATGACACGCCCGTTAATCTGATGGAGAAGATGTTGAGGTTGAAAGGCTCAGATGACGACCACTTCATCTTCACCCACCTCTTCCTCAGGACCCTACCATCAGCGACGAGAGCGACCTTGATCAGTTCGCCGTTGTTGGCCCAGCGGGACTACCACGCGCTGGCCCGGGAGGCGCAGCGAATTGTCAACGCCAGCAGACAGCGTGCGGCCACGGCCACAGCAGCGGAACTCAGCGCAACGACCGCAGATGGCAGGGGGCCAGGGGCAGCAGTAGCAGACCCACCGACGACGGCGGCGGCGAGAGCCAGGGAACGCGGAGGAGACGTCCTTTGTTTCTACCATCGCCGTTTCGCAGAGAGGGCACGCAAGTGTGTACCACCGTGCCAGTTTCAGCGTTCGGGAAACGCCAAGACCGGGGGTCGGTAGCAGCCGCGGCCCTCGGGGAAGAGAACAAGCTGCTCTACTTGTTGGATGCACGCTCGGGGAGGCAGTTCCTCGTGGACACAGGCTCCCAGTTGAGTTTCATCACACCTTCCTACGCGGACAGGCTGGCAGGTTCCAGAGTTCCCGGGGTGACAGCAGCGAACGGCTCGGAGATTAAGACCTTTGGTGAGAAGACTCTGCTTCTGTCTCTACATGGCCGTACATTTGAGTGGACTTTTGTTATAGCAGCAGTGAATTTCAATATGTTGGGGGCTGATTTTTTCTGCTCACATGGTTTATTGGTTGATCTCGCTAACAGGCGCCTGGTTAATGCATTTTCTTTTGATTCTATTCCCTGTACAGCGCGAGTGGCCCCGCCAATAGCACAAGCCAACGTCACAGCTGCATTTTCTTCTTCCGGCTGTCAGAGAGAGCAGACGCATTTCTTCTCCTCTCCTCTCTCCTCTCCTCCCTTCACTGATCCCAGCTTGCTGTGTCCTGTCTGTGTCTCGCTCTTCTTCTCGCTGCATCTCGATCCAAACGGAAAATTATGGAATTGGTGAGCTGGGCTTTAAATGCAATTGACACCACTTTTTCAAACAGAAAATCGGGCCCAGGGGAGCCTAAGTGAGAGACTCATGGGACAATTGGAAACTCATGTGTCTGTGTGATCTTTCGATTGAAGATGTGGAAGACATCTACCTGTTTGGCTTCATGATCACAGGATTTCTGCTGTTTGGCTTTGGAGTTTTCCTGGTGTATCGGAAATTAAAGAAGTTGGAAAGAGCTAGTCAAAATGCGGACCCGGCGAAGCTCCTTCAACAATTCGACCAGTTGGGGAGGGCACTGATAGCAGCTAATGGCGAACTGAATCGGAAGGTGGGAAACATCTCGGAGTCGCTGGGTGCTGTCCAGGGAATGATTTTAAAGCCTGGGAATGTAAATGTAAATTGCTGCACAGAATCGCATGAGAGGTGAAAATTCTATGCTCTAAGTGAACAGTGTTTATCAAGCCTTGATTCGGCGTCCTTGGGAGAACTCATTCCTCCAGGAGAAAAGATAAGGCAGAAGGGAGTTTTGGCTTTTCTCTAACCCAAACATTCTGATGTGCAGCAATCTGAACTCTCTATGGACAGCGTCATCATGTGACTAGCATGGAATTTTACCATCTGACATGCACTGAAGAGAGATGAACTCTGTGGACATGTTATCTATGTTTAGGATACCATGGACATAACATCTCGTCGTTGCTTAGGAGAGGAATTTTGTTGTTCACCAGTAACTGACACTTCACGCTGCATTCACATTGCATCCATGAATATCACATGACTGACACACACACACACTGGTCTCTCTCTTGCTCTGTTAATGTGTGGAACTGTAACTTGTCTGCTAAGTGTGCAATTAGAGGGTTTTTTTTTCTATGTGATCATAATCTTGCTCACTTGAGCTCTATTTTGATAACTATGCTTTTTTCTCTCTGCCCAATGTGTCACCCCCTCCCCTCCCCCTCCCCCTCTTTACCCCCACTGAATGAGGCGCCTGTCGGCTGCCGCGTCATTAGGGAGCGCTTAACATGAGCGCACCTTAATGTCAAGTAAAATTCCTCGTATGTGTAAAAACATGCTTGGCAATAAAGTTCATTCTGATTCTGATTCTGCAAGCGGTAAGTTCCACACACTGCTCACTCAGTTCCCAGCACTCACGGTCCCCACATTTTCGGCAACAGTCGCTAAACACGGGGTGGAGCATTTTTTCAACAGCTTTCTCTATAAAGGGCAGTCACATCTGGAACACAATGCCAAATGAAATTAAAATAATAACGGACTTTAAAACATTCACTAAAAAAGTTAAAAACTGGCTGAAAAATAAACAAGAATGTACCCATGTATGAAATGTTTGTCTGCAGGGTGAGAGTGAATGAAGGGAAGGAATGAATATGTTTGTTTATAGTGAGTGACGAAGGGAGGGAGGCCTGAAATAGGCAAATGTGTGTCAGGTTGTTATATTTGTGTATTTATAATATTTATAATTGTGTATTTATAATGTATTTATAATCTTTTTTGCATTGATGTATGTGGTTATTGTGGTTTTGTTTTTTTTTGTTTTTTTTTACTTGTTTCTCCTTTCTAAAGCCCATCCAGGGACAAGAGTTGCAAATTAGCTAATAGCTATACACTCTTTGTGCAACACATCAGATTGATTGTCATTGATTAACTGTCTATGTTTATTGCACTGTCCCTGTCAAATAAACAAATCTATCCATTACCACTACCGGACCGCCCGTTTTTGCAAAAGCTCGGCGCTTGGACGCAGCTAAACTGACCATAGCGCGCGAGGAGTTCGCCAACCTGGAGAGGTTGGGCATTATCAGGCGTTCAAAAAGTCCGTGGGCTTCCCCGCTACACATGGTCCCGAAGGCTGACGGATCATGGCGACCTTGCGGGGATTTCCGCAGGTTAAACAACGCTACAGCGCACGACCGCTACCCAATCCCGCATATCCAAGATTTTTCTGTTCATTTGGCAGGGGCTCGTGTTTTTTCTAAGATCGATTTGGTCCGCGGTTACCACCAAGTCCCAGTGCGCGTTGAGGACATACCCAAAACAGCGGTAATAACTCCATTTGGCCTATTCGAGTTTTTACGCATGCCATTCGGGCTTAAAGGGGCTGCACAGACGTTCCAACGCATGATGGAAGCGGTGCTACGCGATCTCCCTTTCATGTTCGTCTACTTAGACGATATTTTGGTAGCCAGCGCGTCCGAAGACGAACACGAAAACCACCTAGCCACAGTTTTCCGGAGGTTGGGAGATCACGGGTTAATAATCAACCCAGCAAAGTGTCAGTTCGGGGTGGCGCAGATTGATTTTTTAGGACACCGCATCTCCCCCAAAGGAGCGGTTCCGCTTCCTGACAAAGTGCGCGCAGTAGCAGATTTTCCCCGGCTGCAGACGGTCAGGGCGTTACAGGAGTTTTTGGGAATGGTGAATTTTTATAACCGTTTTCTCCCCCGCGCGGCGAAACTCATGCAACCGCTGTATGCCGCACTCAAAAAACAGAAACCCGCGAATAAGGTCGAGTGGTCCCTGGAGCGGGAGCAAGCGTTCTCGGAGGTTAAAGCAGCCTTGGCAAAGGCTGCGTTGTTGGCACACCCAGACCCAACGGCCTGCATAGCGCTCACTACTGACACGTCTGATGTGGCCATAGGGCCGGTCGTGGAGCAGCACGTAGCCGGGGTTTGGCAGCCCCTCGCCTTTTTCAGCAGGACCTTGCGCGATAGTGAACGTAAATACAGCGCGTTCGACAGGGAGCTGCTGGCTCTCCATTTGGCCATCCGCCACTTTTAGTTCTGGCTGGAAGGACGCTGTTTCACCGCATTCATTGACCACAAGCCGCTAACATTCGCGATGGCCAAGGTTTCCGAACCGTGGTCAGGCTGGCAGCAGAGACAGCTGGCCGCCATTCAGCATGTGGCGGGCAAACTGAATGTAGTGGCAGATTGCCTCTCGCGCGCCGTGGCGGCTCCAGTCAGCATAGGGAGAGATTACGCAGCCATGGCCGCGGAGCAGGTTAGTGATGCGGATGTGCGCGCGCTCCAGTCTGGACCAACAGGGTTAAGGCTGGAGAACAGGGCGCTGCAAGACGGTATGCCCCCTCTAATCTGCGATGTCTCCACTGGACGGCCGCGTCCAGTAGTACCGGCCGCGTGGCACCGCCGCGTTTTTGACTCGATTCATTCTTTGGCACACCCTGGAGTGCGCGCGTCGGTCAGGAAGGTAGGAGAGAAATTTGTGTGGCCAAGTCTTCGCAAACAAGTTTAAGAGTGGGCAGCAGCCTGCACGGCATGTCAACGAGCCAAAGTACACAGGCACACGAGGGCTCCTTTGGAGCCGTTTCACATTCAGGCCAAGAGGTTCGATCATGTTCATGTGGACTTCGTGGGCCCCCTCCCGCCATCACAAGGGTGCACACACCTTCTGACAATGGTGGACGGCACCACGCGCTGGCCTGAAGTGGTCCCGCTGGCATCAACCACGGCCGAGGAGGTGGCTCGCGCGTTTTTAACAGCTTGGGTGGCGCGCTTCGGCATTACGTCCAACAGAGGCCCTCAATTTCTGTCCGAACTTTGGTCGACAATGGCCCGCAACCTGGGTGTCACAATTCACTCCACAACCACGTACAATCCGCAGGCTAACGGGTTATGCGAACGTTTTCATAGGTCATTGAAAGCGGCTCTCAGAGCGTCACTGACGGATGCACGGCTGGACGGTGGCGCAGTGGTTAGCACTGCAGCAGCACAGTTTACCCTTGGCCGGGGGATCGTGGGTTCGATCCCAGCCCCCGACCAACAGTGATCTGTGTGGAGTTTGCATGTTCTCCCCGTGTTTGTGTGGGTTTACTCCGGGATTTCTCCGGTTTCCTCCCACATGCCAAAAACATGCAGGTTAGGTTAATTGGAGACTCTAAAGTGGCCCTAGGTGTGAGTGTGTGTGTGAATGGTTAAGGGATAGCGCTGTATCGTGGCTGCTTCATCCATCCAGGTGGTGGATGCCCTCAATTTCCCCTCTGGGGATCAATAAAGTATACTAAAGCTAATAAAAAAAAAAAAAAAAAAAAAAAAAATTGGGTAGACAAGTTACCGTGGATTTTATTGGGGTTGCGTTCTGCGCCTAAAGAGGACTTAGAAGCCACCCCAGCGGAGCTCGTGTTTGCGCAACCACTTCGGCTGCCTGGGGAGTTTCTCCCAGATAACCCGGCTCCAGACACCTCCCCGTCTCAGCTGTTGCAGAGTAACATAGAATCAAGCACGCTGCCCGGCCCCGTGCACCACAGTTTTCCGCGCGTTTTTGTGCCTAAAGCTTTGAAAAACGCGGAGTTTGTTTTTATCAGACATGATGCGCATCGCACACCACTGCGACCACCTTATGATGGGCCGTTCAGAGTGTTGGAAACAGGGGACTGTTATTCTGTTGTTCGATCTAAATGTTTGGGGGGGGGGTGGCCACACATGACTACTTTGTGACTTATTTAAGGCTTCACATTTGAGATAAGAACAAAGACAGAATTTCCTTGGAGATAACAGGAAGCTGGAAGGTGTTAGCTTTGGTATGCAGGGCCTGAGACTGTGGGGGTGATATTAAGAGATTATAGAGGAGAGGCATTGTTACTGGTGATTATAATGCAATGTGACTTGTGATGCAAATTGACTTGTGAGCTGTGAGAGTCCCGGGTATTTAAGGGACGAGAGTTTCCTGTGATATCCTCTTTCTTCTTTGAGATGATGGTGAATGTGAATAAAGCTGCTTTGAGAGCGATCAGTCTCATCCTTTTCACATTCCCACAGTACATACATACATACAGTACATACTATGCTGCCACACTGCATCTTACAGACTAACTGGTACATCACTTTTTACTCTGCTCCTGATAGTCCTTCTTTGTGCAATGGGATGATTCATGTGTTTATATGGGTCATCATATATTAAGCTATGATAAGATAAGATAAGATAAGCCTTTATTAGTCCCACAATGGGGAAATTCCAGGATTGCAACAGCATAGGGACAGCAACACTCAGAGCAACAATCAGAAGGCAAGAAAAAAACAACATCTAGTAAACATATGTCCATATTACTATAAATGTATATATATATAGACACACAGTGCAGAGCATTATGGCTGGTGAATGTGCAGCAGAAAGTCTAAGCTCTCTCTCCGCGGATGCAGCGGGCCAGCTGGAAGTGTTTGGGCATGATGGTGACCCCCTTAGCGAAGAAGAGACCCACCAGGTGGGCCTCACAGGTCTCCTGCAGAGCCATGACGGCGAAGCTCAGGAAACGCAGGACGGTCTTGAAGTCCTGAGCGATCTCCCTCACCAGGCGCTGGACGGGCAGCTTACGGATGAGCAGCTCCGTGGATTTCTGGCAGCGACGGATCTCTCTCAGAGCCACGGGCCTGTGACGGCGAGGCCTCTTCACTCTGCCGGTGGCCAGAGCACCTCTCCGAGCAGCCCTGGTGGCTAGCTGTCTCCTGGGGAGGGGGGGGGGGGGGCTTCTTCCTCCAGTAGATTTTACGGGCGGTCTGCTTGATTCTTGCCATCGCTCTTTATTATTCTGTCTTATATTTCTTTCACGTCGCCTAAACTCCGGCCCGGCACCCGCATCGTTTTCGCTACAGCTCCCGGTATGTCGAGTTCCCCATTAGCACCGGGCGGCGGCCAAGTGCTAGCTAGCACTAGCTCCTCCCCGCTGTAACGTCTCCCGCTGCAAACCGTGGCTCCGTCCGCCGACCCGGGAGACCCCCGGGGCGATCCGTGCGTCTGTGATATATATACAGAGTGAAAGGTGTAGAAAGAAGAAGGAAGATAAAAAGAAAAGGCTGTTGCAACAGGCAGCCGACTCGTGTGGCGCCGCCGGTCCGGCGGAACCGGAACCGGAAAAAAAAAAACAGTACATACAGTAGGTTCTACAGTCGTGTTAGTTTTTACTCTCCATGAGTAAACCCTTTGTCTGTCATGTGTGTGTTTCTGTTGTTTGGCTGTCAACTGTCATGCTGCTGTTACACTGTAATTTCCCAGTTTGGGATCAATAGTACATCTATCTATCATACCTATTCTGTGGATTTTTATCTGGGAGCACCAGCGCATATTCAGTAGTCTGCGCTGACGATCGATCTCTTCCTCGTACTGGTTGGTGATTTGTTCAAACTCTGTTATTTCTTCAGCAGCAGCAGTTAGTCACTCTCTCACCAACTCTCTCAGACGCCGACCTGAAAACATCTTTACGGTTTGTTTACTTCCTCCAGATGTTGTGATGTGGCTGCTGACGGTCAGAGCTAGCAGGATGAGGCTACTTCAGTTTGCCTCAAGGCCCAATAAAAGTCCTCAGAATGTGGACTTCTACGTGGTTCTTTATTCTCCAGCACGAAGCACAGACCATCAATGGCAGGTCTCCACAGAGCTACATCAGCTATTCATCCATGAGGAGCAGAATAGGAGCCAAACCATCGACAAACCAACCAGCTAAACGTTCTCACCAACCCGTTCCTGCAACGATCAGAAAACAGATGCATTATTCACTATGATCCACCTGGCAGGTATAAGAGACAATCTCCTTTATGCTTCCTGATTCTTTAGAATACTATGAATATAATCCAATTTTTTTTTAAAAAATAATACTTTCTAATTTTCTATATTCATGTGAGTGGAAAACAAACCGCATGTTCAAAATGATGAGGTTCTTGACGTCAGTGTCTCTTTACTCAAGCAGTCCACAGAATCTCACGCAACACAAAGTCAAGGAGAGGAGCTCCCCTAACAGAGAGGCACACCAGCATTTAACCCTCATAATGTCTCCTGATTGTCTCACACCTTTGTCCTCTGGGGTCCAAAATGACCCGCCTGATTTGGTTTAAAGCATAGAGTATAAATTGTCAATCAATTCTGTGTTAAACCTTTAGTCTTACTTCAGTCCAACCAGTTACCACAATTTTCCCCTTTGTTTTAGAATTCAGGACCAACAGACCTTGTTTCCATAAAGTTCAACCCTGTTTTTGAGTTGATTCTCATGTTCTTCTGGGGTCATTCTGAGGGTTAAACACACACACACAGATGACATCATACTTCCCATCAACAGATAAGTTCTCTCTCAAAAAAAGCAAATAATTTGCATTGTTGTGCATGGATACCTGCAGAAATTAAAATCATGACATTTTAATTTATCGAGATGCACCAGCACATAGTACACACTAAAAAAAAAACTGCAAATGTGACAGTAAATCATTGACAAATGTGATGTTCATGTTTTATTCAGGACATCAAAAACAGTGTTTAGCTGTTTACGTTATAGACAGAAAGACCGTATTGTACCATGGGGAATTCAGATTCTCAGGAAAACTGCTGCTTATCAATTAATTGTTAATCGATCAATAAGGTGAATTAACTCTTGATTAAGAGCGCTGGACTACATGGAGAATGAATAGAAAATAGTCGCCCACAGCAGAAAAAACACATTTGGTGGACATGCAGCCTTAGAGTAGGCTGTTAATTACTCAAGCAGAAGCAACAGGAGACAGATTGTGTGTGTGTGGGTGCTCTCACTTCAAGTCAGAGTAACAGTGCCTCAAAATGTCTCTGCACATCCCTGGAGCGCAGTTTTCGCCAAGTTTTCCATAGTTAGCATTAGCCTCTGGATGGAACCTGCCTGCTGTGGCAGACCATTCCCATCCAGCTCCACCTACAGGAATATAATAGACTAGAGTGCTCACAACCTACATTTTGATGGCAAATTTAGGTGCCATATTGGTACTGGATAGGGCTGTCACGGTGGAGCAATTTCCCCTGCGGTGATGATGAATAGCTCAACAGCATGGTATGTGGTATCATTGCAAATGTTTTTAGGACCCAGTGGTCTCATTATTTAGACAGGCTTCAAAATTTATGAGGCAAATGATAGAAGCTATGTTGAGAATCACTGCAGCTGCAGCTCTGCTTTCCATTTATGCGTTTGTGACGGAGCTCTTCCTACAGTCATGAACTGCTGACAGTGTTGGAAAAAAAACAACAAAACTTGATCATTTTCATAAAGCAGTGGCGGTAACTCCAACATTTCAACTGCAGGGTGTGTGGACTGGTTGGAGACAGCTGCTGCATTCAGCTTATTTAAAAAGGACAGACTCTGTGCAGGACCCTTTGTGGCTCTTGTCTCCGTGTCTAATGCCGCTGTCCGAAAAATCACGTTTACACAGCAAACAAGCAATGAACTATGCAGTAGCAGAGTTTAATCGTCAGGGTCATCAAGACTCAGAAGAAACCCATCCAGCCATTATTTTATTAAATTTGGGATACCCCCCCCCCCACATCTGCTACAACCAATCTGACCTGATCTCACCAAAAGTAGGACAAATAACACACTTTATGCCCTGCAAACATGCTGCTGTCAATAAAAATACTCATAACATTTAACAATTTATTTAATGTTCAATAAGTGAACAACAAGATTTAGCCACACACACAAAAAAGTGAACACTGCTGTTGTTGCGGTTGCTCGTTATCCTCTGTGGTAGGCTTGTCCATAGCGCAGCATGACATCATTGCGGTTATTGTGACAGCCCTAGTACTGGCTATAGTCCCGTTGATGGCTCCTGCAGCAGTGTGGTAACGGGATATCCAAAAAATGGTTTGTTCTATTCATTGTTATCATGTAAGTAAGCTAGAACGTTATAACTTATGATAAGTAATATGAACCTAATGAACACCATTTTTATTTATTTTTTTCTTCCTCTTTTCTTGTCAGGCAGCTCGGTAAGCAGAACAGAGATCTGTCACCCTTATTGTGCCAAAACAGATTTACTTTGCCAAGAGGAGCTTATACAGCACCTATGTATTGTATATTGTTGTAAACTCCTCCTGTAATAACTTTTAATATTTTAATTATTTTACCCATGGATGACCCGACAGGATGGGGAATAGGGAAAGGAAGTGTGTTGAGGGGGAAAGAAAAGGGAGGGGAACAGACAAAAAGACAAACAAACAACTAAAACAAACAGAAGAAAAACTGCTTCTTCCACTGAAGGTGTCTCAACACAAGTTTGGTTTCCGCACCTGCTAAAGGAGAGACATTTGTGCATGTGCGTCTGTATATATGACAGCACACGCAAAATAAGTGTGTGCATGTGAGTGGTTTGTCAGGAAACATACAAAGAGGGGGGCCGGTCACAGCAACTCTCCCCCTGGGAACCCCAAGCAGGAAAGGAAGTGCCACCAACCCCCACAAGGCACAAATGTCCAAGGTCAGCAAACCCCAGGAAAGTCAGGCCTCCGAACCCAGAGGGACAATCGAGGGAGGCCAGACCACCGGCACAGTGGGCCAACACCCCCCCCAGTGGGGCCAATGCCCGCCCATTGCCAGCAACCTCACTGGCCTGCGCCCCCCCAGCGCAGGCCCCCCCCAGGCACCCCCACAGCGGGTCCACACCCCCCCCCCCCCAGAACCACCGCTGCACACCCTGGGGACTCCCATGCCAAAAGAAGTCCCCCCCACCCAGGGGAGCTCACATAGCCAACAGGCACTACCCCCCTCAATCCAGCACCTCCCGACTCACAGAAATACCAATCCCCACACCTTCACACCCTCATGCTCGCAAATTCACCCACATGCACTCCCTCACTGTCGCTCACCTGGACCCAGCCATTCTCTCTTACTCCTGTACCCGTTCAATCTCACCGCTCATTCACCCTTATTTCTTAAGGCAGCTGCCAAGCAGATGCACCAAGCCTGAATGCGCACCAGCACCTGGCAGCGGTCAGGGGGACCGCTGGCAAAGGCCAGTGCCCCCCCACCCACCCACCCACCCACCCCAGGGCAGCCGCGGCCACAGAAGCAGACCTCCACCTCCAGCGCCCACCCGAGCGACTGATGCGCAGACCACCGCAGGCGCCCCGAGTTGCCATCCAACACGCAAAGCGCCGCACAAAACCGGCCCACCATCACCACCTCCATTCATCACCCCTCACTCTCACTTACTCTCATATTTGGTCTTGCTCTCATTCCCTTGGTTGTAGCTATACATTCACCAGCACCCAGGGATTTTGATAACATGACGGGTCCCAGGCTCCCCCCCGGGCCCCCACGCCCCCAGCAGGAGGAGGATAAAAGGGGTGGGGGATCCCCCCCTCCCTCTTGCACAAAACATAGTTGATCTATATCGGTTATATGATGCGATTCTGTGTAAATATGTGGGCTACCACAGTGCAGTTAAAATTGGGGGGATGGTGGTTGGAGCACCATTAGCCACTGCAATAGGCAGCAGGGACCCCATCCCCCCAAGTTCTCAGTGTCAAAAATACAATGAAAATTGAGGTGAGGGCAGCCCCACCGCACAGTAGAGGTATCCCTTCCGCCGACACAGTGTGGCACACGCCCACCCCAAAGCCCTTAATGTATCCAAGAAGATGTACAGTGGGGCAAAAAAGTATTTAGTCAGCCACCAATTGTGCAAGTTCTCCCACTTAAAAGATGAGAGGTCTCCAATTTTCATCATAGGTGTACCTCAACTATGAGAGAGAAAATGAGAAAAAAAAATCCAGAAAATCACATTGTCTGATTTTTAAAGAATTTATTTGCAAATTATGGTGGAAAATAAGTATTTGGTCACCTACAAACAAGCAAGATTTCTGGCTCTCACAGACCTGTAACTTCTTCTTTAAGAGGCTCCTCTGTCCTCCACTTGTTACCTGTATTAATGGCACCTGTTTGAACTCGTTATCAGTATAAAAGACACCTGTCCACAACCTCAAACAGTCAGACTCCAAACACCACTATAGCCAAGACCAAAGAGCTGTCAAAGGACACCAGAAACAAAACTGTAGACCTGCACCAGGCTGGGAAGACTGAATCTGCAATAGGTAAGCAGCTTGGTGTGAAGAAATCAACTGTGGGAGCAATTATTAGAAAATGGAAGACATACAAGACCACTGATAATCTCCCTCGATCTGGGGCTCCACGCAAGGTCTCACCCCATGGGGTCAAAATGATCATGAGAACGGTGAGCAAAAATCCCAGAACCACATGGGGGGACCTAGTGAATGACCTGCAGAGAGCTGGGACCAAAGTAACAAAGGCTACCATCAGTAACACACTACGCCGCCAGGGACTCAAATCCTGCAGTGCCAGACGTGTCCCCCTGCTTAAGCCAGTACATGTCCAGGCCAGTCTGAAATTTGCTAAAGAGCATTTGGATGATCCAGAAGAGGATTGGGAGAATATCATATGGTCAGATGAAACCAAAATAGAACTTTTTGGTAAAAACTCAACTTGTCGTGTTTGGAGGAGAAAGAACACCATACCTACTGTGAAGCATGGGGGTGGAAACATCATGCTTTGGGGCTGTTTTTCTGCAAAGGGACCAGGACGACTGATCCGTGTAAAGGAAAGAATGAATGTGGCCATGTATCGTGAGATTTTGAGTGAAAACCTCTTTCCATCAGCAAGGGCAATGAAGATGAAACGTGGCTGGGTCTTTCAGCATGACAATGATCAGAATCAGAATCAGAATCAGGTTTATTGCCATTGTTCATGTAGTACACAAACTAGGAATTTGTCTCGGTACAATGCTGCAACATTAAACATGATAAGATAAGAGAAATAAACTATACATGTAATAAAGTGTAGGATAAGATTAAGTGATACTGGTCAACAGTTAAAATATATATTAGCCAGCAGCAGATACTGTGGAGAACTATATAGTGCAGTCGGTAATGCAGGAAGAAAACAGTGATGATTGACATGAGTCTGGTTGAGCTGCTGTACATGGTGCACGAGAGTCAATAAGTCACTTAGTGTTCAGCAGTCTAATGGCAGAGGGGAAGAAGCTGTTCATGTGACGGGAGGTTTTAGTCTGGATGGACCGAAGTCTTCTACCAGAGGGGAGGGGGGCAAACAGTACGTGACCAGGGTGTGAGGGATCGGCTATGATCCGGCCAGCACGCCTCCGGGTCCTGGAGATGTACAGATCCTGGAGAGATGGGAGCTTGCAGCCGATCACCTTCTCAGCAGTGCGCACGACACGCTGCAGCCTTAGTCTGTCCCTGGCAGTGGCTCCTGCGTACCACACGGTTATGGAGGTGGTGAGGATGGACTCGATGATGGCTGTGTAGAACTGCACTAACATCTTGGTGGGTAGCTTGAGCTTCCTTAGCTACCGCAGGAAGAACATCCTCTGCTGGGCTTTTTTGATGAGTGAGCTGATGGTCAGCTCCCATTTGAGGTCCCTGGTGATGGTAGTGCCTAGGAAGCGGAAGGAATCAGCAGTGGTGATGGGAGAGCCTGAGAGGGTGAGGGGGGGCAGAGGAGTAATGACTTTCCTGAAGTCTACAATCATCTCCACTGTCTTCAGAGCGTTCAGCTGCAGGTTGTTATTGCTGCACCAGGACACCAGCTGGGCCACCTCTCTCCTGTAGGCGGACTCGTCGCCGTTGGAGATGAGCCCGATGAGGGTGGTGTCGTCCGCAAACTTGATCAACTTGACAGACTGGTGGCTGGAGGTGCAGGAGTTGGTGTAAAGGGAGAAGAGTAGGGGGGAAAGTACACAGCCCTGGGGTGATCCGGTGCTGATGCTAGTATAGTCTGAGACAGTCTTTCCCAGCCGCACATGCTGCCTCCGGTCCGTCAGGAAGTCGATGATCCACCTGCAGAGGGAGTCAGGCACGTTGAGCAGGGACAGCTTGTCCCGGAGCAGAGCGGGGCGGATGGTGTTGAATGCGGAGCTGAAGTCCACAAACAGGATCCTGGCGTAGGTTCCCGGGGAGTCCAGGTGCTGCAGGATGGAGTGGAGGGCCAGGTTGACTGCATCGTCTACAGACCTGTTGGCTCGGTAGGCAAACTGCAGCGGGTCCAGGAGAGGGGTGGTGATGGACTTGAGGTGGGACAGGACCAGGCGCTCAAAGGACTTCATGACTACAGAGGTGAGCGCTACAGGTCTGTAGTCATTAAGTCCAGTGATCCGTGGCTTCTTGGGGACAGGGATGATGGTGGAGGATTTGAGGCAGGACGGCACGTGGCATAACTTAAGGGAGGTGTTAAAAATGTCTGTGAATACAGGAGCCAGCTGTTTCGCACAGAGTCTCAGGGTGGAGGGAGACACGCCGTCTGGGCCGGGGGCCTTGCGCGGGTTCAGCCTGGAGAACTGTTTGAGCACATCCTGCTCACTGATGATAAGGGGAGGGGGGGAGGAGGGGGGGGGTGCCTTAAATGAAGTAGCGAATGTGGAGGCTGTGGAGCTGGAGGGAGGGGGGGAGTTGGACACAGATGACGAGGTGTCAAAACGGGCATAGTGTTGGGACAGTCTTTGACAAAGGGCTTTGTCATCCTGACCTTTAGGAGCCTGAGGCCGATAATTGGTGATTTGCCTCAGTCCTCTCCACACGGAAGCCGAATCATTAGCAGTGATCCCAAACACACTGCCCGGTCAATGAAGGAGTGGCTTCATAAGAAGCATTTCAAGGTCCTGGAGTGACCTAGCCAGTCTCCAGACCTCAACCCCATAGAAAATCTTTGGACGGAGTTGAAAGTCCGTGTTGCCCAGTGACAGCCCCAAAACATCACTGCTCTAGAGGAGATCTGCATGGAGGAATGGGCCAAAATACCAGCAACAGTGTGTGAAAACCTTGTGAAGACTTACAGAAAACGTTTCACCTCTGTCATTGCCAACAAAGGGTATATAACAAAGTATTGAGATGAACTTTTGTTATTGACCAAATACTTATTTTCCACCATAATTTGCAAATAAATTCTTTAAAAATCCTTCAATGTGATTTTCTGGATTTTTTTTCCCTCATTTTGTCTCTCATAGTTGAGGTATACCTATGATGAAAATTGGAGACCGCTCTCATCTTTTAAGTGGGAGAACTTGCACAATTGGTGGCTGACTAAATACTTTTTTACCCCACCGTATATTCCACCCAGAGTCAGGGAGAGGCGAGAAATAAGACTGGAAAGGAGGTGGTCCAAAAGCAAGGCCGTCTCCCCCAGAAGCCAGCTTGCAAACCGGTTCATGAGGCCACCCACTGCCCCCAAATCCCAACCCAGGGGGAGGGCCGCCAGTGTGAGCAGCCCAGGACCCACCAGCATCGTGCCCCAGTGCACCCAGCACCACAAACATGATGGGGCAGCCACACCCTTTCCCACTCATCTTGCACACACAAACATGCACAGCAGCAATAGTCAAAATAGTCACAATAGTTAACAATGGGCAAAACCCACACGGTGTCCCACATGCCAAGCGAAACCTCCAAGCACCCAGGCAAGCCCACGACCACCCACCCCAGATGCACACCGACAGCGTCAGGCCGCCCTGCAGCCATAGCCAGCCCAGAGCAGCCCAACGGAAACACAGCCACGAACCCATGCCAACGGCCCCCCCAACCACCCCTGAGCACCAACACACACCCGCCACCAATAACACCAGGGCTAATGCGACAAAGCGCCCCGCGACACAACAGCAGGGTGGCCGGGACAAGCAGGCCCCGAATCGCCAACCCCCATGCCACAAGATGGACTGCCCCACCCCCGCCACCCAATGAAGTTCTCCTACCCATACACACATCCTCACCCCCAGACATCCACCCACAGGAAACCACACCCATACACACACACACACCCGCCCACCCTCATGTGCACACATACACGCACACTTACCATCACACATGCCTACCTACACCCACACACAGCCCCACATGCCCACACACAACACACACTTCCGCACCTTCTCACACACGCGCCCCCACTCTCAGACATGTACACACACACACACACACACACACACACACACCTGCAGGCCCCAGTGGATGGGGAGGGCAACCTAGGATGCAAGCACCTGCCCCAGGGCGCTGCCAGGGCCCCAGAGAGGACATGACCCTGCCGGGGCCAGCCCACGCCACCAGTGCACAACTTACCCCGGCCCGGGGGGAACCACCCCCCCAGCACCAGGGGCCCAGGGCTGGACCTAGCACCCCCAGAATGTGAGGTCAGTTGGCTGGGGACCATGGCCCACCCTGCAGCCCCCCCAACCAACCCCCCTGGGCCAGACACATGGCCACCCCAGAAGAGCCCCCCCCGCCCCCCCCGTCGGGGTGCAGCCTGCCACCAGAGGCACCAAGGAGAGTAAGCCATCGCCCTCCACCCCTCAGGTTATAAAATTTCTAAGCGGGGACCAGAGAGAATTGAATTCAGCCAACTGATTTTTTGAGGAGGCAGACATTCTCTCTAGGCTAATATAATCCAATAGTAAGTCATTATAGTGAGTCATGCATTAATTATTTCTTGATTTCCAATTCATGAGGATTTCTTTGCGATGCATAAGGCAGTGAGAACCATGAGTGACATCCTTGCCTCTATATTTAATTCACTTAAATCACCTAATATGCAAAGTGTGGGTGAGGATGGGACACAACACCCAAGCCATGCCGACAAGTCCTCAAATGTTTTCCACCAGAACATTTGAACCTGTGCACAGGACCACACAGCCTGCATATAGCTATCCGGGATGTTGCTGGTGCAGTAGACACAGATATTTGTGTAATTCAGACCCATTTTGAACATCCTTTGTCCTGTGTAATGAAGTCTATGTAGAACTTTATACTGTATGAGTTGTAAGTTAGAATTTTTAGTCATCTTCAAAGTGTTTAAACATATTTCTGTCCAGAAGCTTTCATCCTTACTGATCAATAAGTCTGTCTCCCATTTTGATATCATCTAGTTTTGATAATAGTCTGTATATTTTCAATATCAGTTTAGGGGAATGAAGATTTTGTAACTGCCACCTTAACTGGTACTTCTAAATCTGTCTCATTAAGATTGAATCTTGTTTTTATTATGGATTTAAGCTGTTGGTACTCAAGAAACTTTATCGCCGATATCGTACTGTGACACTAATTCGTACTGTGACACTAATCCTGAAAATTTCCACCTTGAATAAGATGCTCTAAGTTTTTATTCCCTTCTCTTGCCATAGTGGAAAGTTTAACGTCCACTTTTGTTGCAAGATATCAGGATTATTCCAAATGGGTGTGAGTTTACAAGGGACAAGCGAAGACCCCGTTATTTTTAAAAATTTCCACCAAGTTGTCAGAGAGAAGCTGATATTAATGCTTTTAAAACAATCCTGGAGTTTAATACAGGGACTCATAAAAGGTAAGTCAGAGATATTTAGCGATCCACAGAGAGCCTGTTCAGCATCTAACCATGGGTTACCTCCATCATCATCCATTATAGCAGGGGCGACAATGACTGTTTCATTTAGGTCTGATCAGATTCCTCCACACAGCTCTGTCCTTAGCCTTCTGCTGCCAGGAACTCCTGTCTATGTCCAGCATCTTCAAGTTTCATTTTACAGTGTCTTTAAATCTGAGCCTTGGTCTACCCCAATTGCGTTTGCCCTCGCATAACTGTGAGTAGAGTAACTGCCGAGGGAGACGCTGGTGGTCCATCCTCTCAACATGTCCGAGCCATCTCAGGTTCATCTGTATTAGCATGTCCTCCATTGATGGTAGACCAGCTCGTTTCAACACTTCTATGTTGGTTATCTTGTCTTTCCATGAGATGTTCATTATGGCTCGCAGGTGTCTCGTCACGTACGCATGGAGTTTCTTCACCTGCACTCTGTAGACAGTCCAAGTTTCGGCACCGTACAATAGAGTAGCCAGTACTGTCGCTTTGTATACTTTGCATTTCACACAGATTGACACATGTTGATTGTTCCACAGTCTCTCCCTCAAGTTTCCAAACACAGTGCTCGCTCTTCCCATTCTGAGAGATAGTTCCTCCAGCCTAGCATTCTCTGAAACAGCACTTCCTAGGTACTTGAAAGTCTTGCACTTGACTAGTGACTCTGTACCAATGCTGATCTCTTCTGGTAGTGATGTTGATAATTGGAACTCTGGTGGTTGATAAAGGCACTCTGTCTTCTTGATGTTGATTTGGAGGCTGAATTGGCTAGCTGCTCTTGCAAATTTCTCCAGAAAAGATTGCATATCTTCCACACTGTGTTCAACTACAGCACTGTCGTTGGCAAACAGCATTTCTCTTACTATCTTTATTGATGTCTTACTCTTGGCTTTAAACTGTGCCACATTGAACAAGTCTGCTTCTTTTCTTGTTTGAATGTATACTCCTTCTGAAGTGTCTTTGAAGGACACCTCAAGCATGGCTGCCAGATATAGCGAGAAGAGTGTAGATGCCAGCACACACCCTTGTTTCACCCCGTTGCTTACTGAAAAGTCTTTAGATACTGAACCACTCATTGCCATGTTTGCTTGCATACCTGTATGGAGTGCCTCGATCAGGCTGACAAACCTCTGTACAACCATATTTCTTGAGTACCTGCCAAAGTCCTTGTCGCGAAACAGTATCGAAGGCTTTACTGATGTCTATGAAGACTACATAAAGAGGCATGAGTTGCTTTCTGATTGACCATTTCATGAAACTGCTTGCAAAGTATTTGAGTACTGCTAGCTTTTGCTGGACTAGCAGCACATTCTTGGCAGATAAAGGTTTTATCAGTGGCAAGGACAAGCCAAGACAAACTGACTCCAGTATCTGTTGCAGTGACTGACCAGATGATAGGTTTGTTTATCTCTGCTCTTTGTGTAGTGCATGTCACAATGCACCGACTGGCACAGTCCACCACAGACCTTGTGACAGATGTGTTTATCTGCCAGGATGTCCAGTCTCACACTGTGTAAATGGGAGTGGTCCACTACAGATCTGTGACAGATATTGTTTTTAGTTCTGCCAGGATGCCCTGTTTCACCCTCCACGTCCTCAGAAGGGCGGGGATGCCGGTTGTGTCGCCGACGGCCCGACCCATGAGACAGGTAGTACCGGTTTTCATGGTTATCCGGTAGCAAGCAAGCCAATGCATGACCTGACATATGGGTTACCTAGTGGGGTTGATTTTGTCCATTTAGAAACAAACTGCAATCTATTGGCTTAGAAGTAATTAAAAAAAATTGGTAGATCTAAGCCTCTGTACTCTCTTGCTTTTCGAACAGTTTTTAGACTGATCCGTGATGGTTTACCCTTCCATTAAAATTTACTGATATTTGAGTCTTAAGAATTAAACCAGGCCATAGATGGTTGGGTAAGAATCCTTGAGAACAAATAGTTGATTTTAGGAAGGACCATCATTTTAACGGTTGCAATTCTTCCCATTAGTGAAATAGGTAGTGTCCTCCAGCACGTCAGGTTGTCGTGTTTTGTTTTTAAAAGGGGAGTGTGATTTAGTCGTAATAACTCAGAGCCTGGGGGACATATCTATTCCTATTTAATATTACCTGATTGTATTGGAATAATGGATGTATTTGAGAAATTACAATTTATAGGTAAAACTGTTGATTTACCCCAGTTAATAGAGTAGCCTGATAATGATCATAATTGATCAATGAGTTCCACTGTCTGTTGAAGAGATATCTGTGAGTTTTCAAGGAAAATCAACACATCATCAGCATAAAGACTTATCTTGTGTTCTTCTTCTCCAGTTTGAATACCTCTGATATCAACATTTTGTCGTATGGTTGCTGCTCATGGTTCAATAAAGATGGTAAAAAGTGAGGGAGGGTGGACAACCTGGCCTAGTACTTCTCTGGAGATTAAAGCTTCGGGGGTCTGATCATTTGTTATGACAGACGCAGCTGTACAGCTATATAGTGTTTTAATCCAGTTTACGAAAGATGAACCAAACCCAAACTTATTTAACACCATAAAAAGAAATTTCCAATTAACACGGTCAAAGGTTTTCTCTGCATCTCAAGATAAAATTATAGTTTCTAAGTTGCAGGGATGTGATTTGGGGTTGGGGAAATTGTCTGAAAATCTAGCAGGGGGTCTGGGGGACACAGTCCCCCAGCGGGGTCTGGGGCAGAGCCCTGGTGGAGGGGCAAGGGGGGGACTTTTAAGTACCAGAACTGTGCTTAAATGACATAAAACAAACAGCTGAATGTCACTTATTACTGTATAATATTGACTTATGTTCCAAGAAGATAGCATTCCTAAAATATTCCAACAAGCATTATCCATCACATGTGTGGCGTTAAAAATATTTTTTCAATAAAGTCCAAAACAGGGACTTCCGGTTATGGCGGCCACGTAGGAAGACGTGTTTCACACTGCTCTGCTTGTAAAACTAAAAATTTTACTAAAACTCTCAACTGGAACAAAAACCCATCCCAGCGTTTTGGCGTGGATATGGTAAAGACCAAGGTTGGAAAATTAGGTGGAGGAAAAGGCAACTTGACAAAACAATCCAAGCTAACGGACTTCCACACTCAAGACGAGGCAGGGAAAACTCCAGAGGCAATGGCAGAGGATGGAGCCATTGGCAGAGCGGGAACTGCTGGGGAGGGGACAAGCGTAGTGCTCGCTGCCATCAACTCCATGAGAACAGAGTTTTCGTCTAAATTTGATGGGATTATAGCAGCAATAGAAGGTATGAGGAAATAAATTAACGACTGTTTGGAACAAGTGTCGCAGGCGGAGCTCCGAATATCAAGTGCTGAGGATGACGTCACCAGCCTGCAAATTAAACTGCAAACAATGGAATTAAAATGGAAACGTCAGGAAGATCACGTCCTAGACTTGGAATCCTGCTCGTGACGGAATAATTTGAGGCTGGTGGGCCTCCCGGAGGGAGCGGAGGGACGGGACTCATGTTCCTTTTTGGAAAAGTGGATTCCAGAAGCGCTGAACAACGCGGACCTGCAGTCATCGGTCGTTTTAGAGAGCACTCACCGCATCGGCCCACCGAGAGATAATAAGACACCACCAAGGACGCTGATTATGAAGTTCCTCAACTACAGAGACAAGATGACAGTCACCAACGCTGCGCGAGCTAAAGGGGAAATTAAATACCAGGATCAACAGGTGCGATTCTACCCAGACTTCGCCACAGGAATACAACAATTAAGGAGGCAGTTCGACCCCGCCCGCAAAGAGCTGCGCAACCGCGGGATTCGTCACGGAGTGATTCATCCGGTAAGACTGCTGGTCACATATAAGGGGAGAACCCACACCTTCAAGACCCCTCAAGAGGCGCAGGAGCTCATCAAGCAGATCCAAAAGGAGACTGGTGGGAGCTAAGCAAGAACATGACAAAGGTAGAACATTTAAGCGTATGTACAGACATCTGATTGATCTGAAACATATAATAAGTCTACAAAATACAGACTATTTTAAAAAAAAAAAAGCTATGATGTACAACGTTGCTATTAAACTTTGAAGTTATGCTGAAAAAACTACAGAAAAGAGTTAATGTTATAAGTATAGTAGTAGAGTCAGGGTGATTGAGCGGAGAAAGAGAGAGTCGTTTGACTGATCCTCGCAGGTGTGGAACAGTCACTAGCTATAACGGGAGACGGAATTTTTTTTGATTTTGGAGGGGATTACCACGAATGTGGGGAAAGGGAATTTGTTTTTGTTTAGTTTGTAGGATAAATGTTCTATCATCCATGTTTTTGCTTCTCTGTAAGAGTATGTTCATATTGCAAGGTAATCTCAAACTCTTTACTGATCATAGATCAAAGCGTTAATCTTAATTTAACTTCATGGAATTGCAGAGGTCTTCAAAGTCTTAAAAAACTTAAGTTATGAATAAAATAAAAGACATAGATTCAAAAATTATATTTTTACAAGAAACTCATCTAATAGAGGAGGATGTAAAAAGAATTAGGAGAAGATGGCAAGGTAACGTGTTCACCTCATCATTTTCATCCCGAGCCAGGGGAGTTATGACTCTCATACACAAAACAGTCCCATTTCAAGTGAAAAATGTAATTGGAGACAAATTTAGAAGATATCTAATCATCCAAGGATCTTTGTTATTAGAAAATATAAATCTGGTGAACTTATATGGCCCCAATATTGATGATCAAAACTTCTTTGTTAATTTATTCCTTACTTTATCATCACTTACAGGGCAACATATAATAGCAGGGGATTTCAATTGTACATTTAATCCCAGTATAAATAGATCAACAGGACTGGACTGTACGCACAATGGATGCAGGATGATCATTAATCATTTTATGAAAGATTTGAGATTGCTAGATATATGGAGAGAAATGAAACCACAAGTCGAAGCCTATTCTTGTTATTCTAATACCTATAAGATATTCTCACATATTGACTTTTTGATCTCTACAGAATTAAGGTCCAAGATTCAAAACTGTTTCTATGATAACATTGTGATCTCTGATCATGCACCCTGCTGTCTAATATATGTAGATAAGAAATTGACAAAGGACCCAGTTAGGTGGCATTTTCAGCATAAATGGCTTCAGGATGAGGAATTTGTTAAGTACATAGAAAAACAGATAGATGAGTTCTTTGATATTAATACTACACAAACAACAGCATGTATAAAGTGGGAGGCTTTCAAAGCTTTTATTAGGGGGCATATTATTAGTTATACAGGTTCAAAATCTAAGAAGACCCGAGAGGAGAGAGTCCAATTGGAACGTAAAAAAAAAATTCTTCAAGAAAAAGTGTATGCAGGAAGTAACCCACAGTTAGAGAACGAATTACTGATTCTGAGAGCAGAACATGACAAAAAAAATCAGCGAATAGAGCTGCCTCGAGTCTTCTAAGATTGAAGCAAACTTTTTATGAACAAGGTGAAAAATCAGGAAAATTATTGGCATGGTAGATTAAACAATTAGAATGTAAAACACCAATTACCAGTATTATAAATAATGGACAGGTAGTTATAGATCCTTTAGTAATTAATAGTGCCTTTAGAGATTATTATGAAAAACTATATGATACAAAAAATGAAACTGACTTAACAAAACTAAATGGGTTTTTGGGCAGATTATCTATACCGTGTATTCCAAATGAAAACAGAGAGATACTGAAGTCTAAAATTAGTCAAGAAGAAGTTGGGCAAGCCATTGATAATATGAAATCAGGAAAAAGAGCAGGACCAGATGGTCTTCCAGTTGACCTCTATAAAAAAATTAAGAATAAATTAATAAAACCACTTTTGGAAATGGTTTTAGAAGCATTTCAAAATGGTAATTTACCACCATACATGAATAATGCCTTAATTATACTGTTGCCAAAACCAGGTAAACCCCCTAATAAATGTGAAAACATGAGACCAATAAGCCTATTAAATGCTGATCTTAAAATAATCTGTAAAATTTTAGCAAAACGACTACAAGAAATATTACCAAATATTATTAACCGAGATCAGAATGGCTTTATAATGGGAAGACGAGGCTTCCATAATGTAAGAAGACTATTTAATATTATTTATTCCAATAAAGAAGCACCGGATACAGCTCTCCTATCATTGGACGCCGAAAAGGCCTTTGATAGGGTTGAATGGCCCTATCTCTTTGAAGTCCTACAAAGGTTTGGACTTGGAAATAATTTCATAAAATGGGTCCAGATAATATACAATAATGCTACAGCAGAAATCCTGACAAACAGCAATATCTCAAAATCAATAAAGGATGTTGACAAGGCTGTCCACTTTCACCTTTACTGTTTACTATGGCAATTGAACATTTAGCAATGGCAGTACGTTTACATCCACAAATATATGGAATTAAAGTAGGACCAACAGAACATAAAATCTCCCTGTATGCTGATGACATAATTTTGTTTACGCCAAATTTTAAAAAATCAATTCCGACCTTGTTAAATTTAATAAAGAACTTTGGGGAAATATCAGGATATAAAATAAATAAATCAAATAAATAAAGGATATAAAATAAATAAATAAACCCGGAATCTCTCATACACACTACTGCACCCATGGACATTTTGTATATTATTTGTATATTATAGTTAGTTTTTTTCCCCCAAGTATGTCTCAGGGATTTGTGAATGGATGGGGGGGGGGGGTGAAGCTATGTGTGAGTGTGTCTTAAATCATGCTGCTTCTATTTATATGGATGCCGAGAGAATCGCAATTTCATCTTGCCTGCACTACAGTTGTATGTACAGCAATATGACAAAGTTTGATTTGATTTGCTTTGATTTGATAAAACAAAATCTTCAATATTAATGCTAAATGAGACCCAGAGAAATCATCCAGCTCCTGAGGGAAATCAATTCATTGTTGTAAATCAGTTTAAATATTTAGGAATTCAAATTTTGCCTAAGCTAGAATCAGTCGCCAGTGCCAACTATGAAGCCTTAATGACAGATATTAATGAGTTACTTCAGAGATGGATGTCACTACCAATGTCGATGATAGGGAGAATTAATATACTTAAAAGTAATATCTTACCAAAAATACTTTATTTATTTCAAAACATTCCTTTATCACCACCTTCAGATCTATTCTCAAGAATTAAAAAAAAGTTAGTGGAATTTATATGGAACAATAGGAAGGCTAGATTATGTTTGTCCTTACAATATTTACCATTTGATCATGGAGGTCTGAAATGTCCAAACTTTATGTTGTATTACTGGTCAGCACAACTGAGGTCTATGACGTATTATTTTTCATCAAATGATCTCCCTCACTGGACTGAAATGGAATCATACAACTTACCTTTACCTCTTCCCTTATTCATATACTCAGACTTGGCTAAAAAAAAATTACAGAAACAAGTTAAAAATCCAATTGTAAAGCACATGATCAAAATATGGTGTGAAACCAAAAAATATTTAAAAGAACCACACTTACTGTCACAATTCAGCCCAATATGGGGTAATCAATATTTTACACCAGGGACAGCGGATGCTGTATTTAAAGTATGGAATTTAAAAGGGATTCAAAAGATTCAAGACTTATATTTGTCACGCTCAGATAACAATGTCTTTTGAAGAACTGAGGATTAAATTCAATCTTAATAGAACACATTTTTTTAAATAACTTCAGCTTAGAAATTTTATTCGATCAAATCAAAATAATGCTCTCACTCGACCTACTTATTCATCCTTGGAAAAAATTTTGACGAAAGATAGTAAGAGAAAGGGTATTATTTCAGAGTTTTATAAATCATTGACACTATCCTCAAGTGAAAACTCACAGAAAAGACTGAATTATTGGAAAGAAGACCTGCAAATTGAAATTTCAGAGGAACGATGGGAAATGGCTTGTGCAGGAGCTCAAACCAAATCAATAAATGTACATCTTAAACTGATACATTTTAAATGGTTAATGCAGATGTATGTTACACCAGTGGAATTAAATAGATATAACAAAAACATACCAGATACATGCACAAAATGTATGGAAAGTAAAGGAACCCTATCTCACTGTTTATGGGAATGTAGTAAAATCAGAATGTTTTGGGAAGAGGTGAGGGTAACAATTGAAAAAATAATTTCAAAACAATTCACATTGAACCCTAAACTGTTTTTGTTGGGTCTGTGTCCAGAAAAACATAACTTTAATAGGAGTGAAAAAGCATTCATAGACCTCAGTTTGTTTAATGCCAAAAAATGTATTGCACTACTGTGGAAAAAGACTCATAGACCAGATGTGACTCAGTGGTTAAGACAGATGTTAACAAACCTTCCACTAGAAAGAATAACATATATACTGAAATTAAAGGAAAATGTGTTTGAGAATATATGGAGACCTTTCATTGATTATGTAAAGAAATTAAACATAACTTCTGAAGAAAAATGTGAATGATATGTGTGGACCTTGCAAATTCCAAACTGGTGAATGTATATTATGTATTCTTATGTAATAGATTACCTAGACTAAACAGAGGAGCATTGTTGTTGACTTGCTTTTGTTAATGGTTATTGTTTTTAGTACATTTTTTTTGTTGTTGTTGTGTTTTTTTAATTTTTAAATTACTTTAGTGTTAGTGTCTGACTGTTTGTGCCATGTTTGTAAAAAAAGGTTCAATAAAAAATATTGTGGAAAAAAAAACCAAAGTCCAAAACATCTTCAGCAGGCAAGATAAAGAAAAGTGAAAAGTGAACTCCCGTGGCAGGTTCAGGTTCCTTTATCTGTACCCTTAGGTAGATTTGTTTAGCAGTCTGGTGACATCCATATTTACAAGCCACAGTTACATTCAACATAAACACAAACACAGGCACACATGAAGCTGACTATAGACATGATAAAAATACTCAAGGCTCCATCAATCAGGGTATAAAGACAAAGAGATAAGAGAAAAGCCAGAGGTAAGAGAGAAGGGTCATATTAAAAAGTTAAAAACTAGTCAAAGAGGTTAAAAACTCAAAGGTCTAAAACCCAATAAAATATTTAGAACCCAAATAAAATCCTACAAAAATAAGTAAATATAAAATGGAGTTAATAAATAGGTACCTAAATTATGTGCAATATATTGTTACAACTTGTTCAACTCTTTGACAGCAGCAGGAACAAAGCCGTTTTTGTAGCGCTGGGTTTTACTTTTTGGGACAGCAAACCTCCGTCTTGAGGGAAGAAGCTGAAAGTTGCAGTGCAAAGGGTGGGAGTCATCATTTAAAATGGAGGTAGCCATCTTCTGTACTTGTCTGGTGTACAGGGATGTCAGGCTCAGCTGTGACTCACCAAGCAAACGACTGGACCATCTAACTACCTGATCCAAGGATTTCCTCTGTTTCAGTTTTATCTCACCAAACCATGACACTAAAGAAAAGGATAAAACAGATTCAATAAAAGCCCGATAAAACATTGTCATTATGGTTCGGTCAATTTGGAAGCGTGCAAGTTTCCTCAAGCAATGCAAATGTTGCTGACCCTTTTTGCACACCCTTTCACAATTCTCTTCAAAGTTTAAATTACTATCAATAATCGTCCCAAGATATTTGTAGGATTGTACACATTCGGTGGTCTGGCCTTTTAGTACGGTGACTTTGTGCCTGGGAGTTTTCCTCCTAAAGTCAATAATCATATCTTTAGTTTTTGTCGTATTCAGCTGCAGGTAGGAATCCTCACACCAGTGAACAAAATCATCAACTACTGGGCCGTGGCCACTCTCACCATCCTGGAGGAGACTGACAATAACTGAATCATCAGCATACTTAATAATGAGTCTGTTGTCATGTCTGCTCCGACACATGTTTGTGTACAGGATGAAGAGTAGTGGTGACAACACACACCCCTGAGGACAGCCAGTAGAAGAGCACTTTAGGTCAGACAATGTACCATTGACCCTTACTCTCTGCGTCCTGTTGGTTAAGAAATCCAGAATCCAACCCACCAGATTATTGCTCAAATCAAACTGTTGCAGGAGCCTTTCAACTAAAATATGAGGTATATGAGGCAGATAGAAAGGTCTACATTTAACCATGAGAAACTCCAGGTTAGCTGAGCAGTGTCTCCCAACAGTGACAGAGTTCGTGCACCAAGCCTTGTTAATATAAATGCATACTCCTCCACCTCTGGTCTTACCGGAGTCATCAGGTGCTCTGTCTGCCCTGAGAGTGTGCCGTCCGGCCAGCTCGACAGCACCGTCGGGTACTCCGCTATGTAGCCATGTTTCCATAAAAATCATGATATTGCAGTTCATAAGTTTCTTATTGTTGGTGATCCGAAGCCGTAGCTCATCCATTTTGTTCGCCAGTGACCATACATTAGCGAGGAAAAGGCTGGGTAGAGAAAGCCGGTGCGGTGTTAGCTTTAGCTTAGCTCTTGGCCCTCTGCGCTTCCCCCGCCTTTGTTTATGGTCTCTACGCCGCCTGCGAACACTTCTGGTCGGCCGGGTAGCTTGCCTAGCATCGGGTGTTCTCCAGAGTTCAGGGATGAGACGTAGGTTGCTGATAAAAAGGTCGTTATTTTGTAATCCAATGTCCAAAAGTTCATTTCGGGTGTAGGATGTAAAAGCAAAGCTGTTCTGAACGAACAGACCCGAAATGAGCAGAAATATCACTGCTAATCCACAAAATCTGAAGAGACGCTGAGCCTTGCGTTGTGCACGCGCTGCCATCTGGTCTGAAAATTTTTGGAAGATAAAAAAAAGCGGAATTCCGCGAATTAGTGGAAAAAAATCACATCCCTGTAAGTTGATGATCTTACAGTAGTCTATTAAATGAAATAGCCTGCGTGTATTATTAGCCGAGTGCCTACCCTTGATGAAACCTGTTTGATCTGGATGTATAATCCCCGGAATTATCCTTTCCAGCCTTTTGGCGAGAGCTTTGCAAATTATTTTAAAATCAACATTCATAAGTGAGATGGGACGGTAGCTGGATGGAAGCGTAGGTTCGTTTCTCGGTTTAAGGAGCAAGTTAATACTAGTCAAATTCATATTTGGAGGGACTACCTTATCTTCTTTCATTTGATTCACCATTTTACAGAAAGTAGATGCCATCACAGGCAAGAATTCTTGACAAAATTCTTCTGGAAAAACATCTGGACCCGGAGCTTTGTTGTTTGGAATGTGCTTAAGTGCCTCCTGCAGTTTGGACACCAGAAGAGGTGCATCCAGAGCTGCAATCTGTTTATTATTTAATCGTGTTAATATAACCGGTTCCAAGGTTGTCATAGCCAGGAGCGGCACTGGGGTTAAGCTCCCAGTGCTCATAAAATGCTCCTTATGGCGTGTGTCTCGAAAAGCCTCTGACAACTAAGTCCAACTCCTAGCCTGCCCGTGTGGTTTAGTCTCTAAGCCCGGCGGAACTGCTTCTACTAATAGGAGAAGGGGCGAGGGCGGATCTCTGGCGCCTTAAAACCAGATGCTTCGGGTAGATGGTGGCTCGTCAACCTGGGAAGGTAGCCCATCTAGGGGAAGGTAAACCCTGATTTCAAACCTCCGCTGCCTTGCGGCATACCCGGTCATGGGAAAGGCTTCGGGAGTCAACCCTGAGGAAAAATCCGGAGTCGGAGCCCCTAAGGCAGTTCTATGTTGTGCTCAACATCGTTCTGGCAGCTCCTGCAATGGCGCTGGTGCCAAACTGTAGCAGCCCTGCTGTTCCTTTGGATTCATCAGTGACGTGGAGAGGGGGGACATGCTGCATGGGCAACATCTTGTCCTCCATATCTTCCTGCCCAGGCTTGAATTCTACCAACGCCAACGCTGGAAGGTAGAACACCGGATCACTGGAGAGGACACTCCAGCTTCGCCTTTGGCGTAGAAAAAACACGGGGAATGACAGTTACCGGTTATAAGCCACCGCTCAATTGGCGTAGAGCGCGGCACCAGGGGTTGTTCCCGACGGTGGGAGGGATCATCGGATCTCACTGGACAGCTACCGCCCGCCTCAAGCTGGGCAGCCCCCAGCCAATAAGGTGTTGTCCCGCCACAGCTTGCTTTCCTCATTGGGTGCATGGGGATGAGAAGTCCGAACAGCAGGCTGAGAACCTTCGCACCAGGCAAGACAATAAAACAAAAGAGACCAACTCTAAAACTGGGAACTTGGAACGTCCGCACTATGATGACAGTACTCGCTGCTAACCTCAAGGACATCAACAACACCAGGAAGACTGCCATCATCAATAATGAGCTGAAGAGACTGGGAGTGGATATCGTCACTCTCCAGGAAACACGGTTGGCTGACGCAGGCACACTGAGAGAGAAGGACTACACGTTCTACTGGCAGGGAAAGGGCAGCGACGAACACAGGGAACACGGAGTGGGCTTCGCAGTGAAGAACACCTTGCTGAAGATGGTGGAACCGGGCAGCACTGGCTCTGCACGACTCCTCACCCTCCGCCTGAACACCACCCAAGGCCCAGTCACCCTCGTCAGTGTGTATGCCCCAACACTGACAGCCACACCAGAGGCAAAAGACGAGTTCTACGAGAATCTCGCAACAACTGTCAGGACCATCCCCAACTCTGAACAACTCATTCTCCTTGGAGACTTCAATGCCAGAGTGGGTGCTGACCACGACTCCTGGCCCTCCTGTCTTGGACCTTTTGGCGTGGGCAGAATGAACGACAACGGACAGCGGCTGCTCGAGTTCTGCACATATCACGATCTGTGCATCACAAACTCGTTCTTCAAGACCAAGCCCCAACACAAGGTTTCCTGGCAACATCCACGCTCAAGACAATGGCACCAGCTGGACTTGATCGTGACCAGGCGCACCTCACTGAAGAACGTGCTAATCACCCGTTCGTTCCAGAGTGCAGATTGCGACACAGACCATTCATTGGTGTGTCAAGGTCAAGCTACAGCTGAAGAAATTCCATCGTGCTAGACAGCCTGGAAAGGCACGGATTGACACCAGCAAGATGGCTCAACCAGAACTTGTTGAGCAGTTTGCCTCCACCTTTGAGAAGGAACTTGGTGTACCACAAGAAGGAGAATCTGCAAAGCAGAAGTGGGAAGTGCTGCAAAACACCATCCACCGCACAGCATTGGCTACCTTTGGGAGGAAGACCTCGAAGTCACAGGACTGGTTTGATGCCAAGTTGACCGAGATGACTCCCGTCATTGAAGCCAAGCACTCAGCACTTGCTGAGTACAAGAAGTACCCAAACGAGAAGAATCTCCAGATTCTCAGGGCTGCGAGAAGCAAAGTTCAGCAGACTGCTCGGCGCTGTGCCAACGAGTGCTGGACTCAGCTCAGCCAAGACATTCAAACCGCTGCCATAACAGGGAACATCCATGGTATGTACGATGGCATCAAGAAAGCACTTGGTCCGGCTCAGAGCAAGACGGCCCCCCTCAAATCCTCCACTGGGGTGATGATCACAGAAAAGAACAAGCAGATGGAGAGATGGGTGGAACACTACTCCGACCTCTACTCAAGAGAAAACACCGTGACACTGTCAGCCCTTGATGCCATCGACTGCCTGCCATCCATGGACGAACTTGACACCGAGCCAACCATCGACGAACTCAGCAAGGCCATTGATAGCTTGGCAGCTGGCAAGGCACCCGGCAACGACGGCATACCCCCTGACCTGATCAAGCACTGCAAGACCGCCCTACTGCTGCCATTGCATGACGTCCTCTGCCAGTGTTGGAAGGAAGGTGCCGTACCACAGGACATGAGGGACGCCAAGATCATCACCCTCTACAAAAACAAAGGGGAGAGAAGCGACTGCAACAACTACAGGGGCATCTCCCTCCTCAGCGTTGTTGGCAAAGTCCACGCACGAGTTGTTCTCGTTCGTCTACAGAAGCTTGCCGAACGTGTCTACCCCGAGTCTCAGTGTGGCTTCCGCGCTGCGCGATCGACGGTAGACCTGATATTCTCCATCCGCCAACTCCAGGAGAAATGCAGAGAACAGAACATGCCCCTGTACGTCGCCTTCATCGACCTCACCAAAGCGTTCGATTTGGTCAGCAGAGAGGGCCTTTTCAAGATCCTGCCAAAGACAGGATGCCCACCAAAGTTGCAAAGCCTCATCGAATCGTTTCACACCAACATGTAGGGGATAGTGCAGCACGATGGCAACGTCTCAGAGCCATTCAACATACGCAGCGGAGTGAAACAGGGCTGTGTACTTGCGCCAACCCTCTTTGGGATTTTCTTTGCTATGCTCCTGAGGCATGCCTTCAGCACAGCAACAGAGGGAATCTACCTGCACACAAGATCTGACGGCAGGCTTTTCAACCTCGCCCGCCTGAAAGCCAGAACCAAAGTACGCGAGGCTCTAATCAGAGAAATGCTGTTCGCAGACGACGCTGCAATCGCAACCCACACACAGCAGGAGCTTCAGACCCTGATGGACCGCTTCTCCCAGGCATGCAAGGACTTTGGGATTACCATCAGCCTGAAGAAGGCTAACGTCTTGGCGCAAGGCACGGAAGCATCACCAACCATCACCATCGACAACTACGAGCTGGAGGTCGTGAATCAGTTCACGTACCTGGGGTCCACGATCAGCAACAACCTCTCCCTTGATACAGAGATCAACAAGAGGATTGGAAAATCAGCCTTCACACTCGCTCGCCTCACCACACGAGTGTGGGAGAATCCCAAACTCTCTGTCAAGACGAAGATGGCAGTGTACAATGCCTGCGTCATCAGCACACTGCTCTATGGGAGTGAGACGTGGACAACATACGCCCGGCAGGAAAAGAGACTGAACTCCTTCCACTTGCGCTGCATTCGCCACATCCTGGACATATCCTGGCAGGACAAAGTGCCCAACACAGAAGTTCTGTCCCGCGCCGGCCTTCCCTCCATGTTCACTCTACTCAGGCAGCGCAGGCTCCGCTGGCTAGGCCACATTCACCATATGGAGGATGGCAGAATCCCAAAAGACGTCCTCTACGGAGAACTGGCAACTGGCAGGAGAGACGTTGGCTGCCCACAGCTGCGCTTTAGAGACGTCTGCAAGAGAGACATGAAGGCCCTGGAGATCAACACAGAGCACTGGGAGGACCTTGCAACGGACCGCTCCAAATGGAGAGGCACCCTGACCAGACAGCTCAAGGCGGGTGAAGAGAGACTGACTGCTGCAACAGATGAAAAAAGGACCCGCAGGAAGAACCGCCACAGACCCAGCAGCATGGAGACCACCCACAAGTGCGACCTGTGTGACAGGGACTGCCATTCGCGCATCGGCCTGTTCAGCCACAGGCGGTGCTGTTCCAGCAGAGTAGACATTTAGGATTCTCTTCCATGGTCATCATAGACCGACGGAGGCCGACGATGTTAATATAATCCAAAAATTTATTTATCTGAGTCAGATGGGTTCACCTGAGATGAGCAGAGGTTCTCATAAAACTTTCTGAAGGAGTTATTTATTTCTTCAGGCTCATGGGTAATATTTCCAGTCATATCCTTAATAGAGTGGATTGTTGTTTTTAATTTGTTCAATCTAAGCTGGTTCGAATGATATCGCCCTGATTTATTACTGTGTTCAAACTTCTCAAGACACAATCTTTGTATTAAAACTGTGTTCTTTTGTTTGTAATTTCTTTAAATTCCAGCTTTAATTTTCTCAGATTGTTAAGTGACTGTTCCTGTGGAGAAACAGCACAGGCCATCTCCAGTGACTTAATTTTGTGGGTGGCATCAGTGGGTAGCCTCATGAACCAGTTTGCAAGTGGGCTTCTGTGGGGGGGACAGCCTCGCTTTTGGACCGCCTCCCTCCAAGTCTTATTTCCTGCCCTCCCCCTCCCCCTGACTCTGGGTGGAATATACATCTTCTTGGATACATTTAGGGCTTTGGCGCGGGGGGGGGGGGGCCACACTGTGTCAGCGAAGGGGATACCTCTGCTGAGCGGTGGGGCTGGCCTCACCTCAATTTTCATTGCATTTTAGACACTGAGGGCTTGGGGGGGATGGGGGCCCCGCTGCCTATTGCAGTGGCTGTTGGTGCTCCAACCACCATCCCCCAAATTTTAACTGCACTATGGTAATCCACATATTTACACACAATCACATCATACAACCGACATGCATCTACCATGTTTTGTGCAAGGGGAGGGGGGGCGGGAGGCGTCCCCCACCCCGTTATCCTCCTCCTGCTGGGGCCCTGGGGGCCCGATGGGGAGCCTGGGACCTGTCATGTTGTCAAAATCCCTGGGTGCTGCTGAATGTATAGATACAAACACGGGAGTGAGAGCAGGACTGAATGAGAGTAAGGGAGTGATAAATGGAGATGGTGATGATGGGTCGGTTTTGTGTGACGCTTTGTGTGTCGGGTGGCATCTCGGGGTGCCTGCGGTGATCTGCTTCTCAGTCACTCGGGTGGGGGTCTGCTTCTGTGGCCGTGGCCACCCTGGGGTGGGTCGGTGGTCTCCCCGACTGCTGCCGGGCACTGGTGCGAGCTCAGGCCTGCTTCACCTGCATCGCAGTCGCCTTACGAAATAAGGGTGAATGAGGGGTGAGACTCAACAGGTACAGGAGTGAGAGAGAATGGGTGGGTCCGGGTGAGTGAGAGTGACAGTTAAGGAGTGCATGTGGGTGCGTATGGGAGCATGAGGGTGTGAAGGTGTGGGGACGGGTGTGGCTGCAAGTCGGGAGGTGCTGGATTGAAGGGGGTAGTGCCTCTCGGCAATGTGGGCTCCCCTGGGCGGGGGGGGGGGGCTTCTTTGGGCATGGGGGTCCACGGGGTGCGCAGCGGGGGTGCTGGCCTTCTTGCGCCTCGGAACCGGGGGCCGGAACTGGCCCCGCTGGGGGTACCGGAGTGTGGGCCCGCGGTGCCGGCTGCCTGGCCTCCCTCGATCGTCCCTCCGGGGGCAGATGCTTGGCTTTCCTGGAGCTTGCTGACCTCAGGCATTTGTGCCCTGTGGGGGTTGGTGGCACTGCCTTACCTGCTCAGGGTTCCCGGGGGGAGGGTTGCTGTGACCGGCCTCCCTCTTCGCATGTTTCCTGACAAACCACTCACATGCACACACTTACTTTGCGTGCGCTCTCATATATACGCACACGCACAAATGTCTCTCTTTAAACAGGTGTGGAAACCAGAGTTGTGTTGAGACATCATCGATGGAAGAAGCAGTTTGTCTTCTGTTTGTTTTAGTTGTTGGTTTGTCTTTTTTTCTGTTCCTCTCCCTTTCTTTCCCCCTCCACATACATCCTTTCCCTATTCCCCATCCTGTCGGGTCCTCCATGGGTAAAATAATTTAAATAAAGTATTAAAAGTTATTACAGGAGGAGTTTACAACAATATACAATATAGTTAGGTAATGTATAAAGCTCCTTTTGGCAAAGTAAATCTGTTTTGGCATAATAAGAATATGAAACCTTAAAACCATCTCTGGGATCCAGAATACCTCCTCCCAGGCCACGGGGGGTAAGGAGTGGGCGAACAATCTGAACATGTTTTTTAATAGGTTTGACCAACACCCCCCCCCCCCCCGACTGCACAACAACCACTGCTCCCCTCTAAAGACATCGAGTCCTGCTGCCCACACCCCACTCCACCAACACCCCCCCACTCCCAACACACAGCCCCCCAACATGACCCTCACTAAGACCCAGGTGAGGACGGAGCTGAGAAAGATCAAGGCGAGGAAGGCGTCAGGACCGGATGGCATCAGCGCAAAGCTCCTCAAGTCCTGTGCAGATCAGCTGTGTGGGATTGTGGAGCTCATCTTCAACCTGAGCCTGAAGCTGGGGAGGGTATCACAGTTGCGGAAAACATCTCGTGTGGTACCTGTACCAAAGATTTCCCGCCCTAAAGACCTCAACAGCTACAGACCAGTGGCCCTGACGTCCCACATGATGAAGACCCTTGAGAGACTGCTCCTTGCTCACCTCCACCCCCTAGTGGGACCAGCGATGGATCCACTCCAGTTCGCCTACCAGCATGGCATTGGGGTGGAGGATGCAGTGATCTTCCACCTTCACCGTTCTCTGTCCCACCTGGAGAAGCCCGGGAATGTGGTGAGGATCATGTTCTTTGACTTCTCCAGTGCTTTCAACACCATCCAACCAATGATCCTGAAGGACAAGCTGCTGTGCGCAGGGGTGGACCAGCACCTGTCATCATGGATCCTGGACTACCTCACTGACCGGCCACAGTTTGTGAGAACCCGGGACTGTGTGTCCGACACGATCATTGGTAGCACAGGGGCCCCCTAGGGAACGGTTTTGGCTCCCTTCCTGTTCACCCTTTATACTGCGGACTTCTCACACAACACAACACACTGCCATCTACAGAAGTTCTGACGACTCTGCGATCGTCGGCCTCATCTCTAACGGAGATGAAGCTGAGTACAGAGGACTTATCCAGGACTTTGTGGATTGGTGCCATCGGAACTGCCTCCAGATCAATGCGAGGAAAACTAAGGAGCTGGTGGTGGACTGCTGCAGGCAAGGACAACCCCTCCCAGCACCAGTAAATATACAGGGAACAGACATTGAGATGGTGACATCCTATAAGTAGCTGGGTGTTCATTTGAACAATAAACTAGACTGGTCACACAATACCGACGCATTCTACAAGAAGGGACAGCGTAGGCTGTTCCTACTGAGGAGACTCAGGTGTTTTGGTGTACAAGGGGCGCTGCTGAAGACATTCTATGACACGGTGGTGGCATCAGCCATCACTTTTGGAGTGGTCTGCTGGGGCAGTGGCATTACAGCAGCCGATAGGAAGAGACTGAACAAACTGATCAAGAAAGCTAGCTCTGTCCTGGGGCAGCACCCTGACCGAGTAGAGGAGATGGGAGAGAGAAGGATGGTGGCTAAACTGTCATCTCTGCAGGAGTCCGAGTTCCACCCTATGCAGGACATACTGAACGCACTGAGGAGCTCATTTAGCAGCAGACTACATCATTCTAGGTGCGCAACCAAGAGGTTTTGCAGGTCCTTCCTACCTATGGCTGTCAAGACTGTATAACCTAAGCAGGGCTGCTCGCAGAGATAGCAAAAAAACTTGATGACCTAATAGTATTGAATGCAAAAGACGCAATAGACTTACACAATGGTCCCCTCCAGTATATACAACGGGGACAATATCGGTCGCTACAGAGGGTGACAATATGTATGGGTACATATTCATACTATGTAGGATAACTAAGTAGACGGTTATGCTGTTTATTCCATCTTGCTACAATGCTCCGCACTTTGTATATACATACATATTTACAGTGGGGGCAAAAAAGTATTTAGTCAGCCACCAATTGTGCAAGTTCTCCCTCTTAAAAGATGAGAGAGGTCTCCAATTTTTATCATAGGTATACCTCAACTATGAGAGACAAAATGAGGAAAAAAAAATCCAGAAAATCACATTGAAGGATTTTTAATGAATTAATTGGTAAATTCCTCGGTAAAATAAGTATTTGGTCAATAACAAACGTTCATCTCAATACTTTGTTATATACCCTTTGTTGGCAATGACAGAGGTCAAACGTTTTCTGTAAGTTTTCACAAGGTTTTCACACACTGTTGCTGGTATTTTGGCCCATTCCTCCATGCAGATCTCCTCTAGAGCAGTGATGTCTTGGGGCTGTCGCTGAGCAACATGGACTTTCAACTCCCTCCAAAGATTTTCTATGGGGTTGAGATCTGGAGACTGGCTACGCCACTCCAGGACCTTGAAATGCTTCTTACGAAGCCACTCCTTCGTTGCCCGGGCGGTGTGTTTGGGATCATTGTCATGCTGAAAGACCCAGCCACGTTTCATCTTCAATGCCCTTGCTGATGGAAGGAAGTTTTCACTCAAAATCTCAAGGTATATGGCCCCATTCATTCTTTCCTTTACATGGATCAGTTGTCCTGGTCCCTTTGCAGAAAAACAGCCCCAAAGCATGATGTTTCCACCCCCATGCTTCACAGTAGGTATGTTCTTTCTCCTCCAAACATGACAAGTTGAGTTTTTACCAAAAAGTTCTATTTTGGTTTCATCTGACCATATGACATTCTCCCAATCCTCTTCTGGATCATCCAAATGCTCTCTAGCAAACTTCAGATGGGCCTGGACATTACATTGACTGACATTGACCTGACATTGACTTTAGACCAGTTGCTTTGACTTCAATTTTAATGAAAATTTTTGAAAAACTGGTCAGATGTGAGGTCCTAAAGCAGACTGAACATGCATTGGATCCTCTGCAGTTTGCCTATAGGCCTCACAGAGGAGTGGAGGATGCCACTGTCACTCTGTTTAACATGCTTTTTAAACATCTGGATTTTAATGGGACACACGCCAGGCTTTTATTTGTGGACTTTTCTTCTGCCTTTAATACAATCCAACCTCATATTTTAGTTGAAAGGCTCCTGCAACAATTTGATTTAAGCAATAATCTGGTGGGTTGGATTCTGGATTTCTTAACCAACAGGACGCAGAGAGTAAGGGTCAATGGTACATTGTCTGACCTAAAGTGCTCTTCTACTGGCTCTCCTCAGGGGTGTGTGTTGTCACCACTACTCTTCATCCTGTACACAAACATGTGTCGGAGCAGACATGACAACAGACACATTATAAAGTATGCTGATGACTCAGTCATTGTCAGTCTCCTCCAGGATGGTGAGAGTGGCCATGGCCCAGTAGTTGATGACTTTGTTCACTGGTGTGAGGATTCCTACCTGCAGCTGAATACAACAAAAACGAAAGATATGATTATTGACTTTAGGAGGAAAACTCCCAGGCACAAAGTCACCATACTAAAAGGCCAGACCACCGAATGTGTACAATCGTACAAATATCTTGGGACGATTATTGATAGTGGATTGAACTTTGAGGTGAACTGTGAAAGGGTGTGCAAAAAGGGTCAGCAAAATTTGCATTGTTTGAGGAAACTTGCACGCTTCCAAATTGACCGAACCATAATGACTATGTTCTATCGGGCTTTTATTGAATCTGTTTTATCCTTTTCTTTAATGTCATGGTTTGGTCAGATAAAACTGAAACAGAGGAAATCCTTGGATCAGGTAGTCAGATGGTCCAGTCGTTTGCTTGGTGAGTCACAGCTGAGCCTGACATCCCTGTACACCAGACAAGTACAGAGGATGGCCGACTCGATTTTAAATGATGACTCCCACCCTTTGCACTGCAACTTTCAGCTTCTTCCCTCCAGACGGAGGTTTGCTGTCCCAAAAAGTAGAACCCAGCGCTACAAAAACAGCTTTGTCCCTGCTGCTGTCAAAGAGTTGAACAAGCTATAAAAATTATATTGTACATATTTTATATTTACCTATTTTGTAAGATGTGTGCCTGTGTTTGTGTCTATGTTGAATGTAATTGTGGCTTGTAAATATGGATGTCACCAACTGCAAAACAAATCTACCTACGGGTACAAATAAAGTAACCTGAACCTGAACCTGAACATGTACTGGCTTAAGCAGGGGAACACATCTGGCACTGCAGGATTTGAGTCCCTGGCGGCGTAGTGTGTTACTGATGGTAGCCTTTGTTACTTTGGTCCCAGCTCTCTGCAGGTCATTCACTAGGTCCCCCCATGTGGTTCTGGGATTTTTGCTCACCGCTCTCATGATCATTTTGACCCCACGGGGTGAGACCTTGCGTGGAGCCCCAGATCGAGGGAGATTATCAGTGGTCTTGTATGTCTTCCATTTTCTAATAATTGCTCCCACAGTTGATTTCTTCACACCAAGCTGCTTACCTATTGCAGATTCAGTCTTCCCAGCCTGGTGCAGGTCTGCAGTTTTGTTTCTGGTGTCCTTTGACAGCTCTTTGGTCTTGGCCATAGTGGAGTTTGGAGTCTGACTGTTTGAGGTTGTGGACAGGTGTCTTTTATACTGATAACGAGTTCAAACAGGTGCCATTAATACAGGTAACGAGTGGAGGACAGAGGAGCCTCTTAAAGAAGTTACATGTCTGTGAGAGCCAGAAATCTTGCTTGTTTGTAGGTGACCAAATACTTATTTTACCGAGGAATTTACCAATTAATTCATTAAAAATGTATTTTAATGAATTAAAATCTATTTTAATGTACTTTTTTTTACAAAAAAAAGTATGTAATAAAGTCTTTGTCTTTTCGTAGTGATGTATTAAATTTCCAGCTCCTAATTTTCGATATAGCTTTCCTATAAACTAGTGTAAGAGATACTGGATGGTGATCGCTAATAGCTTGATTTGAACATATTTCAGTGTCTGTGCTGTCCCTCTCAATAGAGTTGCTGGCTAAAAAGAAGTCTAAACATGAATGTGAACTATGAACTGATGAAAAACAAGGGTATTCCCGAAGAGTTGGGTGAAGAGAACGCCATTCATCACAAAGACGAAAATCATTCATGTATTGTTTGAGAGTGTCAGTAGCCTGCCATTTTCGATAATTCCCCGATGCACTGAGCTTGGTGATTGCAGGATTTAATACCAGGTTGAAGTGTCCTCCTATTATGAGTGCAGTGTCCAAGTGCTCAGAAAGAGAAATGAAGAAAGTGTGAAAATAGGATGGGTCGTCAATATTTGGGCCATAAATGCTTGCAATACATAGATCCAAATTTTAAACTGAGATTTTTAATATTAATAAATCGACCTTCTGAATAAGCTATGGTATTATTCACAACAAAGCATATTCTTCTGTTTACCAATATAGCTACCCCCCTTTGTTTAGAATTAAAGCCGGCTTAGTACATATGAGGAAATTCCGGAGAGGTGAGAGCATCTACACACGACTTAGAAACATGTGTTTCCTGTAATAAGACAAAATCTGCCTGTAGATCCTTTAGCCGATTAAAAACTTTGAGCCTCTTCTCCCTGGTACCAATTCCACGTATGTTCCATGTGACAAACTTAAATGTGGACATGTTTTCACTAACTGGTTTTGTACTAAAGGCTAACTAAATGTGCCTGTGATTTTTGTCCGTAAAGATAAGATAAGCCTTTATTAGTCCCACAATGGGGAAATTCCAGGATTGCAACAGCACAGGGATAGCAACACTCAGAGCAACAATCAGAAGGCAAGAGAAAAAACAAGAGCAGCAAGTATACATATGTACATATAAATATAAATATATATATACAGACACACAGTGCCGAGCATTGTAGCTAGATGGGATAGGTATATAAATATATAAACACAGTGCGGAGCATTGTAGCTAGATGGAATGAATATGTGAATATATAAACACACAGTGCGGAGCATTGTAGCTAGATGGAATAAATATGTAGATATATAAACACACAGTGCAGAGCATTGTAGCTAGATGGAATAAATATGTAAATATATAAACAGTGTGGAGCATTGTAGCTAGATGGAATAAATATGTAGATATATAAACACACACAGTGCGGAGCATTGTAGCTAGATGGAATAAATATATGAATATATAAACAGTGCAGAGCATTGTAGCTAGATGGAATAAATATGTAGATCTATAAACACAGTGTGGAGCATTGTAGCTAGATGGAAAAAAATATGTAAATATATAAACACAGTGTGGAGCATTGTTGCTAGATGGAATAAATATATATATATATATAAACACACAGTGAGGAGCATTGTAGCTAGATGAAATATATAAATATATACAGTGGGGCAAAAAAGTATTTAGTCAGCCACCAATTGTGCAAGTTCTCCCACTTAAAAGATGAGAGAGGTCTCCAATTTTCATCGTAGGTATACCTCAACTATGAGAGACAAAATGAGAAAAAAAAAATCCAGAAAATCACATTGAAGGACTTTTAATGAATTAATTGGTAAATTCCTCAGTAAAATAAGTATTTGGTCACCTACAAACAAACAAGATTTCTGGCTCTCACAGACATGTAACTTCTTCTTTAAGAGGCTCCTCTGTCCTCCACTCGTTACCTGTATTAATGGCACCTGTTTGAACTCGTTATCAGTATAAAAGACACCTGTCCACAACCTCAAACAGTCAGACTCCAAACTCCACTATGGCCAAGACCTAAAAGCTGTCAAAGGACACCAGAATCAAAATTGTAGACCTGCACCAGGCTGGGAAGACTGAATCTGCAATAGGTAAGCAGCTTGGTGTGAAGAAATCAACTGTGGGAGCAATTATTAGAAAATGGAAGACATACAAGACCACTGATAATCTCCCTCGATCTGGGGCTCCATGCAAGATCTCACCCCGTGGGGTCAAAATGATCACGAGAAAGGTGAGCAAAAATCCCAGAACCACATGGGGGGACCTAGTGAATGACCTGCAGAGAGCTGGGACCAAAGTAACAAAGGCTACATCAGAAAAACACTACGCCGCCAGGAACTCAAATCCTGCAGTGCCAGACGTGTTCCCCTGCTTAAGCCAGTACATGTCCAGGTCCGTCTGAAGTTTGCTAGAGAGCATTTGGATGATCCAGAAGAGGACTGGGAGAATGTCATATGGTCAGATGAAACCAAAATAGAACTTTTTGGTAAAAACTCAACTTGTCGTGTTTGGAGGAGAAAGAACACCATACCTACTGTGAAGCATGGGGGTGTAAACATCATACTTTGGGGCTGTTTTTCTGCAAAGGGACAAGGACGACTGATCTGTGTAAAGGAAAGAATGAATGGGGCCATGTATCGTGAGATTTTGAGTGAAAACCTCCTTCCACCAGCAAGGGCATTGAAGATGAAACGTGGCTGGGTCTTTCAGCATGACAATGATCCCAAACACACCGCCCGGGCAACAAAGGAGTGGCTTCGTAAGAAGCATTTCAAGGTCCTGGAGTGGCGTAGCCAGTCTCCAGATCTCAACCCCATAGAAAATCTTTGGAGGGAGTTGAAAGTCTGTGTTGCCCAGCGACAGCCCCAAAACATCACTGCTCTAGAGGAGATCTGCATGGAGGAATGGGCCAAAATACCAGCAACAGTGTGTGAAAACCTTGTGAAAACTTACAGAAAATGTTTGACCATTGTCACTGCCAACAAAGGGTATATAACAAAGTATTGAGATGAACTTTTGTTATTGACCAAATACTTATTTTACCGAGGAATTTACCAATTAATTCATTAAAAATCCTTCAATGTGATTTTCTGGATTTTTTTTTTTCTCATTTTGTCTCTCATAGTTGAGGTATACCGATGATGAAAATTGGAGACCTCTCTCATCTTTTAAGTGGGAGAACTTGCACAATTGGTGGCTGACTAAATGCTTTTTTACCCCACTGTATATATATATATAAACACACACAGTGCGGAGCATTGTAGCTAGATGGAATAAATATGTAAATATATAAACACACACAGCATGGAGCATTGTTGCTAGATGTAATAAATATATAAATATATAAACACACACAGTGCGGAGCATTGTAGCTAGATGGAATGAAACAGCACAACCGTCTACTTAGTTATCCTACATGGTATGATTATGTACCCATACATATTCTCACCCTCCATAGCGACCGGTATTTTCCTAGTTGTATACCGGAGGGGACCACTGTGTAAGTCTACTGCGTCTTTTGCATTCAATACTATTAGGTTGTCACGTCTTTTTGCTATCTCTGCGAGCAGCCCTGCTTAGGTTATACAGTCTGACAGCCGTAGGTAGGAAGGACCTGCGAAACCTCTCGGTTGTACACCTAGGATGATGTAGTCTGCTGCTAAATGAGCTCCTCAGTGCATTCAGTATGTCCTGCATAGGGTGGAACTCGGACTCCAGCAGAGATGACAGTTTAGCCACCGTCCTTCTCTCTCCCATCTCCACCACTGGGTCAAGGCGCTGCCCCAGGACAGAGCTAGCTTTCTTGATCAGTTTGTTCAGTCTCTTCCTATCGGCTGCTGTAATGCCACTGCCCCAGCAGACCACTCCAAAAGTGATGGCTGATGCCACCACCGTGTCATAGAATGTCTTCAGCAGCGCCCCTTGTACACCAAAAGACCCGAGTCTCCTCAGCAGGAACAGCCTGCGCTGTCCCTTCTTGTAGAGTGTGTCAGTATTGTGTGACCAGTCTAGTTTATTGTTCATATGAACACCCAGGTACTTATAGGATGTCACCATCTCGATGTCTGTTCCCTGTATATTTACTGGTGCTGTGAGGGGTTGTCCTTGCCTGCAGCAGTCCACCACCAGCTCCTTAGTTTTCCTTGCGTTGATCTGGAGGCAGTTCCGATGGCACCAGTCCACGAAGTCCTGGATAAGCCCTCTGTACTCAGCTTCATCTCCGTTGGAGATGAGGCCAACGATCGCAGAGTCGTCAGAGAACTTCTGTAGATGGCAGTGTGTTGTGTTGTGTGAGAAGTCCGCAGTATAAAGGGTGAACAGGAAGGGAGCCAAAACCGTTCCCTGGGGGGTAAAGTATGCATATATATGTTATGTATAAAATACAGACCTATATATGTATGCTTGGGTGCGCACGCTTGACGTCTCTGTTCCATTTGCATGCAATTGCATGCAAATGGACCTTCAGGCGGTGGAAGGAATACTTCGAGGATCTCCTCAATCCCACTGATATGCCTTCCACAGAGGAAGCAGGGTCT
Source organism: Pholidichthys leucotaenia (assembly GCA_020510985.1). NCBI lineage: Eukaryota > Metazoa > Chordata > Actinopteri > Cichliformes > Pholidichthyidae > Pholidichthys > Pholidichthys leucotaenia. Next base: position 66,306,375 of record CM035841.1, read on the forward strand.
GGGGACGAGGGGGATGACTCGCCTATCACAGGGGCTGAGGTCGCCAAGGTGGTTAAAAATCTCCTTGGTGGCCGGGCCCCGGGGGTGGACGAGATTCGCCCTGAGTACCTCAAGGCCCTGGATGTTGTTGGGTTGTCATGGTTGACACGCCTCTGCAACATTGCGTGGAGGTCGGGGGCAGTGCCTTTGGCATGGCAAACCGGGGTGGTGGTTCCTCTCTTCAAAAAAGGGGACCGGAGGGTGTGCTCCAACTTTAGAGGGATCAGGATTTCTAGGCGCAGCCAGGGAATGGAGGGTGTCATGCTTGGTGACCACAGGATCTCATCTCTGTTGTTTGCAGATGATGTTGTCCTGTTGGCTTCATCCAGAAATGACCTCCAGCTCTTGCTGGGACAGTTTGCCGCTGAGTGTGAAGCGGCTGGGATGAGAATCAGCACCTCCAAGTCCGAGTCCATGGTCCTCAGCCGGAAAAAGGTGGATTGTCCTCTCCGGGTTGGGGACAGGCTCCTGCCCCAAGTGGAGGAGTTTAAGTATCTTGGGGTCTTGTTCACGAGTGAGGGGAGAATGGAGCGAGAGATCGACAGATGGATTGGAGCAGCATCTGCAGTGATGCGGACGTTGTACCGGTCTGTTGTGGTGAAGAGGGAGCTGAGTTCTAAGGCAAAGCTGTCGATTTACCAGTCAATCTACGTTCCTACTCTCACCTATGGTCATGAGCTTTGGGTAATGACCGAATGTGAACGAAAATGGTGGGCAGCGAAGCGAGGCCAGAATTTCAATTTGCAATTAGTCCAGTTTATTTAACTTACAGGGTAATCTCCAGTCTCTCAGGAAAATCTTCTGACACAGTCCTTCAACAAAAGTACTTCCTCAAAACAAGAAGCATATCAAGCAATAGCAGATTCCTCAATAACCATTTTCATCAATCATCATTTTACTCGATATCTCACACCTGTTATATAATGGAGAGATAATTAGAGGTGATTAGCCCCTACCATAATCCCAGGTAGAACACTCATCATTCCTTATTCTAAACACATACCCACTAACATCTAAAAATACATAAATAGTTTCCCCTAACATACACAATTTAAACATATAAATAACACACAATAAATAGTAATATAAATAGTTCAATAAATAACCTTAACCCCTATTTACAAATATTAAACCACCCCCTGACTTACCAAACATATTTGCTCCCTGCTGGTGTCCTATATAAGGCCCTCAACTCCTAATGGAGTCTTTTGCCTTGACACGCACAGGAAGCATGTTGGCAAAGGTATGTACAATAAATCCTTTAACCATTATTTTACCAGATTCTTAATCATACTAATCATCTCCCAGGGCATTCAAATTAACCAAGACAAATCCCAAATACTGTGTACATCTTAACAAAACATACAGACATTTACAACAATACAGATACACATAATCACACAATATAACAAGACATACAGTGGTGACATCCCATAGTCACACCGAAAGAACGAGATCGCGGATACAAGCGGCTGAAATGAGCTTTCTCCGTAGGATTGCTGGACTCACCCTCAGAGATAGGGTGAGGAGCTCAGTCATCTGGGAGAGGCTCAGAGTAGAACCGCTGCTCCTCCACATTGAAAGGAGTCAGTTGAGGTGGTATGGGCATCTGATTAGGATGCCTCCTGGACGCCTTCCACTTGAGGTGTTTCAGGCATGTCCCACTGGGAGGAGACCCCGGGGCAGACCCAGGACTCGGTGGAGAGACTATGTCTCCCAGCTGGTCTGGGAACGCCTTGGTATCCCCTCTGAAGAGCTGGAGCAGGTGGCTGGGGAGAGGGAAGTCTGGGCTTCTCTGCTTGAACTGCTGCCTCCGCGACCCGGACCTCCGGAAAAGCGGTAGAAGATGGATGGATAATCCAATGGAAAAATCACAAAACACTCAAAGGTTATGAAAATTCATTCAGATTTAGTAATTTGACGATGCATCCACCTTAATGATTAAATAGTATTGGTATTGTGTCGGCGATACTGGCCCTGTATTTACTTGGTATCGGATTGACACCAAATGTTGCAGTATGGCACACCACTAGCGCTCAGAGTTGAAAAAATTTAAACTTTTCCGACAACAGCTGAGCTCGTCAATGTCAGACCTTTCCAAGCAGACAATCGGAATAAGGAAGGGTGGGACATAGGACACCAGTACAGTTTGTACTCGGACTCCTGTTTTCTGTTTCATATTTTGCATCCAGAGCTGCTACCAATGCTAGAATACGTTTCTTGTCCACTGATGTTTAGAGAGTGCTATTAAAAAATAAGTAGAAAGTCTGACCATGGGAAAAGTTGAAGTGCTGAGCTGTGAGTGACAAGCTGTAGCTGGGATACAGGGCACTGACTTTTTTTTCCAAAGCACAGTGCACAAGCGCTGAAAAAAAGCTGCTCAGGCCAGTCGGGAGACAAAAATCCCATTTGGTGGACATGCAGTACTCGCTCACTGTGCAGCACCACAGGCCGTCACTTGATGGAGCGAGATTGTTGTGGGGCAAGTTGGCCATGGAGCAAGCTGGTTATGGGGAGGCTGTAACTGTCTGGGGCGAGTTGGTTATGGGGGGACTTGACGGTAAACCCCAACCATCATCATCATAGCAGTCTGTCGTGGGCGACAATGACTGTTTCATTTAGGTCTGATCAGAGTCCTCCACACAGCTCTGTCCTTAGCCTTCCACTGCCAGGAACTCCTGTCTATGTCCAACTTCTTCAAGTTTCTTTTTACAGTGTCTTTAAATCTAGCAGCCATAAATCAGCCTTTAGATCAGGCGTGTCCAACCATGTGCCATGGAGGGCCAAGACCCTGCAGGTTTTCTCTTCTACCCAGTCTCTTCAGCAGGTGTTTTCACTCATCTGCAATCAGTGGGGAAAAGTTCAGTGAAATCTGCTGTTGAAGACACTGGTTGGAGATAAACCCTGCAGAGTCTTGGCCCTCCACGGCACATGACTGGACACCCCTGCTTTAGATGCAGCCTACCTGACCTGTGAGTGTTCTGACCTCCTGGGCCGCGGTCTTCCAGGCTGCCCCACCTGAACTGAGACAGATGCCCGTGCTCACCGCAAACTCGCACCCCAGATCATGTGCTTAGTGATGTTACGTCAGACACCCAAGGCGCGAAGCCCGTGTCGAGCAAAAGGGGCGTGTCCAGATGAAGCCTGCCTCGAGGCCTGTATAGTTTGTCACAGTATCACGTGACAAAAGGCAAACGAGGCCCCGCTTTCTAAAATCACGTGATTGCCTCGTTATTTGATGCGATTTGTTTAAAAAGCTGCGGGAAATACAGGAAATGTTCTGCGTGATCCGAGGTGACGCTGAAGATCGTGACGTGCAGAAGAGAAGAGACGAGAGAAGAGCAGAACTATGGAACCACCAAAAAGAAGAAGGACATCTACAGTTTGGGAGCACTTTGACCTGATTTCTCCCAAGAACGTAAAATATAATGTACAACTGCTTCGACTGATCTGTTAACCTTTCCTGCTTTGGTCTCCTAACCGTGGTTGGGGGACACGGGACGGGAGATCTGTCTTCTCCAGGGCCGGAGGCAGCTTTTCCGTTAACTCCCAAGTAAACCTCACGGTTGTTAACAGCAGTATGGTGGTACCCAGAAGAACAGGCCGTTTTGCTGAAGAGTTGAGGCTTTATTAACAGACTTGCACTGTTATTAGCAGCAATTCTAGCTCGCTACCTGCTCCGGTCGCCTCTCTCTCTCTCTCCTCACCTGCACACTTCACACACACCGTCCGCTCCGCGGGGCCATTCACCAAAAAAGGGGGGGTACGCCTCGGCTGCGCGCGCGCACTCACTCAAGTTCACGCACTGAGCTGCCCTACCTAAACACATGAGTTAGACACATCTTACAACAGATCACATAGAAGATAGATAAAATAGATGAGGTACATAAAACAGATAAAATCAATAATATATTATGCGTTACATGCTGATACAATGATAATGTTACCAAGAAATACGTATGCATGAACATAATGTTATTTATTATTATTTTTTAAGGTGAAGTGTCGGCTATGCATGAGAGAACTGTCATACAGCAACAACACCACCTGTATGCTGAGGCATTACCGTGCATTTCATGAGAATGAACAGTCACAAACCAGGCCATGTAATATACCCATCATCTCTTTAAATGCAATATTCTTGAAATACAACAGCCTGTACTATGCTGACATCATTTTGGTTCTGTGTAGGTACCAGGAAGCATGATGTGGATGAAGCTGTGGTTAATATGATCATAAAAGATTCACAGCCATTCTCATTGGTAGAGGACGAGGGATTTAGGAACCTCATCCGTGTCCTTGATCCAAATTACACTCTACCATCAAGAAAGGTATGAGTTGCATATCGATGATGCTGGTGGAATTACTATTAAAAAGATTTCAGCAGTAATAGTATATCATGCACCTTTGTTTTCTTTTACAGGCCTTAAAGGCTATGGTTGACAAAAAATTTACAGAGGCCAAAGAGAAGGAAAAGGAAGAGGTCCAAAAGGCCACAGCTGTAAGTCTGACCGCAGACATGTGGACTTCCATGAACATGGAGGCATATCTTTGTGTAACCTGCCATTACATAACAGAGGAAGATGCCCTTTATACGGTCATGCTAGGTGTTGAACATTTCCCAACAAGTCACACAGCTGACAATTTAGCCCTGGCACAGGCTAAAATCCTGGATGAGTGGGGGATCAAGGGTAAGGTGAGCTGCTTGGTCACAGATGCTGCAGCCAACATGAAAGCCTGTGCAAGGATACTGCAGGTCAGGCACAGCATCTGTGTTGCCCATGCACTTAATTTAATAGTGCGCAAGTCATTTGACGGGGTCCCCATGCTTGCAGACATGCGTGATAAATCAAGAAAGATTGTCACCTACTTTCGCACCAGCACTACAGCTAAGGAACGTTTAAACCAAATGCAGGACTCAATGGGCAGGCAAAAATACAAACTGATAATAGAGGTAGAGACCAGGTGGAATAGCACCTTATTAATGTTGCAGCGTCTCTTTGAACAGCGTGAAGCTGTAGGTGCAGCCCTGGCTTCACTTCACACTGACCTTCTGCCACTCACTTCATATGAAAATGACACAATTGAGGAAGTAACGAAGGTGTTAGGCCCTTTTCAGCAGGCCACAGCGGAATTATCCGAGGAAAAACGTGTATCAGGGTCAAAGGTGATACCTCTTATGAAGATGCTCCACCACGCAGTTCTGTGTGAAACTTCAAATTTAAAAACTGACCCCGCAAAAGTGTTAGCTGACAACCTCATCCATCGCCTCAGAGAACATATGGCAAGTTTAGAGTCTGTCAGTGTCATGACACTGGCAACATTGCTGGACCCCAGGTTTAAAGACCTGGGGTTTCACAGCCCTCTGAAGGCAAATGAGGCGGTTAAACGCCTGAAAACGGAATGTGCCCATGAAATGAGAGTCGTTGCTCCACAGACACCTCCAACTGCCACCTCTGATGCCGCTGAACCAGTGGCTTCAACATCCAGCTCAGGTACAGGTAGTGTTCATATGATGGTATCTATATAAATGTTTGCTTACATACTGATGTGTACTCTTCTTGTAGGTGGTAGTAACCTGTGGCACCTGCTGGACACCACAGTAACTCAGAGGCGTGGGGCATCCAGTGCAGAGGCTGAGGCTCTTGTGGAAGTGCAGCGGTACCTGGCTGAACCAAACCTATCAAGACAACAGGATCCACTGCAATACTGGCATAGTCACAAAAATCTATATCCTCATCTGTTTAAATTGGCACTTCAGTTTTTGTGTATCCCTGCATCTTCAGTCCCCTGTGAACGAATATTTTCAAAGGCTGGGGAAGTTGTTTCAAAAAGAAGAAACCGCCTGAGCCCCAACACTGTAAAAAAACTTTTATTCCTGAATAAAAATCAATAAAACACCTCCCCATCCCCCACCCAACTTCCCCAGTCTAGATTATAACCCAGTCACACAAGCACTTTATATAACTATTTATCCATAAAAACAGCCACACACCAAAATGATTTATTAATATATCACAACTTTGAGATACCGTCAATGTTATTTTGTCAGTATACCATGATCAGGATAGATTGTTTTTCATCTAGCTTTGCAATACCTCAAATGATTATTTTGACATAATACTGGAATAATTATACTAAAAGATCTACTACCCTACATGTAACATACCAGCAGATGTCAGTATTCTTAAATGAGCTGTTAAACGGGGCTTTGTCTGATCAGGATTTGGTGAAGCATTTGGCCAGAAAGACTCGACACATTCACGGGGCCTCATTTCACCATCACTACATGTGCTGTACCACAGAGCTAAGAGACAAAACAGCTAGACAGCTGAAACAGTCCTCAAAACCACAGCGGCTAAGCTAGTTAAGCTAGCTGGTTTTAGCTTGGTTCACTGTTCTTTTAAATCCTGTTTGAAAGCAGAAACGGAACCAGAACCTTCTCCGGATCAGCTTAGTTGTCGTCTCACAAATATTACTCACATTTGTTGGTGACCAACAAAAGTCTTTTGAACAGTTTTACCAGGAAGTCTCAATTCAGGCCTCAAAACTCCTCCGGTCTCGTCGCCATCTTGAATGGAGGAACGCTGATGTCAAAATGACGTCACATTAGTGACATAAATCCATACACAAAAAAGCAGTCTTTTGTTTTACATGTTTTTCTGGAACAATTTAACACTGCGTTATTAGGTCGAAATGAACTTATCACAGAAAAATAGAGCGTGCTGTTAATAATAAGTTTTTGTAAACATTTGATCACGTGACCAGATGTTACTGCGGTTACCTTTTTTAATAACTCAAGCTTTATTGACATTGAAGAAAACAAACAGGGGCAGCGCGGTGGGGGAGTGGTTAGCACTGTGGCAGCAACTCACCCTTGGCCGGGGGATCCTGGGTTCGAACCCAGCCCCTGATCAATAGTGATCTGTGTGGAGTTTGCATGTTCTCCCCTTGTCTGCGTGGGTTGACCCCGGGATTTCTCCGGTTTCCTCCCACATGCCAAAAACAGGCAATTGCATGCATTGGCATCAAACTGGGGATTCTTAAATTGCCTGTCTCTCTGTGATGGCCCTGCGATGGTCTAGCAACCTGTCCAGGGTGTACCCTGCCTCTCGCCCAATGATGCTGGGATAGGCTCCAGCCCCCCCCCCCCCCCCCCCGCCGCGACCCGAAAAGGAAGAAGATGGATGGATGGGTGGAAAACAAACAAGACCAGAGAAAAAGAAGAAGCAGCCAACTTTATTGTCATTTAGTCCATCCAGCCAATCATGTACAGGAGAACAAAATGACGTTTCTCTGATCAACAACGTTAATCACAGCCAGAATCAGAGGGGCCGCTGCCATCCAAGGCGCCGCCACAAACAACTTTTTCCTTCCCTCGTTCTAAAACAACATGAGAGAGAATAAGGGGAAAAAGAAAACACAAAAAATACAACAAATTTGGGTATTCATAGAAATTGACAATGTACAAGGGATATCACAATTGAAATTTACACATTTTAGTAGAAAAGTCCATTCATTTTTTTAAGAGTTTTTAACAATACATAAAGTTTTTTGCCGCTGTTTTGTTTGAGATAATATTGGAACATGAAGTATACAGAAATTGGAGTTCATTTTTAAAAAATCACTTTATTTGGGGTGCATTGCAGAAACTATGATTTATGAATATGATATTTTCCAATCAGGAAAAGAAATTTGAAACATTCACTGACAAAAGAAGTGTTCATATTGTGGTAACCCACAACACTGTACAGGAACATTCCTCACACTCAGCATGTCTGCAGGAAGCAGATGACAATTTGCATATGGACAGAGAGCCCCTGGTGGACAACCAGAACAATGGACTATTGTTTATACATCCCCGGATTAAGAAAAGGACGTCCTGGCACCAGTTGATCATGCTAATCATGTGCATTGACTGATATGTATACCAATATGCTAATGTACCATGCATTCTCTCTGTCTGTATAAAAGAGAGAATATAAATGAGCTATACGTGCCTCAAAAGCACAGTAGAGCACAGTAGAGCACAGGAGTGCACAGCGCTACAAGGGCGTCTCATTTTGATGGAGGAAATAAAACTCTGCAACCTTCCAGCTCGTCACATCTCACCTGAACTTATTCCTCCACACTGGTGACCCTAGACGTGTCATGGTGCGCCCCTCGCCTGATCTTATTCCTCCACAATATTGCAATTTAAAAACAAGACCACATCTACAGAAAATGGGATCAGTTTACCAAATGAATGAAAGATTAGGAGGGCAACCTCTTTCCAAAATTCTTGTGAAATGTGGCAATTAAAAAATAAGTGGGGAATAGATTCTGATTCATTATTGCAAAAAGAGTGGTTCCAAGGTTGTCATAGCCAGGAGCGGCACTGGGGTTAAGCTCCCAGTGCTCATAAAATGCTCCTTATGGCGTGCGTCTCGAAAAGCCTCTGACAACTAAGTCCAACTCCTAGCCTGCCCGTGTGGTTTAGTCTCTAAGCCCGGCGGAACTGCTTTTACTAATAGGAGAAGGGGCGAGGGCGGATCTCTGGCGCCTTAAAACCAGATGCTTCGGGTAGATGGTGGCTCATCAACCAGGGAAGGTAGCCCATCTACGGGAAGGTAAACCCTGATTTCAAACCTCCGCTGCCTTGCGGCACACCCGGTCACGGGAAAGGCTTCAGGAGTCAACCCTGAGGAAAAATCCGGAGTCGGAGCCCCTAAGGCAGTTCTCTGTTGAGTTCAACATCGTTCTGGAAGCTCCTGCGATGGCGCTGGTGCCAAACTGTAGCAGCCCTGCTGCTCCTTTGGATTCATCAGTGACGTGGAGAGGGGGGATATGCTGCATGGGCAACAGCTTGTCCTCCATATCTTCCTGCCCAGGCTTGAATCCTACCAATGCCCAACGCTGGAAGGTAGAACACCGGATCACTGGAGAGGACACTCCAGCTTCGCCTTTGGCGTAGACAAAACACGGGGAATGACAGTTACCGGTTATAAGCCACCGCTCAATTGGCGTAGAGCACGGCGCCAGGGGTTGTTCCCGACGGTGGGAGGGATCATCAGATCTCACTGGACAGCTACCGCCCGCCTCAAGCTGGGCAGCCCCCAGCCAATAAGGTGTTGTCCCGCCACAGCTTGCTTTCCTCATTGGGTGCATGGGGATGAGGAGAAGTCCGAACAGCAGGCTGAGAACCTTCGCACCAGGCAAGACAAAAAAACAAAAGAGACCAACTCTAAAACTGGGAACTTGGAACGTCTGCACTATGATGACAGGACTCGCTGCTAACCTCAAGGACATCAACGACACCAGGAAGACTGCCCTCATCAATAATGAGCTGAAGAGACTGGGAGTGGATATCGCCACTCTCCAGGAAACACGGTTGGCTGACGCAGGCACACTGAGAGAGAAGGACTACACGTTCTACTGGCAGGGAAAGGGCAGCGATGAACTAAGGGAACACGGAGTGGGCTTCGCAGTGAAGAACACCTTGCTGAAGATGGTGGAACCGGGCAGCAATGGCTCTGCACGACTCCTCACCCTCCACCTGAACGCCACTCAAGGCCCAGTCGCCCTCGTCAGCGTGTATGCCCCAACACTGACAGCCACACCAGAGGCAAAAGACAAGTTCTACGAGAATCTCGCAACAACTGTTAGGATCATCCCCAACTCTGAACAACTCATTCTCCTTGGAGACTTCAATGCCAGAGTGGGTGCTGACCACAACTCCTGGCCCTCCTGTCTTGGACCATTTGGTGTGGGCAGAATGAACGACAATGGACAGCGGCTGCTTGAGTTCTGCACATATCACGATCTGTGCATCACAAACTCGTTCTTCAAGACCAAGCCCCAACACAAGGTTTCCTGGTGACATCCACGCTCAAAGCACTGGCACCAGCTGTACTTGATCCTGACCAGGCGCACCTCACTGAAGAACGTGCTAATCACCCGTTCGTTCCAGAGTGCAGATTGCGACACAGACCATTCATTGGTGTGTTGCAAGGTCAAGCTACAGCTGAAGAAATTCCATCGTGCTAGACAGCCTGGAAAGGCACGGATTGACACCAGCAAGATGGCCCAACCAGAACTTGTTGAGCAGTTTGCCTCCACCTTTGAGAAGGAACTTGGTATACCACAAGAAGGAGAATCTGCAAAAGCAGAAGTGGGAAGAGCTGCAAAACACCATCCACCGCACAGCCTTGGCTACCTTTGGGAGGAAGACCTCGAAGTCACAGGACTGGTTTGATGCCAAGTTGGCCGAGATGACCCCCGTCATTCAAGCCAAGCGCTCAGCACTTGCTGAGTACAAGAAATACCCAAACGAGAAGAATCTCCAGATTCTCAGGGCTGTGAGAAGCAAAGTTCAGCAGACTGCTCGGCGCTGTGCCAATGAGTACTGGATTCAGTTCAGCCAAGACATTCAAACCGCTGCCATAACAGGGAACATCTGTGGTATGTACGATGGCATCAAGAAAGCACTTGGTCCGGCTCAGAGCAAGACGGCCCCCGTCAAATCCTCCACTGGGGAGATGATTGCAGAAAAGAACAAGCAGATGGAGAGATGGGTGGAACACCACTCAGACCTCTACTCCAGACAGAACACCGTGACACCGTCAGCCCTTGATGCCATCGACTGTCTGCCATCCATGGACGAACTTGACGCCGAGCCAACCATCGACGAACTCAGCAAGGCCATTGATAGCTTGGCCGCTGGCAAGGCACCCGGCAACGACGGCATACCCCCCGACCTGATCAAGCACTGCAAGACCGCCCTACTGCTGCCATTGCATGACGTCCTCTGCCAGTGCTGGAAGGAAGGTGCCATACCACAGGACATGAGGGACGCCAAGATCATCACCCTCTACAAAAACAAAGGGGAGAGAAGCGACTGCAACAACTACAGGGGCATCTCCCTCCTCAGCGTTGTTGGCAAAGTCTACGCACGAGTTATTCTCGTTCATCTACAGAAGCTTCTCGAACGTGTCTACCCCAAGTCTCAGTGTGGCTTCCGTGATGTGCGATTGACGGTAGACATGATATTCTCCATCCGCCAACTCCAGGAGAAATGCAGAGAACAGAACATGCCCCTGTACGTCGCCTTCATCGACCTCACCAAAGTGTTCGATCTGGTCAGCAGAGAGGGCCTTTTCAAGATCCTGCCAAAGACAGGATGCCCACCAAAGTTGCAAAACCTCATCGAATCGTTTCACATCAACATGCAGGGGATAGTGCAGCACGACGGCAACGTCTCAGAGCCATTCAACATACGCAGCGGAGTGAAACAGGGCTGTGTACTTGCGCCAACCCTCTTTGGGATTTTCTTTGCTATGCTCCTGAGGCATGCCTTCAGCACAGCAACAGAGGGAATCTACCTGCACACAAGATCTGACGGCAGGCTTTTCAACCTTGCCCGCCTGAAAGCCAGAACCAAAGTACGCGCGGCTCTAATCAGAGACATGCTGTTCGCAGACGACGCTGCAGTTGCAACCCACACGCAGCAGGAGCTTCAGACCCTGATGGACCGCTTCTCCCAGGCATGCAAGGACTTCGGGATTACCATCAGCCTGAAGAAAACTAACGTCTTGGCGCAAGGCACGGAAGCATCACCAACCATCACCATCGACGACTACGAGCTGGAGGTCGTGAATCAGTTCACGTACCTGGGGTCCACAATCAGCAACAACCTCTCCCTTGATACAGAGATCGACAAGAGGATTGGAAAATCAGTCTTTACACTTGCTCGCCTCACCACACGAGTGTGGGAGAATCCAAAACTCTCTGTCAAGACGAAGATGGCAGTGTACAACGCCTGCGTCATCAGCACACTGCTCTATGGGAGTGAGACGTGGACAACATACGCCCGGCAGGAAAAGAGACTGAACTCCTTCCACTTGCGCTGCATTCGCCACATCCTGGACATATCCTGGCAGGACAAAGTGCCCAACACAGAAGTTCTGTCCCGCGCCGGCCTTCCCTCCATGTTCACTCTACTCAGGCAGTGCAGGCTCCGCTGGCTAGGCCACGTTCACCGTATGGAGGATGTCAGAATCCCCAAAGACGTCTTCTACGGAGAACTGGCGACTGGCAGGAGAGACATTGGCCGCCCACAGCTGCGGTTTAGAGACGTCTTCAAGAGAGACATGAAGGCCCTGGAGATCAACACAGAGCACTGGGAGGACCTTGCAACGGTCCACTCCAAATGGAGAGGCACCCTGACCAGACAGCTCAAGGCGGGTGAAGAGAGACTGACTGCTGCAGCAGATGAAAAAAGGACCTGCAGGAAGAACCGCCACAGACCCAGCACCACGGAGACCACCCACAAGTGCGACCTGTGTGACAGGGACTGCCATTCGCGCATCGGCCTGTTCAGCCACAGGCGGTGCTGTTCCAGCAGAGTAGACGTTTAGGATTCTCTTCCATGGTCATCATAGACCGACGGAGGCCGACGATGACAATGATTGCAAAAAGAATATAAAGGGGAGAAATCTGTAAATTTGCTTAAGAATTTGTTACAGGGGTAAAATCTGTGTAGAATGTTAAATTGCATTTCTTTGATTTTATTAGGGATCAGGAATTTGTTTGGGTCGGTCCAAATATATTATGTATCTATATTAGGGAATACCCCCAAATACTTTACAGAATTTGGGGAACAGTTCTGCTCTGCAGTGATAATATTTCTAATGTGACAATTGTTACATGAGCCATCAAGAAGATTTTTTTTCCCACCAGCTGAAATGTTAGGGAATTCATTCTTTAATGGACTATAGAAAAGAGCAGATGACGGTTGTTGTTAACCTGGGCCTGGACCTGGTAAGTCCTGGTAGGTCTCATTCGTCCTGATCCGCATGTTTGATTTGGCAAAGGTTTAACGTCAGATGCCATTCCTGACACAACCTTTCACATTTACCCGGGATTGTGAGCGGCACTAGGACAACACTGGCTTGTGTTCCCCCTGTGACGTTAAAGGTCTTATAAATATTGCAATTAGTAAATCTCTGCTTGAGAAGAAAGAAATAAAATAAAGATAATAAATAAGTCATTACTATTATATATTTGTTCGGTGTTCATATACTGTTATTACTGGAGCTCTTATTTGTGTGGTACAGGATGGCGGCCCCAGTTTCCTGTTCCGCCATCTCTAGTGGTATAAGAGGGGCTGCTGGTAGAGGGGCGGTCTCTTCTGCTTTTTCTTTGCCAAGCGGCTGCATGTGCAGTCGGGTGTTCAGAGCCCAACTTGTTTAATAAAGCAGTGGTTGTCTGTCTCTCTGTGTTGGCCCTGCAATGAACTGGTGTTTACCCTGCCTCTCGCCCAAAGATGCTGGGATATGCTCCTGCACCCCCAGTGACCCAAAAAGGATTAAGCGGAAGAAGATGGATGGATGGGTGGATGTTCAGCTCCACTCCTGGCCTCATCCTTGTCAACGAGTTACGACATAACATTTGGGGACAAGAGATAAACTCATGGAGGTGTGTGGAACACCAATTTGTCCACTCCTGGAGCTCACAGGGGAGCCGTCTGTGCCATGGCCTCTTTGGTACGAGGCTTTCCAGACGTACATGGTAGCGCTGGACCTGGGAATAATAAAAAAGCTGTGAGCTCGTACATTATTAGTACACAACCTGGTAATGGAGAGACAAAGAATTTTTGGCCCGCTTGGAGATGCGGACACGAATGAAGAAGTGGTCGAGTTAATGGCCCACCATTTCAGGGCGCCGGACAATGTCATCGTTAGGCAGATTAAGTTCAGACAGCGCCACCAACAGGTAGGTGAACCGATCCAGCTGTTCGTGTTGGACTTGAAGCAGCTGGCCACTGAGTGTTGGTTCAGGCCGTTGGAAGAAGAAATGGTACGCGACCAGTTGGCGGAACACACCAACTGTGTTGCAGTCCACTCCAAGTTGCTCATGTTCCCGGAGGAGTTGACACTGAGTAGGGCTGCTGAGTTGACGCTACAGTTGGAAGCAGCAGATAAGCTAACTCGGGAGCTAAACGAATGCCTTTTGCCGGGAAGTTCAAGATCCCCTATGGCCGCACAGATAGTGGACCTGGACAGCGATGGGAGCATTGTGGATGACGTGGATGAGGCCAATGCTGTATGGATGAGGTCTGCCTTGGAGAAGCCCAGGTGTATGGGTTGTGGGTCCACGAAGCACCGCCACAAGGCCAGAGTGTGTGGCAAGAGGGAAGCACTGTGGAAACTGCAGCCATCTCCATCATTTTGCGAGGATGTACTAGTCAGCTGGACAAGAGAGCTAACGCAAGACTTCAACTTCTCCCGATCCAACAGTGGCACACACGGTGTCCCCGAGTATTGATGGGCACACACGCTGCATGGTAATTTTGAATGGAGTTCCGGTACTGATGTTGGTCAACACGAGACCGGAGAATTCTGGGCTGAATTGGGCTACAGTCAGAAAGTGTTTTCCCCACTACAGGGTTGGAAGTTTCTCAGCACCGTTTTGTGGCTATGGAGGAGGACGGTTGGCCACGGTGGGTACCATCATGTTGACAGCTCGGCACAAGTCAGTGATGATGACCACTGTGGAGTTCATCGTGACGGCCCACAGCTCTAACATCATGGGCTGCAACTTATTTTATGGCCTTGGATTCTCCATCAGGAGTGGCACTGGGGAAGAGTGGTCAGGTGGCTGACTGTGGGACCGACCAGTTCCGCGGGTCCAGGACAATGCAGTGTGGGATGAACCGTTGCTTGGCGCTCCGGAAAGTGGACAGGCTGCATTGTGCTCAGGGTTGCCACAGCACCCTGAGTGTCGTGCCCAGGGTGCTGCGTGGTGCACACTGGCACTGGCATTGGGCCCGGGTGCCAGTGTCTGAGCTGCCCCAGATGTGGGCACCGGGTGGCATAGGGAAGGACCTGCGGCAACGAGCGGGGCCCAAACGATGGTCTCAAATGTTCCCGGAGCACGGCCGTGGAAAACTGGTGAACACAGGACCACAGGGGCAGGGGCAGCAGCGGAGCTACAAGCAGTCGGCGCAGGACCGAGTGGCACTGGAAGAGCAAGTGCCAGGCGGAAACACCGCAGGCCGTGCAAGGCCCTACTTGGAGTCGCAGACTGGGTTCAGGCTTGGGCAGAGGCGAGGTCAAGGTGGGTGAGAAAGAAACAGGATATGGAACGGTACCAGGGTCGGCTGCAGGTAAGGGCTAAGGGCTAAGGACCTGTACTTACTTATATAACGCTTTTCTAGTCTCAAAGACCACACAAAGCACTTTACTAGCACTAACCCTCTACTCTAAGGGCCTATAGGAGACAGATATCTAGGGACAATTTAGAACAACCAATTAATGTAACATGCATGTCTTTGGATTGTGGGAGGAAACCGGAGCCCCTGGAGTAAACCCACGCAGCACAGGGAGAACATACAAACTCCGCACAGAAAGGTTCCTACCCCTGCCAGCCTGGGGATTTGAACCTGGAACCTTCTAGCTGTAAGGTAACAGTGCTAACCACTGCACCACCGTGCTGCCCCAAAAAGAAGAAAAGACACAATCACGGCAGGTGATGTGTGAGCAGCACAATCGATATCTTCTGCTGTCGGATGGCTCGTGGCACCATACCAATGAATTGCATCGTGCCCCAAAGAAGAGGGTTGAGCATGACCTAAGATGGTTGGAGTGCTCAGAGGTGTGGAGGGGAAGATGCTCTGAGACAGAGGTGAAAAGCTGTTGTCCGGGAAGTGGACTTCCGCCAGTGGTGGACTGATGGTCAAGGGTCTGGGGGGTGGGGGGGTGCATGAGTCATCCTCACTGAGTCATGGGCATGTTTCATGTGTTCAATTTTGTTTTGTGTTAATAGTTTTGGGGATTATTTTCATAGGGTATTTGGTATAGGAGACACGGTGTCATGTCCGCTGCATAATTTCGCAGTGAACATATAAATTGGCAGCGAGCCCAAAACGCAGTGTAAGTAACGTGTTTATTGACAGAGGGAAAAATATACAAAATATCCAAGTAACAGTCACAGTAGCTGATGGATGAGACAACCGGCTACAAACCTCGTTGGCTTGGATAAGATGCCAAACGCGGGCCAGGCAGGCAGGAGTGGAGAGAAAAGGCGCAAAGGGAAGACTTACAAATGTGATGGAGCGGAAAGGCTCTGAAGAACAACATGGTAAAGTCCAGAGGGAAGGAAGCCAATAATCAGTGAGCCAGGATGTCCATGTAGGTTGACTGAAGCTGCTACACTGACTGTGCACACTGCTTCCCTATAAGAATATAATAGACTAATCATCTTTTAATTTATAAAAAAAAAAATCTCTGAGAAAAGCTAGAATGAGTTATTATTCTGCATTAATAGAAGAGAACAAGAATAATCCCAGGTTTCTTTTCAGCACTGTAGCCAGGCTGACAAAGAGTCAGGACTCTGTCAATCCTAGCATTCCCTTAGAGCTTACTAGTCAGGACTTTCTGAACTTTTTCCATCATAAAATTTCATCTATCAGAGATAAAATCAATCAGATTCTTCCCACCGTTAACTTAAATACAGTAACTACTACAACTCCTTCAACTGACATCTGTTTGGATCAGTTTACTCCAATTGACCTTTTAGAGTTAGACAAAATAGTTTCTTCTTCCAAGCCTTCAACTTGTCTCTTAGACCCTATTCCTACCAGGTTATTTAAAGAGGTCTTCCCATTTGTTGGAAGCTTTATTCATTCATTCATTCATCTTCTACCGCTTAATCCTATTTGGGTTGCGGGGGGTGGGGGCTGGAGCCTATCCCACCATCTTTGGGCGAGAGGCAGGGTACACCCTGGACAGATCGCCAGTCCATCGCAGGGCCAACACAGAGAGACAGACAACCATTCACTTTCACAGTCATACCTAAGGACAATTTAGAATCCCCCGTTTTGATGCCAATTAACCTAGCTTGCATGTTTTTGGCATGTGGGAGGAAACCGGAGAAATCCCGGAGTAAACCTATGCAGACACGGGGAGAACATGCAAACTGCACACAGATCACTGTTGGGCGGGGGCTGGGATCGAACCCAGGATCCCCCGGCCAAGGGTGAGTTGCTGTGCTGCCGCAGTGCTAAGCTTTATTCTTCAAATAATCAATTCTTCATTAACTTTAGGCTATGCACCGCAGGCTTTTAAAACTGCTGTAATTAAACCCTTACTCAAAAAGCCAATGCTGGATCCAGGAGTTTGAGTTAACTATAGGCCAATCTCTAATCTCCCTTTCATTTCAGAAATATTAGAACGAGTTTTTGCTATGTAATTATTTAACCACTTGCAGGGAAATGGTTTATTTGAAGAGTTTCAATCTGGGTTTAGAATCCATCATAGTACTGAAACAGCCTTAGTGAAGGTCACTAATGACCTCCTCATTGCATCTGATAATGGACTGGTTTCTGTACTTGTCCTTTTAGACCTTAGTGCAGCTTTTGATACTATCAATCATAATATTCTACTTGATAGATGAGAACACTATGTTGGACTTAATGAAACTTTGTTGCAGTGGTTTAGATCTTATTTATCTGATATGTTCCAGTTTGTTCATGTCAGTAATGAGTCTTCTTTCAACTCAAAGCTCAGTCATGGAGTTCCACAGGGATCTGTGCTAGGCCCTACTATTTTTAGTTTATATATGCTTCCGTTAGGCAACATTATTAGAAAGCACTGTATACATTTTCATTGTTATGCAGATGACACACAATTATACCTGTCAATGAAGCCAGATGACAGTAATCAATTAGCCAAGTTAGAAGCCTGTCTTAAGGAAATCAAAGCATGGATGACTTGTAATTTCCTGCTGTTAAATTCAGATAAGACTCAAATAATTCTTGTTGGTCCAAAAAACCTTAGAAATACTTTTCCAAATCAAACTTTTAGTTTGGATGCAGTTAGTCTTTCTCTTAATAGCTCTGTGAGGAACCTTGGAGTTATTTTTGATCAAGATCTGTTTTTCAATTTACATATTAAATTCGTTTCTAAGACTGCCTTCTATGATTTGTGCAATATTGCCAAGATTAGGAGCATCTTGTCTCAGAGTGATGCTGAGAAACTGATCCACACTTTTGTTAGCTCTAGATTAGATTGGTCCCAAGGTTGTCATAGCCAGGGGTGGAAGTGGGGATAAGCTCCCGCTATCTACAAAGTGCTCTCATATGGCATGCGTCTCTTACAGCCTCTGACAACTAAGTCCAGCTCCTGGTGTGCTCGTCGCGGGACTGCTTCTACTGACAGGAGAAGGGATGAAGGCGGGATTCTGGCACCTTAAAACCAGATTGCTTCGCGTAGGTGGGGCTCGATAGCTGGGAAGGCAGCTCACTTAGGGGAAGGAAAACCCTGATTTCAAACCTCTGCTGCCTTGCAGTATACCTGCTCACGGGAAAGGCTTCGGGAGTCAACCCTGAGAAAAAATCCGGAGTTGGAGCCCCTAAGGCAGTTCGTCGTTGTCTACAACGTCGCTCTGGCAGCTCCTGCGACGGCGCTGGAACCATGTGTACTGGCTTTTGCCTTTCCATTGGATCATTTCAGAGACGTGGAGAGGGGGGATCTGCTGCATGGGTAACAGCTTCTCCTCCATATCAACTTACCCAGGCTTTGCGCAATGTAGAGGACACTCCAGCTTTGCTATGCAGCGTTGATACAACACGGGAAGCCGCAGTCTACCGGTTATAAGTCTTCGCTCGATTGGTGTAGAGCTCGACGCCAGAGGCTGCTTCCGACGGTGGGAGGGGCCATCATGCTCCACTGGGCAGCTACCGCCCACCTTAAGCTGGGCAGCCCACAGCCAATAAGATGCTGCCTCGCCACGGACCGTTAACCTCACTGGGTGCGTGGGGTTTAGGGTGAAAACCGACAAGCGGTTCGATAACCTCGCACCAAGCAACAAGAATAGAAAGAAGAAAACACCTTCCCTAAAGATGGGCACATGAAACGTCAGAACAATGACACCAGGTTTCTCTGACGATCTTCAGGAAATCAGCGATGCTCGCAAGACAGCAGTCATCGACATGGAACTGAGTAGACTGCAGATGGACATCGTCGCTCTCCCAGAGACCAGGCTTGCAGGGTCAGGATCTGTGAGAGAGAGGGACTTCTCCTTTTTCTGGCAGGGGAAACCACCTGACGAGACCAGGGAACATGGAGTTGGATTTGCGGTTAGGAACACCCTCCTGGGATCCATTATTCCACCCACAGAGGGAAGCAAATGCATTCTATCCCTTCAGCTTCACTCCTCAGAGGGGACAGTCAGTTTAATCAGTGCCTATGCACCAACACTGACGTCTACGGCAGAAGCTAAAGACAAATTCTACGACGCCCTCAGTACCGCCATAGAGAAAATCCCAAAACAGGAGCCATTGTTCATCCTCAGCGACTTTAACGCTAGAGTTGGTGCCGACTACAACTCTTGGCCTACTTGTTTGGGCCAGTTTGGCATAGGAAGGATGAACGAAAATGGACAACGCCTACTGGAACTCTGTTGCCATCATGGTCTCTGCATCACAAACACATTCTTTAACACGAAGCCCCAACACAGAGTCTCCTGGAGACATCCAAGATCCAAGCACTGGCACCAGCTTAATTTGATTTTCACCAGAAGCAGCTCTCTACCCAGCGTCCAGATCACACGAAGCTACCAGAGTGCTGACTGTGATACAGATCACTTCCTAGTATGTAGCAAGGTCAAACTGCGAACCAATAAAGTGCACCGCATGATAAAGGAAGGCAGGCCTCGCATTGATACAAGTAAGACGCATGACCAGGAGAAAGTGGAGGAATTTGTACGCGTGGTTGAGGAATCACTCCCAGGCCGTTCCGGCGCTAGTGCCCAAGAAAGGTGGCAGCACTTCAGAGATGCCGTGCACAAGGCTGCCATGACCACCTTTGGCAAGAAAACCAGCAGGTCAGCAGACTGGTTTGAGGGTCATTTCGATGAAATGATCCCAGTAATCGTGGAGAAGCGGAACGCCTTGGTAGCTTATAAAGCCTGCCCCAGCGAACGCAACCTGCAAGTCCTCCGGGCCGCCCGTAGCAAAGTCCAGCAGCGTGCCAGACGATGCGCCAACGACTACTGGCTTCAGCTCTGCTCCCAGATACAGCTGGCTGCAGACATGGGCAACATCAAGGGGATGTACAATGGAATCAAGCTGACCTTGGGCCCTATACAGAAGAAAATCACTCCCTTAAAGTCTGCCACAGGGGAGGTAATCCAGGATCGGGCACAACAGATGGAGCGCTGGGTAGAGCACTACTCTGAGCTGTATGCCAGGGAGAACATAGTCACTGACGATGCCCTGAATGCCATCAAGTGTATGACTGTATTGGGGGAGTTTGATGGAGAACCGACCATTGATGAACTGAGCAAGGCCCTTGACTCCCTTGCCACCGGCAAAGCCCCCGGGAAGGACGGCATCCCTGCCGAGGTTCTGAAGTGCTGCAAAGGGTCACTGATCATGGAGCTGCATGAAATCCTCTGTCTGTGCTGGAGAGAAGGCGAAGTGCCACAGGACATGAGGGACGCCAACATCGTCACACTATATAAGAACAAAGGTGACAGGAGCGACTGCAATAACTACCGTGGCATCTCTCTCCTCAGCATCGTTGGGAAGCTGTTCGCTCGTGTTATCCTCAAGAGGCTTCAAGTTCTGGCAGAGAGAGTCTACCCCGAATCGCAGTGCAGGTTCCGAGCCAACAGGTCTACAATCGACATGGTGTTCTCTCTCAGACAGCTGCAGGAGAAATGCTGGGAACAGAGGCAGCCACTCTTTGTAGGCTTCATTGACCTGACCAAGGCTTTCGACCTTGTTAGTAGGGATGGCCTCTTCAAAATCCTCTCCAAGATCGGATGTCCACCCAAGCTGCTCAGCATCATCTGATCATTTCACGATGACATGAAAGGCACAGTCATCTTTGACGGCTCAACTTCATCTGCCTTCGATATTAGAAGCGGAGTGAAACAGGGATGCGTTCTCGCACCGACTCTGTTCGGAATCTTCTTTGCCGTCATGCTGAAACACGCCTTTGGTTCTGCCAAAGAGGGCATCTACCTTAGAACCAGATCGGATGGAAAGCTCTTCAACCTCTCCAGACTAAGAGCAAAGTCCAAGGTCCAGCTAAAATGTCTGCATGACTTCCTCTTCGCAGATGATGCAGCAATCACTGCCCACTCAGCCAAGGATCTTCAACAGCTCATGACTCATTTTAGCGAGGCTTGTCACGACTTCGGACTCACCATCAGCCTGAAGAAAACACAGGTCATGGGACAAGGCATGGATTCTCCACCCAGCATCAGTATCTTCAATCATGAACTAGATGTTGTCCATGACTTCGTCTACCTGGGATCCACTATCAATGACTCCCTCTCTCTCGACACGGAGCTCAATAAGCACATCGGCAAAGCAGCTACGACCATGTCCAGACTGACAAAGAGAGCGTGGACCAATGGCAAGCTGACAGAGCATACCAAAATCCAGGTCTACAGAGCTTGCGTCCTCAGCACCCTCCTGTATGGCAGCAAGTCCTGGACCCTGCGAGCCCGACAGGAAAAGAAGCTCAACGCATTTCACATGCGCTGTCTCTGTCGCATCCTACACATCACCTGGCAGGACAAAGTCACAAACAACAGCATCCTGAAGAGAGCTGGAATCCCCAGCATGTACATGCTGCTGAAGCAGAGACGCATGCGCTGGCTGGGGCATGTGATACGCATGGACAATGGCAGGATCCCCAAGGATCTCCTCTACGGTGTCCTAGCTCAAGGCAAATGTCCGTCAGGCAGACCCCAACTACATTACAACGATGTCTGCAAAAGGGACTTGATGGCCATGGATGTCGACCTCACCACGTGGGAAGCTGTAGCCTCAGACCGGACGGCCTGGAGGCAGATTGTGCAGAAAGGGCTGTCCAGCTTTGAACAGTCACTTATACAGCAAGCTGAGGCAAAGCGACAGAGGAGAAAGCCCCGAGGCCAGGCAGACTGACCAGCAAGGGACTTCACCTCTGTCCAGTGCGGCAAGGATTGCAACTCCCGCATTGGACTTTTCAGTCACACCTGACACCGACGCTGCATCAAAACCACCCAGAGCGCAACTCCATACTCTCCCGAGACTGACGGATGCCAGAGAGAGATTAGATTATTGTATCTCTTTATTATTAGGTGGTCCTAAAACATCTCTAAAAAGTCTTCAGTTGATCCAAAATGCTGCTGCAAGAGTTTTAACAGGTACTAGAAAGAGAGATCATATCTCTCCGGTTCTGGCCTCCCTTCATTGGCTTCCCATAGAGTTTAGAATTAAGTTTAAAATCCCTCTTCTCATTTTCAAAGCTCAAAACAATCAGGCCCCTTTTTATTCAAAAGATCTGATATTACCCTATTATCCTAACAGAGCACTATGCTTCCAAAATGCTGGATTACTTGTCATACCCAGAATCTCCAAATGTACAATGGAAGGCAGAGCCTTTAGTTATCAAGCTCCTCTCTTGTGGAACCAGCTGCCAATCTGAATTCAGGAGTCAGACTCGATCTCTGTTTTTAAGAATAGGGTTAAAACCTTCCTTTTTGATATAGCCTACAATTAGGGAGGGATCATGTGTTTCTGAACCCTCCCTTAGTTATGCTGCTATTAGTTTAGACAGCCGGGGGACCTCCAATAATTGCACTGGGCTTCACTCCTTTCTTCACTCTCAATGAAATATATATATACACACAGTGGGGCAAAAAAGTATTTATATATATAAATACTTTATATATACTTTATATATAAATACTTTATATATATATATATATATATATATATATATATATATATATATATATATATATATATATATATATATATATATATATATATATATATATATATATATATGTATATATATATATATATATATATACATATATACAGTGGGGCAAAAAAGTATTTAGTCAGCCACCAATTGTGCAAGTTCTCCCACTTAAAAGATGAGAGAAGTCGCCAATTTTCATCATAGGTATACCTCAACTATGAGAGACAAAATGAGAAAAAAAAAAATCCAGAAAATCACATTGAAGGATTTTTAATGAATTAATTGGTAAATTCCTCAGTAAAATAAGTATTTGGTCACCTACAAACAAGCAAGATTTCTGGCTCTCACAGACCTGTAACTTCTTCTTTAAGAGGCTCCTCTGTCCTTCACTCGTTACCTGTTTTAATGGCACCTGTTTGAACTCGTTATCAGTATAAAAGACACCTGTCCACAACCTCAAACAGTCAAACTCCAAACTCCACTATGGCCAAGACCAAAGAGCTGTCAAAGGACACCAGAAACAAAATTCTAGACCTGCACCAGGCTGGGAAGACTGAATCTGCAATAAGTAAGCAGCTTGGTGTGAAGAAATCAACTGTGGGAGCAATTATTAGAAAATGGAAGACATACAAAACCACTGATAATCTCCCTTGATCTGGGGCTCCACACAAGTTCTCACCCCATGGGGTCAAAATTATCACAAGAACGGTGAGCAAAAATCCCAGAACCACATGGGGGGACCTAGTGAATGACCTGCAGAGAGCTGGGACCAAAGTAACAAAGGCTACATCAGAAACACACTACGCCGCCAGGGACTCAAATCCTGCAGTGCCAGACGTGTCCCCCTGCTTAAGCCAGTAGATGTCCAGGCCCGTCTGAAGTTTGCTAGAGAGCATTTGGATGATCCAGAAGAGGATTGGGAGAATGTCATATGGTCAGATGAAACCAAAATAGAACTTTTTGGTAAAAACTCAACTTGTCGTGTTTGGAGGAGAAAGAACACCATACCTACTGTGAAGCATGGGAGTGGAAACATCATACTTTGGGGCTGTTTTTCTGCAAAGGGACCAAGACGACTGATCCGTGTAAAGGAAAGAATGAATGTGGCCATGTATCGTGAGATTTTGAGTGAAAACCTCCTTCCACCAGCAAGGGCATTGAAGATGAAACATGGCTGGATCTTTCAACATGACAATGATCCAAAACACACCGCTTGGACAACGAAGGAGTGGCTTCGTAAGAAGCATTTCAAGGTCCTGGAGTGGCCTAGCCAGTCTCCAGATCTCAACCCCATAGAAAATCTTTGGAGGGAGTTGAAAGTCTGTGTTGCCCGGCGACAGCCCCAAAACATCACTGCTCTCGAGGAGATCTGCATGGAGGAATGGGCCAAAATACCAGCAACAGTGTGTGAAAACCTTGTGAAAACTTATAGAAAACGTTTGACCTCTGTCATTGCCAACAAAGGGTATAAAACAAAGTATTGAGATGAACTTTTGTTATTGACCAAATACTTATTTTACCGAGGAATTTACCAATTAATTCATTAAAAATCCTTCAATGTGATTTTGTGGATTTTTTTTTCTTATTTTGTCTCTCATAGTTGAGGTATACCTATGATGAAAATTGGAGACCTCTCTCATCTTTTAAGTGGGAGAACTTGCACAATTGGTGGCTGACTAAATACTTTTTTGCCCCACTGTATATATATATATATATATATATATATATATATATATATATATATATATATACTGTATATATATACTGTATATATATATATATTTATATATTTATTTTTTATTTTTTATTTTTTTTGCTGATCATTAACATCTGTTTGCTCTTTCCCATAGACTGAGTCCCCATCATGCTGTTTGCTCTCTACATGTCTGTTCTTTTCATCTTCTCTATCCCCTCACCCCCCAGCCAGTCGCAACAGATGACTGCCCCTCCCTGAGCCTTGTTCTGCTGGAGGTTTCTTCCTTTTAAAAGGGAGTTTTTTTTCTCCACCATTGCCAAGCGCTTGCTCATAGGGGATTGCCTGATTGCTGGGGTCTTTCTGCAATTGTGGGGTTTCCCCTACAGTTGAAAGTGCTGTGAGATGACTCTTGTTGTGAAATGGTGCTATATAAATAAAGTTAAATTGAATTGAATTGATCTAACGAGGGCAAGTGGGCACAGCTGTGTGGCAAGCAGTTGTGTAGTTAATTGGATGAATGTATGTATGTGTGTGTAATTGTGTGTGCATGTTTGCCTGTGTGCATGTGGTGATCCCACACAGCTGGTGAGTGTCTGGTAAGAGGAGGAAGGCGTGACTGTAGGACTGGCAGAGAGCAAGGCTCAATCTGCCAGCTGGAATTAATAAGAAGTAATCAAAACCTACAGCCACAGGTAATGGACGGGGTAAACGACCCCGAACATGACAGTGCCCCCCCAAAGGGGTGGAGACCAGACACCCACTGTAACATCGAAAACAGAGAACAAAACCTGCCCCCCCACCCAAAAAGCCAACACACCAAACCAGGGTGGGAGGTGGGGGAAAACAGGTTAGGAGGGATTAATCACGAATAGAAAAACACCACAAAACAACACAATGGCACTGCCCAACCCCAAACTAAATAACCCACCCCACCCCCAAGAGTCCCACAGTTCAGGGGGCCGACCAGAGTCCAAGGCCCAGTGGGCAACCCGCAGAATAATGTCAGGTGGCCTGCCAGGGCACACGGGCCACCTGGCTAGGTAACCCAGTCCTTCGGGCGGCCTGCCCACACAATTAGGCCACGAGGACCGGAAGGGCAAATGAGGCGGTGGCCTACCCACTGGAAAACTGAGAGGTGGGCGGCTGGGCAGAGGAAGTGGAACCCCTGCAGTCACAGGTGGGGAGGAAGACAGGACCACGATCATGCCCAGCAGAGAGAGGAAGAACACCCACAGGGCCTTCAGAAAGAAAGGGATGACCCTGGTGTCCCGAGACTGTCTGGTCACATCCTTGGTAGTGCCTGCATGGGACTGAGACTCTGTAACACCCGTGGTGGACCCGGGCTGGGCCATGGCTGCATCCGCGGTGGTCCTAGCCTGGAACAATGTTGCACCCACGGTGGTCCCCGACAGAGCCATGGTTGCACCCACGATGGAGTCCAGCTGGACCCCTGCTGCACCCAGGGTGGGACCCGGATGGGCCGCTACTGACCCCAACACCATCTTGGCCATGGGCCAGCAGACCCGTGTGAGCAACCAAGTGAGGAGGCGATCAATCACAGGCACCCTGGACTGGTACTGGCTGCCCCTGACAACCACGTCAGCCGGAACCTCGGTGACCTCCGATTGCAAACCTGGATCCACGGACTCGTCCAGCAATGGAGGACTCTCTCTGGTGACTCTAGAAAAGGATTCAGAAAGAGAGGAGGAAGAGTCAGAGTCGCCGGCAGCAGCAGAGCCCGGCAAGGCGGGCTCAGGTGCAGCGTGTGGCTGCAGCTGGCTCTCCTCACCTAAAGCTAGGCAAAAATGCTCAATTATAGAAAGGAGAAAGACAAAAGAGAGCACTTGCCTTAACTCAAGCTCTACTGCGGCCCTGGACTCTGGCAATCCGGGTGACGTCTTCCCAGGTTCGGCCTCCAAGAGGTTCAGCTCGGGTGCTAACTCTGCTGTGGTGGCCTCCACAGCACGCGTGATGGTCACTGCAGTCATATCTTCCCCAGTAGCCATGATCCATGCAGGTGACTCCTCCAGCATGGTGGCTGGGGCCTGGTTCACCACTGTTTTGGAAGGACAATCCTCCCGGACCTCTGGCTCCTCCTGGTCCTGACCGCTTGGCTCCGGTTCTGGCAGGCAAACAAAGCAGAGTGGAGAGAGGGCTGGTGGACAGTTTTTAACAGCAGCAGGTGGGGAGAGCTCAGGGGACTGCTTACCCTGAGCCTCCCTACCAGGAATCAGGCAAGACATCTCATTATTAAAGTGAGTCAAATGAAAAATCACTTGCCTCTTTTCCCGGATTATGATGTTGGTTGCTGCTGCTTGGACGTCATCACCCGTCCGTCCGGGAAAGGCAGTGCAAGGCTCCTCTGTAGGGCATATGGGAGCCGCCCCTCTCACCACAGGAACAGGAGACCCCGGTGAGGAAAGCAAGTGCCCCTCTGCTGCCTGCGGCTCAGCCGAGGAAGAAGAACTCACAGTGGATATGGAGGGAGATTCTGCAGACGGGACTGCTTGGAACTGATAATCTGCTGCGGGGGTAACAGGGCTTGGCGTAGGAGCAGGAGCAGTTAGCGGGGCTGAATTGTTCTTCCGGGATTCTGGGTGATGTTGCCAATGCCGACCTGATCGCGGCCATCTTGGAGCAGGTGATGGAGGAGAGGGAATGATGGCCGCCGGCGGAGAAGAGCGTTTCTGTCTGGGCTTCGTCCGGAAGGCCCTTCTCTTCAGGTCGGGGAAAGCCTGCTCAAGCGCACAGACACCGGACAGCAGCTCAGAGTACTTGAGGTAATCCCAGAGGCCCTGGTGAGTCCCCAGGAACCATATTACTCTGTCGAGGCACGCCAGACGCTCTCCGGGCCTGATGGAGACGTACGTGTCCTCCAGTAATTCCCAGATTCGCCAGGCTGCCCGCTGATCCTCAGCACTGGGCTGTCCTGCTGCCCATCCACTAAAACCAGTGTGGGAACAGCTAGACCAGGACATCACACTCCAAACAGGTAGGTGGAAGAACACAAAAAATGAGTAACACGCTACTTACTGCTTGGGCTCTTTTGGTGGCAGCTTACTGTCATGCCCGCTGCATAATTTCGCAGTGAACATATAAATTGGCAGCAAGCCCAAAATGCAGTGTAAGTAATGTGTTTATTGACAGAGGGAAACATATACAAAATGTCCAAATAACAGTCACAGTAGCTGATGGATGAGACAACCGGCTACAAACCTCGTTGGCTTGGATAAGATGCCAAACGCGGTCCAGGCAGGCAGGAGCGGAGAGAAAAGGCACAAAGGGAAGACTTACAAATGTGTTGGAGCGGAAAGGCTCTGAGGAACAACATGGTAAAGTCCAGAGGGAAGGAAGCCAATAATCAGTGAGCCAGGATGTCCATGGAGGTTGACTGAAGCTGCCACACTGACTGCGCACACTGCCTCCCTATAAGAATACAATAGACTAATGAGGGCAAGTGGGCACAGCCGTGTGGCAAGCAGGTGTGTAGTTATTTGGACGAATGTGTGTATGCGTGTGTGCACATGTGCGTGTGTGCCTGTGGTGATCTCACACAGCTGGTGAATGTCTGGTAAGAGGAGGAAGGCGTGACTGTAGGACTGGCAGAGAGCAAGGCCCAATCTGCCAGCTGGAATTAATAAGAAGTAATCAGAACGTACAGCCACAGGTCATGGACAGGGTAAACGACCCCGAATATGACACATGGCAGTACTCTTCTTTAATGGACTTCAATAGCATAGGTGGCAGAATAACCCGCCTCGCTGTGTGGGGGGTAGGACAGCAGTCTACCCATCACCCCTAATTTTAGTTCTTTTGGTGTGAATGTCATAGGCCCCTTTTGGTGACTATAGTTTGTTTATGTTTAGCAATTCAATTCAATTCAACTTTATTTATATAGCGCCATTTCACAACAACAGTCATCTCATAGCACTATCAACTGTAGGGGGAACCCCCACAGTTGCAGAAAGACCCCAGCAATCAGGTGATCCCCTGTGAGCAAGCACTTGGCGACGGTGGAGAGGAAAAACTCACTTGCCTCCTGTTGTATGAAGACTGTTATGTGTCATTATCTCAGCAGCCCGTGTTGTCACTATTTTCACCGTAAATAAAACTCACTGAACTCACTGGCGACTGTGCGGCGTCTTATGGTGGCTCGCGAGAGCCACCCATGACACGATGAGGAGGTCGTTAGTGACCTTCGCTAAGGCTGTTTCAGTACTATGATGGATTCTAAACCCAGATTAAAACTGGTTGATTTAGCAGATGATTAGCAGATGATTCAGGTTCCAAATTGGGGTGGGTTGATTGTGTATGTGTATTTTGGATTTTCTGCGGGGGGGGGGGGGTATTCTGTATTTGTTCAGTGTTCATATACTGTTATTATTGGAGATCTTATTTGTGTGGTACCGGATGGCGCCTGGCCTTTCAATCAAAGAAGTGTAAGGGATGTTACTGGCCCATTCCTTGACATCTTCAACTTGTGTTGGCCAGTTGTGTGTTTTGTTTTTTTTTAATGGCGCCGGAGGCAGGGCGGCCGTACCAGCAACAACTTTCTCGTGTCTTTGTGTTTCTATCTGTTTATACCTGTATATAGTGTGTCTTTTATTAACCAGGGCTCTGTAGGAATACTCGGACTAAGACTGGACCAACTTTTTTCTCTATTTTAGCCGGTCTTTTTCTAGCTTTCTTTTCTTTTTCTCTTCCTCTGGCAATGGAGATCAACAGAGGTGGGGGCGGACGCATTGTTTACACCCGCGAACAGCTGATTGCGCTGAGGAGGCCAGCACCTGGAGCGCTGCAGCCGGCAGTGAAGCCCCTCATCCTGGATGAGCTGAAGAGGAGACACCGTGAGCGAAGGGCTGGAGCGAAGGTGAGGAGGAGGAGGAGGAAGCATAAGCCGGCTGTACCGATGGTCATCACCGGGAACGTGCGATCGCTGGGCAATAAAACAGACGAGCTTACAGCGCTGGTCAGGACGCAAAAGGAGTATCGTGAGTGTAGTTTCATGTGTTTTACGGAGACGTGGTTACACTCACAGATCCCGGATGTAAACGTAGCAATACCTGGCTTCAAGACTATACGGGGGGACAGAGATGTGAAAAGTGAAAAACAGCAGGAAAAAGAGAGGAGGAGGAGTGGCACTTCTTGTTAATGAATGATGGTGTCATCCCAGACACATTTATGTGAAGGAAAAGTGCTGCAGCCCGGATATTGAACTGCTGGCTGTTAGTATGAGACCTTATTATATGCCGCGAAAAATGAAGTGTGCTTTAATTGTTATCATCTACGTCCCTCCGTCAGCTGACGCAGCGGTGGCCTGTGACGCCATCAGCTCCACTGCGGCCACATTACTGGAGAAGCACCCGGATGCATTCATGGCCATCACAGGTGAGTTTAACCATGTCTCAATGGGAAAAACTTTACCAAACTTTCACCAGTTTGTTGACTGTCCCACCAGAGAGAACAAAACACTGGATTTACTGTATGCCAATGTCAGAGATGCATATAGTGCCACAGCTCTACCCCCCATTGGTAAATCAGATCACTGCATTGTCATGTTAACACCCAAGTACGTCCCCCTTGTGCAAAGGCAGCCTGCTTATACATGGACTGTGAGGAGGTGGACACAGGAGGCTGCTGATGCATTGCAGGACTGCTTCGAGATGATGGACTGGAGCGTACTCTGTGAACCACACGGGGTGGACATAGACAATATGACCGACTGCATCACAGAATACATTAGATTCTGTGAAGACATGACCATGCCAGCTCAGACTGTACACTGCTTCTCCAACAACAGACCATGGGTCACCAGTGACCTGAAAGCACTTCTGAACAAAAATTCAATTCAATTCAATTCAACTTTATTTATATAGTGCCATTTCATAACAACAGTCATCTCATAGCACTTTCAACTGTAGGGGGAACACCCACAGTTGCAGAAAGACCCCAGCAATCAGGTGATCCCCTGTGAGCAAGTACTTGGCGACGGTGGAGAGGAAAAACTCCCTTTTAACAGGAAGAAACCTCCAGCAGAACCAGGCTCAGGGAGGGGCAGTCATCTGCTGCGACTGGCTGGGGGATGAGGGGACAGAAAAGATGAAAAGAACAGTCATGTAGAGAGCAAACAGCGCGATGGGGACTCAATTTATGGGAGAGAACAATCAAATGTTAATGACCAGCAAAAAAAAAATATTTCATTGAGAGTGAAGAAAGGAGTGAGGCCCAGTGCATTATTGGAGGTCCCCCGGCTGACTAAACCTATTAGCAGCATAACTAAGGGAGGGTTCAGAAACACATGATCCTTCCCTAATTGTAGGCTATATCAAAAAGGTAGGTTTTAGCCCTATTCTTAAAAAAAGAGATCGAGTCTGACTCCCGAATCCAGATTGGCAGCTGGTTCCACAGGAGAGGAGCTTGATAACTGAAGGCTCTGCCTCCCATTGTACTTTTGGAGATTCTAGGTATTACAAGTAATCCTACATTTTGGAAGCGTGGTGCTCTGTTAGGATAATAAGGTAGTATCAGATCTTTTAAATAAAAAGGAGCCTGATTGTTTAGAGCTATGTAAGTAAGAAGAAGGATTTTAAACTTAATTCTAAACTCTATGGGAAGCCAATGAAGGGAGGCCAGAACCGGAGAGATATGATCTCTCTTTCTAGTACATGTTAAAACTCTTGCTGCAGCATTTTGGATCAGCTGAAGACTTTTTAAAGATGTTTTAGGACAGCCTGATAATAAAGAATTACAATAATCTAATCTCGAGCTAACAAAAGCGTGGATCAGTTTCTCAGCATCACTCTGAGACAAGATGCTCCTAATCTTGGCAATATTACGCAAATGATAGAAGGCAGTCTTAGAAACAAATTTAATATGTGAATTGAAGGACAGATCTTGATCAGAAATAATTCCAAGGTTCCTTACAGAGCTATTAAGAGAAAGAGTAACCGCATCCAAACTGAAAGTTTGATTTGGAAAGGAATTTCTAAGGTTTTGTGGACCAACAAGAATGACTTCAGTCTTATCTGAATTTAATAGCAGGAAATTACAAGTCATCCAAGCTTTGATTTCTTTAAGACAGGCTTCCACCTTAGCTAATTGATTACTATCATCTGGCTTCATTGACAGGTATAATTGTGTGTCATCTGCATAACAATGAAAATGTATAAAGTGCTTTCTAATAATGTTGCCTAACAGAAGCATCTATAAACTAAAAAGAGTAGGACCTAGCACAGATCCCTGTGGAGCTCCATGACTAAGCTTTGATTTGAAAGAAAACTCATTATTGACATGAACAAATTGGAACCTATCAGATAAATAAGATCTAAACCACTGCAACGAAGTTCCACTAAGTCCAACATAGTGTTCTAATCGATCAAGTAGAATATTATGACTGATAGTATCAAAAGCTGCACTAAGGTCTAAAAGGACAAGTACAGAAACCAGTCCATTATCAGATGCGATGAGGAGGTCGTTAGTGACCTTCGCTAAGGCTGTTTCAGTACTATGATGGATTCTAAACCCAGATTGAAACTCTTCAAGTAAACCATTTCCCTGCAGGTGGTCAAATAATTGCGTAGCAACAACTCTTTCTAAGATTTTTGAAATGAAAGGGAGATTAGAGATTGGTCTATAGTTAGCTACAGCTCCTGGATCTAGCGTTGGCTTTTTGAGTAAGGGTTTAATTACAGCCGTTTTAAAAGCCTGCGGTACATGGCCTAAAGTTAATGAAGAATTGATTATATGAAGAATAAAGCTACCAATAAGTGGGAAGACTTCTTTAAATAACCTGGTAGGAATAGGGTCTAAAAGACAAGTTGAAGGTTTGGATGAGGAAACTATTTTGTCTAACTCACAAAGGTCGATTGGAGTAAACTCATCAAGACAGACATCAATTGAAGGAGTTGTAGTAGTTACTGTATTTAAGTTAACTGTGGGATGAATCTGATTGATTTTATCTCTGATGGATGAAATTTTATTGTTGAAAAAGTTCATAAAGTCCTGACTAGTAAGCTCTAAGGGAATGCTAGGATTGACAGAGTCCTGACTCTTTGTCAACCTGGCTACAGTGCTAAAAAGAAACCTGGGATTATTCTTGTTCTCTTCTATTAATGCAGAATAATAACTCGTTCTAGCTTTTCTAAGAGATTTTTTTTTATATAAATTAAAAGATGATTTCTCCAAGCTACATAGATTTCCTCTAAATTAGTGGAGTGCCATTTTCTTTCTAACTGACGAGTCTTCTGTTTTAAGCTACGAGTTTCTGTGTTGAATCAAGGAGTTGGAAATCTCTGATTAGACTTTTTCTTTTTTAAGGGGGCCACCAAGTCTAGAGTCTGATGCAGAGAAGCTGTAACACTGTCCACCATGTTATCAATTACAGAAGAAGCAAGCTGTCTATAGCTTATTTCCGTTGTGTTGACACATGGCATAGAGGAAACAATCTGCATAAATTTGGTAACAGCATCATCTGCCATCTACAGAAGTTCTCTGATGACTCTGCGATCGTTGGCCTCATCTCCAATGGAGATGAAGCTGAGTACAGAGGGCTTATCCAGGACTTCGTGGACTGGTGCCATCGGAACTGCCTCCAGATCAACGCGAGGAAAACTAAGGAGCTGGTGGTGGACTGCCGCAGGCATGGGCAGCCCCTCACAGTACCAGTAAATATACAGGGAACAGACATCGAGATGGTGACATCCTATAAGTACCTGGGTATTCATCTGAACAATAAACTAGACTGGTCACACAATACTGATGCACTCTACAAGAAGGGACAGCGCAGGCTGTTCCTGCTGAGGAGACTCAGGTCTTTTGGTGTACAAGGGGCGCTGCTGAAGTCATTCTATGACACGGTGGTGGCATCAGCCATCACTTTTGGAGTGGTCTGCTGGGGCAGTGGCATTACTGCAGCCGATAGGAAGAGACTGAACAAACTGATTAAGAAAGCTAGCTCTGTCCTGGGGCAGCGCCTTGATCCGATGGAGGAGATAGGAGAGAGAAGGACGGTGGCTAAACTGTCATCTCTGCTGGAGTCCGAGTTCCACCCTATGCAGGACATACTGAATGCACTGAGGAGCTCATTTAGCAGCAGACTACATCATCCCAGGTGCACAACCGAGAGGTTTCGTAGGTCCTTCCTACCAACGGCTGTCAGACTGTACAACCTAAGCAGGGCTGCTCGCAGAGATAGCAAAAAGACGTAACAAACTAATAGTTTTTTGAATGCAAAAGATGCAATAGACTTACACAATGGTCCTCTCCGGCATACAACTAGGAACATACCGGTCGCTATGGAGGGTGAGAATATGTATGGGCACATAATCATACCATGTAGGATAACTAAGTAGACGGTTATGCTGTTTCATTCCATCTAGCAACAATGCTCTGCACTGTGTGTGTTTATATATTTGCATATTTATTCCATCTAGCTACAATGCTCCGTACTGTGGGTGTTTATATATTTATATATCTACATATTATTCCATCTAGCTACATTGCTCCGCACTGTGTGTGTTTATATACTTGCATATTTATTCCACCTAGCTGCAATGCTCCGTACTGTGGGTGTTTATATATTTACATATTTATTCCATCTAGCTACAATGCTCTGCACTGTGTGTTCATATATTCATATATTTATTCCATCCAGCTACAATGCTCTGCACTGTGTGTCTGTGTGTGTGTGTATATATATATATTTTATAGTAATACGTACATATGTTTATTAGCTGCTCTTGCTTGCTTGTTTTTTTTTTTTCTTGCCTTCTGATTGTTGCTCTGAGTGTTGCTATCCCTGTGCTGTTGCAATCCTGGAATTTCCCCGTTGTGGGACTAATAAAGGCTTATCTTATCTTATCTTATCTTATCTGAGAGGCATCTACTGTCATAATATTTTTCTTTAGGAGCCAAATAGTCAGAAATAGTAAAATCAAAGGTTAACAGACAATGGTCTGACAGTACAGGGTTATGAGGAGACACTACAAGATTTTCTATTTCTATGCCATATGTCAGAACAAGGTCCAACGTATGGTGGAGATAATGAGTAGAATTTCCTACTTTCTGAGAAAACACCATCGAGTCTAATATTGAATTAAATGCCACATTAAGGCAGTCACTATCTACATCTACATGTATATTAAAGTCCCCTACTATAATTATTCTATCTGATTTCAGCACTAAGTCAGCTAAGAAATCAGCAAATTCAGATAAAAATTCTGAGTAGGTTGATGGAGGACGATAAACTATGGCAAATAAAGGGTTTAACCTAAAATTGCTAAAGTGCCCAATACTGAGGACCAGGCCCTCAAAGGAATTATAACATGTTTTTTGCTTTACATTAATTAATAGTTTGGAATGGTAAATTGTTGCTACTCCTCCTCCACGACCAGAACTTCTGGGATTTTGACAGTTTAAATAACCAGAGAGAGTTGATTCATTTAAACCAACATAATCCTCTTGCCCTAACCAAGTCTCTGTAAGGGATATTAAATCAATCTGATGATCAATTAACAGATCATGGACTAACAGAGACTTGGGAGTTAGAGACCTAATATTTAATAAACCAACACTTAATTTTTAAATTATGAGGAGGAACAGAGGCCAAATCATTCAATTTAGAGGCTTTATATTTAATTTGAGTTTTACCAATTTTTTGCTTAATCACTTTGGGAGGCTTATATATGATATTTTTATTTACTTTGGAGGGAGCAGACAGTGATTCTCTGATGGGGAAGACAGGGGCTAAGTTGAGGGGTGGCGGATGAAGAGTTGCTGCAGAGAGGCGTGTAAGACTGCGACTCTGCTTCCTGGTCCCAACTCTGAGTAGTCAAGGTTTTGGAAATTTGGATAAAAAAGATGCCAGATTGTTAGTTAGTCCTCAACTCAAATTTAATCTTCATATAAAGAAAATTTCAAAAACAGTAAAAAAAAATCTGAACTGCTTTAAATTAATTAGATATTACATACCTTACGAAGCAGCTGCACTGTATATGCATTCTATGGTTTTTTCTCATATATCATACTGTTTGACAGTCTGGGCTCAAGCAGCCCCTTCCACAATAAGACATATAGGTTCATTATATAATCAAACCCTAAAAATCTTGGACAAAAAGCCCATTAGGTGGCATCACTGTAATGTTTTAAAAAAATACAACCTATTGAGTTTTGAGAGCTTCATTGACCTCTGTCTTCTGAAATTAACGTTCAAATGTTTCCATAAATCAGCACCCGAGCCACTTGCTGGTTTCGTCCAAAGACAGGACAGCAGCAGAGCCACCAGGAGTTCTGTTAACAATAACTGTAAAATATTCCACCGCAGAACCACATTTGGACAAACAGCTTTCTCTATAAAGGGCAGTCACATCTGGAACACAATGCCAAATGAAATTAAAATAATAACGGACTTTAAAACATTCACTAAAAATGTTAAAAACTGGCTGAAAAATAAACAAGAATGTACTCATGTATGAATTAATTGTCTGCAAAGTGAGAGTGAATGAAGGGAAGGAATAAATGTGTTTGTTTATAGTGAGTGACGGAGGGAGGAAGGCCTGAAATAGGCAAATGTGAGTTATGTTATATGTGTTAAATGTGAGTCAGGCTGTTATATTTGTGTATTTATAATATTTATAATATTTATGTTAAATGTGAGTCAGGCTGTTATATTTGTGTATTTATAATATTTATAATTGTGTATTTATAATTTTTCTGCATTGATGTATGTGGTTATTGTGTATATTTTTTATCTTGATTCTTTTTTCTAAAGCCCATCCAGGGACAAGAGTTGCGAATTAGCTAATAGCTATACACTCTATGTGCAACACATCAGATTGATTGTCTTTGATTAATTGTCTATGTTTATTGCACTGTCCCTGTCAAATAAACTAATCTACTACTATTAGATAAATGAGACGTACCATCCAAAGTGGGAAGGACGCTGTCTCGTCTCATAAGACCAGGTTTTCCCCAAAATGAGCTCCAATTGTCAATGTAGCCCACGTCATTTGCAGGACACTACACAGACAGCCAGCGGTTCAAGGATGACGAGCGGCTAAACATGTCATCACTGGTCAGATTGGGGAGGAGCCCAGAGAATACTACAGAGTCTGACATTGTTTTGGCAAAGTCACACACCGATTCTACATTAAGTTTCGTGACTTCCGACTGCCGGAGACGGATGTCATTAATGCCAGCGTGAATTACAATTGTGGAGTATTTACAGTTACTTTTAGCCAGCATTTTCAAATTTGACTCGATGTCGCCTGCTCTGGCCCCAGGAATGCATGTGACTATGGCCGCTGGAGTCTCTAGGTTCACGTTTCTGACTACAGAGTCGCCAATGATCAGAGTTTTTTTCTCAGCGGGTGTGTCGCTGAGCGGGGAAAAACAATTAGAAATGTGAACAGGTTGGAGGTGTACCAGGGCTTTGCGACTAGGCTTCCTTCTCACCGTCACCCACCCAGTCTCCTCGCTGCTGAGGAGAACCGGAGGACCGCTAACGGGGCCTATGCTAAAAAGAAGAGAGCTTTTAGGGCTGGAGACAAGGAGAAGCTGAGGGGAGTGCAGAATGAGCTGAGAGAGATGCTGAGGAGGTGCAAGGACAATTATAGGTGGAAGTTGGAAGAGAAACTCAGGCAAAACAACACTAAAGATGTGTGGGAGGGAATGAAACAAATAACTGGGTGCAAGGGGAGAGTCAGACAGCCATCCGGGAGCCAGGAGAGAGCTGAGGAACTGAATCTGTTTTTTAATAGGTTCAACTCACAGTCTGTCACCCGAGCAACACAACCAGACCCCCACGCACCCCTCCTCACCCACCCTCCTGTGCAGAAACTCTCTCCATCTCCCCCCTCCTCCTCCTCAGGGGGCACCAGGACCCTCCCTCACTTCACGGTGACTACAGATCAGGTGGAGAAACAGCTGGAGAGACTCCATCAGCCGAAGGCTTCAGGCCCTGATGGCATCTTTGCAAGGACCCTGAGGACCTGTGCCAACCAACTAGCTCCGGTACTGGAACACCTGTACAACCTGAGCCTGAGCCTGGAGAGAGTACCGGTGCTATGGAAGACATCCTGCCTGGTTCCTGTCCCCAAGAAGGCATCTCCAACGGATCTGAATGACTACCGACCAGTTGCCCTCACATCTCATGTGATGAAGGTCCTGGAGAGACTGGTCTTAGCCCACCTAAGGCTGCAGGTGAAGACATGGCTGGACCCTCTGCAGTTTGCATATCAGCCCCATTTAGGAGTTGAAGATGCTGTCATCTACCTGCTACAACGAGCCCATCTGCACCTGGATGGTGGAGGAGATACTGTGAGAATCACTTTTTTTGATTTCTCCAGTGCCTTTAACACCATCCAGCCACTGCTGCTGGGTGAGAAGCTGCGGGTGATGGGGGTTGACAGCTCTATGATCTCCTGGATTACTGGCATCTCCGCAAGGACCCTGAGGACCTGTGCCAACCAACTAGCTCCGGTACTGAAACACCTGTACAACCTGAGCCTGAGCCTGGAGAGAGTACCGGTGCTATGGAAGACATCCTGCCTGGTTCCTGTCCCCAAGAAGGCATCTCCAACGGATCTGAATGACTACCGACCAGTTGCCCTCACATCTCATGTGACGAAGGTCCTGGAGAGACTGGTCTTAGCCCACCTGAGGCCACAGGTGAAGACATGGCTGGACCCTCTGCAGTTTGTATATCAGCCCCATTTAGGAGTTGAAGATGCTGTCATCTACCTGCTGCAACGAGCCCATCTGCACCTGGATGGTGGAGGAGATACTGTGAGAATCACTTTTTTTGATTTCTCCAGTGCCATTAACACCATCCAGCCACTGCTGCTGGGTGAGAAGCTGCGGGTGATGGGGGTTGACAGCTCTGTGATCTCCTGGATTACTACCTGACAGGCAGGCCACCGTTTGTCCGGCTGGGCAGTGTCTTGTCTGGAGTGGTGGCTAGTGATACAGGAGCTCCACAGGGGACTGTGCTCTCTCCTTTTCTTTTTACCTTACACACCACTGACTTTCAGTACAACACTGAGTCATGCCACCTGCAAAAATTCTCTGATGACTCAGCTGTTGTGGGGTGTATAAGAGGAGGAGAGGAGGGGGAGTACAGGGCACTGGTGGACAGATTTGTGGAGTGGACGAAGCAGAATCACCTGAGGTTGAATGTCAGCAAGACCAGAGAGATGGTGATTGACTTCAGGAAGAGGAAGGCTCCTTCTCAGCCACTGCAGATTAGGGAGGAGGATGTGGGAGTGGTTGAGGACTACAAATATCTGGGTGTCAGGATCGGCAGCAGGGTGGACTGGAGATCCAACACCGATGCTGCGCACAAGAAGGGGATGAGCAGACTCTACTTCCTGAGAAAGCTGAGATCCTTCAACGTGTGCAGCAGGATGCTGGAGCGTTTCTACCAGACTGTTGTCGCCAGTGCCATCTTCTTTGCTGCTGTCTGTTGGGGTAGCAGTATCAGGGCCAGAGATACCAACAGACTTGACAAGATTATCAAGAGGGCTGGCTCTGTAATTGGTCTCAGACCGGAGACCTTTGAGACAGTGATGGAGAGAGAACACTATATAAACTGTGATCCATCAAGGGCAATCCTGATCACCCCCTCCACCCAACACTAGATAGACAGCGAAGCACTTTCTCCAGTAGACTACTACAGATTCGCTGTCAAACGGCCAGGTACAGGAATTCTTTCCTGTCACATGCAATTTCACTGTACAATAACTCACTATGATATTGTATTCTGGCATAGCTATGCTGCCACACTGCACCTTACAGACTAACTGGTACATCACTTTTTCACTCTGCTCCTGATAGTCCTTCTTTGTGCAATGGGATGATTCATGTGTTTATACGGGTCATCATATATTAAGATATGATGTATATAGGTTTTATAGTTGTGTTAGTTTTTACTTTCCATGGGTAATCCCTTTGTTTGTCATGTGTGTGTTTCTGTTGTTTGGTTGTCAACTGTCATGCTGCTGTTACACTGTAATTTCCCAGTTTGGGATCAATAAAGTACATCTATCTGTCTGTCTGTCTGTCTGTCTGTCTGTCTGTCTGTCTGTCTGTCTGTCTATCTATCTATCTATCTATCTATCTATCTATCTATCTGTCTGTCTGTCTGTCTGTCTGTCTGTCTGTCTGTCTATCTATCTATCAGTAGTATCCCGCAGTAACCGTGTCAGTTGACGTTCTAATGCCATTATGATTTCCTCTATCAGGATCATTGTGACACTGGACCAGGACAACTCTCGTCTCCTCCTCAGACAGCACAACAAGGCCCAGAAACCTCCTGCTTTGGTCCGTGTTGAAGAGGTGCTTGTCTGTTGTAGCAAAAGACATCAAAAGTCTACTAAACCACATGATGTTACATACAATTACTCCTTTGGTCACTGGAAATACTTATGCTTGTTTTGATTAGATTTTGCCCATTCTTTACAATTGTAGTACTACAGAGAAATTCTGAACCATCTTGGCAAGGTCTTTTTTGAGCAACCTACTCTGCAATAATAATAATAATAATAATAATCAGAAATGTAAAACAAAATACAAGTGCAAGTCGAATAGAGATAGAACTAAGTTAGACATGATCACTAAGTTAGACTAAGTTAGACATAATCACTTTTTAAAATATTGTGGCACACATATACGCACATATGTTGGTTTCAGATGCTCCACAGATATATCACTGTATGCTTATTGTATACTTCACATCTCAGGGGAACAAAGGGACTGAGCCTTCCAGATGTAACGGGAGGGTGTGAGATCTGGCCTTTTGTTTCAAGGAGATGGCCTTGAGAGATTTCCTGACCACCGGAGACTAGGAGGTGGATGGTGTTAAAATCGGGGGAAGTTACATTGTGACTGGGATTAAGTACCATGTGACTGTATGTTTGATTAAGTACCATGTGATTGTATGTTTGATGTCCTGGTATAAAAGGACAGATGTGAGAAGATTCATCCTCTTTTTCTGTTTTTGAATGTTGGAGAACGTTATTGTGAATAAAGCTGAACCTGAGGAATACACTCAGTGTCGTCCTTCACAACTCTCCACAATACGATAATTTTGATAAATCAGAAAAAGAAAAGTTTGAAAATCAGACATGAAAATCTGAAGGTTATTCAAAACCATATATATTAATTTGTAAGATAAATTAATTTGTCAATGAAAAATACATAACTAATGCAGCGACTTCTTTAGGAGTATATTAACTAAAACTTCGCTTTCAGGGTAAATTTACTGGACACCCGATGCGGTTTGTTCCGCTCAGAGCCTCCAACTCCAGACCTGATCTCTCCTTTTTGAAGCAGTCTTGCAGCAAATGGAAAAAAGTGAAAGATGTCATTTTAAACGTCAACCGTCTGAAACCAAATCAACCTTCACTACAAAGTTTAAACAATTATTTTTTAATTGTCTTATTAAGAAGGAAATTCCCAACGTCACGCATATGCGTATGTATCGAACGTTAGACCGTGAAGTTAAAGTGCGCATGCGTTGCAACCGATACAGTTCTGCTTCCAGATCATGTTGTGACCTGGGGATTCGCGATTTGGTGAGTAAAACAGTTGAAAAGACTTTTGTGTGTTACCAACAGATGTGAGGAATGTTTGTGAGACGACACTAATGTCAGCCGGAGAAGGTTCTGGTTCTGCTTTAAAATGATTTAAAACGACGGTGAACCGCGCTAACAGCAGCTAACTGAACTAGCCTAGCATAGCATAGCCGCTCTTGGAGAATTTGTTTTCCCTGCTCGTCCAGATTTATGTTGTGTTCGAAATGTTCACTGAGCTCGCCCGCTCACGTGACAAACGCGCAGTACATTCTGGGATTAGCAGGT
Source organism: Pholidichthys leucotaenia (assembly GCA_020510985.1). Lineage (NCBI taxonomy): Eukaryota > Metazoa > Chordata > Actinopteri > Cichliformes > Pholidichthyidae > Pholidichthys > Pholidichthys leucotaenia. Next base: position 66,347,708 of record CM035841.1, read on the forward strand.
CTGGCGATGGTCAGCAGACTGCAAGGACATGCGTCCGGACATTTCTTGGAATGAACAAAAACAAATCACAAAATGGTCCGTTGGAAGGAAAATTTAAAGGGACAGTACTACGCCAAACTGAACAGGACTGCAAAGGCTCGCTATTTTGGGAGGCTTTAAGGGGTTAACAGGCCGGGTCCCTCCCAACATACAAGGTGGAGTTCAGACGTAAACATTCTGCCGAACAACGACCACGCCTTCATTTATTTTATTTATTGTATTTATTTTAACTGTAAGTCCATGTACACAGGAAGTTTTCAGTAACTTGAGGTCTTTGCAGCAGTTCACAGATGGATGGGTGATGACTGCAGATGTTCAAGGCAGACCTGAAGACAGCTGTGAGCACAAAGGGAGGTTTCTTTTTAGTTCCTCTATTGTTATGCTAAACATTGCTCTTTCCCTATACAACCAGATGAAGTTAAAATGTGCAGCACTCTGAACATAGTTTTCAAAATGTACAGAAATTATATCATTTCAAGTATTGTGAAAAAAAATATGTGAACTTGTCATTTGTTTTAAATCTATACGAAACCTTTAACAAATTGTTTACTTTGTTTTGATTATACAAATTAGCTTGTTGTGATTCTAGCTCTTCTGCTGAATCTGTTGTAATTGTGAATGTGTTGTGGTGTACTTGCAGGCAGCCAGAAGAGCTGGATGACATGGTTCCTGTGAGAACCAGAACTGTGTGATCCAGTGAATGTGGGACTCAGTCCAGCAGCAGCCCCACAGCAGCAGTGGTTATCCCTCATGTGCACACTAGAATACTATAGCATGAATCTGGTTCTGTAGTAGAACATTGTTGTGTGAAACACACTGATGCATGTTATTTTATATTCCTGTATTTTTTTTTTTTACTACAGGTTTTCCATCATCCTGGGCTGTTTTTATTTCAGTTGTATGTTCTGTAACTGTGTTTATCTAATAATTCTCTTGTAGTTAATTGCACAGTAGCCTGGTGGAGCTCCCACAGTTTGGTTGTACTGTACAATGACAGTGAAGCCTATTCTATTCTATTATGACTTGAAAGTGTTACATATTTTACAAAGCTTTTGAAAAGTTTTACAGCCAAAAAGACCCATTTTTGGACTGTACTTTGTACACAGTCTGTACGGTGTTTCTCACGACTTAAGTTCCACTCAGAATTTTGCACCTGTATAAATAAAGAGCTGGAGTTTGTAAACCATTGTGGACTTTATTTTCAACTTGTTACAAAGCCGTTAAAGACATTATGTCTGAAGGGCTCATCATCATCATAGCAGTCTGTCGTGGGCGACAATGACTGTTTCATTTAGGTCTGATCAGATTCCTCCACGCAGCTCTGTCCTTAGCCTTCCGCTGCCAGGAACTCCTGTCTGTGTCCAACTTCTTCTTCAAGTTTCTTTTTACATCAGAATCAGCTTAATTGGCCAAGTATGCACAACACATACAAGGAATTTGACTTTGGCTAAAAACTTGCTCTCGTTGTTCAGGTGGAGGATTTAAATAAGATTTAAATAAGGATTCAATGACAACAGAGTATGTACAGTAAATTACAGTCTGTCCACGTTTCTATAAAAGGATGTAAATATATACAGGAATATATGCAGTTATTTACTCAGACTATCCACACTTTGCAGAAATATATGAAAAAATATAGTCATACAGTATTTCAATGTGAACTCAGATTCAGTGATATAATGTGAAGTAAAAAGCAGTGTGTGAGTTATGTGCAATGTAAGAATGGATGAAAAGTCATGAGTACAGCAACAGGTAGGACTAGGTGAATGTTAGGAGTTCATCAGAGTGATGGCTTGAGGAAAGAAACTGTTGCTGTGACGGGTGGTTTTGACCTTCAGTGATCTGTAACGACGACCAGAAGATAGAAGTTCAAACAGTTTGTGGCCGGGGTGTGACGGGTCAGCACAGATGTTTCCCACCCGTTTCCTGGTTATGGACCGATATACAGTGGGGTAAAAAAGTATTTAGTCAGCCACCAATTGTGCAAGTTCTCCCACTTAAAAGATGAGAGAGGTCTCCAATTTTCATCATAGGTATACCTCAACTATGAGACATAAAATAAGAAAAAAAAATCCAGAAAATCACATTGAAGGATTTTTAATGAATTAATTGGTAAATTCCTCGGTAAAATAAGTATTTGGTCAATAACAAAAGTTCATCTCAATACTTTGTTATATACCCTTTGTTGGCAATGACATTCTCCCAATCCTCTTCTGGATCATCCAAATGCTCTCTAGCAAACTTCAGACGGGCCTGTACATGTACTGGCTTAAGCAGGGGGACACGTCTGGCACTGCAGGATTTGAGTACCTGGCAGCGTAGTGTGTTACTGATGTAGCCTTTGTTACTTTGGTCCCAGCTCTCTGCAGGTCATTCACTAGGTCCCCCCATGTGGTTCTGGGATTTTTGCTCACTGTTCTCGTGATAATTTTGACCCCACGGGGTGAGATCTTGCGTGGAGCCCCAGATCGAAGGAGATTATCAGTGGTCTTGTATGTCTTCCATTTTCTAATAATTGCTCCCACAGTTGATTTCTTCACACCAAGCTGTTTACCTATTGCAGATTCAGTCTTCCCAGCCTGGTGCAGGTCTACAGTTTTGTTTCTGGTGTCGTTTGACAGCTCTTTGGTCTTGGCCATAGTGGAGTTTGGATTCTGACTGTTTGAGGTTGTGGACAGGTGTCTTTTATACTGATGAGTTCAAACAGGTGCCATTAATACAGGTTAACGAGTGGAGGACAGAGGAGCCTCTTAAAGAAGAAGTTACATGTCTGTGAGAGCCAGAAATCTTGCTTGTTTGTAGGTGACCAAATACTTATTGTACTGAGGAATTTACCAATTAATTCATTAAAAATCCTTCAATGTGATTTTCTGGATTTTTTTTTTCTCATTTTGTCTCTCACAGTTGAGGTATACCTATGATGAAAATTGGAGACCACTCTCATCTTTTAAGTGGGAGAACTTGCACAATTGGTGGCTGACTAAATACTTTTTTGCCCCACTGTAAGTTCTCAATGGAAGGTAGGTCGGTACCAATGATCCTCTCCGCAGACTTAATGATCCGCTGCAGTCTGGTCTTGTCCTGTTTAGTGGCAGATCCAAACCAGACAGTGATGGAAAAGCAGAGGACAGATTGGATGATGGCGGTGTAGAAGACAACCAGCAGCTCCTGAGGCAAATCAAACTTCTTGAGCTGACGCAGAAAAAACAACCTCTGCTGGGCCTTTTTCCGGACAATGTCTATATGGGAGGACCACTTCAGGTTCCGGGAGATTGTGGTACCCAGAAACTTGAAGGAATCAGAATCAGATTTACAGTGATCCCTCACTTATCGCGGTTAATGGGTTCCAGAACCGACCGCGAAAAGTGAAAAACCGCGAAGTAGCGTCACCCCTAATGACGTCATCCATAAATAATACGTACGTTCATTCTCTCACTCTCTCTCTCTCATATGATACGTGTGTGTGTGTGTGTGTACGTGTACATACATACGTAGATGTAAATAAAGTGTACATAAATATGTTTTTAGAACTCTTTTATTCTTATAACAAGATACATAACTCAAGATGAAAATGATTTACTGCACAGGTTAATGAGAGCTTTACTGCTCCTCAGGTGACGCCTCATCGTCAGGTGCTAGAAGCGCAGGATCGTCGAGGGCAGCTTCCGATAGAGCTGGAGAAGCTGCAGGAGGCGGCGTAGTGGCTCGACGGGAAGACTATTTCGCACAAAATGGCACAAGAGAACAGCAAAAAGTTCCACGCGGCGAGACTAAAAGTAACACGAGCAATAAAGAGTAATGAATGCGGTCTTCCTTCCCTTCATGGGCGCTCGGCAGGGAGAGGAGGTGGGTGAAACGTCTCGGCCAATCAGCTTGCGGGGTGAAACGTCTCGGCCAATCAGCGTGCGAGATTTCCGAGCCGAGCCAACACAAGAACAGCTAACAGAGAGGTGGATTTTTTGAGTTGTGCGGCTCTCCGTGTTGATACCTGATGGTCTAATGTAGTCTCCCTGCCTTCTGCTAGCGCCCGCCCATTATTTCTCAATTTTGAATTTTTGATGAATATTTTTGAAAAATCCGCGATGCACTGAGGGCGCGAAAAGTGAAGTGCGAAGTAGCGAGGGATCACTGTATTGCCATTGTTCATGTAGTACACAAAGTAGGAATTTGTCTTGGTGCAATGCTGCAACATTAAACATGATAAGATAAAAGAAATAAAAAACTATACATGCAATAAGTGTAGAATAAGAATGAGTAATACTAGTCAAAGCAGTTTTTAAATATATTAACGAGCAGCAGATACCACATAGTGCAGACGGTAATGCAACAGAAACAGTGATGATTGACATGAGTCTGGTTGAGCTGCTGTACTTAGTGCATGAGAATCAATAAGTCACTTAGTGTTCAGCAGTCTGATGGCAGAGGGGAAGAAGCTGTTCATGTGCCGGGAGGTTTTAGTCTGAATGGACCGAAGTCTTCTACCTGAGGGGAGGGGGGCAAACAGTACGTGACCAGGGTGTGAAGGATCGGCTATGATCCGGCCTGCACGTCTCCGGGTCCTGGAGATGTACAGGTCCTGGAGAGATGGGAGCTTGCAGCCGATCACCTTCTCAGCAGTGCGCACGACGCGCTGCAGCCTTAGTCTGTCCCTGGCAGTGGCTCCTGCGTACCACACGGTTATGGAGGTGGTGAGGATGGACTCGATGATGGCTGTGTAGAACTGCACTAACATCTTGGTGGGTAGCTTGAGTTTCCTCAGCTGCCGCAGGAAGAACATCCTCTGCTGGGCCTTTTTGATGAGGGAGCTGATGGTCGGCTCCCATTTGACGTCCCGGGTGATGGTGGTGCCCAAGAAGCGGAAGGAATCTGCAGTGGTGATGGGAGAGCCTGTGAGGGTGAGGGGGGGCAGAGGGGTTGTGACTTTCCTGAAGTCCACGATCATCTCCACTGTCTTCAGAGCGTTCAGCTGCAGGTTGTTGTGGCTGCACCAGGACGCCAGCTGGGCCACCTCTCTCCTGTAGACGGACTCGTCGCCGTTGGAGATGAGCCCGATGTGGGTGGTGTCGTCCGCAAACTTGATCAGCTTAACAGACTGGTGGCTGGAGGTGCAGGAGTTGGTATAAAGGGAGAAGAGTAGGGGGGAAAGTACACAGCCCTGGGGTGATCCGGTGCTGATGCTGACAGAGTCAGAGAAAAAAAAAAAAAAAAAAGAGACAGTCTTTCCCAGCTGCACATGCTGCCTCCGGTCCGTCAGGAAGTCGGTGATCCACCTGCAGAGGGAGTCAGGCATGCCGAGCAGGGACAGCTTGTCCTGGAGCAGAGCGGGGCGGATGGTGTTGAATGCAGAGCTGAAGTCCACAAACAGGATCCTGGCATAGGTTCCCGGGGAGTCCAGGTGCTGCAGGATGGAGTGGAGGGCCAGGTTGACTGCGTCGTCCACAGACCTGTTGGCTCGGTAGGCAAACTGCAGCGGGTCCAGGAGGGGAGTGGTGATGGACTTGAGGTGGGGCAGGACCAGGCGCTCAAAGGACTTCATGACTACAGAGGTGAGCGCTACAGGTCTGTAGTCGTTAAGTCCAGTGATCCATGGCTTCTTGGGGACAGGGATGATGGTGGAGGATTTGAGGCAGGTCGGCACATGGCATAGCTTAAGGGAGGTGTTAAAAATGTCTGTGAAGACAGGAGCCAGCTCTTTCGCACAGTGTCTCAGGGTGGAGGGAGACACGCCGTCCGGACCGGGGGCCTTGCGCGGGTTCAGTCTGGAGAACTGTCTGTGCACGTCCTGTTCACTGATGACAAGGGCAGGGGGGGAGGAGGGGGGGCCGCTTTTGATGAAGTAGGGACCGAGGAGGCAGTGGAGCTGGGGGGAGGGGGGGGAGTTGGACACAGCTGACGAGGTGTCAAAACGGGCGTAATGTTGGGACAGTCTTTGACAAAGGGCTTTGTCATCCTGACCTTTAGAAGCCTGAGGCCGATAATTGGTGATTTGCCTCAGTCCTCTCCACACAGAAGCCGAGTCGTTAGCAGTGAACTGCTGCTGGAGTCTCTCAGAATACACAGATTTAGCTCTCCGTTAAACCGATATTTAACCTCCCTGTAGCAGTCCCTGTCTCCACTTTTCAACGTTGCTTCCTTCTCCTTCCTGATCTGTCTGAGCTTAGCAGTGAACCAGGGCTTATCATTAGAGTACCTCACCCTGGTGCGCGATGGAAGAATGCTCTCCTCACAAAAGTGGATATATGAGTTCACAGTGTCCGTGTACTCATTCAGATCATGCGTGGCTCCTTTAAACATGCCCCAGTCAGTTATTTCCATGCACGTGTTCAGCTTCTCCCCAGCTTCACTGGTCAATTTCTTCGTAGTGGTCACAACAGGTTTAGTGAGCTTCAGTCTCTGTCTGTATGTGGGAATGAGGTGGACCATCACGTGATCAGATAGTCCGAGCGCAGCGTGGGGAACAGCACGATACGCGTCTTTCATTGTAGTGTAACAGCACACTGTAACCTACAGTGTAGGTTTTCCTGCCTAGCTGTATTCCTCACTTCTAGTAGTTTCTTCAGGTGTTCATCATGCTCATCAAACCAATCTTGATGTTTCCTCTCAGGGTGGCCTAATACATCACTTGCAGTCTGATACACCGTATCCTTCAGTGTTGCCCATTTCTCTTCTATGTCATTCTGAGTTGTTGCTGTCCCAGTCTGTTAAGTTTTCATCCATTTCCTGTGTAAGTTTTCCATGCTTCTTTTGGCCTTTCAGTGCACTCGTGTTTAGCTTCTGTGGTGGCTTCGCACCCGTCCTGCAGTGCTGTTTTCATTTGCAAATCCTTAATCTAGATCTCAGCATAACGTGATCAGTACCACAGTCCGCGCCTCTCATTGCTCTTGTTTTCAATACATCCCTTATGTCTCTCTGCCTGACTATGATGTAGTCTAACAAGTGCCAGTGCTTTGATCTTGGGCGCATCCATGTCTTCTTGTGTGTGTCCTTGTGCTTAAATAGAGTGTTGGTTATCACAAGGTTGTACTCTGAACATCGTGCAAGTAGAATTTCTCCATTAGCATTGCACTTGCCTACTCCATGACTGCCTAGCACTCTTTTCCATTTCTCAGTGTCTGAACCAACTCTGGCATTAAAATCTCGAACGAGTATCAGCCTGTCATCAGTTGGTACATGCCTAATAGTCTCACGTAAATCACTGTAGAACTCTTCCTTCACCTCCTCTGTGTTGGTCATTGTTGGGGCATATACACTGATGAGTGTGGCATACATCTTCCGCTGTAGTGGGAGTCTCATAGTCATTATCCTGTCGTTTATTGGCACCGGTTCCTCATCAAGCACTGCTGCTATCTCCTTTCTAACTGCAAAGCCCACTCCTGCTTCTCTCCTTTCTTGAGTTGATCTCCCACTCCAAAAGAAGATGTACCCATGGTCTTCCAAGCCGTCATATCCAGGCAATCTTGTTTCACTAATGGCCCTTTTCCAACTAGTACCAGTTTGGCCTTGTTCTACTCGACTCAACTCGCTTTCTAGCCTTTTCCACTGTACCCAGCACCGGTTAACAGCTCCTATTTTCGTATCCACTCGAGGCCAGGGTACAGCCATGCTGAGTCGAGCCGAGATGTGACGTCAACAGACTGCGAGCCACTTATTGGTCAGGGCGTAACGTCACAAAAGCGTCCGTCTTCTGTGGAATCTACACGACCGCCATTTGCAATATTTCACGGACTAACTCGGTCACCGAGTAAATACGATATTAATACAGACAGCATTGTATGTTTTGCGGAAATCTACACTGTGGTCCAACGAAGGGGTGCAGAGTTTTCTCTGCTTGGTGGCAGATCCACAGTGAGAGGAGCGACCCGCTCCGATACAGATGCAGCCCAGCATAGAACCGAAATACGGACAAGCTGAAGACGAACGTAAGAGAACCATCGATGGTGAGTGATTTGTAATATTGTGCATCTGTTCTCTTATTTATCCTGTTGGTGGTAAGCTCACTTTTTTTGAGTGATACAGCACCATCCTGTGCTGGCTAACAAATGTTAGCTAGTAGCTTCCTAGCTAGTAGCCAACTGCTGATTCACGCTTGTTTTGTCCTAAGTATTTGCTTGTGAGAGCAAAACGATGAAATATGTTAATCCTGGTTAAAGTCCTGGTTTGTGTACGTGCTGCACTTTGGTGCTGTGCATTAATTTGGGTGTAATTTCTTCCTAGAATGTGTTTCCACATGCCAGGGGTTAGCCTCCCTCAGAGTTTATATTGTGGATACAGGTCAAGTGGACCCCAGGAGCCGAAATCTCATCATATACAAGTGCATTTTCAAACCAGTGATTTATGAAGTGATTCATATAATTTTCTAAAGCGTCAGAATAGACCCAAACACCTATTCTGTGGATTTTCCAAAAAAAGAAGTGTTGGAACAGTGTTGTCGTGCTGTTTCTGTTCCACCATAAATCCCTGGATTGATAATGTACTTGTACATGTACAGAGTGGCTCCTGCGGTGCTTGTCAGGGAAACGAAGCATTTTTGTCACATCCCACCACTGACTTTCATTAGTGTATTTCTCTAATACAGGTACATCTCCAAAAATTAGAATATCATGAAAAAGTTCCAATATTTTTTGTCACTCATTTCAAAAAGTGAAATCCGTATATTATATAGATTCATTACACAGACAGGGACAAGAGTTGCAAATTAGCTAATAGCTATACACTCTATGTGCAACACATCAGATTGATTGTCTTTGATTAATTGTCTATGTTTATTGCACTGTCCCTGTCAAATAAACTAATCTACTACTACTACAGTGATATATTTCAAGCATTTATTTATTTTAATTTGGATGAGTATGGCTTACAGCCCCTGAAAACCCCAAATTCAATTTGGCAAAAATTTAGAATATTACATAAAATTAATTTTAAAAAATAGTTTTTAAATAGAAATGTTGGCCGCTGAAGTGTTGGTTAATATGGGCTGTAGCCATAATCATCAAAATTACAATAAACACTTGCAATATATCACTGTCCGTGTAATGAATCTATATATGGGTTTCACTTTCTGAAATGAGTGACAAAAATATTGAACTTTTTCATGATATTCTAATTTTTGAGATGTGCCTGTATATGTTTTGAACTTGCCTGAACTAACCACCATCCATTTGTCGTTCGTCTAGGCAAGAGGAGAGGAAAAGCAGCCAGCCCACAACGGACCTTGCCGCTGTGGAAAGTACTGAAATCCTTTGCTTTTATAGGTAAAGTGCCGAACCAAAGTAGCACAATTTCCACTTAATATAAAAGGGACTGAACTGAGATTTATTTGATTGTGTGAATATTAATTACAGAATAATTGAAAATGACTGGCACATCAACTGTAAAATAAACTGCTTGTTAATGTATTTATTTTTTTGTCAGATCACTTGTGTGATCCTTTGTGAGTTATGTTCATAACTGTATGTTGCACTTTGGGGAATGGGAGTTGTTCAGTCATCAATATAATTTAGTTTATATGTGTAGTTTATAGTCTATCATCAATAAACTCATGCAGTAACAGGACACATTACAAATATTTGAGACCCATTGTAGTGCTTCCTTTTATATTTTAGCAATAAAAGTACAAAACACCGCCCACACTTGAAGCCAGGGCAAGAAGAGATAAAGCGGTGGCTAAACTTTTATTGATAAAAACTTCATATTTTGACTGAGCAACTCCACACTCGGTGATGCACACTTTCAGTTAAAGTACTAGATTCCATTCAAGTGAATGTATTAATTCATTCTGATTGCTGAAGCCACAGTAAAAACAGATGATTTTAAATGTAACCCAGCCCTTGTAAAATCTACTTTACTGAAGCGCAGCTACATGAAAATTGTGGTTAAATACAGCAACGAAGTACTTTATATTCACATTGGAATTGGAATCGCTCCCGTTTTGTTTTTCTTTTGAATTCTTGGATGGAATATGGGTGAGCAATATAAGCTGCGGCTTCAGCCATCACCCATTTCAGATAACCTATGTTGAAATGTATAATCAGAGGGGTTATTGTTTAATTTGACCTTGTTAGATTTTTTTCCCCTTTGTTATATTATTCTGTTTTCTTTTAATCTTTACTTTTAATCTATCCGAAATAAAGATTCATTCATTCATACACATTGCACCACTGGCTTTTAGCAACAAGTGTATTTCCCAAATATGTTTTAAACTTGCTTTAATTAACCACCACCCATTTCTGTCTTTTGTCTAGGCAAGAGGGAAATGATCCACCCAAACTGGACCTTGCCTCACTATTTACAGAGATGCAGGCTGAAGATCTGTTGAACTGGGTCTAGCTTGACCCAGCACATCCCAGCTGTTTCTCAGTGAGGCAGCGTGGCCGGCGTATGTGACCCATTCTAAGTTGTTGTTTTTTTTTGTTTGTTTTTTTACAGTTTGAATTTTGCACATTCTGAATAATCTGGAATTTGCTGCTGATTGTAATAAACACTTTAGTGACTTATGTGTTTGCATCATGATTTTCTGTTTTGTCTAAGACACTGGTGGGAAAAGAGTCAACAGTAGAAGAGAGAACCTGCAGGGTCTTGGCCCCCCATGACACATGATTGGAAACCCCCGGGTTAGGGTTTAATGGGATTTAACATTTTAACACAAACTGCTTTATGGTTCATAATTCTGTTGTCAGACTTACACTAAACCATAAGTGATTTCTCAAAGTGCTGGACTGTTCTTAGACAGCTTTTCCAATCTATTAGTATAAATTTGTGCCACATGGTGGTAACCTTCACATATTAAAAAAAGACATCTGCAAAAACTTCAGAGGTTTATTGTCAGTGCAATATTACATGAATGCATGTATAGTACATTGTTGATTCAGAGAATATATATTTCTACAGTACATGTATCTAGTAAATCAAGTATTTTCCATGTAACCTTGTGACTGCATTATTACCTCCGCCAAGGAGGTTATGTTTTCATCGGCGTTGGTTTGTCTGTCTGTTTGTTTGTTTGTTAGCAAGATAACTCAAAAAGTTATGGACGGATTTTCATGGAATTTTCAGAGATTGTCAGAAATGGGGTATCCTACAGATGATTATATTTTGGTGGTGATCGGGATCACCGTCTGGATCCAGGAATTTTTTTAACGATTTTTTTTTTTTTAACATTGCGAGATAGGGCCATTTTCAATAATTTTTTTGTGCATGTAACTGCCAAAAAATCCTCACAACACTTGGAAAAAAAAAATACAGGACAACATGCCCACAGGGGAACTGTGGCGCTTGGCGGAGGTCTGCGCTCTCCGAGTGCTTTTCTAGTTTTAGTTTTTCTAGTTTTCTAGTTTTTCTAGTTTTTCTAGTTTTTTTGATCCTAGATCAAGTTTGTTTTGGCCTAAAATCCATCATAACTGTCAAATATATCTTATTATACCTAACTTAGTACTGTTTACTTTTTGAATATATATTTTGTGGCTAATATAGTTATTAACCTGGCGATCAAGTTGTGTCAGCTGATTATTTTTTGCCATGACAACACCTCAGACTCTGCTGCTGGAGCAGGTACGTCCATGATGTCTCAACAGTCTCACCATGATTTTCACACAGATCAGAGCAATTTGTTGCACAGGAAATAAATGTTTCTACAGACATTCTTAAGCTCTATAACCACTGATCGTTTGTGAAGCTGGGGTGACATCAGTGACGGGCTGTTTTGACATCAGTAACAGGCTGTGTTGAATGCCCAGACCGACTGTTTGAAGCGGTAATTTTCCCACAACAGAGCAATCTGAAACACACACACACAGAATACATATTTTAGTACCTAACAGCGATAACTTGCAGACATTACAGTGTAGTACGACGTACTTATAGCAAACTAGCATTAGCAACCATTAGCTTACCGTTATATATGACCTAGTTTGTATCCTCACGTCTTCGGCTCTCCCAGAAGCTGCAGTACTATTCCAGAGTGTTTCGTCTCGCTGCCTGTACCCTTGTCTGGCGGTCCTTTTTGGCATTTACGGTGACAAAAAGCCACAGACCGAGGAGTCGCCTTGTACAGCCGCCATGTTATGTTTTGCTTGGGTCGTGTGTTTTACGTCACGGGAGTGTGGCACCGCCTTGCTGTAAAAAAAATTCCACCCACCCCAGCTTTACCCAGCTGCTATGGAAAGACAACCGAGGCCGAAACGAGTAATGTCGAGTCGAGTTAGGCCGGCCGGGGCTAGTGGAACAGGGCCATAAGTGCAGCTATGTCTACATTGTACCTGTTCACTTCCAGGGCTACAAGCGCGTCTGTCTTTCTGGGCGCTGCAATGTTGTTCTGTCCAACAGAGTGCGTACATTCCATTCTGCTACACACAAGGCTGCTGTTTTCCTCTTCTTTTTACTTCCGCCAAGGAGGTTATGTTTTCATCGGTGTTGGTTTGTTTGTTTGTTTGTTTGTTAGCAAGATAACTCAAAAAGTTATGGACGGGTTTTCATGAAATTTTCAGAGATTGTCAGAAATGGGGTATCCTACAGATGATTAGATTTTGGTGGTGATCCGGTTCACCGTCTGGATCCAGGAATTTTTTAAACAATTTTTTTTTTTTTAAACATTGCAAGATAGGGCCATTTTCAATATTTTTTCAATATTTTTTTTTTTTTTTGTGCATGTAACTCTGCCAAAAAATCCTCACAACACTTGGGGAAAAAAAATACAGGACAACATGCCCACAGGGGAACTGTGGCACTTGGCGGAGGTCTGCGCTGTCCGAGTGCTTTTCTAGTTTCTTCCTGCTCCTAGCTTACTTTTCGCTGCCTGTCGGAGTGTGAACAGATCAGCGCGGACCTGTAAGCCCGGGCGATGTCCGAGCCGGTATGAGTTGCTTTCAGATTGACCATTTCATGAAACTGCTTGCAAAGTATTTGAGTACTGCTAGCATTTGCTGGACTAGCAGCACATTCTTGGCAGATAAAGGTATTATCAGTGGCAAGGACAAGCCAAGACAAACTGACTCTAGTATCTGTTGCAGTGACTGACCAGATGATAGGTTTGTTTATCTCTGCTCTTAGTCTAGTGCATGTCACAATGCACCGACTGGCACAGTCCACCACAGACCTTGCGACAGATGTGTTTATCTGCCAGGATGTCCAGTCTCACCCCGTGTAACTGGGAGTGGTCCACCACAGACCTGTTGCAGATATTGTTTTTAGTTCTGCCAGGATGCCCTGTTTCACCCTCCACGCCCTCGGAAGGGCGGGGATGCTGTTTGAGTCGCCAACGGCCCGACCCATGAGACGGGTATTACCGGTTGTCATGGTTATCTGGTAGGAAGCGAGCCAAGTCTGAAGGGGTAAACCATACCAAAACGTGTCTACATTCTAAAACTGTGGCTTTATAACCACACTTGGACACATATTGGTCAAAGCACAGGTTGCAGCAACAATCTTATCCAGTAAAGTCATGTCGTCGCCTTCACATGTCATTCAGTATTGTATATTTGGAGCGCATGCACCCTATTACTCTCAATTCATTTATATAACGTCAAATCACAACACAGGGTTATCCCAAGGCACTTTACAAAAGGGTGGGTTGAAGCCACCCTCTGGCATCAAGCTGGCTGTGGCCCCTGCTGAATGCAGGTATTTTCAGTGTGGAGCCTACAAGGGCAATGCTTTCCTTAAGATCAAATCCACAGTCTGCCAATACTGTACTATGTTCCATTGTTTTCTTTTCTTCTTGGAGCCATTTGTTTTTAGATTTTCTCATCTTTTATTATTGATGTGTTTTAGTTCAGTTTTTAAGTATGGGTTTTTAGTTCCTCATGTTTTTGTGTGTTCATAGTTTTTTTCTGTACCTTTTTAAATTTGGCTTTTAACAAACCTCTTTTAACTATTATTGAAGTAGTCATTTATGCTCCATTGTTTTACATTCTTCTTGGCTCCATTTGCTTTTAGATTCTCTTATTTTGATGTGTTCTTAGCTCAGTTTGTAAGTATGGGTTTTTAGTTTCCTTTGTTCGATGTGTTCTTAGTTTTAGCTTGTATTTTATGTGTTGTCGCTCCAGTGTTTCCTCAGTAGAGACCCTCATGCCGGAAGCTTCCTGGCCCATCTGCAGGGGTGCTGGTCTCATGGGTCGCTCTAGCTTGGGTGGGGGGCTCCACAGGATGGTTGCTCTTTCACGTGGTGCCTCGGTGCCTTGCGATGTCTCTTATTTTATATGTGCAGTGTTTCCTCAGGCTTAAAGACCTTGCCGTGGTGGCAACATATTTTTCCCTTGGGGGGGTAAACATACCGGAATATGTTAATTTTATACTATTTATTTCTTTTTAAAATTTTACACAGTAACGTTGCATATGGAACTTACCATTTGAAGTATTGTACAACCGAGGCTTGAATATTGAGCCAGTTGGAGTCCCACCCAGACATCCTGTGTTTTGACTTTTTAGTGGTGTTATCCTTCTCTCCTTCCTCTGCCTGAACACTTTCCTCTCCTTGGTTCCTCTCTTCTGTCTCATCTTGCCCTCTCTGAGCTCTGTCTAATTCAGGTTCTCTCTCTGTCTATGGTGGAATACAAACAGGTTAGAAAATAGCAAGTGTCATGTTTTATCCTGCAGGAGTTTTTTTTTATCATGGTTTACATAAATGACAAAAATATATGTATTTTTTGTATTGTGGAGTGTGTGAAATCAGAGGCAGATTCATTTCAGACGATTTATTACACACTCACATCTCCTAACTCGGTCCGCATCAGGAGCCTCTCCGCTCTCTCACAGTGCGAGAGCGTGTAGCGCTGGATGAGCGCAGCCTTGAGCGCCTCGTATCTGTTGCTGGCTGGTGGCTGATCGAGCAGGCTCGCTACCTGTTGAGCTGTGCGGGCGTCGAGCGCTGCGACCACAGTATTTTTATTCTAGTGTTTCTTTTTTCCATTGAGAGAGTAGGGAAAGGAAAGAAACATTCATAATAGTAATGCACTCATGCATACTTAAATTATATGATCAGGTGGGTATAGTAACCAGAAATTCTACTCATGTAAAAGCAGTGCTTTGAAATTAATAATTAAAAGTAGACAACCAAAAATTTCTAATTGAGTTAAGGGTACAAAGAGCACCCACTTAAAAACCTGAGTAATTACTTCAGTCTTGAAGGTTTGAGGTTTTTCTTATAGTTTTCCACTTTTCTCTGTAAATCTAAAACTGAAACCATGTTCCTCAAATTTGTAATTTCCTCTTGTAAAATTTACTTTTCTTGTACATTTGAAACTTTATTATAAATGTGTGGATTATTTTATAACTAATTTTTGTCTGGTTTTTAAAATAAAACAACTTTTTTTAAGATAAATTTCAAACAGACTGGTAATATTTTTTTTTACTTTTTCCATATAACAATTTACATTTTTGACCCTAACTTTGCAGTTAGAACAGAACAATAATTTAACTCTGATTACAAAGAAAAAATATGAATAAAATTGTATTTAATGAAATAAATTAACTTAAAAGACCAAGGATGCTGTTATTTCAGTTATAATATTTCTTGATAGGTTTTTTTTTTTGTTTTTTTTTCCAGAAATCTCCTCACCACCCAGACAGCAGGAAAAACCTCCCTTATTTTGAAATCAGATGTTGACACGTATAGTTAGTCTGAAGGCTGCTGATGGATTAAAGTCATTGACTTTGTGAATTTCGGTCATCTTAACCTGCCAGGTACATAATAGGGAACTGTAGCGGACTCTAAAGACATAATTCACCACAATATGTGTTCATGTACAGAATGATCTGTTTAGGCAGTTATAGTTGTGCTCTCAGGCTTTCTCATCAGGCACCTCTCTAGGCAGCCGCTGAAAGACCTCAGTTTAGAGCTAGCGTTTTCAGCTGTTGCTTTTTGTCACTGCCGCTGGAGAATAAAAACGGCACGCCTGCTCGTGCGAGTAAATAGAGAAATATCCAGTCTCTTCATTCCTGCAATTCCTATAGAACATAATTTAATATTGTAGTGGCTGGTGAAATATATCCTCAGCAATTCATCAGCCCCCTTGCCTTTCCCTTCATATGAAGCTGGCTGCATATGAATTCTAACCACATCTCTTAGCTAAGCGACTCTTCCATTCTTGCTCCCGTTTCCAGCGGGTTAAAACAATGATAAACACCAGTGCTTGCATACCTCTTATGATTTTTTTCCACGTTTAAAGTACTTTAATAAACTAATGTTTCTGTCAGACAGTCACGCTGAGCGAGATACTGCTGACTAAGTGGAAAACTCATGTGAGCGGGGCGCTTCTAAACTCTGCGTGGAAGACAGCCACGCGTGTTGTCCGTGTGCGCGCTTGTGGAAAGTCATTGCTTCATGTATTTTTCTTCATAAATTCATATGGCCTTGGAGTGGCAGTAAAATTTCTGGCTTGGTGGGCCGCCACCGAGAAATTTGATTTGATTGGATTTTGTATACTTTATTGATCCCAAGAAGGGAAATTGAGGGCATCCACCTGGATGGATGAAGCAGCCATGGTATGGCGCTATCCCTTCACCATTCACACACACATTCACACCTAGGGCCACTTTAGAGTCTCTGACTAACCTAACCTGCATGTTTTTGACCTGTGGGAGGAAACTGGACAAGTCCCGGAG
The DNA here is from genome assembly GCA_020510985.1 of Pholidichthys leucotaenia. Taxonomy (NCBI): domain Eukaryota; kingdom Metazoa; phylum Chordata; class Actinopteri; order Cichliformes; family Pholidichthyidae; genus Pholidichthys; species Pholidichthys leucotaenia. The sequence continues at coordinate 66,364,343 of CM035841.1, forward strand.
TAAACCCACACAGATACAGGGAGAACATGCAAACTCCACACAGATCACTGTATTACCAGAGGAAACCCTGATGTGTGTAAGAGAAGTAGGGGGTGGTTGTATGTGCCTGTGTGTGTGAGTTTGTTTTGTGGGTATGTTTATGGGAGGGTTGGAAGGGATGAGGATTATCGCGTAAGTATATGTAACTAAATGTGTCTACTGTTTTTATCTATGTTAAGCACTTTGCGCAGCATCTATTGTTTGAACGTGCTGTATAAATAAAGTTTGATTGATTTAGCTTTTGAATGAATATCAGCACCTTTGGCTTTTTCTGTGTAGAGGCCATCTAACTGACTAATTGATGACATTCGAGGTCGTTTGCATCATTTAGTTGGGTTTGGTTACATATTGCATTTATTTCAGATATGATTTCTTGTTGATTTTTTTTTTTTTTTCCATAAGTAGGCCATTTTTTCCCCTTCTTGTATGCCGATTCTTCTAACATTGTATTTCAACCATTCCCATTTGCTTGTACCGGATAAATTAAAGTCTAGTGTCATTTGTTTTAACCAATGAGAAAATTCTTTCACAAAAGGAGTTGCATTTCAGAAGATTTCAATTAAATTTCCAGTTTAAGGATTTTGAGTTTAATGTAGGGCTGCAGCGATTACTCGACTAATTCGGTTACAAAAAACTCTGGATCCAAAATTTGTCGACGTGTCTTTTAATGTGGCACTTCAGGTCTATATGACCTTCTTCTGGTGCAACCTTCTTCTGGTCACACTACCTAAACAAAATGAGGATTTGTTTAACGGCGCTATGCCAGGGTGGCATAGTGACGGGCTGGCAAAGATTAAGAAAATTTTAAAAAATGACAAAAGTATCTCAAGTCTGGAATCATTTCAAGCTCAAATTAAAGGAATACATTGTGCAGTGTGTACAGTATCTCACAAAAGTGAGTACACCCCTCACATTTTTGTAAATATTTTACTATATTTTTTCATAGGACAACACTGAAGATATGACACTTTGATACAATGTAATCGGTGTACAGCTTGTATAACAGTGTAAATGTGCTGTCCCATCTAAATAACTCAACACACAGCCATTAATGTCTAAGCCCCTGGCAACAAAAGTGAGTACAGCCCTAAGTGAAAATGTCCAGATTGTGTCCAAAGTGTCAATATTTTGTGTGGCCACCATTATTTTCCATCACTCTGTTAACTCTCTTGGGCATGGAGTTCACTAGAGCTTCACAGGTTGCCACTGGAAACCTCTTCTAGTCCTCCATGACAACATCACGGAGATGGTGGATGTTACAGCCCTTGTGCTCCTCCATCTTCAGTTTGAGGATGGCCCACAGATGCTCAATAGGGTTTCAGTCTGGAGACATGCTTGGCCAGTCCATCACCTTTACCCTCAGTTCTTTAGCAAGGCAGTGGTTGTGTTGGAGGTGTGTTTGGGGTCGTTATCATGTTGGAATACTGCCCTGCGGCCCAATTTCTGAAGGGAGGGGATCATGCTCTGCTTCAGTATGTCACAGTACATGTTGGCATTCATGGTTCCCTCAATGAATTGTAGCTCGCCAGTGCCGGCAGCACTCATGCAGCCTCAAACCATGACACTCCCACTACCATGCTTGACTGTAGGCAAGACACACTTGTCTTTGTATTCCTCACCTGGTGCCCACCACACCCATTTGACACCATCTGAACCAAATAAGTTTATCTTGGTCTCATCAGACCACAGGACATGATTCCAGTAATCCATGTCCTTAGTCTGCTTGTCTTCAGCAAACTGTTTGCGGGCTTTCTTGTGCATCATCTTTAAAAGGGCTTCCTTCTGGGACGACAGCCATGCAGACCAGTTTGATGTAGTGTGTGGCGTATGGTCTGAGCACTGACAGGCTGACCCTCCCGCCTCTTCAACCTCTGCAGCAATGCTGGCAGCACTCATATGTCTATTTTCAAAAGACAACCTCTGGATATGACACTGAGCACGTGCACTCAACTTCTTTGGTCGACCATGGCAAGCCCTGTTCTGAATTGAACCTGTCCTGTTAAACCACTGTATGGTCTTGGCCACCATGCTGCAGCTCAGTTTCAGGGTGTTGGCAATCATCTTATAGCCTCGGCCATCTTTATGTAAAGCAACAATTCTTTTTTCACATCCTGAGAGGGTTCTTCGCCATGAGGTGCCATGTTGAACTTCCAGTGACCAGTATGAGAGAGTGTGAGAGCGATAACACTAATTTTAACACAGCTGGTCCCCTTTCACACCTGAGACCTTGTAACACTAATGAGTCACATGACATCGGGGAGGGAAAATGGCTAATCGGGCAAATTTTGGACATTTTCACTTAGGGGTGTACTCACTTTTGTTGCCAGCGGTTTAGATATTAATGGCTGTGTGCTGAGTTATTTTGAGGGAACGGCACATTTACATGGTTATACAGACGTGGACAAAATTGTTGGTACCCCTCTGTTAATGAAAGAAAAACCCACAATGGTCACAGAAATAACTTGAATCTGACAAAAGTGGTAATAAATAAAAATTCTATGAAAACTAACCAATGAAAATCAGACAATGCTTTTGAATTGTGGTTCAACAGAATTATTTTAAAAAACAAACTTATGAAACAGGCCTGGACAAAAATGATGGTACCCCTAGAAAAGATTGAAAATAATATGACCATAGGGACATGTTCAACCAAGATGTGTCCTCTAATTAACATCACAGGTGTCTACAAACTTGTAATCAGTCAGTCGGCCTATTTAAAGGGTGACAAGTAGTCACTGTGCTGTTTGTTGACATGGTGTGTACCATGTCAAAAAACGTGGACCAGAGGAAGCAAAGGAGAGAGTTGTCTCAGGAGATTAGAAAGAAAACTATAGACAAGCATGTTAAAGGTAAAGGCTATAAGACCATCTCCAAGCAGCTTGATGTTCCTGTGACTACAGTTGCACATATTATTCAGAAATTTAAGATCCACAGGACTGTAGCCAACCTCCCTGAACGTGGCCACAGGAGGAGACGGATAATACGAATGGTAACAAAAGAGCCCAGAACAACCTCTAAACACATTCATGGTGAACTCAAAGGTCATGGATCTCAACTCAAGGATCATTGTCAGATCGCACCATCTGTCGTTGTTTGAGCCAAAGTGGACTTCATGGGAGACAGGTTCAGGTTCATTCATTCATTCATCTTCTTCCGCTTAATCCTTTTTGGGTCGGGGGGGTGGGGGTGGGGGCTGGAGCCTATCGCAGCATCTTTGGGTGAGAGGCAGGGTACACCCTGGACAGATAGCCAGTCCATCGCAGGGCCAACACAGAGAGACAGACAATCATACCTAAGGACAATTTAGAATCCCCAGTTTGATGCCAATTAACCTAACTTGCATGTTTTTGGCATGTGGGAGGAAACCGGAGAAATCCCGGAGTAAAGATCCAGGCCTGGGGGATCCATGCTCATAAAGATAAAGATCCATGCTCGTAAAAATGCAAAGACATGCTCTCATTTTCTCATTATTCAGTCTCTGAACTTCTGCCTGACAAACTACTGTCAGCTCATACCAGTGAGCGGGCAGCGCGGTGGCGGAGTGGTTAGCACTGCGGCAGCACAGCAACTCACCCTTTGCCGGGGGATCCTGAGTTCGATCCCAGCCCCCGACCAACAGTGATCTGTGTGGAGTTTGCATGTTCTCCCCGTGTCTGCGTGGGTTTACTCCGGGATTTCTCTGGTTTCCTCCCACATGCCAAAAACATGCAAGTTAGGCTAATTGGCATTAAACTGGGGATTCTAAATTGTCCTTAGGTATGACTGTGAGAGTGAATGGTTGTCTGTCTCTCTGTGTTGGCCCTGCGATGGACTGGCGATCTGTCCAGGGTGTACCCTGCCTCTCGCCCAAAGAAGCTGGAATAGGCTCCAGCCCCCCCGCGACCCGAAAAAGGATTAAGCGGAAGAAGATGAATGAATGAATAATACCAGTGAGCAGCATGTTGGCACCACTGCCTCCTCTTCCAGGTGATGACTGGGGTTACATAACTGAATTTATGAAATTGAAAATAACAGCACCAGTGATTCAAATAAAAGCAAGAGTTTTTTCTGTTTTTCTATTCATCCATATTGTAACATCACAATTGTGAAAAATGAATATTTTCTTTCAATGTCAGGCAAGGGTTTGACTTCATAAATTGTATTTTGATGCCAAAAACAATAAAATCCTAAAATGTTCACAGATCAGCTTCTCAGCATGATTTTCTGTGCAGCTTCTGGATGCACAAATCACACTGAGAAAGTGATCCAGATGTTTGGGTGCCAGTAGACACAGAAAGGAGAAAAAAATGTCTGAACGGAAAACTTTTTGCAGTATATTTATTTTCACAAAACATTTCCATTTTTAAGCTCAAACATTTATGACTGCACAATACAGTATATTGTGACTTTTTTATGTTGAAGTAAAACAATGAAATTTATGAGGAAACTAAACTGAATCAATGTGCAGCCCCATTCTAAGATGAAGTAATTCACAAGAACCAAAACTGACAAACCCAGACTGAGGACTGATGCTGTCCTCCCAAACACAAGATGAGGAAGAGTTCAACAGTGACCATGGCTACATGTGCACGAATAAACTGGTTATGATTGGATTTCTGGAGTTATCTGATTATTCAAGTGGCCATGTAACTGGCTCTCACAGACATGTAACTTCTTCTTTAACAGGCTCCTGTGTCCTCCACTTGTTACCTGTATTAATGGCACCTGTTTGAACTCGTTATCAGTATAAAAGACACCTGTCCACAACGTCAAACAGTCAGACTCCAAACTCCACTATGGCCAAGACCAAAGAGCTGTCAAAGGACACCAGAAACAAAATTCTAGACCTGCACCAGGCTGGGAAGACTGAATCTGCAATAGGTAA